>CM057341.1:665986735-667186735 GCA_030015575.1 Agapanthus africanus | reverse complement strand
TTGATATTGAAAAGAGTTTTCGATAATGGGACTAAAATGCGGGGTTTATAATTGTTAGGCATGTGATGTCTAAGTATTTCATTTGATTAGGCATGCGATGTCTAAATAGGTTGCGGATTCCAACTGTTGTAGTTTTACACTTTCTTTTCTGTGACCGTAAGTGTAATATGTGATATCGCCGGTTTCGTTGCTATATGTCAACGACAATTGGGATGCGCATATTTACTTACGTTGATGACATGTGATGTTATGTGTTGCTGGATGTGTTATATTGGATCGTCGTGTTTGAATAGCCAGGGTTTTTTATGTGAGATGAGTGTTTTTCATTTTCATTCATGTAAAAACTTGTATGTAATATTCTTTTATTTGGGGCACTTCCAGGTTGCGGAAGCTGTCACCTTTTGTATATTATTTACTTTTCCTCATTAGGATAGACCCAAGGAGGGGAGCACAAGTAACCGGGTTTTAGGGTCCAGTGGGAGACCATCTCGAGGAGTCGAGTCCGGGTCTCCTAACCCTAGAATTGGTAGGGTTGCTTGCCGCTCTCGTAGGGGTCTAGGGGTGTGGGATTGGCTATTCATCACGACCGTGGAATCCGTGTTTTTGTTAGTTATATGTATGCCCTAGAGGCCATTACTGTACATAGGATGTATATTGTAGTGGATGCTTGGACATATATAGGGAGGACTTTCTTGCTCGACATGATAGTATGCTATCTGGTTGATCTTTACCTTAACGTGTATACTGATTGTCTCTCTGTTACATGTTGGTAAAGCCTTTAGGATGTGTACTTGACTACCTGGACTATGATGCGGATCATACTAGTGGGGACATGGTAGTCCATAAGTACATCCTTCAAAGTCCCTAGTCGTGGGTATATCGAGACGGGGCATCGATATACCAGAGTAGACTAGCGTATACCTTCTCGACCCATACAGATGGGCGATGGATGATCCCATATCCATTGGTGTTTGACATCAGAGATGATATACGGGTGCTCAGTGGAGACTGGGTACACTGGACGGACTCGTCGAGAACTCCCAGATGGTATTATACCTTACGTCAGATGGCAGTTCTCTGGTGACACTGGTACAGAGTAGTCTGTTGACCCGAGATCGTCATAGAGTCTTGTGTGGTTCCCACCGTGCTTTGATTTCCATCTTACCACGTCCAAGAGGGCGTGCAAAACGGTGGTTTTTGGGTACAGTCCCGAGTCACATGGAGGCAATGAGCGATAGGAGGGGATTCGTCTCTCCCGGTATAGGGAGTTGATGTTGCGCTATGTTCGATTGGCTATAACCGGAAATCCCTGGCCAGAGTTGCTGAGATTTACTGGTAAGTGTTACTTGTAGTTTCTCAAACTGTTATAGACCTCATATCGACACGACTTATCGAGCTATTGGGGTCTGACGTTTACCACCCCTAGGCGAGATATGCGACATATCAGACGATCAGACCGGACTGTACGGTAAGTGTTACTGGTTGGATTCACAGGAGTGTGAGCGGGCTTGCTCGTCGATCTTCTGATCGCTCAATACCTGGGTGGCCGTTACGTTTAGCAGACCGCTTGCGGCTTGTGGGTGTTTGATATGATCATCACCTACTGCCGGCGTATTGACGAGTCTTTAGAGTCCTACACAGAGGTTTCCTGGCTCAAGCGAAACGAAATAGGAGCGCATATGAGATATGTGCGGGACCGAGAATAATGCGTGTATGTGATACCGTATTCTATTCTCGCGATGAATGTATCGATTGGTTGTATGCGATATAACCTAGTTATCGAATCAACGATTGATTCAATAAGCCGATACATTGAATATTAGTCGGTTATATGCGATATGACCGGGTCGTTAAATCAAGTGTTGATTTAATGATTTAATGCATAATTATATATTTGATATATTACTTTGCATTAACTAGTATTGGTTCACTTTAAATGGATTTTCTCACTTGAAGTTCACAAGTTGTATATGTGATATACTTTTGTGCGCTTGATTGTATCATGTTTGATGATACATGCTTACTTGAGTTTGTGTAAAGTTTAAACCTTGGTTAAGTAAATGGTCAGGGTTTTGTTTAATTTATTTATTCATTTATTGATTTGTTTATTTCATTTTGGCAAAAGGAAAATGGTGGCTAATTTTGTTTCTTTGTTGAAGTTTCATGAAGCTTTGAAATAGTCCACCATTTTTGTTTTCTTTGTTGAAGTTTCATGAAGCTTTGAAATAGTCCACCATTTTTGTTTTATGCCTAACCTAACCATTCACCTAACTATAGTTTGCTCTCTACACATAACCATGGTTGGTTTATGATAAGTATTCTATGATTTTCTTTTTTTTTTAAAGAATAACTTATCATAATTCTTATCATATCATTTTCATCATCTTCTTCTTCTTCTTCACATGAAGAAAGCTTTCTACCAACAATGGTGAAATGTGAAAATGAGTGAGAAATCCAATTCTAAAGTGAACCCACCTCCTATTTCTTCATTCTCTACCTCTTGCCAAGTAGTATAGGGTGTTTTCTTCACAAGTTTCATGACTTGGTGAAGTGGGAGCTTGATCTAGTGATGCCTCGACATAGATCATCTTCGGCACGAAGCCGACGACCTTGCCCGCCCATTTCTCCGATGAAGCCGACGCTAGAGCCCGGGATTTGTTATGGACAGCGAGGAGACTTCATTGCGGAGCTATGGAGGTGGAGGACCGGATCTACAAAGGTTGTATTTCCGTTCTTTTAGTTAAATTGTTAACTGGTTGCATTTGTTTCGCCTAAAATTCTAGTTAACGATCTAGTCTAGGGTTTCTCGGCACCGTAAAGTTTGAAATTGGCATGGTTGATGCCATGTGAGACCACATCAGCGTGCCTAGGAACCCTACAGTGGTATCAGAGCCTAGCTAGAGCTTTAGGCGAAGTGTATACGAAGTTAGAAGTCCGATCGAAGCCGGAATCCGCCGATTATACCCCTCTCTGTACATTTTTACAAACTGTGGCTTTTTCCAAATTAAAAATTCTAAGAAAATTATGCAGGAGAAACTAAGAATTACGGTGAAGTTTGGACGTCTAATTCAACAATTTGACCGCGGAACCGCGGCGAAACCAGGGGTTTTGCGGTGGTTCCGCGGCCAAAATTGTGACTTAGTCCCTGAAATTTCATGTAATTATTCTTAGGTCCTTTCTTGTTAATTTTTTATGTGAATTTTTTAATTCCACTCAAGTGTTGAGTTTTCTAGGGTTTTATTGGGGATTCGTTAATTTGATCAGATAATTTAACTTCGTTTATGTTTTTCCGGATATTTTAGAAACTGTTAAAAAGTTCGACTGGATATAAATACGCACTTTTTCCCCTTCCGGGAAATTTCCAATTGTTGGATTTTTCCGTAGTTTAATAACGTTCTAAGTAGTGCAAGTAATGCGATTGTCTCTCTAGAAGACCACACACCTTAACTCGATTATGTGACCGTCTTGAACTGCCCTTTGAACCTTCGGGTTTAGGACAGTACGGCGTGCCATATGTGAGGCGTTGGCTTGACCCTTCTACGGCTGGAACGTTGGTACTGAGGCACGAAGTGAATGTTTTTAAACTTATTTCATGTGTTGAGCTGTTTCGGGAAAACTTGGGTGTTCGAATGTTCGATCGGAAAGTTTAACATTTTCTATTTATCCGGAATGTGATACAATAATTGGAATTCACTAGTTATGAGATAAGTGAATGAATGTTATAAACATAACACTTTAGTCTCACTTGATCGGTTGCCACGGAATTTTGATGTGATCAAAATTCCGTCGCAATCACGTAGCGTACGCGGATACTCGCCGGGTAAACTTAATAGACAGCCTCGTCCCATAGCCCCGACCAAGTGACTGTAGGAGAACCCCGTCGCCGAAAGCATCCGTTCGGGTGCTCGCGGCAGCGGTGTTCCGCCTTGGTGCACTTCGTCGACGGCGTCGGGGGTGCGGCCGCCTACTAAAGTTTGCGACGAGCATTCGATCAGGATATCGGGAATCTTGTTGAATTTCCCGACTTGATATTGAAAAGTGTTTTCGATAATGAGACTAAAATGCGGGGTTTATAATTGTTAGGCATGTGATGTCTAAGGTATTCATTTGATTAGGCATGCGATGTCTATGCAGATTGCGAATTCCAACTGTTGTAGTTTTACACTTTTTTTTTCTGTGACCGTAAGTGTAATATGTGATATCGCCGGTTTCGTTGCTATATGTCAACGACAATTGGGATGCGCATATTTACTTACGTTGATGACATGTGATGTTCTGTGTTGCTGGATATGTTGTATTGGATCGTCGTGTTTGAATAGCCGGGTTTTTTTATGTAAGATGAGTGTTTTTCATTTTCATTCATTTAAAAACTTGTATGTAATATTCTTTTATTGGGGCACTTCCAGGTTGCGGAAGATGTCACCTTTTGTATATTATTTACTTTTCCGCACTAGGATAGACCCAAGGAGGGGAGCATAAGTAACAGGGTTCTGGAGTCCAGTGGGAGACCAACTCGAGGAGTCGAGTCCGGGTCTCTTAACTCTGGAATTGGTAGGGTTGCTTGCCGCTCTCGTAGGGGTCTAGGGGTGTGGGTTTGGCTATTCATCACGACCGTGGAATCCGTGTTTTATACTGGCTCGTATTGAAAACACGGACGTCCTAGTATATCCAATATTTCATATGTATCTTCTGCTGCGATATCTGTGATGTGATCATGTGATGTTCTGTGATAGATTCTGTATATAGTATATATGATATATTATATAGACGTTACTTATGTTTTACACCCACGCTAGCCCTGCCCCGCTCTGCTGTTAGTTACCTAACCTAACGGTGCACGAGGGGACATCGAGGCGAATGCGGATGGCATAAGTGTACGTCGTATTTATCTGTGATGTTTAGGTGTTTAAATGATGGGACTTCATTAATGTGATTAATGAAATAAAAGAAACCTAAGATGTTGCAGAATCGAATTTCAAAATAAAACAGGTAGCTACAGTTCTTGCTTTGCACAGCGGTATATGTGATATATCCTGCACCTTATTCGATGAGGAAAGGACCGAGATCCCTTCACCGGGAGTGACACCTTTAGCAATAACTGGCAGATGCTACACACTCGGTTTGTCTTTTGATTGCTTTTAAGAGTTTTTGCTTTGCACAGTGATATATATGATATATCCCGCACCTCATTCGACGAGGAAAGGACCGACGATCCCTTCACCAGGAGTGACTCCTTTAGCAAAACTAGAAAAGCCTCAAAAACACTCCATTTCAAAATTCATTCGATCCTACAACGATATCAAGTTCATTACGCAATAGGTTTTCAGAAAAACCTGTCGTAGCCCTCCGTCATTTCAGATAAGTCCTATTTAGTATTCGTGCTACGTTTGTTGACCTCCGTCAAGGCGTAGTGTGCGGTAGCTAACTAGTATTTATCTACTTATGCATATGATGCAGATTGGATTAGGGTAGTCGTGCGGCCTTGTTGACCTCCGTCAAGGGTCGTGCGGGTGGGTTTAATTCGATCAAGAAATGATAGGTTGAACTTGACTAGTAGCCTATGGTTTGTTGACCTCCGTCAAGGTCATAGGGTGCTAGGGGCAAAATTATCGGGAATTTCAAGTGTTGAAATTTGCAATCATATTGCATACCTTCTATGAGATAGTTGGATCCCGATACCCGCTGCGAGTAAGCGTTACTCCTGGGAGAGTTTTATATATTACAATTAGCCAATCAAGTAGGTGTCTAGAAAGGTGTTAACGAGGTTACGCCTCTGGGAAAACGAGGTTTACATTAATTAGGTTCGTGCGAAAGCACGGGGGACCTCCCTCAAAGTACCGACACTGGCCTGGCTGAAAGATTGGCGAACTTGTAGTTTGTAATTAATCCCGGCTAGTCTTTCCTTTTAGGGTTTGAAGGAAGATTTGATAAAAAGCAGTGGGAGCCATCCTGATTAGATAAAATAAAAACCAATCTATTCTTGCAAGAGCGCACGCTGAGTGTTTTCTTCTCTCTCTCTCCAGGTAGCGACCATATCACGCCTTAATCAAGATAATAATACGGATTATTGACCGAACCCGCTTGTTATACTGAGCTGGGGAACGTTGGTCCCGCTCCACCTTATAGTTGTTATAAGACAGAGCAGGAAATTGGGGAATACCAAAATTCCTATGCCGCCCAAACGAAGAGAGTGCATGCTGATGCATCATCTTCGGGTGTGTTCATTACAGAGAACTGTTTCTCAGTATCCTTTACGTCTTGGGTATGTGGTACCAGATCAGGATCCCATATATGTAATCTGTTACATAGGGCTGCAGAAAGGTAGAGAACTGAGAACGGGTGATAAGTTTCATGAGGCAGAAAACGGGGCAAGTGTTGCAGCCAAGTCTGTTGGTCACTATCACCCTGTATTCCAAATACATTGATTCTGAACGAATGTTATTAGATACCGAACCTGATATACAAAATCATATCTATCTTTTTATTAGTAAAGAAATGATAAAATTTTGTATTGTTGGATAATGTTTTGAACATTTCCTATATCAAAGTTGATCGGATCAGGCACGTTATCTAAAAGCATTGATGTTCTAAATCAAACAACAGTTCTTAGTATATGGAACACACATAAGAGGAAGAGTTCAGAAATGAACGAATTCTTCTTAAGGTATTGTAGACTAAGTCATATCAATGCGACCTGACTAGCTGAAGTTACATATAGATGCATATTTAAATCAGTTTGAATTTACATCTTATGAAACTTGCCAGTCATGTCACTGAGATAAGATGACCACAGCTCTGTTTATTGGTAACAGAGAAAGAGTTAGTAAACTCTTGGGACTGATACATGATGATGTATGTAAGGTCCCCTGTCTACACATGCCAGGACTGGTTCTTTATACTTCATTACATTCTCTTATGATCTTTCGAGATTCAGACCTATGTTCCTGTTGAAACACAAGTCCGAACCTTTTGAGATATTCACAGAATATAAGGCAGAAGTAGAGAACCAACACGGGTATAAGTATTATGTCCTTTGATGTAATCAAGGAGGAGAATACTTGAGCACGGAATTATTGGATTATTCTAAAGGAGAATGAGATTCTTTCTCAGTATTGCTCCTCCGTATACACCATGGCACGATGGTATATCGGGGCGGAGCAATCACACCCTATATGATATGGTGTGCTCTATGATTAGTACTACTGAGTTATCTATTTCCTTTTGGGAGTTATGCGCTTGAGAAGCTGCATACCTATTGAATCGGGTTCGAATCAAATCAGTGCCTACCACTTCATATGTGATATGGAAAGGGAAGAGCCCATTTCTTAAGTTAGTTAAGATTTGGGGTTGTCCGGCCTATGTCTAAAAGCAAAATCTGGACAAGCTCGAGGCAAAGTCTGTAATGTAGAACTGGAAAGGTTCCAGCTATACAAACTACAGCAGATGATTTGGTGAACCATAGGATTCAGTAGATTCCAACGAACCTCAGCCTCTCCGCCGATCTAGTAGGGTTCCTCACCCACCTGAGAGATACTTCTGTTTCTCTATGACAGTGGGAGCGAGGATTGCATCATGAGATGATGACCCAACTAGTTTCGAGCTGGCCATCAGGAGTGTGACTCTGTAAGAATGGCTGGATGCTTAGCGATCTGAGATGGAATCCTTATACACCAACAAAGTATGGACTTTGGTTGCTATATCTGAAGGGTTAAATTCCCATCAGGAGCAAGTATATCTTGAGAAGATTACTTGGTGTACTTGGAAAGGTTGAGACTTTCAAAGCTGGACTTGTTAAAGGTTTTCGTCATCGACCAGGCATGGATAATGATGAAACCTTTTCCAGTACCTATGCTTAAGTCCATCCAGATACTACTTGCCACGGCTACATACCATGACTACGATATCTGGCGGTTGGGTGTCATGACTGCTTTTCTAAATGATATTTTAGAAGAGTGCGTCTATAAGTACACAGCCAGAGGGCCTCGTAGACAGTGGGAGCAGCGGAAACGTGTGCAAGATGCTTTATAGGATAAAGCAGGCATCGCGGAGTTGGAACATCTGTTTTGATGGATTAGTCAAAGAAGTTGACATCATCAAAATGGTAGATGAACCTTGTATAAACAAAAAGGTAGTAGGGAGTATGGTGACGATCCTCGTAGAGTACGTGGATGACATACTCTTGATAGGGAAGGAGTTTCCTATGCTACGCTTGATCAATCTCCGCTTATCACAATGATTCTCCATATAGGATGAAAGTGATACCTCCTAAATCCTGGGTTTTGGATCTATGAGATAGATCTAATTGGATGTT
Organism: Agapanthus africanus; assembly: GCA_030015575.1. Taxonomy (NCBI): domain Eukaryota; kingdom Viridiplantae; phylum Streptophyta; class Magnoliopsida; order Asparagales; family Amaryllidaceae; genus Agapanthus; species Agapanthus africanus. Next base: position 667,178,424 of record CM057341.1, on the reverse strand, counting down.
AGGATTCTCACTAGTTGTAGCGAGATGGTATCAATCGATCCTGGGGAGAATCACTGGAAGGGTTCCAGGGTGATAATGACGACTGAATGTCAGTCGCAGGAATTGTCTTTACCCTCAGTAAAGGGACGGTATGTTGGAAGAGTTCCAAGCTAGATACCGTGGCAAACTAGATGATAAAGGCAGCATACATCGCTACTTAACATGCTACCAAAGAGGATGTTTGGGTGTATATTGGTTCATGAGATGAACTACGTTCCAACCATTGTGAGACAATGGAGTTGTGGCTTATGCCAAGGAACGCCGGTCCTATCAGTGATCCAGACATATTCTGAGGCAGCATCACCTGATCATGGAGATAGTCGATCTCCAGGGTGATCGAGGTTAGGAGAGTAGACTCAGAGGACAACACGGCGGATCCACTCACAAAGGCCTTTTCCCAGAGAGAGACTTTTATGGGATGGTTGAGTATGAGATACTGCAACCACTGCTATCAGATGGCCCTAGTGCAAGTGGGAGATTGTTAGTTATATGTATGCCCTAGAGGCCATTACTGTACATAGGATGTATATTGTAGTGGATGCTTGGACATATATAGGGAGGACTTTCTTGCTCGATATAATAGTATGCTATCTGGTTGATCTTTACCTTAACGTGTACACTGATTGTCTCTCTGTTACATGTTGGTAAAGCCCTTAGGATGTGTACTTGACTACCTGGACTATGATGCGGATCATACTAGTGGGGATATGGTAGTCCATAAGTACATCCTTCAAAGTCCCTAGTCGTGGGTATATCGAGACGGGGCATCGATATACCAGAGTAGACTAGCGTATACCTTCTCGACCCATACAGATGGGCGATGGATGATCCCATATCCATTGGTGTTTGACATCAGAGATGATATACGGGTGCTCAGTGGAGATTGGGTACACTGGACGGACTCGCCGAGAACTCCCAGATGGTATTATACCTTACGTCAGATGGCAGTTCTCTGGTGACACCGGTACAGAGTAGTCTGTTGACCCGAGATCGTCATAGAGTCTTGTGTGGTTCCTACTGTGCTTTGATTTCCATCTTACCACGTCCAAGAGGGCGTGCAAAACGGTGGTTTTTGGGTACAATCCCGAGTCACATGGAGGCAATGAGCGATAGGAGGGGATTCGTCTCTCCCGGTATAGGGAGTTGAGGTTGCGCTGTGTTCGATTGGCTATAACCAGAAATCCCTGGCCAGGGTTGCTGAGATTTACTGGTAAGTGTTACCTGTAGTTTCTCGAACTGTTATAGACCTCATATCGACACGACTTATCGAGCTATTGGGGTCTGACGTTTACCACCCCTAGGCGAGATATGCGACATATCAGACGATCAGACCGGACTGTACGGTAAGTGTTACTGGTTGGATTCACAGGAGTGTGAGCGGGCTTGCTCGTCGATCTTCTGATCGCTCAATACCCGGGTGGCCGTTACGTTTAGCAGACCGCTTGCGGCTTGTGGGTGTTTGATATGATCATCACCTACTGCCGGCGTATTGACGAGTCTTTAGAGTCCTACACAGAGGTTTCCTGGCTCAAGCAAAACGAAATAGGAGCGCATATGAGATATGTGCGGGACCGAGAATAATGCGTGTATGTGATACCGTATTCTATTCTCGCAATGAATGCATCGATTGGTTGTATGCGATATAACCTAGTTATCGAATCAACGATTGATTCGATAAGCCGATACATTGAATATTAGTCGGTTATATGCGATATGACCGGGTCGTTAAATCAAGTGTTGATTTAATGATTTAATGCATAATTATATATTTGATATATTACTTTGAATTAACTAGTATTGGTTCACTTTAAATGGATTTTCTCACTTGAAGTTCACAAGTTGTATATGTGATATACTTTTGTGCACTTGATTGTATCATGTTTGATGATACATGCTTACTTGAGTTTGTGTAAAGTTTAAACCTTGGTTAAGTAAATGGTTAGGGTTTTGTTTAATTTATTTATTCATTTATTGATTTGTTTATTTCATTTTGGCAAAAGAAAAATGGTGGCTAATTTTGTTTCTTTGTTGAAGTTTCATGAAGCTTTGAAATAGTCCACCATTTTTGTTTTCTTTGTTGAAGTTTCATGAAGCTTTGAAATATTCCACCATTTTTGTTTTATGCCTAACCTAACCATTCACCTAACTATAGTTTGCTCTCTACACATAACCATGGTTGGTTTATGATAAGTATTCTATGATTTTCTTTTTTTTTTTAAAGAATAACTTATCATAATTCTTATCATATCATTTTCATCATCTTCTTCTTCTTCTTCACATGAAGAAAGCTTTCTACCAACAATGGTGAAATGTGAAAATGAGTGAGAAATCCAATTCTAAAGTGAACCCACCTTCTATTTCTTCATCCTCTACCTCTTGCCAAGTAGTATAGGGTGTTTTCTTCACAAGTTTCATGACTTGGTGAAGTGGGAGCTTGATCTAGTGATGCCTCGACGTAGATCATCTTCGGCACGAAGCCGACGACCTTGCCCGCCCATTTCTCCGATGAAGCCGACGCTAGAGCCCGGGATTTGTTATGGACAGCGAAGAGACTTCATTGCGGAGCTATGGAGGTGGAGGACCGGATCTACAAAGGTTGTATTTCCGTTCTTTTAGTTAAATTGTTAACTGGTTGCATTTGTTTCGCCTAAAATTCTAGTTAACGATCTAATCTAGGGTTTCTCGGCACCGTAAAGTTTGAAATTGGCATGGTTGATGCAATGTGAGACCTCATCAGCGTGCCTAGGAACCCTACAGTTTTATACTGGCTCGTATTGAAAACACGGACGTCCTAGTATATCCAATGTTTCATATGTTTCTTCTGCTGCGATATCTGTGATGTGATCATGTGATGTTCTGTGATAGATATAGTATATAGTATATATGATATATTATATAGACGTTACTTATGTTTTGCATCCGCACTAGCCCTACCTTGCTCTGTCGTTAGTTACCTAACCTAACGGTCCACGAGAGGACATCCAGGCGAATGCGGATGGCATAAGTGTACGTCGTATTTATCTGTGATGTTTAGGTGACTTAAATGATGGGACTTCATTAATGTGATTAATGAATGAAAAGAAACCTAAGATGTTGTAGAATCAAATTTTAAACAAAACAGGTAGCTACAGTTCTTGCTTTGCATAGCGGTATATATGATATACCCTGCACCTTATTCGAAGAGGAAAGGACCGAGATCTCTTCACCGGGAGTGACTCCTTTAGCAATAACTGGCGGATGCTACACACTCGGTTTGACTTTTGATTGCTTCTATAGTTTCTGCTTTGCACAGTGATATATATGATATATCCCGCACCTCATTCGACGAGGAAAGGGCCGACGATCCCTTCACCGGGAGTGACCCCTTTAGCAAAACTAGAAAAGCCTCAAAATCACTCCATTTCAAAACTTCATTTTGATTCTACAACGATATCAAGTTCATTACGCTCATGGTTTTCATAAAAACCTACGTAGCCTTCCGTCATTTCAGATAAGTACTACTTAGTATTCATGCTGCGGTAGTTTGGCCTCCGTCAAGGCGTAGTGTATGGTAGCTAACTAGTGCTTATCTGCCAGCATATGATGCGATTGGATTAGGGTATTCGTACGACGTAGTTTGGCCTCCGTCAAGGGTCGTACGGGTGGGTTTAATTCGATCAAGAAATGACGGGTTGAACTTGACTAGCGCCCTGTGGGTAGTTTGGCCTCCGTCAAGGTCACAGGACGCTAGGGGCAAAAGTATTATCGGGAATTTCAAGTGTTGAAATTTGCAATGAGATTGCATACCTTCTATGAGATAGTTGGATCCCGATACCCACTGCGAGTAAGAGTTACTCCTGGGAGAGTTTTACACATTGCAATTAGCTGATCAAGTAGGTGTCTAGAAAGGTGTCAACGGGGTTACGCCTCTAGGAAAACGAGGTTTACATTAATTAGGTTCGTGCGAAAGCACGGGGGACCTCCCTCAAAGTACCGACACTGGCCTGGCTGAAAGATTGGCGAACTTGTAGTGTGTAATTAATCCCGGCTAGTCTTTCCTTTTAGGGTTTGAAGGAAGATTTGATAAAAACCAGTGGGAGCCATCCTGATTAGATAAGATAATAACCAATCTGATCTTGCACGAGCTTACGCTAAAGTGTTTTCTTCTCTCTCTCTCCAGGTAGCGACCATGTCATGCCCTAATCAAGATAATAATATGGATGTATTGACCGAACCCGCATGTTATACTGTGCAGGGGAACGTTGAACCCGTTCTATCTTATAAGTGTTATAAGAATGAACAGGAAACAGGAGAATATCTGGATTCTCACACCGCCCAAACGGAGAACATGCATGTTGATGCATCATCTTCGGGTGTGTTTGTCATTGAGAACTGTTTCTCAGTTCACCCTACGTCCTGGGTATTAGATACGGGGCCAGGATCCCACATATGTAAGATGTTACATGGGCTGCGGAAAGGTAGAGAACTGGGAAAAGGTGATCATTCCGTTCAAGTTGGGAATGGGGCAAATGTTGCAGCCAAAGCCGTTGGCGAATATCACCTAGTATTACCAAGTGGTGATACACTGATTCTAAATGAATGCTATTATATACCGAACATGATGTGCAACATTATATCAGTTTCTTTATTAAGTAAAGAAGGATATAATTTTGTAGTAAAGGATAATGTTATGAACATATTCCTAGATCAAAAGTTGATTGCATCAGGCTCGTTGTATAATGGCATATTCATTCTCAATCAAAATACAGTCCTCAATTTACAAAACACACACAAGAGGAAGAGTTCTGAACTGAACGAATCTTTCTTGTGGCATTGTAGACTGGGTCACATCAATGCGACAAGACTAGCTAAGTTGCATAAGGATGGATATTTAAATTCGTTTGAATTTTCATCTTATGACACTTGCCAGTCTTGTCTCAAAGGCAAGATGACCAAAACTCCGTTTACTGGACACGGAGAAAGAGTTACCGAACTCTTGGGACTAATACATAGTGATGTATGCGGTCCCATGTCTACACATGCCAGGGATGGTTCTTCGTACTTCATTACATTCACTGACGATCTCTCTAGATTCGGATATGTGTTCCTGATGAAACACAAATCAGAAGCTTTTGAGAAATTTAGAGAATATAAACAAGAAGTAGAGAACCAAACGGGCAAAAGTATTAAGATCCTTCGATCTGATCGAGGAGGAGAATACTTAAGTAACGAATTCAGAGATTATCTAAAAGAGAATGGGATTCTCTCTCAGCTTACTCCTCCTTATACACCACAGCACAACGGTGTATCGGAGCGGAGAAATCGCACCCTATTAGATATGGTGCGCTCTATGATGAGTACAGCTGAGTTACCTATTTCCTTCTGGGGATATGCACTGGAGACTGCTGCATACCTATTGAATAGAGTTCCAACCAAATCAGTGCCTACCACTCCATATGAGATATGGAATGGCAAGAGACCATGTCTTAATTTTATTCAGATATGGGGCTGTCCGGCCTATGTTAAAACACAAAATCCGGACAAGCTCGAGGCAAGGTCTGTTCTATGTAAGTTTGTTGGATATCCCAAACATTCGCGAGGGTATATCTTCTACCACTCCGAGGAACAAAAAGTGTTTGTTTCTCGACATGCCACTTTCTTAGAAAAGAGTTTTCTTATGAAACAGACAAGTAGCATTGAGATAGAACTGGAAGAGGTTCCAGCAACACAAACTGTAACAGAAGACTTGGTAGAACCAGAGGATTCAGTAGAACTCGACGAACCCTAGCCTCTCCGCCGATCTAGTAGGGTTTCTCGTCCACCTGAGAGATACTACGGTTTTCTCATTGACGGTGGAAGCGAGGATTGCATCATGGAGGATGATGACCCAACTAGCTTCGAGCAGGCCATCACGAGTAGGGACTCAGTGAAATGGCTGGATGCTATGCGGTCCGAGATGGAATCCATGTACACCAACAAAGTATGGACTTTGGAAGTTGCTCCTGAAGGGGTAAAACCCATTGGGAGCAAGTGGATCTTCGAGAAGAAACTTGGTGTAGATGGGAAAGTGGAGACTTTCAAAGCTAGACTTGTTGCAAAGGGTTTTCGTCAAAGACCAGGTGTGGACTATGACGAAACCTTTTCTCCAGTGGCTATGCTTAAATCCATCCGGATCATGCTTGCCATCGCTGCATATCATGACTACGAAATCTGGCAAAGGGATGTTAAGACCGCCTTTCTAAACGGTGATTTAGAAGAGTGCATGTACATGACTCAGCCAGAGGGCTTCGTAGATAGTGGGAGCAGCGGGAAGGTGTGCAAGCTGCTTAAATCCATTTATGGATTAAAGCAAGCATCGCGGAGTTGGAACATCTGCTTTGACGTCGTTATCAAAGAGTTTGATTTCGTCAAAAACCCAGACGAACCTTGTATCTACAAGAGGTAGCAGAGAGTAAGGTTGTCTTCCTCGTATTGTACGTGGACGACATACTCTTGATAGGAAATGATATTCCTATGCTGCAATCGGTCAAGCTCTTCTTATCACAAAGATTCTCGATGAAAGATCTTGGTGATGCCTCCTGCATATTGGGAATTAGGATCTATAGAGATAGATCCAAACGGATATTGGGATTGTCCCAATCCAGGTACATTGACACCATACTAAAGAGGTTTAGTATGGAAGAATCCAAGCGTAGGAATTTGCCTACGATCTCTGGAGTCACTCTCTCCAAAGAGATGTCTCCCAAGACTGATTTGGAGAGAGCTCGCATGCAAGGGATACCCTATGCTTCGGCTGTAGGCTCTATCATGTACGCGATGCTATGTACCAGACCCGATGTAGCATACTCACTAAGTATAGTGAGCAGGTATCAAGCTGATCCTGGAGAGAGTCACTGGACAGCTGTGAAGAGCATTCTCAAGTACTTGCGAAGAACAAAAGAGATGCTCTTGGTGTATGGTAACGGAGAACTCCAAGTGGAGTCCTTTACCGATTCGAGCATCCAGAGTGATAAGGACGACTCTAAGTCGCAGTCGGGATTTGTCTTTACCCTTTACGGAGGGGCGGTTAGCTGAAAGAGTTCCAAGCAGGAAACCGTGGCAGACTCGACGATGGAGGCTGAATACATCGCTGTCAACGATGCTGCCAAAGAGGCTGTCTGGATCAAGAAGTTCATTACTGAACTTGGAGTGGTTCCATCCATTGAGCATCCAATACCTTTGTATTGCGATAACAATGGAGCGGTGGCTTTGGCCAACGAACCTAGGTCCCATCAGCGATCCAGGCATATTCTGAGGCGGTATCACCTGATCCGGGAGATAGTTGATCGCCGGGAGATCGAGGTCAGGAGGGTAGACACGAAGAACAACACGGCGGATCCACTCACGAAGGCCATTCCCCAGATACAGTTTGAGAGACTCTTCGGGATGCTCGGTATGCGATACTACAGCAGCTGGCCCTAGTGCAAGTGGGAGATTGTTAGTTGTATGTATGCCCTAGAGGCCAGTATTGTACAGATGATGTATATTATATTGGATGCTTGGACATATATAGAGATGACTTTCTTGCTCGATATGATAGTATGCAACCTGGTTACTCTTTATCTTAACATGTACACTAGTCTCTTTAAACTGTCTTGTAGTTACATGTTGGTAAAGCCCTTAGGATGTGTACTTGACTACCTGGACTATGATGCGGATCATACTAGTGGGGACATGGTAGTCCATAAGTACATCCTTCAAGGTCCCTAGTCGTGGGTGTATCGAGACGGGGCATCGATATACCAGTGTAGACTAGCGTATACGCTTCTCGACCCATGAGATGGGCGATGGATGATCCCATATCCATTGGTGTTTGACATCAGAGATGGTATACGGGTGCTCAGTGGAGACTGGGTACACTGGACAGACTCGCCGAGAACTCCCAAATGGTATTATACCTCACGTCAGATGGCAGTTCTCAGGTGACACTTGTACAGGTTAGTCTGTAGACCCGAGATCGTCATAGAGTCTTGTGTGATTCCCACTGTGCTTTGATCTCCACCTTACCACGTCCATGAGGGCATGCAAAACTGTGGTCTTTGGGTACAGTCCCGAGTCACATGGAGGCAATGAGCGATAGGAGGGGTTTCGTCTCTCCCGGTATTGGGGGTTGATGTTGCGCTGTGATCGATTGGCCGTAACAGGGAAGTCCCTGGCCAGGGATGATCAGAGATCTGCTGGTAAGTGTTACCAGTAGTTTCTCGACCCGTTATGAGCCTCACATCGACACGACTTATCGGTTACTGGGGTCTGACGTTTACCACCCCTAGACTTGATATGCGACATATCAGACGAACAGACCGAACTGTACGGTAAGTGTTACTGGTTGGATTCACAGGAGTGTGAGCGGGCTAGCTCGTCGATCTTCTAATCGCTCAATACCCGGGTGGCCGTTACGTTTGGCAGACCGCTTGTGGCTTGTGGGTGCTTGATATGATCATCATCTGCTGCCGGCGTATTGACGAGTCTTTAGAGTCCTACACAGAGGTTTCCTGGCTCAAGCGAAACGAAATAGGAGCGCATATGAGATATGTGCAGGACCGAGAATAATGCGTGTATGTGATACCGTATTCCATTCTCGCGATTAATGTATCGATTGGTTATATGCGATATAACCTAGATATCGAATCAAGGATTGATTCGATAAGCCGATACATAGGATACTAGTCGGTTATATGCGATATGACCGGATCATTAAATCAAGTTTTGATATAATGATTTAATGTATAATTATATATTTGATATATTACTTTGCATTAACTTGTATTGGTTCACTTTAAATGGATTTTCTCACTTGATGTGCAAGTTGTATATGTGATATACTTTTGTGCACATGTTTGTATCATGTTTGATGATACTTGCTCATTTGGTTAAGTTTAAAGAATTAAACCTTGGTTAAGTAAATGGTTAGGGTTTTTATTTATTCATTCATTTATCTTTTTAATTTGGATTAAAAAGAAATTGCAAAAGAAAACAAAATGGTTGCTTTCATTCTTGAAGCTTGTTGAAGCTTCATGAAGCTTTGACCAAAGTGACCATTTTGTCTTCATGCTTAACCCTAACCATTCATCTAACCTTAGTGAATTCTCTACACCTAACCATGGTTCATATTATGATAAGTATTCATTTATTTTGCATTTTAAAAAACTTATCATATTCTATCTTCTTCTTCTTCTTCATCTTCATGAAGAAAACCTTGCCTCCATCAATGGCACCTTGAGAAAAAGAGTGAGAAATCCAATTCTAAAGTGAACCCACCTCCTATTTCTTCACCCTCTACCTCTTGCCAAGTAGTATAGGGTGTTTTCTTTACAAGTTTCACAACTTGGTGAAGTTGGAGCTTGATCTTGTGTAACCTCGACGTAGATCATCTTCGGCATCGTAGCCGACGACTAGTCCGCTCATTTTCTCCGATGAAGCCGATGCAAGAGTCCAGGATTCGAGATGGACAGTCAGGGGACGACTACGTGGAGCTAAGGAAGTGGATAACCCAATCTACAAAGGTTGTAGCTTCATATCTTTAGTTAAGTTGTTAACTAGTTTAATGTTTCGCCTAAAATTCTCGTTAACGAGCCGTATTAGAGTTTCTCGGCACTTGTAAAATTTGAAATTGGCATGGTTGATGCCTTGTGAGACCTCTTGAGAGTGCCTAGGAACCCTACAGTGGTATCAGAGACTAGCTAGAGCCTTAGGCGATGCTTAAACGATGTTTGAAACCCGATCAAAACCGAAACCCTAAAACCAAATCGCTTTCTGGACTTTTTCAAAAAACTGGGTTTTTTCCAGATTAAAAATGCTTAAAAAATTCAGCAGGGAATTATAAGAATTACGGTGCAAAATTTGACCATTGATACCTCAAACATGCGGCGGAACCGCCGCAGAAGCTAGGCTTCTGCCGCGGTTCCGCGGCTCGATGATGACGTCAGCCCTCCACATTTGCACAGTAATTCCTCTTTCACAGTGCTGAGTTTTCTGGGAATTTTTAATTTGACTCAAGAGTTGAGTGTTCTGGGGTTGCATTGGGAATCGAAGATTCGATCGGATTATTAAACTTCGTCTATGTGTTTTTCCGGATAACTTTAGAATATGTTAAAAAGTTCGACCGGATATAAATACCCAACTTTTCCCCTGCCGGAAAAAATTCCAAGTGTTGGATTTTTCTGTGGTTTAAGGACGTTCTGAGCAGTGCAAGTAACGCGATGGTCCCTCTAGAAGACAACAAACCTTAACTCGATTATGTGACCGTCTTGAACTGCCCTTTGAACCTTCGGGTTTGGGGCAGTACGGCGTGCCACATGTGAGGCGTTGGCTTGACCCTTCTACGGCTGGACCGTTGGTACTGAGGCATGAAATGAACGTCTTTGGCATAAAATGAACGTCTTTGAACTTATTTCATGCGTTGAACGGTTTCGGGAAAACTTGGGTGTTCGAATGTTCGATCGAAAAGTTTAATATTTTCTATTTATCCCGAATGGGATACAATAATTGGAATTCACAAACAGTTATGAGATAGCTGAATGAACGTTATAAATCTAGCGGTTTAGTCTCACTTGATATTGAAAAGAGTTTTCGATAATGGGACTAAAATGCGGGGTTTATAATTGTTAGGCATGTGATGTCTAAGTATTTCATTTGATTGGGCATGCGATGTCTAAAGAGGTTGCGGATTCCAACTGTTGTAGTTTTACACTTTCTTTTCTGTGACCGTAAGTGTAATATGTGATATCGCCGGTTTCGTTGCTATATGTCAACGACAATTGGGATGCGCATATTTACTTACGTTGATGACATGTGATGTTATGTGTTGCTGGATGTGTTATATTGGATCATCGTGTTTGAATAGCCGGGGGTTTTTATGTGAGATGAGTGTTTTTCATTTTCATTCATGTAAAAACTTGTATGTAATATTCTTTTATTTGGGGCACTTCCAGGTTGCGGAAGCTGTCACCTTTTGTATATTATTTACTTTTCCGCATTAGGATAGACCCAAAGAGGGGAGCACAAGTAACCGGGTTTTAGAGTCCAGTGGGAGACCATCTCGAGGAGTCGAGTCCGGGTCTCCTAACCCTAGAATTGGTAGAGTTGCTTGCCGCTCTCGTAGGGGTCTAGGGGTGTGGGATTGGCTATTCATCACGACCGTGGAATCCGTGTTTTATACTGGCTCGTATTGAAAACACGGACGTCCTAGTATATCCAATGTTTCATATGTTTCTTCTGCTGCGATATCTGTGATGTGATCATGTGATGTTCTGTGATAGATACAGTATATAGTATATATGATATATTATATAGACGTTAGTTATGTTTTGCATCCGCACTAGCCCTGCCCTGCTCTGTCGTTAGTTACCTAACCTAACGGTGCACGAGAGGACATCCAGGCGAATGCGGATGGCATAAGTGTACGTCGTATTTATCTGTGATGTTTAGGTGACTTAAATGATGGAACTTCATTAATGTGATTAATGAAAGAAAAGAAACCTAAGATGTTGTAGAATCAAATTTTAAACAAAACAGGTAGCTACAGTTCTTGCTTTGCATAGCGGTATATATGATATACCCTGCACCTTATTCGATGAGGAAAGGACCGAGATCTCTTCACCGGGAGTGACTCCTTTAGCAATAACTGGTGGATGCTACACACTCGGTTTGGCTTTTGATTGCTTCTATAGTTTCTGCTTTGTACAGTGATATATATGATATATCCCGCACCTCATTCGACGAGGAAAGGGCCAACGATCCCTTCACCGGGAGTGACCCCTTTAGCAAAACTAGAAAAGCCTCAAAATCACTCCATTTCAAAACTTCATTTTGATTCTACAACGATATCAAGTTCATTACGCTCATGGTTTTCAGAAAAACCTGCGTAGCCCTCCGTCATTTCAGATAAGTACTACTTAGTATACATGCTGCGGTAGTTTGACCTCCGTCAAGGCGTAGTGTATGGTAACTAACTAGTGCTTATCTGCCAGCATATGATGCGATTGGATTAGGGTATGCGTACGGCGTAGTTTGGCCTCCGTCAAGGGTCGTACGGGTGGGTTTAATTCGATCAAGAAATGACGGGTTGAACTTGACTAGCGCCCTGTGGGTAGTTTGGCCTCCGTCAAGGTCACAGGATGCTAGGGGCAAAAGTATTATCGGGAATTTCAAGTGTTGAAATTTGCAATGAGATTTCATACCTTCTATGAGATAGTTGGATCCCGATACCCACTGCGAGTAAGAATTACTCCTGGGAGAGTTTTACACATTGCAATTAGCTGATCAAGTAGGTGTCTAGAAAGGTGTCAACGGGGTTACGCCTCTGGGAAAACGAGGTTTACATTAATTAGGTTCGTGCGAAAGCATGAGGGACCTCCCTCAAAGTACCGATACTGGCCTGGCTGAAAGATTGGCGAACTTGTAATGTGTAATTAATTCCGGCTTGTCTTTCCTTTTAGGGTTTGAAGGAAGATTTGATAAAAACCAGTGGGAGCCATCCTGATTAGATAAGATAATAACCAATCTGATCTTGCACGAGCTTACGCTAAAGTGTTTTCTTCTCTCTCTCTCCAGGTAGCGACCATGTCATGCCCTAATCAAGATATTAATATGGATGTATTGACCGAACCCGCATGTTATACTGTGCAGGGGAACGTTGAACCCGTTCTATCTTATAAGTGTTATAAGAATGAACAGGAAACAGGAGAATATCTGGATTCTCACACCGCCCAAACGGAGAACATGCATGGTGATGCATCATCTTCGGGTGTGTTTGTCATTGAGAACTGTTTCTCAGTTCACCCTACGTCCTGGGTATTAGATACGGGGTCAGGATCCCACATATGTAAGATGTTACATGGGCTGCGGAAAGGTAGAGAACTGGAAAAAGGTGATCATTCCGTTCAAGTTGGGAATGGAGCAAATGTTGCAGCCAAAGCAGTTGGCGAATATCACCTAGTATTACCAAGTGGTGATACACTGATTCTAAATGAATGCTATTATATACCGAACATGATGTGCAACATTATATCGGTTTCTTTATTAAGTAAAGAAGGATATAATTTTGTAGTAAAGGATAATGTTATGAACATATTCCTAGATCAAAAGTTGATTGCATCAGGCTCGTTGTATAATGGCATATTCATTCTCAATCAAAATACAGTCCTCAATTTACAAAACACACACAAGAGGAAGAGTTCTGAACTGAACAAATCTTTCTTGTGGCATTGTAGACTGGGTCACATCAATACGACAAGACTAGCTAAGTTGCATAAGGATGGTTAAGGTGGTGAGGTGTCGCTGAGGGGTTGTCGTCGTCGGGGGCGACGAACGAGGTTGGGGAAAACAATGGCCCTCGGTGAGTTTGGGTGAGTGGAGAGGAGGAAAAAGGAAGAGAGGGAGTTAGGGGAGACGAGGGTGCGCGAGTGGACGTAACGGCGCTCGAACGTGGCCGACACGAGCGCGGGCATGGGCGGAGGAGGCGGCGTGGGCGTGGGCGGAGGAAATGGGATCGCGTGCGGAGGTTACCGTTGGAGAAAATTTAAAGGAGATGAACAGGGGTAGCGGGTCGGGTCAGAAACTGAGGCAGGCCGAATGGAGAACGGGCCGGGCTCGCAAGGAAAAAAAAGAAATTAATTCCCTTTTAAAAAAACGAAGCGGCTGATAATGAAGTGGGCTGGGCCGGCAATAATAAAAGAATTTTAATAAAGAGGCTGCTGGGCTCGGGAAAGAGTTGGGCCGCAGGAGAAAAAAAACAAAAGAAAATGAAATGAAAGGGCCGGCTCACAATGTTAATAGTATTAGGAAGAAAATGGGTAGTGGGAAAATAGGTTATAAGAAATAGGATATGGGCTGAGGGATTTAGAGGAAAAAATCAAATGGAAAAATAAAGGGATTGGAATTTGGGTTTGAGAAAATAGCGGGGGAAAATGGATTGGGAGTCTAGGGTTTAATGGAGTTTCGAAAATAACTAAATAAATAATTGTAAGTAAATTATATAGGTGAAAAGAAGTACGGATATAGGCGTATAAAAGAGGCTGGGTGTTACATCATACCACCCTTACAAAAATTTCGTCCTCGAAATTTAAAATAAACAATAACTTATATCAATATAGGCGAAAGCTATTATATTGCAACTAACACATAAAGATTTACTAGAAATATGTGGACGGAAAGATTTGAAGATATAAATACGTAAGAACAAATATAAATACGGAAATATAAACAACAACAATAACGAACAAAATTATTCGAGGCGCACTCGATAAAAGTCGAAACCCAAGTATGTGCAAAAACACGCAGAAATAATAGGTATAAGGCTCTACTATTTATATAGTAACCATAAGTACAATACCCGAAAATAAAGTAACGAGAATAAAGTGGCGAAAAGTAGTCGGTAGGTTAAAACATTTTAAGATAATGTATCGATACAACAGGTTTAAAATAATTTAGAAAACTTGTATAGTGAAATTAAGAAACATGGACCAAAAGTATGCGCGGTGTAAGGTTGCGCTACTGAAGATGAAAATAATAATAGTTGTACTTAAACTACAAAAACGGAGTAATCAATAATACGAACCAAAATAATGAAAACTAAATCTTTGAATAACACTGTCCCTATATATAGTTAGGGTAATAGGAAGAACACAAAAATGTAGGTTAGCTAGGGTATTGACTACAAGGAAGTGTGGATCATTCAAAGGTCGGTGGGTGGCGGCTTTAGGTTGAGGATCAGGGAATTGGGATCGGGTCAGCATAGGAAGTAAGGGTGAGCAGTAAGGGACTATAAGGAGAAAATGTATGGGAAGAATACTGGTCGGTACATCATGTGAATCAAAAATTTGAAAAGTTAACGAACTCGGTATTTCATAAGAAAGGTCCTCCTCCCAGAAGGATCTCAAACAGGGTACAGACGAAGGATGAATGGTGGCTCATTCCAAGGATCAGAGTGCGGTACTTTCCAATCGAAACGAGGGTGAAAACTATACAACGAGTAGGGGTGGACAGTCAGGGATCTCAGCAGAAAAATAAATGGATAAGGGCAATAAACAAGTATCAAACGAACCAATAAGCACAAAGTTTACGAATTCAGAAGATTCATTTCATTTAAGAAAATTTGGAACAAAGCATTCCCAAAGGCGAAAAGTGACCCTAAACTATACACATTTTATTTGGCCAGAAAGACAACATCAAAAGAAATTCCGTCAGTCGCGGTTGTGGAGATTCAGTAGGTTGCGGTAGGCTCGCGCACTCAAGTAGGGGCGTCCATTTCCATAGCGCCTCGCAGGTATCTCTATTGGAAGTCCTTCCAGCACAGGATCTTGATCTTCTGGTCCTTCTTCCTCGGATTGAGCTTCTTCATCGAGATCTGATTCCATGTGATCCTCTCCTTCTGGGTTCTCTTCCATGGGGTCTTCCTCCACTGGATTTTCTTCTATTGGATCTTCCTCGGGATCTTCCTCTATCGGGTCTTCTTCTATAGGGTTCTCTTCGGGATCTTCTTCTTCTTCGTCGGAATCAGCTATCACGTTAAACTCTGGGGCGGCTACTCCTTCGTCCTCTGAATCGTTGTTTCCGAAATTGACTTGGGGACCGTTGATCTCATCGTCAGAACTCATCAGCGTGCGGTCTAAGGAAACGCAAGACTGTGCATCCTCGTCTAGATGTGGCGCTGCTCCAGGGTGGGCCATGGTCTGAAAAGAAAAGTCATGATTGGATAGTGGGATACATCAAGGAAAAAGCTCAGGGTACGAAGTATAGGTAAATATGCGATTGCAGGAACTGAAAAATCAGGATAGAAACGCTGTGATAACGAATAATATAAATAAGGAGAAAACAAGAGAATGATGCATTTATTATGATTCGAGTTTTATTGCATTCAATCAAAAGTTCAGCGGATACAAGATTTCAAATGGAAAGAAATATTCATAAAAGATGACAACATTATTACTGAAAGTAGATAACATGAAAAATCCTTCTTCGACTACTATAACGTTGCATTCTCGTCGCGTGAGTTGAATCCTGCGTTAGGTCCACCTTATCGTCGAAGTTCGAACTACGCGATAATCCTCACTTGGCAGAAGTGGGGAGTGTGGACGAGTTTCCTCCTTGTAGTTCTTTCCTTTCTGGGCAACCGTTGATGAGATGTTCGCTGGATCCATAAATCAGACATTTCCCTTGGGCGTGGCGACAATCCCTCTGAAAATGTCCTGGTCTCTTACAATACCCACAACATGGGGTCTTCTGCTGCTTCTGTCACGGGGAAACAAATTGACGCTTTATCTTCTTCTTCTTTTCTCGTCTAATGGGAATCCCTTTATGATAGGAGACTCCCGCTGGGGTCTGACTCACCTGTCTTCTCAGCCCTTCAACTAATAAGTCGTTTGTTCGCTCCTGGGCCTCCATTAAACTTTGCAGTACACTAAGGATCTCAACAGTCTGATTCTGGGGAGTGGAGATAGAGGAAGAGTCGTTGAAAGACATGATTCTGAAACAACAATTTTGAAGATGATATAAGGCACAAGCCATAAGATTCAAATATAATAAGGATTGGACAAAGATTCAAGAATATCAGATGTGATGAAATTCATTACAATTGGAAATCAACTGTAGGATTCTAAGTCACTTAAACAGAGTACGGTAGTGCAATTGCAACCACGTAATCTTGCCAAGTCACCCGAAACCCTAGCGAATGGATAGCAGAATACTCAATGTGAATATGGATCAAGAATATCAAGTTTACAATCTAGATCGAGGGATATCTTAGACTGTCAAGCTCTACACAGAAAAGTGCAATCCCAATCGATGCAAAACCTGGCTTTGATACCAACTAAACCATGTCATGCCCCGCTTCCTAAAATACAGAATACGAGGGGTAGACAAGGCCAGCCATGCTCCTACGGTCAAGGAAAAGTCCTGCCGTAGTCACACTTCGGCTTCTAGTTTAACATGGTAAACAGTAAATGATTCACAGGTAATGGGAAATGCAGTAACTGGAAGAAACAATAATATAAACTGACCTGATGGGGAAACAAATTGGAGGTAACTCGGAATAGCAAGTCAAGGAGTCTGTATTGCGCGTCTAGTTCTGGTCCAGGCTAAGTCTTCTCCTCACACTGAGCATGCACACCCAGGTCGTCAGAGCGACACAATAGCAAAATAATATATATAAAATCATGTGACAATTCTAACAGTGGTAATAGATATGGGAAACAGTAAATCAATGACAGCATGAATATGAATGTGCAGTAATCAATGCAGCGGAACAGTAAAGCAGTAGAACGATATGTCACGTATGTCAACACAGTATATAAGGTATATAAATGCCAGCATCCCTATCAGTTTCTAAGTCTCACTGTACAGGTCACTAAGCCTATCGTCAGTCCAAGTGTGAGAGTCAACCACTCGTGAGTGTCCTCCACCCAAGGGTAGAACCCAAGGGCAAGGGACCACGGGCCCAACATGTAACATGTATATCACGGTGTATATCACATACCCTGTAAATCTCCATATATCTCCCTAAATATATAAGCCGGCATGGGACTCCCGAGATTCTGTTGAACTCACACTTAAACTGCCCCACACCCCGTGGTCTACATCAAACGCTAACCATAACCCTAAATACTAATCGATCCGTGACAAGTCTGCGCAAGAACTGGAGGCAGGACCTCCATCAAGCACGTCCCGACTAATACCTAAGATAAATGGCAGTGTCGGATGCCTTATCTGTGACACCCGTGCAAGTGCTTCCATAAGTGTCCCATACCACTTATAGTCACACGTACACGCATCCCACAGACGTCGACAATGCAATAGAATAATAGGGTCACTGATTGTGTACAAGTACGTATCACTTTCACTTAATCACGGATACACGAACACTGACGTACTTGCCACAATCATCACTAAAATTTAACACTGGATAAATGCACGATATCACTAGATTATCACTGCAATGATATAAGTATGATATGATACGTAAACAGTATATGAAGCACGATCAAGATGTCATAGAAACAGTATTCTATCACTTGCACGATTTATCATGAAAAATACGTGTAAAGTTTAGCGAAACGATAAACAGGTAGTAATTAGTATGTTCAGTTTTCCATCCATAGAATTTAGTTTCAAGCCAATCGGGTTCCAGGATCATTAATTATAACCATTTCATTTTAAGCGCTCGCGGTTGGAAATCCGATTTCAGAATCAGAAGTCCGTTTCGCAACGCATTTTAGTCCCAGTTGAGATCCGATTTTAGCGACGCTACAGTTGGATGAAATCTAGGGTTTTCAGTAAGGTTTTCAACGTAATAGACAGATCTTCAATCGCATCTGGACGTCAGGAGATATACACTGTTTAACACTAATATGTCAGTTCTGATTCTGCTGGGACTGTTATGCATCCCGACCCTTTAAATTACAGATTAAATATCAAACGGTAACGAAACAGAATGAAACCATTTGTGTTGTATAGCTAATAGATTTACCTATAATAAGAAGTGGAGTTCCTCAACCTACGAGTTAAGAAAATCCTGTGGTACCCATTACGGAACAGCAAGCAACAACTGAAGTCGCTCTGGATTGCAGTCCAGAGTCGCACTCCGATCCAATTATCATCACGGTTTAAGTACAGGAATGTCTGGGAACTAGTATAGGGTTAAAGTTCGTCGAGTTGGCTTCGATTTGAGCCCTCAAACTCACCATTCTAGTGTGTATATGATTTATGGTGAATTTAATGATTTTCAGGTACAATAAAATTACAGTTTTACGATTAAACTTGGGGGTAGTCGTTTTAATCTTTAACAGTCGTATTTTCTAATGAAATTTGCACACGTTAACCATCTCTACAAGGGCCAATGTAATCTATTCATTTCCGTCTAACTTGATAATGATTTTCTATGAAAACAAGTATCGAACAGTTGCGTCGAATAATCTAACGGAAAAGTAAGGCATGATTTATATACGATGTCGATTTGTAACATAGATAGAATAGCATGAAGCAAGTAGAGAACTTGCCTGGACACTGTGAACTGATGGCGCGGCAGCTAAAGCAGTAGTGACACGTCTCGGGCACGGGTAGCAACCACGCGACGAGTCTCGGCTAGACTTGGGCTTGGCTCGAGCTTGGGAATGGGCTGTTGCGGGCTCGGGCAATGTCGTGTGGTGGTAGTAGGTTGATAGAGGATGGAAAGACGGTGAGATTTGGAGAGAGAAAGAGAGTGCTAGAGAGAGAGAGAGAGAGAAATGAGAGAGAGAGAGTAGGCAGAAAGAGAGAGAGTGTAGACTGAGGGGGAGAGAGAGCTGAGAGTTAGAGAGAGAGGGACAGAGGGAGAGAGAGAGAACTGAGTTAGAGAGAGAAAGAGAGAGAGAAAGCACAGAGGGAGAGGAAGAGAGAACCGAGTTAGCGAGAAAAAGAGAGAGAGAAAGCACAGAGGGAGAGGAAGAGAGAGAGAGAGAGAGAGAAGTGAGAGAGAGAGGGAAGGGAGCAGAGTGAGAAAGAGAGAGTGGGCAGAGGGAAGAGAGAGAGGAATGAGAGAACAAAGAGAGAAAGAAAGAGAGATCTGAGATGGGAGTTAGGGTGAAGGCGACGACGATGATGTGGATGATGACGATGGGGTCGGCGAGAAGCAGTGGGCCGCTGTCGAGAGGAGGCAGGGGTGGAGCTCGGGTTTCAGGAGGGTCGAGGGAGGAGCGAAGGGAGAGAGAAGGGGAGGTGACGAGGGTTAGAGAGGGGGGTGCGCGACGTTGATGGTTAAGGTGGTGAGGTGTCGCTGAGGGGTTGTCGTCGTCGGGGGCGACGAACGAGGTTGGGGAAAACAATGGCGCTCGGTGAGTTTGGGTGAGTGGAGAAGAGGAAAAAGGAAGAGAGGAAGTTAGGGAAGACGAGGGTGCGCGAGTGGATGTAACGGTGCTCGAACGTGGCCGACACGAGCGCGGGCGTGGGCGGAGGAGGCGGCATGGACGTGGGCGGAGGAAATGGGATCGCGCGTGGAGGTTACCGTTGGAGAAAATTTAAAGGAGATGAACAGGGGTAGCGGGTCGGGTCGGAAACTGAGGCAGGCCGAATGAAGAACGGGCTGGGCTCGCAAGGAAAAAAAAGAAATTAATTCCCTTTTAAAAAAACGAAGCGGCTGATAATGAAGTGGGCTGGGCCGGCAATAATAAAAGAATTTTAATAAAGAGGCTGCTGGGCTCGGGAAAGAGTTGGGCCGCAGGAGAAAAAAACAAAAGAAAATGAAATGAAAGGGCCGGCTCACAATGGTAATAGTATTAGGAAGAAAATGGGTAATGGAAAAATAGGTTATAAGAAATAGGATATGGGCTGAGGGATTTAGAGGAAAAAATCAAATGGAAAAATAAAGGGATTGGAATTTAGGTTTGAGAAAATAGCGGGGGAAAATGGATTGGGAGTCTAGGGTTTAATGGAGTTTCGAAAATAACTAAATAAATAATTGTAAGTAAATTATATAGGTGAAAAGAAGTACGGATATAGGCGTATAAAAGGGGCTGGGTGTTACACCGTCCCTCCACTGAGGGTAAAGACAATGCCTGTGACTGACATTCAGTCGTCCTTATCACCCTGGAACACTTCCAGTGATTCTCCCCAGGATCAATTGATACCATCTCACTTCAACAAGTGAGAATCCTAACATCCATTTAGATCTATCTCATAGATCCAAAGCCCAGGATTTAGTAGGTATCATTTTGATCCTATGTGGAGAATCATTATGATAAGCGGAGATTGATCGAGAGTAGCATAGGAAACTCCTTCCCTATCAAGAGTATGTCATCCACGTACTCTACGAGGATCGCCACCATACTCCCTACTACCTTTTTGTATATACAAAGTTCATCTACCATTTTGATGAAGTCAAACTATTTGACTACTACATCAAAACAGATGTTCCAACTCCGCGATGCCTGCTTTATCCTATAAAGCATCTTGTACACGTTTCCGCTGCTCCCACTGTCTACGAAGCCCTCTGGCTGTGTACTTACAGACGCACTCTTCTAAAACATCATTTTAGAAAAGCAGTCATGACACCCAACCGCCAGATATCGTAGTCATGGTATGTAGCCGTGGCAAGTAGGATCCAGATGGACTTAAGCATAGCCACTGGAAAAGGTTTCATCATTATCCACGCATGGTCGATGACGAAAACCTTTAACAAGTCTAGCTTTGAAAGTCTCAACTTTTCCAAGTACACCAAGTAATCTTCTCAACATATACTTGCTCCTGATGGGGATTTAACCCTTCAGATAAAGCAACTAAAGTCCATACTTTGTTGGTGTATAAGGATTCCATCTCAGATCGCTAAGCATCCAGCCATTCTTACAGAGTCCCTACTCTCAATGGCCTGCTCGAAACTAGTTGGGTCATCATCTTATGATGAAATCCTCGCTCCCACTGTCATAGAGAAACCAAAGTATCTCTCAGGTGGGTGAGGAACCCTACTAGATCGGTGGAGAGGCTGAGGTTCGTTGGTATCTACTGAATCCTTTGGTTCTACCAAATCATCTGCTGTAGTTTGTATAGATGGAACCTTTCCAGTTCTACATTACAGACCTTGCCTCGAGTTTGTCCGGATTTTGCTTTTAGACATAGGCCGGACAACCCCAAATCTTAACTAGCTTAAGACATGGGCTCTTCCCATACCATATCTCATATGGAGTGGTAGGCAACTGATTTGATTTGAACCCTATTCAATAGGTATGCAACTTCTCAAGTGCATAACTCCCAAAAGAAAATAGGAAACTCAGTAGTACTCATCATAGAGCACACCATATCACATAGGGTGCTATTGCTCCACTCCGATATACCATCGTGGTATGGTGTATACGGAGGAGTAATGCTGAGAGAGAATCTCATTCTCCTTTAGAATAGTTCAGGAATTCTATGCACAAGTATTCTCCTCCCTGATCTCATCATAGGACATAATACTTATACCCTTATTTTGGTTCTCTACTTCTAACTTATATTCTGTGAATACCTCAAAAGGTTCTGACTTGTGTTTCAACAGGAACATATGTCTGAATCTTGAGAGATCATCAGAGAACGTAATGAAGTATAAAGAACCAGTCCTGGCATGTGTAGACAGGGGACCTTACATACATCATCATGTATCATCCCAAGAGTTCACTAACTCTTTCTCTGTTTCCAGTAAACGGAGCTATGGTCATCTTATCTTTTTGACATGACTGGCAAGTTTCACAAGATGTAAATTCAAACTGATTTAAATATGTATCTTTATGTAACTTCAGCTAGTCGGGTCACATTGATATGACCTAGTTTACAATACCTCAAGAAGAATTCGTTCATTTTTGAACTCTTCCTCTTGTGTGTGTTCTGTATACTAAGAACTGTAGTTTGATTTAGAACATTAATGTTTTTAGATAACGTGCCTGAACCGATTAACTTTTGATATAGGAAATGTTCAAAACATTATCCAACAATACAAAATTATATCCTTTCTTTACTAATAAAGTGACTGATATGATTTTGTATATCGGGTTCGGTATCTAATAACATTCGTTCAGAATCAATATATTGGTAATACAGGGTGACAGTGACCAACAGACTTGGCTGCAACACTTGCCCCGTTTTCTGTCTCATGAAACTTATCAACCGTTCTCAGTTCTCTACCTTTCTGTAGCCCATGTAACAGATTACATATGCGGGATCCTGATCCGGTATCAAATACCCAGGACGTAGAGGATACAGAGAAACAATTCTTTGTAATGAACACACCTGAAGGAGATGCATCATATGCACTTTCCTCGTTTAGGCGGCATAGGAATTCTGGTATTCGTCTATTTCCTGCTCTGTCTTATAACAATTATAAGTTGGAGTGGGACCAACGTTCCCCAGCTCAGTATAACAAGTAGGTTCGGTCAAAATATCCGTTTTATTATCTTGATTAAGGCGTGATATGGTCGCTACCTGGAGAGAGAGAGAAGAAAACACTCTGCGTGCGCTCTTGCAAGAATAGATTGGTTATTATTTTATCTAATCAGGATGGCTCCCACTGTTTTTATCAAATCTTCCTTCAAACCCTAAAAGGAAAGACTAGCCGGGATTAATTACACGCTACAAGTTCGCCAATCTTTCAGCCAGGCCAGTGTCGGTACTTTGAGGGAGGTGCCCCGTGCTTTCGCACGAACCTAATTAATGTAAACCTCGTTTTCCCAGAGGCGTAACCTCGTTAACACCTTTCTAGACACTTACTTGATCGGCTAATTGTAATGTATAAAACTCTCCCAGGAGTAACTCTTACTCGCAGTGGGTATCGGGATCCAACTATCTCATAGAAGGTATGCAATCTCATTGCAAATTTCAACACTTGAAAATCCCGATAATTTTGCCCCTAACCTCCTATGATCTTAACAAAGGCCAACAAACCATAGGATGCTAGTCAAGTTCAACCCGTCATTTCTTGATTGAAATAAACCCACCCGTACGGCCCTTGACAAAGGCCAACAAAGTCGCACTACTACCCTAATCCAATCTGCATCATATGCATAAGCAGATAAGCACCAGTCAGCTACCGCACACTACGCCTTGACAAAGGCCAACAAACACAGCACGAATACTAACTACTACTTATCTGAAATGACGGAGGGCTACGACAAGTTTTTCTGAAAACCTATTGCGTAATGAACTTGATATCGTTGTAGAATCAAATGATTTTGAAATGAAGTGTTTTTTATGCTTTTCTAGTTTTGCTAAAGGGGTCACTCCCGGTGAAGGGATCGTTGGCCCTTTCCTCGTCGAATGAGGTGCGGGATATATCATATATATCTCTGTGCAAAGCAAGAACTATAGAAGCAATCAAAAGACAAACCGAGGGTTGTAGCATCTGCCAGTTATTGCTAAAGGAGTCACTCCCGGTGAAGGGATCTCGGTCCTTTCCTCATCGAATAAGGTGCAGGATATATCATATATACCGCTGTGCAAAGCAAGAACTGTAACTACCTGTTTTATTTTTGAAATTCGATTCTACAACATCTTTAGGTTTCTTTTACTTTCATTAATCATATTAATGAAGTCCCATCATTTAAGCACCTAAACATCACAGATAAATACGACGTACACTTATGCCATCCGCATTTGCCTCGATGTCCCATCGTGCACCGTTAGGTTAGGTAACTAACGGCAGAGCGGGGCAGGGCTAGCGCGGGTGTAAAACATAAGTAACGTCTATATAATATATCATATATACTATATACAGTATCTATCACAGAACATATCACATGATCACATCACAGATAACGCAGCAGAAAATATCATATGAAATATTGGATATACTAGGACGTCCGTGTTTTCAATACGAGCCAGTATAAAACACGGATTCCACGGTCGTGATGAATAGCCAAAACCCACACCCCTAGACCCCTACGAGAGCGGCAAGCAACCCTACCAATTCTAGAGTTAGGAGACCCGGACTCGACTCCTCGAGTTGGTCTCCCACTGGACTCCAGAACCCGGTTACTTGTGCCCTCCTCCTTGGGTCTATCCTAGTGCGGAAAAGTAAATAATATACAAAAGGTGACATCTTCCGCAACCTGGAAGTGCCACAATAAAAGAATATTACATACAAGTTTTTACATGAATGAAAATGAAAAACACTCGTCTCACATAAAAACCCCCGGGCTATTCAAACACGACGATCCAATATAACATATCCAGTAACACATAACATCACATGTCATCAACGTAAGTAAACATGTGTATCCTAATTGTCGTTGTCATATAGCAACGAAACCGGCGATATCACATATTACACTTACGGTCACAGAAAAGAAAGTGTAAAACTACAACAGTTGGAATCCGCAATCTCTTTAGACATCGCATGCCTAATCAAATGAATTACTTAGACATCGCATGCCTAACAATTATAAACCCCGCATTTTAGTCTCAAAATCGAAAACTCTTTTCAATATCAAGTCGGGCAATTCAACAAGATTCCCGACATCCTGATCGAATGCTCGTCGCAAACTTCAGTACGCGGCCGCACCCCCGACGCCGTCGACGAAGTGTACCAAGGCGGAACACCGCTGCCGCGAGCACCCGAACGGATGCTTTCGGCGACGGGGTTCTCCTACAGTCACTTGGTCGGGGCTATGGGGCGAGGCTGTCTATTTAGTTTACCCGGCGAGTTTCCGCGTACGCTACGTGATTGCGACGGACTTTTGATCACATCAAAATTCCGTGGCAACCGATCAAGTGAGACTAAACCGCTAGATTTATAACATTCATTTAGTTATCTCATAACAACTTGTGAATTCCAAATATTGTATCACATTCCAGATAAATAGAAAATGTTAAACTTTCCGATCGAACAGTCAAACACCCAAGTTTTCCCGAATGGTTTTCAACACTTGAAATAAGTTTAAAAACATCCATTTCATGCCACAGTACCAACGGTCCAGCCGTAGAAGGGTCAAGCCAACGCCTCACATGTGGCACGTCGTACTGCCCCAAACCCTTAGGTTCAAAGGGCAGTTCAAGACGGTCACATAATCGACTTAAGGTTTGTTGTCTTCTAGAGGGTCCATCGCGTTACTTGCACTACCTAGAACATTCTTAAACTACGGAAAAATCCAACACTTAGAAATTTCCCGGCAGGGGAAAAAGTGGGTATTTATATCCGGTCGAACTTTTTAACAGTTTCTAAAATATCCGGAAAAATATAAACGAAGTTAAATTATCCGATCAAATTAACGAGTCCCCAATAAAACCCTAGAAAACTCAACACTTGAGTGGAATTAAAAAATTCCCAGAAAAAATTGCCAAGAAAAGACCTAAGAATAAATATATGAAATTTCAGGGACTAAGTCCAAATTTTGGCCGCGGAACCGCCGCCAAACCCATGGTTTCGCCGCGGTTCTGCGGTCAAATTATTGATTTAGAGGACCGTACTTCACAGTAATTCTTAGTTTTTCCTGCTTGTTTTTCTGAGAATTTTTAATTCACAAAAATCCACTGTTTTGAAAAATGTACAGAGAAGGGTTTTGTCGGGGTTTACGGGTTCGATCGGACTTCTAACTTCGTCTACACTTTACCTAAACCTCTAGCTAGGCTCTGATACCACTGTAGGGTTCCTATGCACGCTCAAGAGGGCTCACAAGGCGTCAACCATGCCAAATTCAAATTTTTCTTATGCCTACAAACCCTAATACGGATCGTTAACTAGAGTTTAGGCGAAACCGATAGCTAGTTAACAACTTAACTAAGAGTGAATGGAAAATACAACCTTTGTAGATCCGGTCCTCCACCTCCATAGCTCCATGATGAAGTCCCTTCGCTGCGATCATCGGATCCCGGGCTCTAGCGTCGGCTTCATCAGAGAAATGGGCGGGCTAGGTCGTCGACTTCGATGCCGAAGATGATCTACGTAGAGGCAACACAAGATCAAGCTCCAACTTCACCAAGCCATGAAACTTGTGAAGAAAACACCCTATACTACTTGGCAAGTGGTAGAGGATGAAGAAATAGGAAGTGGGTTCACATTAGAATTGGATTTCTCACTCTTTTTCTCAAGTTGCCATTGATGGATGCAAGGTTTTCTTCATGTTGAAGAAGGAGAAGAAGGAGAAAAGAATATGATAAGTCATTTTAAAAATAGAAAATAAAATGATTCTTATCATATTTTTAACCATGGTTTTGTGTAGAGAACTAACTAGAGTTTAGATGAATGGTTAGGGTTAGAAGAAGAAGACAAAATGGTCACTTGGTTAAAGCTTCATGAAGCTTCAACAAGCTTCATGTTTGAAAGCAACCATTTTGTTTTTCTTTTATCTTTTAACCAAAAAAGAAAAGATAAATAAATAAGTGAAATGAAACCCTAACCATTCACTAAACATGGTTTAAGCCTTTACACAAATCCAAGTTAGCATGTATCATCAAACATGATAAAAACAAGTGCACAAAAATATATCACATATACAATGTGCACATCAAGTGAGAAAAACCATCGTAAGTGAACCAATACCAGTTAATGCAAAGTAATATATCAAATATATAATTATATATTAAATCATTAAATCAACACTTGATTTAACGATCCGGTCATATCACATATAACCGACTAATATCTAATGTATCGGCTTATCGAATCAATCCTTGATTCGATAACGAGGTTATATCACATACAACCATTCGATACATTCATCGCGAGAATAGAATACGGTATCACATACACGCATTATTCTCGGTCCCGCACATATCTCATATGCGGTCCTATTTCGTTTCGCTTGAGCCAGGAAATCTCTGTGTAGGACTCTAAAGACTCGTCAATACACCGGCAGCAGGTGATGATCATATCAAACACTCACAAGCCGCAAGCGGTCTGCTAAACGTAACGGCCACCCGGGTATTGAGCGATCAGAAGATCGACAAGCAAGCCCGCTCACACTCCTGTGAATCCAACCAGTAACACTTACCGTACAGTCCGGTCTGTTCGTCTGATATGTCGCATATCTCGCCTAGGGGTGGTAAACGTCAGACCCCAGTTGCTCGATAAGTCGTGTCGATATGAGGTCTATAACAGTTTGAGAAACTACTGGTAACACTTACCAGTAAATCTCAGCAACCCTGGCCAGGGATTTCCGGTTATAGCCAATCGAACACAGCGCAACATCAACTCCCTATACCGGGAGAGACGAATCCCCTCCTATTGCTCATTGCCTCCATGTGATTCGGGACTGTACCCAAAAACCACCGTTTTGCATGCCCTCTTGGACGTGGTAAGGTGGAAATCAAAGCACAGTGGGAACCACACAAGACTCTATGACGATCTCGGGTCAACAGACTACTCTGTACCAGTGTCACCAGAGAACTGCCATCTAACGTAAGGCATAATACCATCTGGGAGTTCTCGGCGAGTCCGTCCAGTATACCCAGTCTCCACTGAGCACCCGTATATCATCTCTGATGTCAAACACCAATGGATATGGGATCATCCATCGCCCATCTGTATGGGTCGAGAAGGTACACGCTAGTCTACTCTAGTATATCGATGCCCCGTCTCGATACACCCACGACTAGAGACTTTGAAGGATGTACTTATGGACTACCATGTCCCTACTAGTATGATCCGCATCATAGTCCAGGTAGTCAAGTACACATCCTAAGGGCTTTACCAACATGTAACAGAGAGACAATCAGTGTACACATTAAGGTAAAGAGCAACCAGATAGCATATTATCATGTCGAGCAAGAAAGTCCTCCCTATATATGTCCAAGCATCCACTACAATATACATCCTATGTATAGTAATGGCCTCTAGGGCATACATATAACTAACACAAAGAGGCACGGGATTCTCTTATCAAGGCATTACAAGAGCCTGATCAGTTCCAAGCTTTCCCCGCGGAAGAGAAGATGAAAGATGAATTGGTAGAGGTCCACACGAATGACATTACATTCAGCGATGAAGATCTCCTCGGTACGTGCGAACATAATCGCCTGTTATATGTCATCGGGTACTGCCACGACATCAAGATAAGGAAAATCCTTGTTGACAACGGATCCTCCGTCATCCTTTTTCACGTGAGAGTGCTGAAGGAGATTGCATGAACGTTCAGCACCTGACCCGAGACAAAATTACCATCTTCGGGTTTGACTCCCAGCCGTCACGGACGCTTGGGTCCGTAATACTGACGATGCACTTCGGGTTGCTCGTCATTGACATCAAATTTCATATCATTGACGCCAAGACTTGGTATAACGCTTTGCTTAGCAGGCCTTGGTTACATGAGTACAACGTCATCCCTTCTACACAACATCAGTGTATGAAGTATTTCAAATACAGCTTGGAATACACCATCACAGGGGAGCTAAATCCGTTCTCCGTAAACGAGGTCCGAAAATATGAAGACGCAAAGTACTTCCTACTAGACTTCGAGGATACGGAAAGGTGTCATAAGCCGAAAGATAAACAGAAGTCCGTTGCTACTTTCCCGATCTTTAGGAGTGATACCAAGGAAGATGAAGAAATAGTCTACTCGGGACAACCCCCCCAAAAAAAAATAGGCCCGGACCATCTACTCCTATCCTGGTCTTTGGCAGTGACTCTGAGGATGAGGCCAACGCAGTGTTCTTCGTCCGCCCGTCAGTGCAAACCCTCTCCGGAGCAGATCAGAGTCTGCAAATCACAATGACTCCACCTCGGCTTTACAAGGAACTTGATGCACTCGATACATATAGCGTACAAGAACTACAGACTTTTTACATCCCTCCAAGGCGAAGAGGTGAAAAGACGATCCTCTTCTACCGATCTACAAAGACCAACGTTGAAAAAAAAGTCTGGCATGGTGCCGATTTTGCACTTGACAACTTTCAACCAATCCGTCTGCCAAGAAACTATGCGGAGGGATTGAAATAGCTGTTAAGGTGCCAAGGTGTACCTATTGGATATGTATGCCCTAGAGGCCATTATTGTATATGTATACATGTGGATGCTGGGGATATGTATATACAGGACATTCTTGCTCAGTTATATAGTATATTATTTCAGCTGTCTTTATCAGGATATGTGTATTTGTTTTTATTGATGCTTTATCCTGCTTGCTGTAAGGTTTTAAAAAAAAATCGTTTAGGAAATTTTCCGATAATCGGTAATATAACTCGTATTTTCCGTAAAACGTAATTATAATTATTTTTTAATATAGACCTAATTATACCTATTTTAGCTATGTAATTGCTAGCATTTGGTATTTAATTAGTCACTTATAAATTGATAGTTTAGTTAAATATTTTCCTTAATTAATTATTTTAAATATTATTATAAGCTTTCACTTATACATTCAATTAGTGTTAATTACAAATGAGAATGGGTTAATTATGCAAATGTGAATCATGAAAACTTAAAAACCTAGTTTGTAACTTGTGTTCTTTTTCTCATTTGTTTCCAAGGTTCTAGCTCATTCTAGGAAAGAAAGGATTTAGAAATAAAATAAAATAAAATTAGAATTATGAAGTGTGATGTATTAATGAGGTGTGGGGGGGGGGGGTTATTTTGACTTGGAAACATCTACACACACCAACAAACTTCCCCTTCCCCTACTGGCCAAAAATTTCTGCAGCTCCTTGTAAGTCCACGGTAGCGCCCCGCCGTCTAACAGACGTCAATATGCGGAACAAAACTTTTACGACTGGCGCTATCGCATACTATAACCCGGATCTGCCATTAAAGCTAAAATAACAAATTATAAAGAGGGTAGAATTGTTATACCGAATGATCCGAGTCCTTCGGTCTTCAACCATCATCCCACGCTATGTTGCAACTGATCCGAACTTGCTCGATCTCCGGTCTCGTCGTCCAGGTGGCACCACGTCGACGGATCTTTAAACGGGCTCCCTCTTCTGAACCGAGGCAACTCGATCGTCAAGTTTGCTAAAAGAGACGACCAAGATGAAGTAAAGAATGAGTAGAATACTTTGTCTCGTTACGTCCAAGGCTATGGACGAACGGTTAATAGAAGTTGCCATTTGGAATCGGGTGAATGGAAATTGAACTAGGAAATTTCCATACACTAAACTATCATGATCTTTTCTCTCAAGCAAATGAAAAAACCATACCATCCTCATAAGAGGGGCCGGCCACTTATAGAAGAGGGAGGGTGAGTGTAGGAGAGGGGAGGGTGAGTGTAAGCAAAAGATCAAAGAAAAATATCAAGGATATTTATCATGAAGGAAGAATGAGTGGTATGAACACATTAAATGAATTAAGCCACCTCACTTAACACCTCACCTCACAATTAATGCAAATGATGAGTCACTAATCCTAGTCACCATTTCTAGAATCTTCTAAAACCATGACTCACCCAAAAGACGAAAGGATAAATCCGCATTTAACCGAATGTTAAATACGGCTGATAGAAAACTGGAAACTGGCAACTTCCAAAAGTGATCCTGAAAACAAATTTCAGGATAACCCCGTAATGGTATAAACATACCCGCATTTGTATTACGGCCGAATACAAATGCATCTGAGACAAAGATATTATATCTACACAGTATAATACTGGGATCCGGCTTAAACCAAAGCTTACCAGTATTATCTGCCCGAAAAATGACACGTGCGAAAACGCACGTGCATTTTCCGAACCTTGCCATAATCCCATACAGCATCTATAACGTTTCGCCCGAACTTGGGAAAGTGTCTGTGGGGGACTCTAATGACTCATCAATACAATGGCACCGGGTATAACCACTAGCACGTCAGAGGTACAAGCTGTACGTAACGGTTTGCCTATGTATCGATTAGAAGGGAAGCTAACAGGCGAACTCTTCTATAAACCTTACTGAGCCTGATAGTGACAATATCCATACAGTCCGGAACATTCGTCTATGAGTATCGCATATTAGGCCTAGGGGGCCGGTAAACGTCAGACCCCCAATAGCTGCATAAGTCGTGTCAGAGAGCAGCCCAGAACACCCTGAGATATTACTGGAAAACCTTCCAGTAAATCTCGATTACCCTGGCCAGGGATTTCGTGTAATGGCTCTCCTAAACACAGCGCGATCTCACCCCCAATACCGGGAGAGACGAATCCCCGACGATCTGCTCACTTGCCTCCAATGTGGCTCGGGACTGTACCCAAAATATACCTGTTTGCATGACTCCTTTGACCCGTGGTAGGGTATAAATCAAAGCACAGTGGGAACTCACACGACATAAATGACGACCTTAGGTCGATGAACTAACCTGTACACATGTCACCAGGGAACTGCTATCTGACGATATGTATAATACCAACTAGCATGTTCCCGGCGAGTCCTGTCCGGTGTACTCATATCCCAATGAGCACCTGTATACATCTTAGGTGATCCAACTGACACCAGTGGCTTGTGAGACCGGCCACCGCCCCTCGTCGGGGTCTCGACTATATACACTAGTTTACTCTGGAGTATCGATGCCCTGTCTCGAAACTCCCACAACTAGGGACACTTTTAAGGATGTGCTTATAGACCCCAGCTCCCACATATATGATCGCCATCATACTGCTGGTAGTTAAGCAAGAATCCTATGGGCTTTATCAACATATACATGATGATAAAGACAAACCAGATAGCATACTATCATCTCGAGTAAGACTGTTATATCGGTATAGGTCCTCCCTCAATCATTGCAATCACGTACCTGCGATCCAATAACTGACTTAGAGTGCACTATATCCAACAATCTCCCACTTGCACTTAAGGCTAATTATTACGATGTCGTGTACTCACAGCTTGTGTGATACCGAGCATCCAACTCCTCTACTAATCAGTTTCACAAAACTCGTTTGCAAAACTATTGTATTCGAGAAATAGCCTCAGTGAGAGGATCCGCTTCGGTGTTTCTTTCTGTATCTCTCTATATCTCAACCTCGCGGAGAAAACAATCTCCCGAATTGAGTAATACCTGTCTTAGAATTGTTAGTGTATATGCCCTACAGGCCATTACTGTATCATACTAGTTTGTATATTACTTAATGGAAGCTTGGGATATTCACCTTGTATATACAATCTTGCTCAAAATAGTAGTATGCTACTTGGTTTGTTTCTATTTCAATGTGTACATGTGTTTATTTTAGTATATCGCCTATACACATTAGTGGAGCCCTTAGGATCTTTGCTTGATTACCAGCGTTGTGATGGCGGTCACACTAGTGGGGGCTGGGTAATCTATAAGCACATCCTTATGCAGGTCCCTAGTCGCAGGACTATCGAGACTGGGTATCGATACTCCGGAGTAGACTAGCGCATGCGCTTCTCATCCCAGTGTGGGAGACGGTCTGTCCCACAGCCGTCAGTACGTCGTACTGGAGATAGTATGCGGGTGCTCGTT
Organism: Agapanthus africanus; assembly: GCA_030015575.1. Classification (NCBI taxonomy): domain Eukaryota; kingdom Viridiplantae; phylum Streptophyta; class Magnoliopsida; order Asparagales; family Amaryllidaceae; genus Agapanthus; species Agapanthus africanus. The sequence continues at coordinate 667,145,555 of CM057341.1, read as the reverse complement.
GGGTTATGAGTACACTGGACAGGACTCGTCGTGAACTTACCGGTTGGTATTATACCTATCGTCAGTTATCAGTTCCCAGGTGACATGAGTACAGCTTAGTCCGTTGACTTGACACTGTCACTTCGCCTCGAGTGTGTTCCCACTGTACTTTGATTACTACCCTACCACGGCTCAAAGGAGTCGTGCAAACAGGTAGTAGTTGGGTGCAGTCCCGAAGCACTTGGAGGCAGTGACGGTTAGACAGGATTCGTCTCTCCCGGTATTGGGGGTTGACATCGCGCTGTGTCTAGGAGAGCCATTACACGAGTAGTCCCTGGCCAGGGCAAGCGGGATATACTGGTAGGCTTCCAGTGTTATCTCAGAGTGTATTGGGCTTCACTCCGACATGACTTGTACCGCTATTAGGGGACTGACGTTTACCGCCCCCTAGGCCCGCCTTGCGATGTATCAGACGACAGACCGGACTGTACGGAGATTGTCACATTCAGGCTCAGTAGGAGTTCAGATGGGTTTCACCTCGTCAGTCTTCTTGTCGGCATCTACCTGGGGACCGTTACGCACAGCTAGTGCCGCTTGCAGTCTGTGGTTAAACCAACTGCCAGCGTAGTGTCGAGTCTTTAGAGTCCCACACAGAAAGCTATTCGCCTTTAGGCAAAAGAGTAGAGGTCGCATGGTTTTGCGACAGGTCGCATGGTTTTGCGACAGGGTTCGGTCACATCCTTGCACTTGTGCATGTACAGTGTCCGGACAGTTAACACTAGCGGGCTTTGGTTTAAGCCAGATCCTATTGTACGTTTTGGGATTGATTTTATCTCGTTTGTATTCGTGTTCCTCGGAACGCGGATGCGGGTGTGTATGCATAGTTGACGGAGAGACAGAGGCAGAGGATTCTCATTAGGGTTGTTGACCGTTGACTGTTGACTATTGACTTTTTGCTCAACCCTAATGAGAATATGATATGTGATTAACATTAATATTAATTAAGTATTGTAGTGACATGGTTGTTGAGGGGTTGACTTTGTTGACTTGTTGACTTTGTTGACCGGTTGACTAGGTTGGACTAGTTGACCATCATCGTGACAATGGCTATCATTCCATGGCAAAGACTTTTGCTTGCTTGTTTATTTATGCAAAATGAGTGCATGAAATGATATAGCCATTTTGACTTAAACCATTTACATAATACTTGATTACTATTTTTGTGATGATGGCTTTTGGATTATGAGAGGTGAGAATGAGATGAGTATGGTTCATTCTATCATTTGCTTTTTCTCTCTTGAGCTTTCTCATTCTCAAGCTCTCCCTCTTCCTCTTTCTCTCTCTACCTCAAGGCAAACCATTCTCATGTGTTGAGACTCATTGCCTTAGAGATAAAAAGACACCAAAACATTCCTCTACTCATTCTAGTTCACAAGGCCTAGCAAGCCAAGTGATCTAGTTTCTTCAAAGTTCGAAGAAGAAGCTAAAGGTAGAAGCTTTCGGGTGGATCCATCTTCGGCGCAAGGAGACGACGAGGTGAGGTCGATCCGTACACCGGAAGGAGTCGAAGACGAAGGAGTTCAAGAAAGGTATAGCCCCCTAACCGAGTAGGTAAACTCTTGTTAGGTTGTTAGTTAGTAGTGTTAGTTATATGTATGCCCTAGAGGCCATTACTATACATAGGATGTATATTGTAGTGGATGCTGGGACATATATAGGGAGGACTTTCTTGCTCGACATGATAGTATGCTATCTGGTTGCTCTTTACCTTAACGTGTATACTGATTGTCTCTCTGTTACATGTTGGTAAAGCCCTTAGGATCTGTACTTGACTACCTGGACTATGATGCGGATCATACTAGTGGGGACATGGTAGTCTATAAGTACATCCTTCACAGTCCCTAGTCGAGGGTGTATCGAGACGGGGCATCGATATACCAGAGTAGACTAGCGTGTACCTTCTCGACCCATACAGATGGGCGATGGATGATCCCATATCCATCGGTGTTTGACATCAGAGATGATATACGGGTGCTCAGTAGAGACTGGGTACACTGGACGGACTCGCCGAGAACTCCCAGATGGTATTATACCTCACGTCAGATGGCAGTTCTCTGGTGACACTGGTACAGAGTAGTCTGTTGACCCGAGATCGTCATAGAGTCTTGTGTGGTTCCCACTGTGCTTTGATTTCCATCTTACCACGTCCAAGAGGGCATGCAAAACGGTGGTTTTTGGGTACAGTCCCGAGTCACATGGAGGCAATGAGCGATAGGAGGGGAGTCGTCTCTCCCGGTATATGGGGGTTGATGTTGCGCTGTGTTCGATTGGCTATAACAGGAAATCCCTGGCCAGGGTTGCTGAGATTTACTGGTAAGTGTTACCAGTAGTTTCTCGAACAGTTATAGACCTCATATCGACACGACTTATTGAGCTATTGGGGTCTGACGTATACCACCCCTAGGCGAGATATGCGACATATCAGACGATCAGACCGGACTGTACGGTAGTGTTACTGGTCGGATTCACTGGAGTGTGAGCGGGCTTGCTCGTCGATCTTCAGATCGCTCAATACCCGGGTGGCCGTTACGTTTGGCAGACCGCTTGCGGCTTGTGGATGTTTGATATGATCATCATCCGCTGCCGGCGTATTGACGAGTCTTTAGAGTCCTACACAGAGGTTTCCTGGTTCAAGCGAAATGAAATAGGAGCGTATATGAGATATGTGCGGGACCGAGAATAATACTGTATGCGATACTGTATTCTATTCTCGCGATAAATATATCGAATGGCTGTATGCGATATAACCTAGTTATCGATTCAAGTGTTGATTCGATAAGCCGATATATTAGATACCAGTCGGTTATGTGCGCATGACCGGATCATTGAATCAAGTGTTGATTTAATGATTTAATGTATAATTATATATTTGATATATTACTTTGCATTAACTAGTATCGGTTCACTTTAGACGGATTTTCTCACTCGGATGTGCGCATTGTATATGCGATATACTTTTGTGCACTTGCTTGTATCATGTTTGATGATACATGTCATGCTAGGGTTCAAGTGTAAAGATTAAACCTTGGTTAATGAAATAGTTTAGGGTTTCCTATTTGTTATTCATTTATCTATTTATTTATCCTTTTTATTTTTGATAAATGAATAAATGAAAATGAGAAAAGAATGGTGGCTTCTTTTGTTCTTTAGTTGAAGCTTCATGAAGCTTTGTTCAAGTCAACCATACTTATCTCATCCTTAACCCTAACCATTCCCACTAACCATGATTCATTCTCTACACTTAACTCTAGTTAATATTATGATAAGAATTCATTTTCTTTTCATTTTCTATTAACTTATCATAATGTTTTTCTTCTTCTTCTTCATGCTTCAAGTGAAGAAGCTTGAAGTCCATCAATGGTGATTGATGCATATGAGTGAGAAATCCAATTCTAAAGTCTACCCACTTCCTATTTCTTCATCCTCTACCTCTTGCCAAGTAGTAGAGTGTGTTTCCTTCACAAGATTTTAGGGTTTGGTGAAGGTGGAGCTTGATTCATCGATGCCTCGACGTAGATCATCTTCGGCATGGACATCGACGACCTAGCTTGCCCATTCTCCGACGAAGCCGATCTTAGAGCCCAGATTTGATTTGGACAGCGGAGACGACCCCGTTGCGGAGCCGTGGAGGTGGAGGACCGGATCTACAAAGGTTGTATTTCCGTATTCTCAGTAGTTAATTGTTAACTAGTTCTTGTTCGCCTAGACATCTAGTTATCGATCCGTACTTTAGGGTTTGTAGGCACCATATTTTTTTGAAATTGCCATGGTTGATGGCTTGGGAGACCTCACTAGAGTGCCTAGGAACCCTGCAGTGGTATCAGAGCCTAGCTAGAGCCTTAGGCGAAGTCCAGACGGAAATTGAAGTCCGAACGAACCCGAAACAATATTGCTCTCTGTACAATTTTTAAATTCTGGGATTTTTCAACATTAAAAATATTCAGAAACATCAGCAGGCAATTCTAAGAAATACTGTAAAATTCGTGCGCACAATTCCTACAGTGCGCCGCGCTTCCGCGGCACGAGCTTGGCTTGTGCGGCGCAAGCGCGGCCATTTTGTCGTATTGTGCCACTTGTCTTCTACAGTAATTCCTATGGTACTGTTATGGTATTCCTGGATACTTTTAATATATTTTCAAGAGTTGATTTTTCTGAGTTGATTTGGGGATTCGGAATTTCGATCGGGATATCAAATTTTGTCTGTGTGGCTTTCCGGATAAATTTTAGAATATGTTAAAAAGTTCGACCGGATATAAATACCCAACTTTTCCCCTGTCGGGAAATTTCCAAGTGTTGGATTTTTCCGTAGTTTAACGACGTTCTAAGTAGTGCAAGTAACGCGATGGTCCCTCTAGAAGACACAAACCTTAACTCGATTATGTGACCGTCTTGAACTGCCCTTTGAACCTTCGGGTTTGGGGCAGTACGGCGTGCCACATGTGAGGCGTTGGCTTGACCCTTCTACGGCTGGACCGTCGGTACTGAGGTACGAACTGAATGTTGTTAGGCTTGTTTCATGTGTTGATATGTATCGGGAAAACTTGGGTGTTCGATTGTTCGATCGAAAAGTTTAGCATTTTCTATTTATCTGGAATGGGATACAATAATTGGAATTCACAAGAAGTTATGAGATAACTGAATGAATGTTATAAATCTAGCGGTTTAGTCTCACTTGATCGGTTGCCACGGAATTTTGATGTGATCAAAAGTCCGTCGCAATCACGTAGCGTACGCGGATACTCGCCGGGTAAACTTAATAGACAACTTCACTCCATAGCCCCGACCAAGTGACTGTAGGAGAACCCCGTCGCTGAAAGCATCCGTTCGGGTGCTCGCGGTAGCGGTGTTCCGCCTTGGTGCACTTCGTCGTCGGTATCGGGGGTGCAGCCGTCTACTGAAGTTTGCGACGAGCATTCGATCAGAATGTCGGGAATCTTGTTGAATTGCCCGACTTGATATTGAAAAGTGTTTTCGATAATGAGACTAAAATGCGGGGTTTATAATTGTTAGGCATACGATGTCTAAGGTATTCATTTGGTCAGGCATGTGATGTCTGAGGTGGTTGCGGATTCCAACTGTTGTAGTTTTACACTTTCTTTTCTGTGACCGTAAGTGTAATATGTGATATCGCCGGTTTCGTTGCTATATGTCAACGACAATTGGGATGCGCATGTTTACTTACGTTGATGACATGTGATGTTATGTGTTGCTGGATATGTTATATTGGATCGTCGTGATTGAATAGCCGGGGGTTTTTATGTGAGATGAGTGTTTTTCATTTTCATTCATGTAAAAAACTTGTATGTAATATTCTTTTATTGGGGCGCTTCCAGGCTGCGGGAGTTGTCACCTGTTGTATATTATTTACTTTTCCGCACTAGGATAGACCCAAGGAGGAGGGCACAAGTAACCGGGTTCTGGAGTCCAGTGGGAGATCAACTCGAGGAGTCGAGTTCGGCTCTCCTAACTCTAGAATTGGTAGGGTTGCTTGCGGCTCTCGTAGGGGTCTAGGGGTGTGGGTTTGGCTATTCATCACGACCGTGGAATCCGTGTTTTATACTGGCTCGTATTGAAAACACGGACGTCCTAGTATATCCAATATTTCATATATTTCTTCTGCTGCGATATCTGTGATGAGATCATGTGATGTTTCTGTGATGGATATAGTATATAGTATATATGATATATTATATAGACGTTACTTATGTTTTACACCCGCGCTAGCCCTGCCCTGCTCTGCCGTTAGTTACCTAACCTAACGGTGTACGAGGGGACATCGAGGCGAATGCGGATGGCATAAGTGTACGTCATATCTATCTGTGATGTTTAGGTACTTAAATGATGGGACTTCATTAATGTGATTAATGAAATTAAAAGAAACCTAAGATGTTGTAGAATCGAATTTCAAAATAAAACAAGTAGCTACAGTTCTTGCTTTGCACAGCGGTATATGCGATATATCCTGCACCTTATTCGATGAGGAAAGGACCGAGATCCCTTCACCGGGAGTGACTCCTTTAGCAATAACTGGCAGATGCTACACACTCGGTTTGTCTTTTGATTGCTTTTAAGAGTTTTTGCTTTGCACAGTGATATATATGATATATCCCGCACCTCATTCGACGAGGAAAGGACCGACGATCCCTTCACCGGGAGTGACTCCTTTAGCAAAACTAGAAAAGCCTCAAAAACACTCCATTTCAAAATTCATTTGATTCTACAACGATATCAAGTTCATTACGCAATAGGTTTTCAGAAAAACCTGTCGTAGCCCTCCGTCATTTCAGATAAGTGCTGTTTAGTATTCGTGCTGCGTTTGTTGACCTCCGTCAAGGCGCAGTGTGCGGTAGCTAACCAGTATTTATCTGTTTATGCATATGATGCAGATTGAGTTAGGGTAGTCGTGCGGCCTTGTTGACCTCCGTCAAGGGTCGTGCGGGTGGGTTTAATTCGATCAAGAAATGACGGGTTGAACTTGACTAGTAGCCTATGGTTTGTTGACCTCCGTCAAGGTCATAGGGTGCTAGGGGCAAAATATTATCGGGAATTTCAAGTGTTGAAATTTGCAATGAGATTGCATACCTTCTATGAGATAGTTGGATCCCGATACCCGCTGCGAGTAAGAGTTACTCCTGGGAGAGTTTTATACATTACAATTAGCCGATCAAGTAGGTGTCTAGAAAGGTGTCAACGGGGTTACGCCTCTGGGAAAACGAGGTTTTCATTAATTAGGTTCGTGCGAAAGCACGGGGGACCTCCCTCAAAGTACCGACACTAGCCTGGCTGAAAGATTGGCGAACTTGTAGTGTGTAATTAATCCCGGCTAGTCTTTCCTTTTAGGGTTTGAAGGAAGATTTGATAAAAAGCAGTGGGAGCCATCCTGATTAGATAAAATAAAAACCAATCTATTCTTGACAGAGCGCACGCTGAGTGTTTTCTTCTCTCTCTCTCCTGGTAGCGACCATATCACGCCTTAATCAAGATAATAATATGGATTATTGACCGAACCCGCTTGTTATACTGAGCTGGGGAACGTTGGTCCCGCTCCAACTTATAATTGTTATAAGACAGAGCAGGAAATTGGAGAATACCAGATTTCCCGTGCCGCCCAAACGAAGAGAGTGCATGATGATGCATCATCTTCGGGTGTGTTCGTTACAAAGAACTGTTTCTCAGTATCCTTTACGTCCTGGGTATGTGATACCAGATCAGGATCCCAGATATGTAACCTGTTACATAGGGCTACAGAAAGGTAGAGAACTGAGAACGGGTGATAAGTTTCATGAGGCAGAAAACGGGGCAAGTGTTGCAGCCAAGTCTGTTGGTCACTGTCACCCTGTAATACAATACATTGATTCTGAACGAATGTTATTAGATATCGAACCTGATATACCAAATCATATCACTCTCTTTGTTAGAAAAGAAAGGATATAATTTTGTATTGATGGATAATGTTTTGAACATTTCCTATATCAAAAGTTGATCGGTTCAGGCACGTTATCTAAAAGCATTAATGTTCTAAATCAAACTACAGTTCTTTTGTATACCGAACACACACAAGAAGAAGAATTCAGAAATGAACGAATCCTTCTTGAGGCATTGTAGACTAGGTCAGATCAATGTGACCCGACTAGCTAGAGTTACATAAAGATGCATATTTAAATTAGTTTGAATTTACATCTTGTGAAACTCGCCAGTCATGTCAAAAAGATAAGATGACCATAGCTCCGTTTATTGGAAACAGAGAAAGAGTTAGTAAACTCTTGGGATGATACATGTTGATGTATGTAAAGGTCCCCTGTCTACATATGCCAAGACCGGTTCTTTATACTTCATTATATTCTCTGATAATCTCTCAAGATTCAGACCTATGTTCTTGTTGAAACACAAGTCCGAACCTTTTGAGATATTCACAGAATATAAGTTAGAAGTAGAGAACCAAAATACGGGTATAAGTATTATGTCCTTTGATGTGATCAAGGAGGAGAATACTTGAGCACGGAATTCCTGGATTATTCTAAAGGAGAATGAGATTCTCTCTCGGCATTACTCCTCCGTATACACCATAGCACGATAGTATATCGGGGCGGAGCAGATACACCCTATTTGATATGGTGTGCTCTATGATGAGTACTACTGAGTTACCTATTTCCTTTTTGGGAGTAATGCACTTGAGAAGCTGCATACCTATTGAGTAGGGTTCCAATCAAATCAGTTGCCTAACGCTTCATATGTGATATGGAAAGGGAAGAGCCCATATCTTAAGTTAGTTAAGATTTGGGGTTGCCCGGCCTATGTCTAAAAGCAAAATCCGGACAAGCTCGAGGCAAGGTCTGTTATGTACAACTGGAAGTGTTCCAGCTATACAAACTGCAGATGATGATTTGATAGAACCAAAGGATTCAGTAGATTCCAACGAACCTCAGCCTCTCCGCCGATCTAGTAGGGTTCCTCACCCACCTGAGAGATACTTCGGTTTCTCTATGACAGTAGGAGCGAGGATTACATCATGAGATGATGACCCAACTAGTTTCGAACTGGCCATCGAGAGTAAGACTCCGTAAGAATGGCTGGATGTTTAGTGATCTTAGATGGAATCCTTATACACCAGCAAAGTATGGACTTTGGCTGCTAGATCTGAAGGGTTAAATCCCCATCAGGAGCAAGTATATCTTGAGAAGATTACTTGGTGTAGATGGAAAAGTTGAGACTTTCAAAGCTAGACTTGTTAAAGCTTTTCGTCATCGACCAGGCATGGATCATGATGAAACCTTTTCAAGTAGCTATGCTTAAGTCCATCCAGATCCTACTTGCCACGGCTACATACCATGACTGCGATATCTGGTTGGGTGTCTTGACTGCTTTTCTAAATGATGATTTAGAGAGCGTCTATAAGTACGCAGCCAGAGGGCTTCGTAGACAGTGGGAGCAGCGGAAACGTGTGCAAGATGCTCTATAGGATAAAGCAGGCATCGCGGAGTTGGAACGTCTGTTTTGATGAAGTAGTCAAAGAGTTTGACATCATCAAAATGGTAGATGAACCTTGTATAAACAAAAAGGTAGTAGGGAGTATGGTGACGATCCTCGTAGAGTACGTGGATGACATACTCTTGATAGGGAAGGAGTTTCCTATGCTATGCTCGATCAATCTCCGCTTATCACAATGATTCTCTACTTAGGATCAAAGTGATACTTACTAAATCCTGGATTTTGGATCTATGAGATAGATCTAAATGGATGTTAGGATACTCACTAGATGTAGTGAGATGGTGTCAATCGATCCTGAGGAGAATCACTGGAAGTGTTCCAGGGTGATAAAGACGACTGAGTGTCAGTCGCAGGCATTGTCTTTACCCTCAGTAGAGGGACGGTATGTTGGAAGAGTTCCAAACTAGATACCGTGACATACTAGACGATAAAGGCTGGATACATCGCTACTTAAGATGCTACCAAAGAGGCTGTTTGGATGTATAATGGTTCATGAGATGAACTATGTTCCTCCCATTGTGTGACAATGGAGTTGTGGCTTATGCCAAGGAACGCCGGTCCCATCAGTGATCCAGACATATTCTAAGGCAACATCGCCTGATCATGGAGATGATTGATCTCCAGGGTGATCGAGGTTTGGAGAGTAGACTCAGAAGACAACACAGCGGATCCACTCACAAAGGCCTGTTCCCAGAGAGAGACTTTTATGGGATGGTTGAGTATGAGATACTTCAAACCACTGCTACAGATGGCCCTAGTGCAAGTGGGAGATTGTTAGTTATATGTATGCCCTAGAGGCCATTACTATACATAGGATGTATATTGTAGTGGATGCTGGGACATATATAGGGAGGACTTTCTTGCTCGACATGATAGTATGCTATCTGGTTGCTCTTTACCTTAACGTGTATACTGATTGTCTCTCTGTTACATGTTGGTAAAGCCCTTAGGATCTGTACTTGACTACCTGGACTATGATGCGGATCATACTAGTGGGGACATGGTAGTCTATAAGTACATCCTTCACAGTCCCTAGTCGAGGGTGTATCGAGACGGGGCATCGATATACCAGAGTAGACTAGCGTGTACCTTCTCGACCCATACAGATGGGCGATGGATGATCCCATATCCATCGGTGTTTGACATCAGAGATGATATACGGGTGCTCAGTAGAGACTGGGTACACTGGACGGACTCGCCGAGAACTCCCAGATGGTATTATACCTCACGTCAGATGGCAGTTCTCTGGTGACACTGGTACAGAGTAGTCTGTTGACCCGAGATCGTCATAGAGTCTTGTGTGGTTCCCACTGTGCTTTGATTTCCATCTTACCACGTCCAAGAGGGCGTGCAAAACGGTGGTTTTTGGGTACAGTCCCGAGTCACATGGAGGCAATGAGCGATAGGAGGGGAGTCGTCTCTCCCGGTATATGGGGGTTGATGTTGCGCTGTGTTCGATTGGCTATAACAGGAAATCCCTGGCCAGGGTTGCTGAGATTTACTGGTAAGTGTTACCAGTAGTTTCTCGAACAGTTATAGACCTCATATCGACACGACTTATTGAGCTATTGGGGTCTGACGTATACCACCCCTAGGCGAGATATGCGACATATCAGACGATCAGACCGGACTGTACGGTAGTGTTACTGGTCGGATTCACTGGAGTGTGAGCGGGCTTGCTCGTCGATCTTCAGATCGCTCAATACCCGGGTGGCCGTTACGTTTGGCAGACCGCTTGCGGCTTGTGGATGTTTGATATGATCATCATCCGCTGCCGGCGTATTGACGAGTCTTTAGAGTCCTACACAGAGGTTTCCTGGTTCAAGCGAAACGAAATAGGAGCGCATATGAGATATGTGTGGGACCGAGAATAATACTGTATGCGATACTGTATTCTATTCTCGCGATAAATATATCGAATGGTTGTATGCGATATAACCTAGTTATCGATTCAAGTGTTGATTCGATAAGCCGATATATTAGATACCAGTCGGTTATGTGCGCATGACCGGATCATTGAATCAAGTGTTGATTTAATGATTTAATGTATAATTATATATTTGATATATTACTTTGCATTAACTAGTATCGGTTCACTTTAGACGGATTTTCTCACTCGGATGTGCGCATTGTATATGCGATATACTTTTGTGCACTTGCTTGTATCATGTTTGATGATACATGTCATGCTAGGGTTCAAGTGTAAAGATTAAACCTTGGTTAATGAAATAGTTTAGGGTTTCCTATTTGTTATTCATTTATCTATTTATTTATCCTTTTTATTTTTGATAAATGAATAAATGAAAATGAGAAAAGAATGGTGGCTTCTTTTGTTCTTTAGTTGAAGCTTCATGAAGCTTTGTTCAAGTCAACCATACTTATCTCATCCTTAACCCTAACCATTCCCACTAACCATGATTCATTCTCTACACTTAACTCTAGTTAATATTATGATAAGAATTCATTTTCTTTTCATTTTCTATTAACTTATCATAATGTTTTTCTTCTTCTTCTTCATGCTTCAAGTGAAGAAGCTTGAAGTCCATCAATGGTGATTGATGCATATGAGTGAGAAATCCAATTCTAAAGTCTACCCACTTCCTATTTCTTCATCCTCTACCTCTTGCCAAGTAGTAGAGTGTGTTTCCTTCACAAGATTTTAGGGTTTGGTGAAGGTGGAGCTTGATTCATCGATGCCTCGACGTAGATCATCTTCGGCATGGACATCGACGACCTAGCTTGCCCATTCTCCGACGAAGCCGATCTTAGAGCCCAGATTTGATTTGGACAGCGGAGACGACCCCGTTGCGGAGCCGTGGAGGTGGAGGACCGGATCTACAAAGGTTGTATTTCCGTATTCTCAGTAGTTAATTGTTAACTAGTTCTTGTTCGCCTAGACATCTAGTTATCGATCCGTACTTTAGGGTTTGTAGGCACCATATTTTTTTGAAATTGCCATGGTTGATGGCTTGGGAGACCTCACTAGAGTGCCTAGGAACCCTGCAAGTAGTTTAACAAAGATCCGGTTTTGAGTCCATGTTACCGCCTCTAGAAAATTGTTTTTCATCAAATTCCGCATGCCCGAAAGTACCGGGAGAGGTAGCATGGACTTACAGTGGTATCAGAGCCTAGTTAAACTCTATCTAACATGTTAGCAAAGTAACTAGAAGATTGATCAAAGAAAAAGTCACGAAACGAACCCGATTTGTCAAGTTTCTGCCGATTTTTTTTCTGTTCAAAATTTGAAAAATTTCATCTTAAAAATCGGCTCAGGCTTTTTATTGAATAATCACAAAATTTGGTCCCACGAACTGTTCAAAGCGCCGCGGAAACGCGGCGGGAGCACGCTCCCGCCACAGTTCTGCGGCCGAGTTGACTCGGCCGAGGTCCAAATTTAGTGCAGTGTATTTCTGGGGTTGTTTTGGGATTTTTGGAATATGTCTTTTCAGCCCAGATTTTCCAGAACGAAAATTTTGTGTTTGGGGCCTAAAAATCCGTATTTTTGATCGAACTTCTAAAGACTTAAGCTGACGGGTTTTTATCTGTGATGTGATATTTGTATTGAACGTCTGCTAATCGCTATATGTCGATTAGTGGGGGTTATACAAATCTGTGATCTGTAATGCTGCTGGAATGTGTATATGAATTCATTGGATTGTCGCGGGTGAATAGCCGGGAGTTGTGAGACGAGAGTTTTCTTTTCTTTCAATTCATGTAAATTTGTAAATTGATATAATAATTATTTGTATGGCTGCACAACCGGGTCGGGGTTGTAGCCGTCATTGTATAATTTCTTTTTACTGTTTTTGCTCCTAGGATAGACCCATGGAGGGGGTGCACAAACTACCAGGTATGCCGAAGTGCCGAGTGGCCTACTCACGGAGTTGAGGGAGGTTGCTTCGCTTCGGGTACTTGGCGGGTAGTTTGCCGCACCCATAGGGGTCTTGGGTGGGGTATTGGCTATTCACCGCGACCGTGTAATATGCTTTTCGTTACAGGCTCATACGAATTGCGGATTCCTAGTATATCCAATGTGTTCATCTGTGATCTTAAATGGCTATCATTGCAATATATCTATATATGATATTATTTAGGCGTTGCTTATATTTTACAGCCGCGCTAGCCCAACCCCCGCTCTGTCGTTAGTTAAGTAACCTAACGGGTAATGACGGGGCCCCGTGGCAAATGCGAATGGCATAAGCGTACGTCATATTTTGGTTATTTTCTGCAATGGTAGGATTAAATGATGGGACGCATTAAAAGAACTAATGCAAGAATATCACGCATTAAAAGAACTAATGCAAGAAAATAAACCAGGTTAAAGTCGTTGGAACACTTTTGGAAAACCACTCGGTTCTTTTCAAAACTAACTTTTAAATGCGGAGCTTGAGCCACTCTTTTTAAAAGCTATCTTGTTCCATCGATTATATCAAGTTCACTACGTTCACGGTTTTGCCAAAACCATTCGTAGCCCTCCGTCGTTTCACATGAATAGTCAATAGTATTCAAGCTGTGTATGTTGGCCTAAGTCAAGGCATAGTGATTGGTAGCTATTGGGTATTCATGTGTAGCATAGATAGATGCGTTGGTTTGGGACAGTCGTACTGCCATTTTGGCCAAAGTCAAGGGTAGGTACGGGTGGATCCAAATTAACCTGGAGAATGACGGGTAGAACTTGACAGGTAACTTATGATATTTTGGCCAAAGTCAAGGTCATAAGAGTATGGGGCAAAAATCCACATCGGGAGTTTCAAAAGAACTGAAACTTGCTAGTGTTGCATACCATTTGGAGTGTGATGATTCTGGTAGGATTCCTTCAGTTTCGTCACGTGATGATATTTGGATCCCGATCCTACTGTGAGTATATGCTACTCCTCGGGAAATTTCTCACTCAACGATCAATGCTATAAACCAAGTAGGTGTCTAGAAAGGTGTTAGCGGGGCTACGCCCCCAGGAAAAAGAGGTTATTTAATTAAGGAACTTCGCGAAAGCGTTGGAAAACCTCCCTCGAAGTACCGACACTGGCCTGGCTGAACGGTTAAGCAAGTATTGTATGGTGAGATTGATCCTGACTAATTCTTCCTTTTTGGTTTGAGGAGGGATTCGAGAAACAGTGGGAGCCATCCTGTTTAGACAAACTAAAAACCATTCTAAACTTGCAAGAGCATCAAGCTGAGTGTTTCTTCTCTCTCCTAATTGCAGCGACCAATCGACATGACTGGACTTAAGTTACTTCTAGATAAAAACATACTGACAGGGCCAAACTACAAAGATTGGCTCAGGAATGTCAAGATGGCAATCACTTACGACAAGCTGGGGTATCTTCTTACCACCAAAGCTCCCCCTGTCCCAGGTCCCAAAACCAGAGTCGCGGATAAGGAAATCCGTAAGACCTGGGAACTAGATTGCGTGAAGGCCAAGTGCCTCGTGCTTGCCTCTATGGACAACGAACATCAGAGGAGGCATGAGAATATGGACCTCGAATCCATATTTCTCCATACAAAAGAACTGTATGGAGAGCAGTCTCGTATCGCAAGATACGAAGTGTCGAAGAAGTTATTTTCGGCAAGGTTGGCCGTCGGATCATCGGTAGCGGAACACGTGCTTAAGATGATTGGCTACATAGAAGAGCTCGCGGACCTTGGGACCACGTTGGAGAATGAGCTCTATACGGACTTGATTCTCCAGTCCCTTCCTTCCACTTACGCCCAGTTTATCCTGAACTTCAACTTACAAGAAAAGGAAGTTGAACTTTCAGAACTCCTCAACATGCTGAGGAGCGCAGAGGGTGTTGGGGATAGTGCCCTCAGAGTCAATTATTGGATCACAGGCACGTGATTGCAATGATTGAGGGAGGACCTATCCCGGTAGAACAGTCTTACTCGAGATGATAGTATGCTATCTGGTTTACCTTTATCATCGTGTACTGCTTTAGGTGACCTGACAGGTCGCTATTACACGTTGATAGAGCCCCTAGGATTCTTGCTTGACTGCCAGCAGTATGAGGGCGATCATATACGTGGGAGCTGGTAGTCTATAAGCACATCCCTAAAAGGTCCCTAGTCGTGGGAGTTTCGAGACAGGGCATCGATTCTCTAGAGTAGACTAGTGTATACAGTCGAGACCCCGACGAGGGGCGGTGGCCGGTCTCACAAGCCACTGGTGTCAGTTGGTTCACCTAAGATATATACAGGTGCTCATTGGGTTATGAGTACACCGGACAGGACTCGCCGGGAACCTGCTAGTTGGTCTTATACCTGACGTCAGATAGCAGTTCCCTGGTGACATGTGTACAGGTTAGTTCATCGACCTGAGATCGTCATTTGTCTCGTGTGAGTTCCCACTGTGCTTTGATTACTACCCTACCACGGCTCAAAGGAGTCGTGCAAACAGGTTTTAGTTGGGTACAGTCCCGAGCCACATGGAGGCAGTGAGCGGATCTTCAGGGGTTCGTCTCTCCCGGTATTGGGGGTGAGGTCGCGCTGTGTCTAGGAGAGCCATTACACAAAGTCCTTGGCCAAGGCAGGAGATTTACTGGTAGGTATTCCAGTAGTATCTCAGGGTGTTCTGGGCTACACTCCGACACGACTTGTACCGTTTTTGGGGGTCTGACTTTTACCAACCCCCTAGGCCCGCCATGCGATGCTCTTAGACGAACGGACCGGACTGTACGGATATTGTCACTGACAGGCTCAGTAGGGTGTCAGGATGAGTTCGCTCATCGACGTCCCTTTTGGTCAATAGCTGGTGGCCCGTTACGTATTGGATTATACCTCTGACGTGCTAGTGGTTAAATCCACAGCCATAGTATTGACGAGTCTTTAGAGTCCACCACACATTCAGTTACTCAGCTTTCGGGCGAAACGCTGTAGAGGCCGTATGGAGATATGGCAGGGTCCGATCAGATACGTGCGGTATTGCACGGGTCAGGATCGGACGGTTTGTACTAGTGGCCGTATGGATATATGGCAGGGTTCGATCTGATACGTGCGGTATTGCACGGATCAGGATCGGACGAACATTACTAGCCGGCTTTGGTTTAAGCCGGATCCTAGTTTAGTACAGTGTAGATTTTGTCTCTTTGCATTTGTATGCGGACGGAATACAGATGCGGGTGTGTATGCACAGTATCGGGGTTTTCCTGTAATTTATTATGGGACCAGTTTTCTGGAGTTGCCAGTTTGCTTTTCGTTTCGGCCGATTTCCTTTGTTCCGTTCATTGGCCGAAGATTGATGGAGGAAGGCTTATTTGCATTGTTGCAAATAAGCTATTGTGGGAGGGGGTTTTTGCATTATTGTTTTTTCATTATGGTTGCTCCATACCTTGACCATGCTCTCCTTCTCCACTCACACATGAGGTATGGGCCGGCCACTGTTGTGAGCATGAGTGGAGTGAGGTATATTTGTGTGTGAATTAATTCCTTCATGCTTAATTAGTGGGCCCCCTCATTGGTTTTATGTGTGTGCTGTGAGTTTTTTTTTCTTCATTGGTATTAATTTGCCACCTTCACACATTCATATATATATAGAGTTGGCTTCATGTTTTTTCCAGAGAGCAATTTCTGGCCGAGCTCTTATTAAGGAGATGCTTATTCTTTTTGCTTGGATGCTCCATTATTCCTTCAAGCATCCATGAATATTCTTGTGCAAAATTCCTCCACAAATGGCAACCTTATAAACCCCAAAAGAGACCTGGCTACTACACATTCTACAGCATATCTTGGGCATGTCGACTTGCCGGCTTCATGCCCGAGTTGCCTCGGTATTGAGGCGGGAGCCCGTAAAAGACGCAGGCGATGTGGTGCCCTTCCGACGAGGAGATGGAGACCGGACATTCCGCGAAAGATCGGGACGACGACGAGAAGACCGGAGGACTCGGATCACTCGGTATATCTCTAACCCGTCTTGTTGTTAGCTAGATCTAGTTTAATGGCCCGATCCGGGGTTTAGTACGCGGTGGTGCCGGTTTGCTAAGTTCGCAAAATTAAAGTTTATCACCGTTTCCGCATTTGGCCGTCGGATTGACGGCCGGGGCGCCGCCGTGCACTTATAGTGGTATCAGAGCCTCGCCATTAACTTCGTCTAGCTTCGTTTGATGTGTTTTGCTTTTCCGATCGACCAAAATTCCAAAATCTACATTTTTGCTAGCGACAGTTTTCTGTTGAAATTTTTTGGTCTCCAAAAATTTTTCAGGTTGTATAAAAGTACTGTGCTAGAAGACCTAAGACTACTGTAGAAATTCGAGACACTGATATCTTCAGAGGAGCGCGGAACCGCGGCAAAACCCTACTTGTTGCCGTGGTTCCACCGCAGTATTGATGGATCAGCGTGTACAATTTTTCCAGTAGGCTTTATGGGTGATTTTAGGGGTTTTGGAATAATAACATTGGGCCCAGAATTTCTTGATCTGCTACAGTATTGCTTGGGGGCCCACTTGTTAATTTTTGATCGATCGGATATTTTAAACACATTATTTCACAGTATTTACATTATATCTGCGACCGTGAATGTCACTTGATCGGTAAATCCTGTCTAACTGCTATAGCCCGGTTAGACGGATTTGCGAACGTGATCTTCACGTTGATGTTCTGTGTATTTGCTGTGATGTTGCGGATCGGTCGGTGGGGATAGCCTGGATGCAATGCGAGTACAGTTTTGTTGTATTATGTACATTTGATATTGCGGGGCGAGCGTCCGACATGTGGACTGCCGTCACTGCCTGATTGTATTATTCTTTTGGGGCACGACCTGGTTGCGGTCGATGTACCCGTTGTATGTATATTTTACCTTCTGTACTAGGGTTACCCCGCGGAGGGGTGCACGGATAGCCGGGTTCTAGAGGGCAACGGGCCCGCATCTCAGGGCATTGAGACGGAGGGGGCTTCAGTCTAGAATTGGCGGGCTATTCGCCGCACTCGTAGGGGGTACAGGTTGACCCAGGAGGGGTGCCCGAGTTACCGGATTCCGTGAAGTGCTGGGTGGTCCATTCACGTTGCTGAAGGGGGCTGCCTCGCTTCAGGTTTTGGCGGGTAACTTGCCGTGCCCGTAGGGGTCTAGGATTTCATTGCACAGGCTATCCACACGACCAGGGGAACGTCGGGTTTCAGTAGTGGCTCTGTGAAACCCGGGGATCCCAGATATTTGTATTGTTCTGTGATGCTGTATATTTCTGTGATGTTGCATTTCTTATCACGCCTTGAGCGAAATATAATATATTGATATATATATTAGTAGATGTTGTATATGTTTTTCATCCGCGCTAGTTCAGTCCCCGCTCTGCCGTTAGTTAGCTAACCTAACGGGTGATGACGGGACCCAGTGGCGAATGCGGATGGCATATACGTACGTCAGTATATTTTCGTTCTTTGTGGTGTGATCAATTGATGGGACTGCGTTGATTCGGATCAATGCAAGATAAACAAACCTAATCTGATGTTGTTGGAACACTTTTCAAAAAGCTGTTATTGCAAGAACGTTCACTTTTGTTTTGCATCGTGGTATTCATTTGGAATATCCTGCTCCTCAGTCGACGAGGCAAGGGCCGAGATCCCTTCACCGGGAGTGACCCCTTGGACAGAAGTTTGCGTCAGGACATTAACTTCACTATAGCCGATTAGTTTTGCTTTGCATCGCGGTATTCATTTGGAATATCCTGCACCCCATTCTACGGGGAAAGAGCCGAGATCCCTTCACCGGGAGTGACCTCTTTAGTAAAGGTTTTCGTCACTATATTTTCTAAAAAGCTATCCGTTCCTTCAACGATATCAAGTTCATTACGTTAAAGGTTTTCGCCAGAAACCATTCGTAGCCCTCCATCATTTCAGTTAAATATTCGGTAGTATTCAAGCTATGTATTTTGACCTCACGCCAAGGCATAGTGTTTGGTAGTTACCGGGTATTTATCTGTTGCATAGATAGATGCGTTGGTTTGGAACAGTCGTACTACTATTTTGGCCTACGTCAAGGGTATGTACGGGTGGGTTCAAATTAACCTGGACAATGATGGGTAGAACTTGACATGTGACTTATGATATTTTGACCTCACGCCAAGGTCATAAGAGCATGGGGTAAAAATCACATCGGGAGTTTCACAAGAACTGAAACTTGCCAGATATGCGCATACCTTCTGGAGTGTGATACCGTGAGCGGATTCCGTCACGTTATCGTGCGATGATAGTTGGATCCCGATTCCCACTGATGAGTTGGTTTACTCCTCGGGTGACCCCGACTAATTCTTCTTTCAGGTTTGGAGGAGAATTTGAGGTACAGTGGGAGGTTTCCTGATTAGATAAATTGGTAACCATTCTGATCTAGGATAGAGTGCACGCTGAGTGTTTCTTTTCTCTCTCTCTCTCTCTGGTAGCGACCATTGACCCGACCCTAAGACTATGACTCAGTGACCAAGTTGACCAAACCTTCTTAACACTGGCTTTTGGATTGTCAGAGTTGCAGACCTCATTGCCACTCTTACTTTTACCCTTTTCTCCAGGACACCCCGTATTACTGCGAACGTCCACTTCCATTGGACAAAGCCATCGTATGGTTAGATACGAACTCGAAGGAATTCGAGGATGGTTTCCGGTTCTGGAGAAAACGGATAGGATTATTCAGTTGTCTTTTCCTTTTTTTGCCTTCTCTCAAGTTACGAGTACTCCTTAGTTTAGGAGATAGTACACCTATTACGCAAATTGGATAGTCTTCTTCCAAACTTTAGGCTGGTGCCGAACAGTGGGGAATGAAGAAAACCAATTAGCATAACGATGGTGTGCAGAAGGTATTAAGATTAAGACAAAGCAAGGGATTAGTAAGAGGGCAAAGTAAATTGCAACTGATATTCACAACCGAACCAAGTATTTCTTCGCCAATCCTAAATCACCTTTGTATTTCTCCAGGACACTCCGTATCACTATGAAGATCCACGTTTTTTTGGATACTCCATCGTATGGTTATATACGAACTCGAAAGGAACTTGTTCCAGTTCGGGGATGGATTCTGGTCCAGGAGAAATAGGAATAAGGTTTATTCGGTTGTCTTTTATCTTCACCTTCTCTCGCATTGCGAGTGCTCCTAGGAATAGGACAGTACACCCATTATGCTTATTGGATAGTCTTCTTCCAAACCATAGGCTGGTGCCGAACGGTAGGGAAGGAAGAAAACCATTTGGCCTAAGGGGTGTGCAGAAGGTAATGACTAAAGACATATAAAGGGATTTGGAGAGGTGGCAAAGAATTATACGGTTATAGTTGTGAATCTGGATAATGGTAGAGGCATTACTAGGAATACCAGGATACCCCATCGAAACATTTCAATGTTTCAGTTCAACTGTGTACTGTTAAAAGAAAACTGATTTCCCGATTAGACATTTGCTCCAGGGTATGTATTTACCAGGTTTGATTCTCACATCTGTATGGTTTTACAGATGATGAGTGGGAGTAAGTTATTGGGAATTGGGTGATCATCCTCATTATATCGGGATTCGTTGTAATCGGTGATATTTGAGGAGATCACCTGGGCTGTTTGCCGGTCGGCAAATATTTGGTTTTGAATATCCGCTGTTGTGCACCAATTTCAAGTTGATATATCTGTACGTCTATTTTCATAGAGTGAGATATACCTTTTGGTATTATGTCGATGACATTTACCTATATCAGTGGATGGTTAGGTAAGGAGCATTAAACAGCGGTGTAATTCTTCTTAACCATAAGTACAGTTTTCAACCTACGACACACAGTGAAAGAGTTGTTAGACTCGGCGGACTTATACATAGTATTGTATATTGTCCAGTGTCCATTAGGACAGAGGGGTTGGTCCTCATACTATATTCTGTTTACTTTTAACTTCTCTAGTTCTTAGACATGTGTTTCGTAGAAACACAGGGTCTAAGTTTTGAGGAGTTATAGGTATTTGAATAGAGTAGAGAACCAGGTGTAGCAAGTATCGGGATTCTTCAAAGTGATCGAAGATGTAGATACTTATGTATGGTATTCAGTTGATAGTAATGATAAAGAGAAATTGCTTCTCTTTCAGGTTACTCATAATTGGAAGCATTCCTAAGTTGAGTAACGCTGATCGGCCTCTCTCCATTTAGTTGACATGCACTGGAGACAGCTGCATGATTTGAATCTGGTTAAATTAAATCAGTGCCTCTGGTTCTATATTGGATATAGTACAGTTCATATCTTAACATTGTTAAGGTACGGGGAGTTGTCCGGCTTATGATTAAAACCAGACTCTGGATAACTTAAGGCACGTTTCTGTAATGGCTGTTTGTGGGTTGACCCAGGCTATGACGAGGGTTGATTTTCTACCATCTGGCAGATCAATAGAAATATTGTTCTAGACTCGCCACAGTTTTATTAAAAATGGATTTTTCAAAAACAGAAGTGGGAGTATGGTAGAACTGGAAGTGATTCCAGAACCGCAAACAATTACTGGAGATTTGATAAGGAACCTAAAGATTCAATCTAATTTGACATTCCATTGGCCACTCCGCAGATTATGTGGGTAACTTCAGGCACCCGAGAGGTACTCCGGTAGCCTCAAGGACGGTGACAGGGAAGTTCTTGTTTACCCACACTTTCCATTGCTGTTGTTCCAGGCTGCGAGGCCCGGCAGGAGGATGAGTATAGCGTCGTTCTAAACTAGCTTTAGAAGTGCACGTCTATATGACTCTGCCAGAGGGTTGTCGTAGTCAGTGGGAGCAGCGGAAGCATTGGTGGACATCAGG
The DNA here is from genome assembly GCA_030015575.1 of Agapanthus africanus. Taxonomy (NCBI): domain Eukaryota; kingdom Viridiplantae; phylum Streptophyta; class Magnoliopsida; order Asparagales; family Amaryllidaceae; genus Agapanthus; species Agapanthus africanus. Next base: position 667,123,800 of record CM057341.1, on the reverse strand, counting down.
CTTATGTCTATTTATAGACTAAAGCAGATACATCGGAGATAGATCATCTATTTCTGATGTGACAGTCATAGGTTTGACGTCATCAGAATAGGGGATGGATCTGTTGAGAACGTAGTAGGGTGTGATATCCGGGTTTTGGATGACATACACAAAGTAGGAAGTGATATTCCTATACTACGATCGGTTATACTTTGGTCGTCACACAGTGGTTTCTCCACATGGGACTTGGACATTATATCAGACATACTGGTTACTAGATCTATAGTTTTAGATCTAGATTTGGGTGGTTTCCCAATCTGGGTACTTAGACAACATTCTAAGAGTATTTAGAATGGACGACTCCTGGCACGGTAGTGTACCTGCAGATGATGGAGTCACCCTCTCTAAAGGTGTCTTATAGACTAAAGTAGAGAGGGATGTGCATGATTGGCAGATCACTTGCTTAGGCAATTGAGTCAATCATGAGATGTCAAGTACCACACCAGATGTTGTTCTTGTACTAGATGCAATAAGTTGATATTGATCCAATCCTGGGGAAACAGTCGGAAGCAGTTTTAGAACATAAGTGAATGTTCTAGGGATATGATAACGACTGCCTCTTTTAGGAGACGGTTATCACTCCAGGCTTCCAAGGTGACATGGACGACAGGGTGATCGTCAGAGTTGTAGTTTTCCTTCTGACGAGGGACAGTATTCTGGACAGGTGATCCAGGCAGATACTGAGGGAGGCATGGCGCAGGATACTGATTAAGTTCAGTTGACGATACAGTCTAAGAAGTTTGGATTTGGAGTTCATTTATGAGCTCGGTCCCATCAGACATCCAGACACTCTAAGACAGGTATTGCTCATTTCGGGAGATGGCTTTCTTCGCGAACTTGAGATATAGAGAGACATAGAAAGAAACATCTAGGCGGATCCACTCACTGAGGCTTTTCCTCGAACGCAATAGTTTCGCAAACCGGCTTTGTGCGACTGACTAGTAGAGGAGTTGGGTGTTCGGTATCACACGGGCTGTGAGTATGCGACATCGCAATAATTAGCCTTGAGTGCAAGTGGGACATTGTTGGGGATAGTGCCCTCAGAGTCAATTATTGGATCACAGGCACGTGATTGCAATGATTGAGGGAGGACCTATCCCGGTAGAACAGTCTTACTCGAGATGATAGTATGCTATCTGGTTTACCTTTATCATCGTGTACTGCTTTAGGTGACCTGACAGGTCGCTATTACACGTTGATAGAGCCCCTAGGATTCTTGCTTGACTGCCAGCAGTATGAGGGCGATCATATACGTGCGAGCTGGTAGTCTATAAGCACATCCCTAAAAGGTCCCTAGTCGTGGGAGTTTCGAGACAGGGCATCGATTCTCCAGAGTAGACTAGTGTATACAGTCGAGACCCCGACGAGGGGCGGTGGCCGGTCTCACAAGCCACTGGTGTCAGTTGGTTCACCTAAGATATATACAGGTGCTCATTGGGTTATGAGTACACCGGACAGGACTCGCCGGGAACCTGCTAGTTGGTCTTATACCTGACGTCAGATAGCAGTTCCCTGGTGACATGTGTACAGGTTAGTTCATCTACCTGAGATCGTCATTTGTCTCGTGTGAGTTCCCACTGTGCTTTGATTACTACCCTACCACGGCTCAAAGGAGTCGTGCAAACAGGTTTTAGTTGGGTACAGTCCCGAGCCACATGGAGGCAGTGAGCGGATCTTCAGGGGTTCGTCTCTCCCGGTATTGGGGGTGAGGTCGCGCTGTGTCTAGGAGAGCCATTACACGAAGTCCTTGGCCAAGGCAGGAGATTTACTGGTAGGTATTCCAGTAGTATCTCAGGGTGTTCTGGGCTACACTCCAACACGACTTGTACCGCTTTTGGGGGTCTGACTTTTACCAACCCCCTAGGCCCGCCATGCGATGCTCTTAGACGAACGGACCGGACTGTACGGATATTGTCACTGACAGGCTCAGTAGGGTGTCAGGATGAGTTCGCTCATCGACGTCCCTTTTGGTCAATAGCTGGTGGCCCGTTACGTATTGGCTTATACCTCTGACGTGCTAGTGGTTAAATCCACAGCCATAGTATTGACGAGTCTTTAGAGTCCACCACACATTCAGTTACTCAGCTTTCGGGCGAAACGTTGTAGAGGCCGTATGGAGATATGGCAGGGTCCGATCAGATACGTGCGGTATTGCACGGGTCAGGATCGGACGGTTTGTACTAGTGGCCGTATGGATATATGGCAGGGTTCGATCTGATACGTGCGGTATTGCACGGATCAGGATCGGACGAACATTACTAGCCGGCTTTGGTTTAAGCCGGATCCTAGTTTAGTATAGTGTAGATTTTGTCTCTTTGCATTTGTATCCGGACGGAATACAGATGCGGGTGTGTATGCACAGTATCGTGGTTTTCCTGTAATTTATTATGGGACCAGTTTTCTGGAGTTGCCAGTTTGCTTTTCGTTTCGGCCGATTTCCTTTGTTCCGTTCATTGGCCGAAGATTGATGGAGGAAGGCTTATTTGCATTGTTGCAAATAAGCTATTGTGGGAGGGGTTTTTTGCATTATTGTTTTTTCATTATGGTTGCTCCATACCTTGACCATGCTCTCCCTCTCCACTCACACATGATGTATGGGCCGGCCACTGTTGTGAGCATGAGTGGAGTGAGGTATATTTATGTGTGAATTAATTCCTTCATGCTTAATTAGTGGGGCCCCCCATTGGTTTTGTGTGTGTGCTGTGAGTTTTTTTTTCTTCATTGGTATTAATTTGCCACCTTCACACATTCATATATATATAGAGTTGGCTTCATGTTTTTTCCAGAGAGCAATTTCTGGCCGAGCTCTTATTAAGGAGATGCTTATTCTTTTTGCTTGGATGCTCCATTATTCCTTCAAGCATCCATGAATATTCTTGTGCAAAATTCCTCCACAAATGGCAACCTTATAAACCCCAAAAGAGACCTGGCTACTACACATTCTACAGCATATCTTGGGCATGTCGACTTGCCGGCTTCATGCCCGAGTTGCCTCGGTATTGAGGCGGGAGCCCGTAAAAGACGCAGGCGATGTGGTGCCCTTCCGACGAGGAGATGGAGACCGGACATTCCGCGAAAGATCGGGACGACGACGAGAAGACCGGAGGACTCGGATCACTCGGTATATCTCTAACCCGTCTTGTTGTTAGCTAGATCTAGTTTAATGGCCCGATCCGGGGTTTAGTGCGCGGTGGTGCCGGTTTGCTAAGTTCGCAAAATTAAAGTTTATCACCGTTTCCGCATTTGGCCGTCGGATTGACGGCCGGGGCGCCGCCGTGCACTTACAGAGGGCACCCTACAGAAAGGTAGGGAAACATCCACTTTGTTTGTAGGAGGATCTTCCTCTTCTAGGTCCAAGGCGAAAGCCAAGGGAAAGAAGAAGAAAGCCCCCGCCAAACCAAGGGGCGGTGTTAGTAAAGTGGATCTGAAGGGAAAGGCAAAAGCAACAAAGAAAGTGGGAAAGCTTGTGGATAAGGAAGAATGCTTCTATTGTCATAAGAAGGGACACTGGAAGAATGATTGCAGGGCTTGGAAAGCCAGAACACAGGAACTGAAGCAGGTTGCGGCTTCAGCTTCAGGTGTGTATGTTATTGATAACTGTCTTTCAATAAACTCTACTTCCTGAGTATTGGATACCGGATCAGGATCTCATATCTGTAATTCTTTGCAGGCGTTGAGAAACCGTAGGTTTTTGAAGGCAGGTGACATGACCCTCAAAGTTGCAAACGGAGCTAGCATGGATGCTAAGGCCGTGGGGGACTATCACCTGGGAATGTCAGATGGACATGTTTTGGTTTTGCGTAATTGCTTTTTTGTGCCCAACGCAACTTGTAATATCATTTCTGTATCTTTGACTTCTAAAGAAGGTTATGAATTTGCGTTTGTAAGCAATGTTGTAAACATTCACCTTAATCAAGTTCTGATTGGGTCAGGTACATTGAGCAATGGTATATACGTATTAAACCAACCACAGATTTTCAATGTCCAGAATACACACAAAAGAAAGTCTCCGGAAATAAATCAGACTTTCTTGTGGCATTGTAGACTGGGTCACATCAATGAGAGAAGGTTGACGAAGTTAAATACAGAAGGATATTTGAATCCGTTCGAATATCAATCGTATGCCACTTGTCAATCCTGTCTCAAAAGAAAGATGACAAAGACTCCGTTCACTGGACACGGAGTAAGAGCGAGCGAGCTCTTGGGACTCGTACACAGCGACGTGTGCGGTCCAATGTCTACACATGCACGAAGCGGTTATTCTTACTTCATTACTTTTACGGATGACTTTTCAAGGTACGGTTATGTCTTCTTAATGAAACATAAGTCCGAAGCCTTTGGAAAATTCCAGGAATATAAGAATGAAGTAGAAAAACAAACCGGCAAAAGTATCAAGATCCTAAGATCGGATCGAGGTGGTGAATACTTAAGTGCCGAGTTCCTGGACTATTTAAAAGAGAACGGAATTCTCTCTCAGCTTACTCCTCCATACACTCCGCAACATAACGGTGTATCGGAGAGACAGAACCGAACCCTATTGGATATGGTACGGTCCATGATGAGTAACGCTAAGTTACCGCGATCATTCTGGGGGTATGCGCTAGAATCAGCAGCATACCTTTTGAACCGAGTTCCAACTAAGACTGTGCCTACTACACCATATGAGATGTGGTGTGGGAAGAGACCCTATCTTAATCACATTAAGACATGGGGAAGTCCAGCTTTTGTCAAAAAGCAGCATGCGGACAAGCTCGAGGCACGCTCAGTACAGTGCAAGTTTGTGGGATATCCAAAGAACTCCAAGGGATATTTCTTCTACTGCGAAGAGGAACAAAAGGTTTTTGTTTCTCGTCATGCCCACTTTCTAGAACACCAGTTCTTAGAAAAGGAAATTAGTGGGAGCGCAGTAGAACTGGAAGAAATTCCAGAACCACAGACTATTACTGAAAGCTTAGTGGAACCAGAGGGTTCAAAAGAACAGGACATTCCTACGCCGCTCCGCAGGAGTAGTAGGCAGTCTCATCCGCTCGAGAGATACTACGGTTTTCTCATAGACGGGGATAGAGAGGATTGCATCATAAATTATGATGAGCCTACTAGCTTCCAGCAGGCCGTTCAGAGTGTTGACTCGGTAAAATGGCTGGATGCAATGCGGACCGAAATGGAGTCCATGTACACCAACAAGGTATGGACGTTGGATATTGCTCCAGACGGGGTAAAACCCGTAGGATGCAAGTAGATCTTCAAAAGGAAGATTGGTGTAGATGGACAGGTTGAGACCTATAAAGCTAGACTTGTTGCAAAGGGTTTTCTTCAAAGACCTGGTTTGGACTATGACGAAACCTTTTCTCCAGTGGCTATGCTGAAATCCATTCGGATCCTTCTTGCCATTGCTGCCTTCCACGATTATGAGATCTGGCAGATGGACGTAAAGACCGCTTTTCTAAATGGAAATTTAGAGGAGTGTGTCTATATGGACCAACCAGAGGGTTTCATTCAGAGTAGGAGCAGCGGAAAGGTGTGCAAGTTGCTTAAGTCCATCTATGGACTAAAGCAGGCATCGCGGAGTTGGAACATCTGTTTTGATGAGACGGTCAAGGAATTTGGCTTTATCAAAAATCCAGATGAACCATGCATCTATAGTAGATTTGTAGCGAGAACTGTAGTATTTCTCGTTTTATACGTGGATGACATTCTCTTAATAGGAAATGACATTCCTATGCTACAATCTATCAAGGGGTTATTGTCACACAGGTTCTCCATGAAAGACCTAGGTGATGCCTCATACATCCTGGGGATCCGGATCCATCGTGAAAGATCCAAGAGGATATTAGGACTTTCACAGTCCAGGTACATCGACACCATACTGAAAAGATTCAGTATGGAAGATTCCAAGCACGGTAACCTACCGGCTTGTCACGGGATCATCCTCTCTAAAGAGATGTCTCTCAAGACTGATTTGGAGAGGGATCGCATGTCTATTATACCCTACGCTTCTGCGGTAGGCTCTATAATGTATGCGATGTTGTGTACCAGACCGGATGTAGCTTATGCACTGAGTGTGGTAAGCCGATATCAGTCAAACCCTGGGGAGAAACACTAGATAGCGGTAAAGAACATTCTCAAGTACCTGAGAAGGACTAAGGAGATGTTCTTGGTGTATGGCGGAAAAGACCTCCAGATCGAGGCCTTTGCTGACTCCAGCTTCCAGAGTGACAAGGATGATTCCAAGTCCATGTCGGGTTTTGTCTTTACCCTCAATGGAGGGGCGGTGTGTTGGAAGAGTTCCAAACAGGAAACCGTTGCAGACTCGACGATGGAAGCGGAATACATCGCTGCATCTGATGCCGCAAAGGAAGCTGTCTAGATGAGGAAGTTCTTGAAAGAACTTTAGGTAGTTCCGTCCATTGTTGATCTAATACCTCTATATTGCGACAACAACGGGGCTATAGCTTTAGCGAAGGAACCCAGGTCCCATCAGAGATCCAGACACATCTTGAGGCGGTATCACCTGATCAGGGAGATCGTGGATCGCCAGGAGATCGAGGTTCGGAGGGTTGCTTCAGAAGATAACACTGCAGATCCATTCACCAAGGCCTTGCCCCAGACTCAGTTCGAGCGGCTGATCGAGATGATAGGTCTTCGATACGCCAGTACATGGCCTTAGTGCAAGTGGGAGATTGTTAGTGTATATGCCCTAGAGGCCATTACTGTATCATACTAGTTTGTATATTACTTAATGGAACCTTGGGATATTCATCTTGTATATACAATCTTGCTCAAAATAGTAGTATGCTACTTGGTTTGTTTCTACTTCAATGTGTACATCTGTTTATTTTAGTATATCGCCTATACACATTAATGGAGTCCTTAGGATCTTTGCTTGATTACCAGCGTTGTGATGGCGGTCACACTAGTGGGGGCTGGGTAATCTATAAGCACATCCTTATGCAGGTCCCTAGTCGCAGGACTATCGAGACTGGGCATCGATACTACGGAGTAGACTAGCGCATGCACTTCTCATCCCAGTGTGGAAGACGGTCTGTCCCACAGTCCTTAGTACGTCGTACTGGAGATAGTATGCGGGTGCTCGTTGGGTTACGAGTACACTGGACAGGACTCGTCGGGAACTGACCGGTTGGTATTATACCTATCGTCAGTTATCAGTTCCCAGGTGACATGAGTACAACTTAGTCCGTTGACTTAACACTGTCACTTCGCCTCGAGTGTGTTCCCACTGTACTTTGATTACTACCCTACCATGGCTCAAAGGAGTCATGCAAACAGGTAGTAGTTGGGTGCAGTCCCGAAACACTTGGAGGCAGTGACGGTTAGACAGGATTCGTCTCTCCCGGTATTGGGAGTTGACATCGCGCTGTGTCTAGGAGAGCCATTACACGAGTAGTCCCTGGCCAGGGCAAGCGGGATATACTGGTAGGCTTCCAGTGTTATCTCAGGGTGTATTGGGCTTCACTCCGACACGACTTGTACCGCTATTAGGGGACTGACGTTTACTGCCCCGCTAGGCCCGCCATGCGATGTATCAGACGAACAGACCGGACTGTACGGAGATTGTCACATTCAGGCTCAGTAGGAGTTCAGATGGGTTTCACCTCGTCAGTCTTCTTGTCGGCATCTACCTGGGGACCGTTATGCACAGCTAGTGCCGCTTGCGGTCTGTGGTTAAACCCACTGCCAGCGTAGTGTCGAGTCTTTAGAGTCCCACACAGAAAGCTATTCGCCTTTAGGCAAAAGAGTAGAGGTCGCATGGTTTTGCGACAGGTCGCATGGTTTTGCGACAGGGTTCGGTCACATCCGTGCACTTGTGCACGTACAGTGTCCGGACAGTTAACACTAGCGGGCTTTGGTTTAAGCTAGATCCTATTGTACGTTTTGGGATTGATTTTATCTCGTTTGTATTCGTGTTCCTCGGAACGCGGATGCGGGTGTGTATGCACAGTTGACGGAGAGACAGAGGCAGAGGATTCTCATTAGGGTTGTTGACCGTTGACTGTTGACTATTGACTTTTTGCTCAACCCTAATGAGAATATGATATGTGATTAACATTAATATTAATTAAGTATTGTAGTGACATGGTTGTTGAGGGGCTGACTTTGTTGACTTGTTGATTTTGTTGACCGGTTGACTAGGTTGGACTAGTTGACCATCTTCATGACAATGGCTATCATTCCATGGCAAAGACTTTTGCTTTCTTGTTTATTTATGCAAAATGAGTGCATGAAATGATATAGCCATTTTGACTTAAACCATTTACACAATACTTGATTACTATTTTTGTGATGATGGCTTTTGGATTATGAGAGGTGAGAATGAGATGAGTATGGTTCATTCTATCATTTGCTTTCTCTCTCTTGAGCTTTCTCATTCTCAAGCTCTCCCTCTTCCTCTTGCTCTCTCTACCTCAAGGCAAACCATTCTCATGTGTTGAGACTCATTGCCTTAGAGATAAAAAGACACCAAAACATTCCTCTACTCATTCTAGTTCACAAGGCCTAGCAAGCCAAGTGATCTAGTTTCTTCAAAGTTCGAAGAAGAAGCCAAAGGTAGAAGCTTTTGGGTGGATCCATCTTCGGCGCAAGGAGACGACGAGGTGAGGTCGATCCGTACACCGGAAGGAGTCGAAGACGAAGGAGTTCAAGAAAGGTATAGCCCCCTAACCGAGTAGGTAAACTCTTGTTAGGTTGTTAGTTAGTAGTTTAACAAAGATCCGGTTTTGAGTCCATGTTACCGCCTCTAGAAAAAAATTTTTCATCAAATTCCGTGTCACGCCCCGCTTCCCAAAATACGGAAACGAGGGATGACTAGGCCAGCCATGCTCCTACGGTCAAGGAATCATCCCGCCGTAGTCACACTTCGGCTTCTAGCATTACATGGTAATTAGTAAATAAAGCACAGTATTAAAGGAATCACATCACTAATTTATTACATTAAAATTCCATTGTTCACAAATTACAGATAATAAGAACAATAACTAACCGAGTTCAATATCACAATCTCTTTTATAGAAAGCAGTAAATGAAGGAGGTACACCAAACTATATCTCCGTGAACTCAAAGGATAGATCCGTCTCCTGTGCTGGTCCTCCCGCGGAATCTGAGCATGCATACTCAGGTCGTCAGAGCGACACAAATAATAATATTATTATAATCAGACGTAACAGGTAAATGAGGTAATACTGGTATGAGAATAATGCAAGTAATCACTATGTCATAATATGATGCAGAATATGTTATGTGTCCCTATCGGTCTCTAGGTCATGTTTGAAATCTCATAGTGGAAGGAGGATCATGTTTAACAGGAGTCTCGTACATACCCGAGACCACGGCCCACATGCCCGGGACATAACCCTGTCAGCCGGATCGCTAGATCCTTTCCTACACGTATAAGTATCACGGTTCGAATGATCATTCTCTAAACACGGTCCCGCTAAATACGATACTCTTTCCACTTTGATTTCCCCTTTTTCCCCAGGTTACACTATTTATGATATTGATCTAGTTGTGTACAAGTATACCAATGGCACGGTTTCATCACTGTCCACTGTATCAATCACTGTCACGAATATTCACTTTCCATTGGTATACTCGTCACTCCTAAACCAACATCTATCACGCACGATAATGCAATGTCCACACGCACTAACACTGTGTAAATGACAAGGGTATGATATATGTATTGTATGCTACCAATAAGCACGGTATGTTATGAATTAGCATGCATGTCATGAATTAAAATAAATTGCACAAATTAATATGTTACGAATTCAGCAAAAATGATGTAGGTAAGATATATAGAACAATCAGTCAGTAATTCATCAAAATTTGTTTCAGTTTAATCGGAGTTTCGGTTTTCAAGATATAACTGTTTCAGTTTAAGTGTTCGCGGCTGGAATTTCAATTTCAGAACTGAACATTTGTTTCGCGACACGAATTGCACCCAGTTGGGCTCAGAATTTAGCGATGTCACAGTTAAATGAAATTTAGGGTTTTCGATAAAGTATTCAACGCAACAGACGGATCTTCAATCGCATCTGTACGTTGAAAGTTATACACAGTTCAATCTCAAATGTCATTTCAGAAAGAGTTCTGAACAGCTTTACGTTCTGCCCTTTTAAAATAAGTTTAAAATAACAAACTGCGATGAATCGGAATGAAACCACTTGTTTTCTTTCACTAACAGGAATATCTTATAACTACTGTAAGGTTCCGCATCATACTATTTCAGGAAACACGGGGATGCAGAACTTTAGACAGAACACCCTAATCAGAAACGCTCTGGACTGCAGTCCAGAGTCGTGTTCCGATCCAATTATCTTCATGGTTACATATCAGAAATGATCAGAAATTTACATAGGATTAAAGTTCATCGAGTCGGCTTCGATTTAAGCCCTCGAACGCAGATTTCCAATATGTATATGATTTATGGTGATTTTATTCGTTTTCAGGTACGAGAGAGTTCCAGTTTAAACAACATATATGGGGGTATCACTTTTTGTCACGAACGATCGTATTTTTCAGCGAATTTCGCCCACGTTATACATCATTAAAAGGGCCAACAGAACGTATAGGTTACCGTCAAATTAGACAAATATTTCCATTGGGGTCATACATCGAACACATACGTCACAATATATTTAGTTATTCGGTAAGTTTCAATTTATATGATTTTAAGGTTGTACCACTAATAATTTAGCATGAAGCAAGTAAACACTTGCCTGGAGAACGCCTCGGGGTCGTACGGTCACAGTGTCGCCACGAACGCGCGATATACGCCACGTACCGGATTCCCGTGAGCCTCGATCTAGATGTGGATCTCGCGTCGGGATTGTCCGGAGTCGTTTGCACAGCCACTGGACGTTGAGGGATGCTTTATGATCCTCTGCGAGTGTATTGGGGTTGCCGACGGTCGACGGCGTCGCTCCGGCAGCGTGTATAGAGCGGTTTCACAGTGGTGTAAAAAGTTTGAAAATGGTTTTGGGGTTTTGGAGAGAGATGGGGAGCAGTGGGGGTCGGGTCTGGAGATATGAGGGTGATGCTGAGGGTGTGTAGGGTCGCAGAGGGGGTTCAGGCGAAGTGGGGCTCGCCGGCGTTAAGTGCCAGGGTGCTGTGGCCGAGCCCTGCAGTGGGGGTCGTGTGCAGGGGAGACTCGAGTGGGTGGAGATGGAGTCGTGGAGGGAGAAGGAGGGTGGAAGAGTGGTTGTCGTCTTGGGTCGAGCGACGAAGTGGGATGATCGCCGGCGGTGGAGTGCAGTGGTTTCGATGGAGGTTTTTGGGTGCTCGCGTTTTTGGGCTCGGTGAAATTAGAGGAGAGAGATGAGGAGTAAGTTGGAGACGAGGTGAGTAAGAAAGAGATGAGGGCGACGATGTTGACAACGTGGGGCAACGGCAGGGCGAGGGCGACGGCGGAGGAGGCGGGTCGCGCGCGATTTTGGGGGGTTACCGTTGTGGGAATTTTTGAAGGAGATGAATAGTGTAGTGGGGTCGGGTCGGGTTGAGCGGGTGAGAGAGTGGGCCGGCCCGAGTTTTTTTTTTATTTTTTTTTAAAAGAATTCTTTTATTTAAAATCTCGTGGGCTGAGGGCTTTGAAGGGGGCTGGGCTAAAACAGGCCGGAAAAATAAGGAATTTATTTGGCTAAGGGGCTTTAAAGGGGACGGGCCGAGGGATTTTATAAAAGGGATTTTGCTAAAAAATCGAGTGGGCTGATGAAAATTAACAGAATTTCTTTAGTGTGTGGGCTGAGGGATTAGGAAAATAATGGTTGAATTAAATTGGTTTTATTTGTGTTAGTTTTTGGTTTTAAATTCTGGGTTTTGACTTTTAGGGTTTGGACTATAATCCCAAAAGAGTTGGAAAAATAGGGTTTAAACAACCAACTAAAAAATATACGAAGTCAATAATAAGTTAATCACTAGGATTCAGAAATAGGAAGTTTCATGTAGAAAGGAAACGGGGATTTACATCATACCCCCCTTAACAAAAATTTCGTCCTCGAAATTTACCAAAGATTAAAGAAACAATGTACTAAACAAAGAGATGTGGATAACGATCACGGATATCTTCCTCCCGCTCCCAGGTGGATTCTCCTGGGGAACGACCGTCCCAAGATACTCGGACTAACGGAATGACCTTATTCTTCAGCACTTTCTCTCTGCGGTCGAGGATGGTAGTAGGCTGCTCTTCGTACGATAAGTCAGTACCCAAGACTAGCTCTGAATGGTCCAGGACATGGCTCTCATCCCGGACATAACGCCGCAACTGTGACACGTGGAAGGTATTGTGCACACCAGCTAGCGATGGAGGCAAGGCCAGTCGATAGGCCACCTCTCCTACTCGCTCTAGTACCTCAAAAGGTCCGATAAAACGGGGACTAAGTTTTCTTCGACTTCCGAATCTGATAACTCCACGTGTAGGGGAAATCTTCAAGAATACATGATCTCCAATTTCGAACTCAAGTGCCCTTCTGCTGGTGTCTGCCCAACTCTTCTGTCGATCCTGAGCCGTCTTAATACACTGCCTGATCATTTGGACCTTGTCAACTATCTGAACGATGAGTTCGGGGCCCAGCAATCTTCGTTCTCCCACATCATCCCAACATACTGGGGATCGACACTTCCGCCCGTATAATGCTTCAAAAGGAGCCATCTGAATACTAGCCTGATAACTGTTGTTATAAGAGAACTCGACTAGGTGCAGATGGTCCTCCTAGGAGCCCTGAAAGTCCAACATACAGGCTCTCAACATGTCCTCGAGCGTCTGAATTGTACGCTCGGATTGTCCATCCGTCTGTGGGTGATAAGCTGTGCTGAATTTGAGGCGGGTTCCCAAACTCTCCTGTAAGCTCTTCCAAAAGTGTGACAAGAATCTCGTGTCCCGGTCTGACACAATGCTGACCGGAACACCGTGAAGTCGCACAATCTCCTGCATATATCTTTCTGCCAGTGATTCTGTCGACTGTCCCACTCGGAAAGGTAGAAAGTGTGCAGCTTTTGTGAGGCGATCGACGATAACCCAAATAGCGTTATTGCCTCTAGGGCTCCGTGGTAAGGCCGTCAAAAAATCCATAGTAATGTGCTCCCACTTCCATTCAGGTATCGGCAATGGTTGTAATAATCCTGCTGTTCTCTGATGTTCCGCCTTCACCTGCTGACATACCAAGCATCTGGATACGAACCTCGCAATTTCCCGCTTCATTCCGTTCCACCAAAAGTGTTGCTTTAGATCCTGATACATTTTTGTATCTCCTGGATGCACAGAATAAGCTGAACTGTGTGCTTCAGCCAAAACTTCTTCTCGTACATCACCTTTAGGTACGCAGAGTCTGCTACCGAATCTCAAAGAGCCATCTTCGTGTATAATCAAATCCGTTCTCAATCCAGCTTCCACTTGTTCTCTGAATTTTTGCAATCGGGGATCATCCGCTTGTGCAATCTTGATGCGATCCACCAGGGAAGATTGCACCTGTAGTTGCCACAATTGACTGAGTGCGCTCGGCGTAAGGACCTCAAGTTCAAGTCTCTGGAAATCCTCAATAATACTCCTCTGATCGGTCAACATCATGACCGCTGGTTTGCGACTGAGTGCGTCTGGTACAACATTGACTTTCCCCGGGTGATACTGAAGGTCCAAGTCATAATCTTCCATCAGCTCTAGCCATCGGCGCTGCCTCATGTTCAGTTCCTTCTGAGTGAAAACATACTTCAGACTTTTATGATCCGTGTATACCTCCACTTTCTCACCCAATAGATAGTGCCTCCAAATCTTCAACGCAAAGACTACAGCGGCTAACTCCAAGTCATGCGTGGGGTAGTTCTTCTCGTGGTTCCTCAGTTGTCGAGAGGCGTAAGCAACCACACGGCCGTGTTGCATCAAAACACAGCCTAAACCCTTTCCTGAGGCATCACTGTGTATCACCAAACCACCTGAATTATCTGGTACAGTAAGAATAGGCGCCGTGGTTAACTTCTGCTTTAGTGTGTCGAATGCCTGAGTGCACTCCTCTGTCCATGTAAACGGCACGTCCTTCCGTGTCAGCCGTGTCAATGGTTCCGCGATTCTTGAGAAATCCTGGACGAATCTCTGATAAAAACCTGCCAATCCCAGAAAGCTCCTGATCTCTGCTACTGATTTTGGCATCGGCCAATCTCTGACAGATTCTATCTTTGCCGGGTCCTGTTCATCACAGAATACTGCATTTTATACCGCCCATTCTTACGCTCGGTTGTTTATAGGTAGGTACTTTTAATCCGTGTTTGTTACATATTTGCAGAATACAGGTTCTCGGTTCTAAAACGGCGAAATTCATGGAAAACACGACAAAATCCGGGTTCCTGCCAACCACAGATAAAACACGGTCTCCGCTCTTCATCCGTATGTTGCCAGATACCAGTTTAGGGAGGCGAAATGTCAAATCAATGTCGTTTTCAGGCACAAGGCTCAATGGCAGCACAAGATCCAAGAAAATCTACGCGGAGCTCGAGGCAATCATTCCAAATCTTGACAAAAAGTCCACCTTTCCTCAACAGAAATTCTGGAAGAAATGTGAGTGTTTTCAGAAAATATATATACCAGACAACAGGGGACAACAAACCAGGAAAAGTACCAAAACCCCACGACCTAACTCACCTAGATGGCCGCGGATCCACGGCCAATAGGGGGTATTGGCCGCGGATCCGCGGCCATGTGGGCCCCTCTCCTTGTCGTCTTTTGGGGGTATTTTGGGGACTTCATATAGTATCAGAATTTGCCTCTAGGGTTTCATTTCCCTGCCTATAAATACAGCAGAACTGAGCTCAACCAAGGGGTTCATTCTTGTAGCCTCTTTTGTAGTTTTTTGTATAGTTCTTCTTCTTCTTCTTCATTCTTTTTCCATGAAATTGTAGTGAGAGCTTTTGAGTGGGAGATCAATGAAGATGAGGGTTTTGTATCATTCTCTTTTGTTCCTTCTTCCCCTTGAGATTCTTGCTTTCTCTTGATCATTCAACCTCTTCATTGAGCTTGAATGGTTAAGGGTTAGTTATTGATCTCAAGGGTCGTATTTTGTTCACTCCTTAGTACTTCAATTCACATGCGTTCTCTACCCTTCCCTTGATCTTGCAACCTCTTGATTGAGCTTGCAAGTTTAAGGGTTGGCTATTGATCCCATGCTTGTTTTGAGTTCTACGGTTCTTGTAATTACTTTCTTGCATTTTTCATTTCTTGTTCTTTTTATTACTTGCTTTTTATTACTTGCTTTTTATTACTTGCAATTTATTTCATGCACTTAAATTCCTTGCACTTAATTACTTGTAATCTTTTCTTTTCTTTGTTCTTTTCTTTTTGTTCTCTTTTGTTCATTTTGTGAATGATGTAATTATTGTTGTTAAGATAAAATACGGTATTATAAGTTAACGTTTCTTTGCCAATTCCTTTTCCCGTTATTTTCCATTTGAACTTCGCCCAAACCATACGCAAGCGCTCCGTTAGGCACCGTACCCTGACAAGGTAACGGTGATTCCTAACCGCGACCGGTTGCGTTCGGTTTGGCCGGAGGCGAAAGCAAGAGACAAGAACGGAAGGACAAGGGTAAATAAGCCGTATTCCACGAATACCGTGCTTAAATCCCCTAATCCACGTTGTTGCCGATTGCTTAGCTTCAATTGGTCAAGATTCGGCTCAAAGGTTTTGAGTACGGATTTCTTTAGCTTATAATCTCGTATCTTTTCTTAACAACTTTATACTTGCAAATATTACACATAGGATAGTCTCAAACATACTCATTCTTTATTGACTCGTCTAAGACAAGAACGGAAACACAACCATCTCCCTGTGGATCGACCCGTGCTCAACCGGCTAGCTGCATAGCGACACCGTCTTGATTGCGGTTAACTCAAATTCTTCCAATCAAATGGCGCCGTTGCCGGGGAGACGGTAGCGTATTTTCTTTCTTGTTATTCGGGTTAATATTCTTTTTGTATATATATAAAAAAAAAAACTTTTTGTTGTTTTTGATCATTTTTGTGGGCAAGAGTGCAGATTTTTGCAGATTTGCAAACTGCGATTGTGGGGAGCAAAGTGTACATTCAAGGCTAAGGTGATTGCAAAGTACAGTGCCAAAGATCCGGGTAGTTTGACCCGCGCAAGCGAACCTTTCAAGCTTACCGGATTTGATTCAACGGGGGTTTCCTAACCCAAAATCTTAACGGTACGTATTTTTCTAACACCTTCTTCTCAAATCCGACGCTTCCAATATACTATTCTTTGCAGGATTCTTTGCAAGTTCGCTAGCAAACGCATAAAAAATTGACTAACCCGTATTTGTTGCAGCGCCGCGCTTAAACTAAAAAACGATTGTTTGATTCTTTATAGAATTTTTGAATTGCGCATTGCATACATTAATACGGACTTAAGGGCAAGCGAACCCCACAACATACGGTAAAGGATTTCATCACCTTTTCCGTGGCCCACAAATCACGAACTTGAGCATAACGTTTACCCGCACAAAATTTAAAAGAAACTAGACTTTAAGCCTTAAGGACTTCGCGCTCACTAGGAGAAGTTAACTGTGTTTAGAACCTCGCTTAATAGTATATTGTTTACGGGGTGTCTAGGAAAGTGTTAACGGCGCAACCGCCAAAAGAGAAAGGGTTATTTAATTAAGGAACTTCGCGAAAGCGTTGGAAAACCTCCCTTTATCTCTGCACTTACCTGGACTCGTGATCAGTGTATCTTGAGCCTGTTTCTCGACACAGTTTTACTTCGACAATCAAGTTCTGGAGCAGGTCTAGTTGACCTAGGTGAACCCTAGAACGATTAGGTGTGTGGTATTTTTGTGTCGTGATTATTTTTTTTCCATATTCTTTTTATGTCTATTTCATTCTTTTGTTAATAAAATAAAAAATAAAAAAAAAATAAAAAATCACATTCTTTTTCCTCTCCTTTTCTCTTCCTTTCTTTCATTCTCTCTTCATATCATGGGTACCCCACCTCGCAAAACTCTTGCCGAACTTTGGTACCCACAACCAGACATTACTTCATACGGTTCTTGCTTTGGCCGAACATCGAACGACCCCTCCATGCCCAAAGTTTCACTGAAAGATCGCATAGCAGCGTCTAGGACAAACACTTGCACTCCTCATTCCACTTTGTATCAACCTTTTCAACCTCCCACACCCTCTTATGTTGATACCCCTTCTGCAAGTCGTCCATTGTCCATCGCTGAACGTATTGAACAATCCCGTAGCCGATCTTTCACTCCTTTCACCACTTCATATTCTTGGGATCAACAATTCCATTCACCTTCTTATCCAAATGTTGATCCTGCTCCTGTCCAGCCATTCAATTCCTACCAATCCTACCCAACTTTTGCACCTTCCCTAGACATTGCATCAGAACCGCCATTTGGGAGTTTTCAGTATCCAAACAACTTTGAATCTTTTACTGAAACCCCTTCACAACCAATGTCTAGTCTAGAACAATCCTTGGAAGACTTTAGGGTAGCGTCAAGCCAACAGATGATGGATTTGAATGCGTCCATGGCCGCCCTCATACAACCTAGTGACCCGGTAGCTAGTTTTCAACTAGCTCCAAATTTTCCAATGTATGAAGAGACGGTAGGACAGGCTGTGAATTTGAGTGGAGAGAGTGAGCTGTACCCCCTTCCGAATCAAGCCTACCCGGTCCACATTGACTCCCACAACTCTGATTTTGAATATCTATCTAGTGTTCCACAAGATTTATCAATTGAAGATAGAATGATGAATGAGTTGTGCGACTTCGTAGTGTTTGATTTGCCCGATTGTGAAGGGTCCCTTCCAAGTGAAACCATACCTAATCCTTTTGACCTCTACACCTATATATTAGAACCAGAATCGATTAATATCCATGCTTTTGATGAGGTGTCAGAGAATTTTGATTTTCACTTGATTGAGGATATTGACGCTGGGGATATTTTGGATGATGAACCCGTAAATTTGGCTGAGTTTGTCTCTTCAAATCATCATCCCGAGTTATTAAATGTTTATCCCGAACCCCATATGCGTCTGGACTTTGATGAAATATGCATGGATGAGCTTAACTTTGAAGAAAATTTTGAGGATAGTCTTGAGGATGAACCAGTTTTGTTTGATGAGTCGGATTTCCCAATTCATCCTGTTCCTTCCACTGACTGTATACACCCTCCTGAGCCTTTAATCGATAACCCTCCTCGATCACTTCCCTCCACCCTTTCCATCGTTCCGACCTTGCAAGAAACCGTCTCACTTTCATTTCGTATGTCTGGTTTACCAAGTTCGGCGTACCCATGGTTTCTCACGAATCTTGAGGGATTTGATCCCATTTCTCGACGGGTAAATATATTAGCACATTCGCGTTTCACACATCGGTTATCACAAATTGTGCTAATCTATTCACTCCATTTTCACCCTCAAGCTCGTATTCCACTTCTTTTTCCCTTCCGCCATTCTTCTTCCTCTCATATACCGAGACCGTATCCCGCTTCTCTTTGCATACGGTCTCGCGTATTCTCCATCTCTTTTCTCTACGCCTTCTTTCACCAGCCACTGCTTTATCGAGATAAAATCTTTGAATGGTTGGTACTAACTTTTGGCCTGTGTATGGCCTTGTATAGCTTGATACTGTTCTTTCCCCCCTAAATCCTGAATTTCAACGCTTAACAGTGGAAACACTGTTTTACTTAAGTTTGGGGGGGACACTTTTTTGTATATATTTTTGTTTTCCTTTTTGTTTTGTATAAAATTTGTTTCTAGGAAGCGCCGGCAATTTTAACCCTCTTGGTATAGCCTGACAGTGAGGGCACTGTCAAGTTTAAGTTTGGGGGTGTGCTCGGTAAGCTTTCTTCCTTCGCATTCATATGTATATTTTGCATCTGCATTTTAAATCCATAAAATCCATAAAAATCTGAAAATTTTCTAAAAATATAAAAACTTTTTTGTCAAGTTAGATTGTGGAAGAACTCTGATCCAACATTCGACGGTTTTTGTTTGAAAAAAATAGGAATAACTAAATCTTATGTTTAGATTTTGAAAACCTGAAAGATAACTCTCCTTTGAAGTTAACTATAGCTGATATACGTCTTTACATCACACTACACGTGTCGTGAATTTTGGGAATTAGATGACAAGTCTTTCATGTTTAAACTTTTAAACAGATAAAATGATTTTCTGAGGATCAAATAGGTTTGTTCTGAAATAAGTAATGTCAAGAATAGTTTATGAAGTAAAGCGAATATGAAGGAATGTTATTGATGCCGTAGTTGGAGCTAAGTCTGAAAAATAACCCATCTAAAACTTGATTGGAATGATTACACACCAAACCCACTAAACACGTCTTTTATCCAAAAAAAAAATATATTTGAACTACCGGTTATACCTCCGTTCGTATTAAATCATCTGATTTTCACGACAAAACTGTCTTTTGTTTTTGGACCTGGGTAACTTGAGTAATTAAGTCCGCCGGGGTGTTTCTACACCTAATGCTCTAAAACCAACTGGTTTGGGTGCATTGGCCCAAAGCTCGCTAAGAAGCCTAGAAAGTCCAGTTAAAACAAAGTCAAGCAAGTGTTCTCTCCGAGTTAAAATTCCTAACGGTTCTTTGTGTGAGAATAATCTTGATAAAAGACAGGCTTTTATAAAAAAAATTTTAACGGAGATATGAAGGTTTTATTCTATGATAAAGACTATTGCACGTTCACAGAGGTGTGTATGAAATGAAAACAAGAAAAAGGTGGAGTGAAAAATACGACTTAGTTTCCTGTTAAGGAAGATAGAAATTCTGAAGTTGAAACCTTACTGGAAAACGAAACTTGAAAAATGCTTAACTCTTTATAAAACTTATGTGATCCTTTTAAAATTGTTATCTAGGCTTTATTGTGCGACATGATGACTTTAATCGATCCTTCTAGAACTTAACGACACTATTTGCACTACACGTAAAGACATATAAAATCTGTAGTTAAATAAGAAGCGAGGTGTGAAAAATAAAGGTTCGATGGTCTAGACTTAGGATTATAGAACTGTTATTTTCTAAAACAAAACTTTAGGGTTTGAATCTTAGTCATTTTACAAACTAGCTTGACGGGATTTTGTGGGTGTAATCCGCTGAAAAACCTCAGGAGACAACACTCCTCCTACTAGGGACACCTAGAGGTTTAACGGCTTGTTGCACGCGCTCAGTGCAATCGCGTTCCCTGCGAAAGTGCGGTTATCATTTTATTTTTGTGAATAATTGGTTTTGCTCGGGACGAGCAAAAGTTAAGTTTGGGGGTATTTGTTCATCACAGAATACTGCATTTTATACCGCCCATTCTTACGCTCGGTTGTTTATAGGTAGGTACTTTTAATCCGTGTTTGTTACATATTTGCAGAATACAGGTTCTCGGTTCTAAAACGGCGAAATTCATGGAAAACACGACAAAATCCGGGTTCCTGCCAACCACAGATAAAACACGGTCTCCGCTCTTCATCCGTATGTTGCCAGATACCAGTTTAGGGAGACGAAATGTCAAATCAATGTCGTTTTCAGGCACAAGGCTCAATGGCAGCACAAGATCCAAGAAAATCTACGCGGAGCTCGAGGCAATCATTCCAAATCTTGACAAAAAGTTCACCTTTCCTCAACAGAAATTCTGGAAGAAATGTGAAAGTGTTTTCAGAAAATATATATACCAGACAACAGGGGACAACAAACCAGGAAAAGTACCAAAACCCCACGACCTAACTCACCTAGATGGCCGCGGATCCGCGGCCAATAGGGGGTATTGGCCGCGGATCCGCGGCCATGTGGGCCCCTCTCCTTGTCGTCTTTTGGGGGTATTTTGGGGACTTCATATAGTATCAGAATTTGCCTCTAGGGTTTCATTTCCCTGCCTATAAATACAGCAGAACTGAGCTCAACCAAGGGGTTCATTCTTGTAGCCTCTTTTGTAGTTTTTTGTATAGTTCTTCTTCTTCTTCTTCATTCTTTTTCCATGAAATTGTAGTGAGAGCTTTTGAGTGGGAGATCAATGAAGATGAGGGTTTTGTATCATTCTCTTTTGTTCCTTCTTCCCCTTGAGATTCTTGCTTTCTCTTGATCATTCAACCTCTTCATTGAGCTTGAATGGTTAAGGGTTAGTTATTGATCTCAAGGGTCGTATTTTGTTCACTCCTTAGTACTTCAATTCACATGCGTTCTCTACCCTTCCCTTGATCTTGCAACCTCTTGATTGAGCTTGCAAGTTTAAGGGTTGGCTATTGATCCCATGCTTGTTTTGAGTTCTACGGTTCTTGTAATTACTTTCTTGCATTTTTCATTTCTTTTTCTTTTTATTACTTGCTTTTTATTACTTGCTTTTTATTACTTGCAATTTATTTCATGCACTTAAATTCCTTGCACTTAATTACTTGTAATCTTTTCTTTTCTTTGTTCTTTTCTTTGTTCTTTTCTTTTTGTTCTCTTTTGTTCATTTTGTGAATGATGTAATTATTGTTGTTAAGATAAAATACGGTATTATAAGTTAACGTTTCTTTGCCAATTCCTTTTCCCGTTATTTTCCATTTGAACTTCGCCCAAACCATACGCAAGCGCTCCGTTAGGCACCGTACCCTGACAAGGTAACGGTGATTCCTAACCGCGACCGGTTGCGTTCGGTTTGGCCGGAGGCGAAAGCAAGAGACAAGAACGGAAGGACAAGGGTAAATAAGCCGTATTCCACGAATACCGTGCTTAAATCCCCTAATCCACGTTGTTGCCGATTGCTTAGCTTCAATTGGTCAAGATTCGGCTCAAAGGTTTTGAGTACGGATTTCTTTAGCTTATAATCTCGTATCTTTGAGTACGGATTTCTTAACAACTTTATACTTGCAAATATTACACATAGGATAGTCTCAAACATACTCATTCTTTATTGACTCGTCTAAGACAAGAACGGAAACACAACCATCTCCCTGTGGATCGACCCGTGCTCAACCGGCTAGCTGCATAGCGACACCGTCTTGATTGCGGTTAACTCAAATTCTTCCAATCAGGTCCACCGAGATGCCTTCGCCCGAAACGATATGTCCCAAAAACTGAACCTTGTCAAGCCAGAATTCACACTTGCTTAACTTCGCGTACAGCTTCTCTTCCCGAAGAACCTGCAGTACCGTGCGCAAATGCTCAGCATGCTCTTCCCGGGTCTTCGAATAGACAAGTATGTCGTCGATAAACACAACGACAAACGTGTCCAAGTATTTTGCGAACACCTTGTTCATTAAATCCATGAATATTGCTGGGGCATTGGTAACACCGAACGGCATCACAAGGAACTCGTAATGTCCGTATCGGGTCCTGAAAGCCGTCTTGCATATATCCTCAGCTGCTACTCTGATTTGATGATATCAAGAACGGAGGTCCAACTTCGAGAAAACCTTGGCTCCACTTAGCTGATCAAATAGATCGTCAATGCGCGGTATTGGGTACTTGTTCTTTATCGTGACCTTGTTCAGCTCCCGATAATCTATACACATTCGCAGCGATCCATCCTTCTTCTTTACTAATAGAACTGGTGCACCCCACGGTGAAGCGCTTGGCCGAATAAATCCCTTTTCCAACAGTTCTTCAACCTGCTTCTTCAATTCCGCCAACTCAACTGGTGCCATTCTGCTTTAAAAGAATAAACTTTTCCTCCATTTCTGCCTTGGCTGTGGGAGGAAAATAATGATCTAAGAAGCACTCCTTAAACTTGCTCCATTCGATCGGCCCTTCAAGTCTGCTTTCTTCTACCGACCACCATGTACGGGCCTCGTCTTCTAATTGTATCTTTATTACATCTACTCTGTCTTCCTCTGGAACCCTGGCAGCCGTCAATAAATTTTCCATGTTTACCAGCCATTGTTCAGCCTCAAGGGGTTCAGCTAGCCCTGTGAATGCAGCTGGGTGTAACCGTCGGAAGTCTGACACCGTACCAGCCCTAGTCTGATAAGCTGGTGGAGTAGCGCCCTCGGGGGCGGTAATAATTGCGGAGGGTCCTCCTGCGGCGGTAATCGCCCTGAGTCCCTCAGTAAGCAAATCTGTCTTCCTCTCCTGAGCTTCCGCGAGAGTGGTCAGTGCACTGAGTATTCTTTCCGTGCGGTCCTGAGAGCTGGAGTCCGAGGAGGGGTCGTTCGGGGACGTCATATCACTGGAAGATTCAAAAGAATAGGTTCAGATTCAAGGATAGAAATCAAGAGTAGTGAAACAAGAATAACGTAATACAGCATAGTTAATGTTATCCCTTGATACTAAACACAGGCTCTGATACCAACTAAACCATGTCATGCCCCGCTTCCCAAAATACGGAAACGAGGGATGACTAGGCCAGCCATGCTCCTACGGTCAAGGAATCATCCCGCCGTAGTCACACTTCGGCTTCTAGCATTATATGGTAATTAGTAAATAAAGCACAGTATTAAAGGAATCACATCACTAATTTATTACATTAAAATTCCATTTTTCATAAATTACAGATAATAAGAACAATAACTAACCGAGTTCAATATCACAATCTCTTTTATAGAAAGCAGTAAATGAAGGAGGTACACCAAACTATATCTCCGTGAACTCAAAGGATAGATCCGTCTCCTGTGCTGGTCCTCCCGCGGAATCTGAGCATGCATACTCAGGTCGTCAGAGCGACACAAATAATAATATTATTATAATCAGACGTAACAGGTAAATGAGGTAATACTGGTATGAGAATAATGCAAGTAATCACTATGTCATAATATGATGCAGAATATGTTATGTGTCCTTATCGGTCTCTAGGTCATGTTTGAAATCTCATAGTGGAAGGAGGATCATGTTTAACAGGAGTCTCGTACATACCCGAGACCACGGCCCACATGCCCGGGACATAACCCTGTCAGCCGGATCGCTAGATCCTGTCCTACACATATAAGTATCACGGTTCGAATGATCATCCTCTAAACACGGTCCCGCTAAATACGATACTCTTTCCACTTTGATTTCCCCTTTTTCCCCAGGTTACACTATTTATGATATTGATCTAGTTGTGTACAAGTATACCAATGACACGGTTTCATCACTGTCCACTGTATCAATCACTGTCATGAATATTCACTTTCCATTGGTATACTCGTCACTCCTAAACCAACATCTATCACGCACGATAATGCAATGTCCACACGCACTAACACTGTGTAAATGACAAGGGTATGATATATGTATTGTATGCTACCAATAAGCACGGTATGTTATGAATTAGCATGCATGTCATGAATTAAAATAAATTGCACAAATTAATATGTTACGAATTCAGCAAAAATGATGTAGGTAAGATATATAGAACAATCAGTCAGTAATTCATCAAAATTTGTTTCAGTTTAATCGGAGTTTCGGTTTTCAAGATATAACTGTTTCAGTTTAAGTGTTCGCGGCTGGAATTTCAATTTCAGAACTGAACATTTGTTTCGCGACACGAATTGCACCCAGTTGGGCTCAGAATTTAGCGATGTCACAGTTAAATGAAATTTAGGGTTTTTGATAAAGTATTCAACGCAATAGACGGATCTTTAATCACATCTGTACGTTGAAAGTTATACACAGTTCAATCTCAAATGTCATTTCAGAAAGAGTTCTGAACAGCTTTACGTTCTGCCCTGTTAAAATAAGTTTAAAATAACAAACTGCGATGAATCGGAATGAAACCACTTGTTTTCTTTCACTAACAGGAATATCTTATAACTACTGTAAGGTTCCGCATCATACTATTTCAGGAAACACGGGGATGCAGAACTTTAGACAGAACACCCTAATCAGAAACGCTCTGGACTGCAGTCCAGAGTCGTGTTCCGATCCAATTATCTTCATGGTTACATATCAGAAATGATCAGAAATTTACATAGGATTAAAGTTCATCGAGTCGGCTTCGATTTAAGCCCTCGAACGCAGCTTTCCAATATGTATATGATTTATGGTGATTTTATTCGTTTTCAGGTACGAGAGAGTTCCAGTTTAAACAACATATATGGGGGTATCACTTTTTGTCACGAACGATCGTATTTTTCAGCGAATTTCGCCCACGTTATACATCATTAAAAGGGCCAACAGAACGTATAGGTTACCGTCAAATTAGACAAATATTTCCATTGGGGTCATACATCGAACACATACGTCACAATATATTTAGTTATTCGGTAAGTTTCAATTTATATGATTTTATGGTTGTACCACTAATAATTTAGCATGAAGCAAGTAAACACTTGCCTGGAGAACGCCTCGGGGTCGTACGGTCACAGTGTCGCCACGAACGCGCGATATACGCCACGTACCGGATTCCCGCGAGCCTCGATCTAGATGTGGATCTCGCGTCGGGGTTGTCCGAAGTCGTTTGCACAGCCACTGGACGTTGAGGGATGCTTTATGATCCTCTGCGAGTGTATTGGGGTTGCCGACGGTCGACGGCGTCGCTCCGGCAGCGTGTATAGAGCGGTTTCACAGTGGTGTAAAAAGTTTGAAAATGGTTTTGGGGTTTTGGAGAGAGATGGGGAGCAGTGGGGGTCGGGTCTGGAGATATGAGGGTGATGCTGAGGGTGTGTAGGGTCGCAGAGGGGGTTCAGGCGAAGTGGGGCTCGCCGGCGTTAAGTGCCAGGGTGCTGTGGCCGAGCCCTGCAGTGGGGGTCGTGTGCAGGGGAGACTCGAGTGGGTGGAGATGGAGTCGTGGAGGGAGAAGGAGGGTGGAAGAGTGGTTGTCGTCTTGGGTCGAGCGACGAAGTGGGATGATCGCCGGCGGTGGAGTGCAGTGGTTTCGATGGAGGTTATTGGGTGCTCGCGTTTTTGGGCTCGGTGAAATTAGAGGAGAGAGATGAGGAGTAAGTTAGAGACGAGGTGAGTAAGAAAGAGATGAGGGCGACGATTTTGACAACGTGGGGCAACGGCAGGGCAAGGGCGACGGCGGAGGAGGCGGGTCGCGCGCGATATTGGGGGGTTACCGTTGTGGGAATTTTTGAAGGAGATGAATAATGTGTAAGTCCACGTTGCGACCCCCGGTTCTTACGGGGAGGCGGAAACGGTATAAAATCAAAATTTTAACGCAAGAGGCAACATGGACTAAGCTAGGTCAGGATCTTTACCTAAACTAAAACTAGCATACTAAGCTAAAGATATTTAGCTACTCGGATGAAGATGGTTATACCTTAAACTTGAACTCCTTCTCTTCAAGCTCCGATGGTGGTTCGATGGCTCCTTCTCGTTGTCTCCGTACGCCGAAGATAGATCCACTTGAAAGCTCCAACCTTTAGCTCCTTCTTCGTTCTTTGAAGAAACTAGTTCACTTGGTTTGCTAAACCTAGTGAACTAGAATGAGTAGAGATGATTTAGAATGTGATTTTATCTATGGTTCTTGATTCTCAACTCATGAGACAAGAGAACCATAGATCAAGAGAGGGAGCAAGAGGTTGAGGGTGAGAGCAAGAGGAGAGCTCAAGAACAAGAGAGAGAATGAGCAAGAAAGAATGAGCAAGTATTTTGTCTCTCACCCTCTCATAATCCAAAGCAATGATCACTCATCATATCAACAAAAGTCTTATGTGATGGTTGAAGTAACCATAACCTTATCATGTCATGCACTCATTTTACTCAAATGAACAAGCAAGTAAAAGTCTTTGGCATGAAATGATAACCATGGTTATCATGATGGTCAACTAGTCAAGCCTAGTCAACCGGTCAACAAAGTCAACAAGTCAACAAAAGTCAACAAGTCAACAAGGTCAACAAAAGTCAACAACCAAGTCACCATAATACTTAATTAATATAATAGTTAATCGCATATCATATTCTCATTAGGGTTGAGCAAAAAGTCAAAAAGTCAACGGTCAACTGTCAACAACCCTAATGAGAATCCGCTGCCTCTGCCTCCCTGTCAACTGTGCATACACACCCGCATCCGCGTTCCGAGGAACACGAATGCAAACTGGATAAATCCAATCCCATAAGGTACACTAGGATCTGGCTTAAACCAAAGCCCGCTAGTGTAAACTGTCCGGACACTGTACGTGCACAAGTGCACGGATGTGACCGAACCCTGTCGCAAAACCATGCGACCTGTCGCAATACCATGCGACCTCTACTCTTTTGCCTAAAGGCGAAAAGCTTTCTGTGTGGGACTCTAAAGACTCGACACTACGCTGGCAGTGGGTTTAACCACAGACCGCAAGCGGCACTAGCTGTGCGTAACGGTCCCCAGGTAATGCCGACAAGAAGACCGACGAGGCGAAACCCATCTGAACTCCTACTGAGCCTGAGTGTGACATTCTCCGTACAGTCCGGTCTGTTCGTCTGATACATCGCATGGCGGGCCTAGGGGGCGGTAAACGTCAGTCCCCCAATAGCGGTACAAGTCGTGCCGGAGCGAAGCCCAAAACACCCTGAGATAACACTGGAAACCTACCAGTATATCTCGTTTGCCCTGGCCAGGGACTACTCGTGTAATGGCTCTCCTAGACACAGCGCGATGTCAACCCCCAATACCGGGAGAGACGAATCCTGTCTAACCGTCACTGCCTCCAAGTGCTTCGGGACTGCACCCAACCACCACCTGTTTGCACGACTCCTTTGAGCCGTGGTAGGGTAGTGATCAAAGTACAGTGGGAACACACCCGAGGCGAAGTGACAGTGTCAAGTCAGCGGACTAAGCTGTACTCATGTCACCTGGGAACTGATAACTGACGATAGGTATAATACCAACTAGTCAGTTCCCGACGAGTCCTGTCCAGTGTACCCGTAACCTAACGAGCACCCGCATACTATCTCAAGTACGACGTACTGACGGCTGTGGGACAGACCGTCTCCCACACTGGGATGAGAAGCGCATGCGCTGGTCTACTCCGGAGTATCGATGCCCTGTCTCGATAGTCCTGCGACCAGGGACCTGAATAAGGATGTGCTTATAGATTACCCAGCCCCCACTAGTGTGACTGCCATCACAACGCTGGTAATCAAGCAAAGATCCTAAGGGCTCCACTAATGCGTATAAGTGATATACTGAAATAAACACAAGTACACATTGAAGTAGAAACAAACCAAGTAGCATACTACTATTTTGAGCAAGATTGTATATACAAGGTGAATATCCCAAGCATCCATTAAGTAATATACAAACTAGTATGATATAGTAATGGCCTCTAGGGCATATACACTAACAATCTCCCACTTGCACTAAGGCCATGTACTGGCGTATCGAAGACCTATCATTTCGATCAGCCGCTCGAACTGAGTCTGGGGCAGGGCCTTGGTGAATGGATCAGCAGTGTTATCTTCTGAAGCGACTCTCTGAACCTCGATCTCCTGGCGATCTACGATCTCCCTGATCAGGTGATACCGCCTCAAGATGTGCCTGGATCTCTGATGGGACCTGGGTTCCTTCGCTAAAGCTATAGCCCCGTTGTTGTCGCAATACAGAGGTATTGGATCAACAATGGACGGAACCACCTGAAGTTCTTTCAAGAACTTCCTCATCCAGACAGCTTCTTTTGCGGCATCAGATGCAGCGATGTATTCCGCTTCCATCGTCGAGTCTGCAACGGTTTCTTGTTTGGAACTCTTCCAACACACCGCCCCTCCATTGAGGGTAAAGACAAAACCCGACATGGACTTGGAATCATCCTTGTCACTCTGGAAGCTGGAGTCAGCAAAGGCCTCGATCTGGAGGTCCTTTCCGCCATACACCAAGAACATCTCCTTAGTCCTTCTCAGGTACTTGAGAATGTTCTTTACCGCTATCCAGTGTTTCTCCCCAGGGTTTGACTGATACCGGCTTACCACACTCAGTGCATAAGCTACATCCGGTCTGGTACACAACATCGCATACATTATAGAGCCTACCGCAGAAGCGTAGGGTATAACAGACATCCGATCCCTCTCCAAATCAGTCTTGGGAGACATCTCTTTAGAGAGGGTGATCCCGTGACAAGCCGGTAGGTTACCGCGCTTGGAATCTTCCATACTGAATCTCTTCAGTATGGTGTCGATGTACCTGGACTGTGAAAGTCCTAATATCCTCTTGGATCTGTCACGGTAGATCCGGATACCCAGAATGTACGAGGCATCACCCATGTCTTTCATGGAGAACCTGTGTGACAAGAACCCCTTGACAGATTGTAGCATAGGAATGTCATTTCCTATTAAGAGAATGTCATCCACGTATAAAACGAGGAATACTACAGTTCTCGCTACAAATCTACTATAGATGCATGGTTCATCTGGATTTTTGATAAAGCCAAATTCTTTGATCGTCTCATCAAAGCAGATGTTCCAACTCCGCGATGCCTGCTTTAGTCCATAGATGGACTTAAGCAACTTGCACACCTTTCCGCTGTTCCCACTCTGAATGAAACCCTCTGGCTGGTCCATATAGACACACTCCTCTAAATTTCCATTTAGAAAAGCTGTCTTTACGTCCATTTGCCAGATCTCATAATCGTGGAAGGCAGCAATGGCAAGAAGGATCCGAATGGATTTCAGCATGGCTACTGGAGAAAAGGTTTCGTCGTAGTCCAAGCCAGGTCTTTGACGAAAACCCTTTGCTACCAGCCTAGCTTTATAGGTCTCAACCTGTCCATCTACACCAATCTTCCTCTTGAAGATCCACTTGCATCCTACGGGTTTTACCCTGTCTGGAGCAATGTCCAACGTCCATACCTTGTTGGTGTACATGGACTCCATTTCGGTCCGCATTGTATCCAGCCATTTCACTGAGTCAACGCTCTGAACGGCCTGCTGGAAGCTAGTAGGCTCATCATAATCTATGATGCAATCCTCTCTATCCCCGTCTATGAGAAAACCGTAGTATCTCTCGGGCGGATGAGACTGCCTACTACTCCTGCGGAGTGGCGCAGGAATGTCCTGTTCTGTTGAACCCTCTGGTTCCACTAAGCTTTCAGTAACAGTCTGTGGTTCTGGAACTTCTTCCAGTTCTATTGTGCTCCCACTTATCTGGGTTTCCAAAAACTCAGTTTCCAAGAAGCGGGCATGCTGAGAAACAAAGACCTTTTGTTCCTCAGCTGAATAGAAAAGATACCCCCTGGAGTTCCTTGGGTATCCCACAAACTTACACTGTACTGAACGTGCCTCAAGCTTGTCCGCATGCTGCTTTTTTACAAAAGCTGGACATCCCCATACCTTAAGATACTTTAGACAGGGTTTCTTCCCAGTCCACATCTCATATGGGGTGGTAGGCACAGTCTTGGTGGGAGCCTTATTCAAGAGATACGCAGCTGCTTCTAGTGCATATCCCCAGAATGATCGCGGTAACTCAGCGTTACTCATCATGGACCGAACCATATCCAATAGGGTTCGGTTCCGTCTCTCCGATACACCATTATGTTGCGGAGTGTATGGAGGAGTAAGCTGAGAGAGAATACCATTCTCTTTTAAGTAATTCAGGAATTCGGCACTTAAGTATTCTCCACCTCGATCCGATCTTAGAATCTTAATACTTTTGCCGGTCTGTTTCTCTACTTCATTCTTATACTCCTGGAATTTTCCAAAGGCCTCGGACTTATGTTTCATCAAGAAGACATAACCGTACCTTGAGAAGTCATCCGTAAAAGTAATGAAGTAAGAATGTCCGCTTCGGGCATGTGTAGACATTGGACCGCACACGTCACTGTGTACGAGTCCCAAGAGCTCGCTCGCTCTTACTCCTTGTCCAGTAAACGGAGTCTTTGTCATCTTTCCTTTGAGACAAGATTGACAAGTGGCATACGATTGATATTCGAACGCATTCAAATATCCTTCTGTATGCAACTTAGTCAACCTTCTCTCATTGATGTGACCCAATCTACAATGCCATAAGAAAGTATGATTCATTTCCGGAGACTTTCTTTTGTGTGTATTCTGGACGTTGAAAATCTGTGGTTGGTTTAACACGTATATACCATTACTCAATTTACCTGACCCAATCAAAACTTGATTAAGGTGAATGTTTACAACATTACTTACAAACGCAAATTCATAACCTTCTTTAGAAACTAAAGATACAGAAATGATATTACAAGTTGCGTTGGGTACAAAAAAGCAATTACGCAAAACCAAAACATGTCCATCTGACATTCCCAGGTGATAGTCCCCCACGGCTTTAGCATCCATGCTAGCTCCGTTCGCAACTTTGAGGGTCATGTCACCTGCCTTCAAAACCCTACGGTTTCTCAACGCCTGCAAAGAATTACAGATATGAGATCCTGATCCGGTATCCAATACCCAGGAAGTAGAGTTTATTGAAAGACAGTTTTCAATAACATACACACCTGAAGCTGAAGCTGCAACCTGCTTCAATTCCTGTGTTCTGGCCTTCCAGGCCCTGCAATCATTCTTCCAGTGTCCTTTCTTATGACAATAGAAGCATTCTTCCTTATCCACAAGCTTCCCCGCTATCTTTGTTGCTTTTGCTTTTCCCTTTGTATCCACTTTACTAACACCGCCCCTTGGTTTGGCGGGGGCCTTCTTCTTCTTTCCCTTGGCTTTCGCCTTGGACCTAGAAGAAGATGATCCTCCTACAAACAAAGTGGATGTTTCCCTACCTTTCTGTAGGGTGCCCTCTGCGCTCCTCAGCATGTTGAGGAGTTCTGAAAGTTCAACCTCTTTTTCTTGTAGGTTGAAGTTCAGTGTAAACTGGGCGTAAGTGGAAGGAAGGGACTGGAGAACTATATCCGTATATAGCTCACTCTCCAATGTGATCCCTAGGTCAGCGAGCTCCTCAATGTAGCCGATCATCTTTAGCACATGCTCGGCTACTGATGATCCGACGGCCATTCTTGTCGAAAACAACTTTTTCGACGCTTCGTATCTTGCGATACGTGATTGCTCTCCATACAGTTCTTTTGTATGGAGCAATATGGACTCCATGTCCATATTCTCATGCCTCCTCTGATGTTCGTTGTCCATCGAGGCAAGCAGGAGGCACTTGGCCTTCGCGCTATCAATCTCCCAAGTCTTGCGGATTTCCTTATCCGCGACACTGGAAGTTGGACCAGGGACAGGGGGAGCTTTGGTGGTAAGAAGATACCCCAGCTTGTCATAAGTGATTGCTATCGTGACATTCCTGAGCCAATCTTTGTAGTTTGGCCCTGTCAGTTTGTTTTTATCTAGGAGTAACTTAAGTCCAGTCATGCTGATTGGTCGCTGCAATTAGGAGAGAGAAGAAGAAACACTCAGCATGATGCTCTTGCAAGTTTAGAGTGGTTTTTAGTTTGTCTAGACAGGATGGCTCCCACTGTTTCTCGAATCCCTCCTCAAACCATAAAGGAAGAATTAGTCATGATCAATCCCACCGTACAATACTTGCTTAACCGTTCAGCCAGGCCGGTGTCGGTACTTCGAGGGAGGTTTTCCAACGCTTTCGCGAAGTTCCTTAATTAAAGAACCTCTTTTCCCTGGGGGCGTAGCCCCGCTAACACCTTTCTAGGCACCTACTAGGTTTATAGCATTGATCGTTAAGTGAGAAATTTCCCGAGGAGTAGCATATACTCACAGTAGGATCGGGATCCAAATATCATCGCGTGACGAAACTGAAGGAATCCTACCAGAATCATCACACTCCAAATGGTATGCAAATCTAGCAAGTTTCAGTACTTATGAAACTCCCGATGTGGATTTTTGCCCCATGCTCTTATGACCTTGACGAAGGTCAACAAATCATAAGTCACATGTCAAGTTCTGCCCGTCATTATCCAGGTTAATTTGAATCCACCCGTATATACCCTTGACGAAGGTCAACAAGGTAATGCGAATGTCCCAAACCAACGCATCTATCTATGCTACATATGAATACCCAATAGCTACCAATCACTATGCCTTGACGAAGGTCAACAAACACAGCTTGAATACTATTGAATATTCATACGAAACGACGGAGAGCTACGAATGGTTTTGGCAAAACCGTGAACGTAGTGAACTTGATTTGGTCGATGGAACGAGATAGCTTTTAAAAGGAGTGGCTCAAGCTCCGCATTTAAAAGTTGGTTTTGAAAAGAACTGAGTGGTTTTTCGAAAGTGTTCCAACGACTTTAACTTGGTTTATTATCTTGCATTAGTTCTTTTAATGCGTGATATTCTTGCATTAGTTCTTTTAATGCGTCCCATCATTTAATCCTACCATTGCAGAAAACAACCAAAATATGACGTACGCTTATGCCATTCGCATTCGCCACGGGGCCCCGTCATTACCCGTTAGGTTACTTAACTAACGACAGAGCGGGGGCTGGGCTAGCGCGTCTGTAAAACATAAGCAACGCCTAAATAATATCATATATAGATATACTGCAATGATAAACATTTCAGATCACAGATAAATACATTGGATATACTAGGAATCTGTAATTTGTACGAGCCTGTAACAAAAACAGATTACACGGTCGCGGTGAATAGCCAAAACCCCACCCAAGACCCCTACGGGTGCGGCAAACTACCCGCCAAGTACCCGAAGCGTAGCAACCTCCCTCATCTCCATGAGTAGGCCACTCGACACTTCGGCATACCCGGTAGTTTGTGCACCCCTCCATGGGTCTATCCTAGGAGCAAAAACAGTAAAAAGAAATTATACAATGACGGCTACAACCCCTACCCGGTTGTGCGGCCATACAAATAATTATTACATCAATTTACAAATTTACATGAATTGCAAGAAAAGAAAACTCTCGTCTCACAACCCCCGGCTATTCACCCGCGACAATCCAACATATTTATATACACATTCCAGCACATTACAGATCATGTATAACCCCGACCAATCGACTTATAGCGATTAGCCGACGTTCAATACATGCAAACATCACAGATATAACCATCATAGTCAAAGTGCAGTGAAGTTCGGAAAAAATACGGAATTATAGGACCCCAAAAGGAAATTTCTTTTCTGGAAAATCTGGGCACATATAATATATTTCAAAAATCCCAAAACCAACACAGACACACACTGCACGAAAAACGATGCACAGAAGACGACAAAGCGCAGCGGTTCCGCGGCGGATGCCTAGCTCACGCGGCGGAAGGGCGGCGGTTTGGACGAATTACTGTATCGTTTTTCTTGGGTGTTCACACAAAACCCTGAGCCGAATTTACAAGTGTAAAGTTTTTCATTTTGAGCCAAAAAAATTTCAACAGAAACTCAGTTTTTGTAAAAGTTTGGTTTTTGGATTTTTCCAGTTCCGAACTTCGTTACACTTCACTACCAAGCTAGTTTAAGTTTAGTTAGGCTCTGATACCACTGTAAGTCCACGTTGCGACCCCCGGTTCTTACGGGGAGGCGGAAACGGTATAAAATCAAAATTTTAACGCAAGAGGCAACATGGACTAAGCTAGGTCGGGATCTTTACCTAAACTAAAACTAGCATACTAAGCTAAAGATATTTAGCTACTCGGATGAAGATGGTTATACCTT
Source organism: Agapanthus africanus (assembly GCA_030015575.1). NCBI lineage: Eukaryota > Viridiplantae > Streptophyta > Magnoliopsida > Asparagales > Amaryllidaceae > Agapanthus > Agapanthus africanus. The sequence goes on along the minus strand of CM057341.1, from coordinate 667,089,352 downwards.
AAACTTGAACTCCTTCTCTTCAAGCTCCGATGGTGGTTCGATGGCTCCTTCTCGTTGTCTCCGTACGCCGAAGATAGATCCACTTGAAAGCTCCAACCTTTAGCTCCTTCTTCGTTCTTTGAAGAAACTAGTTCACTTGGTTTGCTAAACCTAGTGAACTAGAATGAGTAGAGATGATTTAGAATGGGATTTTATCTATGGTTCTTGATTCTCAACTCATGAGACAAGAGAACCATAGATCAAGAGAGGGAGCAAGAGGTTGAGGGTGAGAGCAAGAGGAGAGCTCAAGAACAAGAGAGAGAATGAGCAAGAAAGAATGAGCAAGTATTTTGTCTCTCACCCTCTCATAATCCAAAGCAATGATCACTCATCATATCAACAAAAGTCTTATGTGATGGTTGAAGTAACCATAACCTTATCATGTCATGCACTCATTTTACTCAAATGAACAAGCAAGTAAAAGTCTTTGGCATGAAATGATAACCATGGTTATCATGATGGTCAACTAGTCAAGCCTAGTCAACCGGTCAACAAAGTCAACAAGTCAACAAAAGTCAACAAGTCAACAAGGTCAACAAAAGTCAACAACCAAGTCACCATAATACTTAATTAATATAATAGTTAATCGCATATCATATTCTCATTAGGGTTGAGCAAAAAGTCAAAAAGTCAACGGTCAACTGTCAACAACCCTAATGAGAATCCGCTGCCTCTGCCTCCCTGTCAACTGTGCATACACACCCGCATCCGCGTTCCGAGGAACACGAATGCAAACTGGATAAATCCAATCCCATAAGGTACACTAGGATCTGGCTTAAACCAAAGCCCGCTAGTGTAAACTGTCCGGACACTGTACGTGCATAAGTGCACGGATGTGACCGAACCCTGTCGCAAAACCATGCGACCTGTCGCAATACCATGCGACCTCTACTCTTTTGCCTAAAGGCGAAAAGCTTTCTGTGTGGGACTCTAAAGACTCGACACTACGCTGGCAGTGGGTTTAACCACAGACCGCAAGCGGCACTAGCTGTGCGTAACGGTCCCCAGGTAATGCCGACAAGAAGACCGACGAGGCGAAACCCATCTGAACTCCTACAGAGCCTGAGTGTGACATTCTCCGTACAGTCCGGTCTGTTCGTCTGATACATCGCATGGCGGGCCTAGGGGGCGGTAAACGTCAGTCCCCCAATAGCGGTACAAGTCGTGCCGGAGCGAAGCCCAAAACACCCTGAGATAACACTGGAAACCTACCAGTATATCTCGTTTGCCCTGGCCAGGGACTACTCGTGTAATGGCTCTCCTAGACACAGCGCGATGTCAACCCCCAATACCGGGAGAGACGAATCCTGTCTAACCGTCACTGCCTCCAAGTGCTTCGGGACTGCACCCAACCACCACCTGTTTGCACGACTCCTTTGAGCCGTGGTAGGGTAGTGATCAAAGTACAGTGGGAACACACCCGAGGCGAAGTGACAGTGTCAAGTCAGCGGACTAAGCTGTACTCATGTCACCTGGGAACTGATAACTGACGATAGGTATAATACCAACTAGTCAGTTCCCGACGAGTCCTGTCCAGTGTACCCGTAACCTAACGAGCACCCGCATACTATCTCAAGTACGACGTACTGACGGCTGTGGGACAGACCGTCTCCCACACTGGGATGAGAAGCGCATGCGCTGGTCTACTCCGGAGTATCGATGCCCTGTCTCGATAGTCCTGCGACCAGGGACCTGAATAAGGATGTGCTTATAGATTACCCAGCCCCCACTAGTGTGACTGCCATCACAACGCTGGTAATCAAGCAAAGATCCTAAGGGCTCCACTAATGCGTATAAGTGATATACTGAAATAAACACAAGTACACATTGAAGTAGAAACAAACCAAGTAGCATACTACTATTTTGAGCAAGATTGTATATACAAGGTGAATATCCCAAGCATCCATTAAGTAATATACAAACTAGTATGATACAGTAATGGCCTCTAGGGCATATACACTAACAATCTCCCACTTGCACTAAGGCCATGTACTGGCGTATCGAAGACCTATCATTTCGATCAGCCGCTCGAACTGAGTCTGGGGCAGGGCCTTGGTGAATGGATCAGCAGTGTTATCTTCTGAAGCGACTCTCCGAACCTCGATCTCCTGGCGATCTACGATCTCCCTGATCAGGTGATACCGCCTCAAGATGTGCCTGGATCTCTGATGGGACCTGGGTTCCTTCGCTAAAGCTATAGCCCCGTTGTTGTCGCAATACAGAGGTATTGGATCAACAATGGACGGAACCACCTGAAGTTCTTTCAAGAACTTCCTCATCCAGACAGCTTCTTTTGCGGCATCAGATGCAGCGATGTATTCCGCTTCCATCGTCGAGTCTGCAACGGTTTCTTGTTTGGAACTCTTCCAACACACCGCCCCTCCATTGAGGGTAAAGACAAAACCCGACATGGACTTGGAATCATCCTTGTCACTCTGGAAGCTGGAGTCAGCAAAGGCCTCGATCTGGAGGTCCTTTCCGCCATACACCAAGAACATCTCCTTAGTCCTTCTCAGGTACTTGAGAATGTTCTTTACCGCTATCCAGTGTTTCTCCCCAGGGTTTGACTGATACCGGCTTACCACACTCAGTGCATAAGCTACATCCGGTCTGGTACACAACATCGCATACATTATAGAGCCTACCGCAGAGAGTGGGGTCGGGTCGGGTTGAGCGGGTGAGAGAGTGGGTGAGAGAGTGGGCCGGCCCGAGTTTTTTTTTTTTTTTTAAAAGAATTCTTTTATTTAAAATCTCGTGGGCTGAGGGCTTTGAAGGGGGCTGGGCTAAAACAGGCCGGAAAAATAAGGAATTTATTTGGCTAAGGGGCTTTAAAGGGGACGGGCCGAGGGATTTTATAAAAGGGATTTTGCTAAAAAATCGAGTGGGCTGATGAAAATTAACAGAATTTCTTTAGTGTGTGGGCTGAGGGATTAGGAAAATAATGGTTGAATTAAATTGGTTTTATTTGTGTTAGTTTTTGGTTTTAAATTCTGGGTTTTGACTTTTAGGGTTTGGACTATAATCCCAAAAGAGTTGGAAAAATAGGGTTTAAACAACCAACTAAAAAATATACGAAGTCAATAATAAGTTAATCACTAGGATTCAGAAATAGGAAGTTTCATGTAGAAAGGAAACGGGGATTTACATCCCGCATGCCCGAAAGTACCGGGAGAGGTAGCATGGACTTACAGTGGTATCAGAGCCCAGTTAAACTCTATCTAACATGTTAGCAAAGTAACTAGAAGATCGATCAAAGAAAAAGTCACGAAACGAAACCGATTTGTCAAGTTTCTGCCGATTTTTTTACTGTTCAAAATTTGAAAAATTTCATCTTAAAAATCGGCTCAGGCTTTTTATTGAATAACCACAAAATTTGGTCCCACGAACTGTTCAAAGCACCGCGGAAACGCGGCGGGAGCACGCTCCCGCCGCGGTTCCGCGGCCGAGTTGACTCGGCCGAGGTCCAAATTTAGTGCAGTGTATTTCTGGGGTTGTTTTGGGATTTTTGGAATATGTCTTTTCAGCCCAGATTTTCCAGAACGAAAATTTTGTGTTTGGTACTTGACATCTCATGATTGACTCAATTGCCCAAGCAAGTGATCTGTCAATCATGTACGTCCCTCTCCCCTTTAGTCTATATGACACCTTTAGAGAGGGTGACTCTATCACCTGCAGGTACACCACCATGCCAGGAGTCAACTATTCTAAAATACTATTAGAATACTGTCAAAATACCCACATTGGGAAACTAACCAAATCTAGATCTAAAACTATAGATCTAGTAACCAGAATGTCAGATATTACATCCATATCCTTTGTGGAGAAACAACTGTGTGACGACCACAACACAACCGATCGTAGTATAGGAATTTTACTTCCTACTTTGTGTATGTCATCCAAATACCAGGACATCACACTCTACTACCTTCTTAACAGATCCATCCCCGATTCTGATGAAGTCAAACCCATGACTGTCACATAAAAATTAGATGATCTATCTCCGCTATAATTGCTCAAGTCTATAAATAGACATAAGCTACTTGCCCACTATGCTTCCGCCGCTCCCACTGACTACGACAACCCTCTGGCAGAATAATATATACGTACACCTCTAAAACTAGTTTAGAATGACGCTATACATATCCTCCTGCCGGGTCTTATAGTCTGGAACAACAGCAGTGTCAAGTTTAGGTAAACAAGAACCTCCCTGTCACCGTCTTTGAGGCTACCGGAGTACCTCTCGGGTGTCTGAGGTTATCCACCATATCTGCGGAGTGGCTAATGGAATGTCAAACCTGATTGAATATATTGGTCCTATTAAGCTTTCCGCAATCGTTTGTGGTTCTGGAATCACTTCCAATTTTACCATACTCCCACTATTGTTTTCTGAAAAAATCCATTTTAATAAAACCGTGGCGAGTCAAGAACAATATCACTATCGATCTTCCAGATGGTAGAAAATCAACCCTCGTCAAAGCTAGGGTCAACCCACAAACTGTCATTACAGAAACGTGCCTTGAGTTTTCCACTGTCTGTTTTTAAGCATAAGCTGGACAACTCCCCTTACCTTAACATCGTTAAGATATGAAGCAATCTATATCCAATATATAAACATAGGCACTTATTTAATTGGAACTAGATTCAAATCATGCAGCTGTCCCCAGTGCATATCAACTTAATGGAGAGAGGCTAATCAGCATTACTCAACTTAAGAATCCATCCAATTATGAGTAACCTGAAAGAGAAACAAGTTTCTCAAAACCATTACTATCAACTGAATACCAATCACAAGAATCTACATCTTCGATCTCTTTGAAGAATCCCGATACTTGCAATACTTGGTTCTCTACTTTATTCTTATACCCACAACTTCTCAATACTTAGACATTGTATTTCTACGAAACACTTGTCTATAAACTAGAGAAGTCACAAGTAAATAGAATATAGTACGAGGACCAACCCCTTTGTCCTAATGGAAACTGGACAACATACAATACTCTGTATAAGTCCGCTGAGTTGAATAACTCAAAACCTGTGCATCGTAGGTTGAAAACTGTCCCCAGGCGATTTCCTCAAATATCACCAATTACAACGAATTCTGATATAATGAGGATGATCACCTAATTCCTAATAACTTGTTCCTACTCAACATCTGTAAAACCATACAGATGTGAGAATCATACCTGGTAAATACATACCCTGGAGTAAGTATATAATCGGGAAATCAGTTTTCTATTAACAATGCACAGTGAATATGAAACATTAATATGTTTCGTAGGGGTATCCTGGTATTCCTAGTAATGCCTCTTCAATAATCCAATTCATGACTTTAACCGTATATTTCTCTGCCATCATTCCAATTTCCTTTTATTTGTCTTTAGTCGTTACCTTCTGTACACCATCATTAGGCTAAATGGTTTTCTTCCTTCCCTACCGATCGGCACCAGCCTATGGTTTGGAAGAAGAATATCCAGTAAGCATAATAGGTGTACCCTCCTAATCCTAGGAGTACTCGCAACTTGAGAGAAGGTGATGATAAAAGACAACTGAATAATCCTTATTCCTATTTCTCCTGAACCAGAATCCATCCTCAAAAAATATCCTTCGAGTTCGTATATAACCATACGATGGATTTATCCAATAGAATTGGATGTTCGTAGTGATACGGGTTGTTCTGGAGAAATCAAAGGTGAAGTAGGAGTGGCGATGAAGTACGCGGTTTGGTCGTGAATGTTAGTAGTCGCAATTTACTTTGCTCTCTTTCTAATCCCTTTATTTTGTCTTTATTTATTACCTTCTGTACACCCGGCTTAGGCTAATTGGTTTTCTTTATTCCCTACCTTTTGGCACCTGCCTATGGTTTGGAATAAGACTATCCAATAAGCGTAATAGGGTGTACTCTCCTAAACCAAGGAGCCCTCGCAACCTGAAAGAAGGTGATAATAAAAGACAACTGAATAAACCAATTCTATTTCTCCTGAACCTGGATCCATCCTCGAAGAAGTCCCTTCGAGTTCGTATATAACCATACGATGGATCTATCCAATGGAAGTGGATATCCGTAGTAATACGGGGTGTTCTGAGAAATACAAAGGGTAAAAGGAAGAGTGGCAATGACTTATGCAACTATAGACATCCAAAAGCCAGTATATTAAGAAGGTTCGGTCAACTTTGGTCACTGAGTTATAGTCTAGGGTCGGTCAAAGGTCGCTGCCAAAAGAGAGAGAGAAAAGAAACACTCTGTGTGCACTCTAACCTAGATCAGAATGGTTATCATTTTATCTAATTAGGAAACCTCCCACTGTAATCTCAAATTCTCCTCCAAACCTGAAAGAAGAATCAGTCGGGATCACCCGAAGAGTAAACCAACTCATCAGTGAGAATCGGGATCCAACTATCATCGCATGATAACTTGATGGAAGCCACTCAAGTTAACATACTCCAGAAGGTATGCGCAAGTCTGGCAAGTTTCCTGTATGTCTGAAACTCCCGATATAATTTTTATCCCATGCACTTATGACCTTGACGTAGGCCAACAAATCATAAGCCACATGTCAAGTTCTACCCGTCATTGTCCTGATTAATTTAGGTCATCGTACATGCCCTTGACGTAGGCCAACAAGGCTGTACGTCTGTCCTAAACTAATGCATCTATCTGTGCAACAAATGAATACCCAGCAGCTACTAAACACTATGCCTTGACGTAGGCCAACAAACATAGCTTGAATACTACTGACCATCTATAAGAAATGACGGAGGTTTTCGGCTGGTTTTTGGCGAAAAACCTTTAACGTAATGAACTTGATCTCGTTGAAGGAACCTGATAGATAAATATAGCGGCGAAAACTTTTTGCTAAAGAAGTCACTCCCGGTGAAGGGATCTTGGCTCTTTCTTCGTGGAATGAGGTGCAGGATATTCTAACTGAATACCGCTATGCAAAGCAACTTGTGATCGACTATATTTAAGTTATTACCCTGACGTAAACTTCTGCCCAAGGGGTCACTCCCGGTGAAGGGATCTCGACCCTTGCCTCGTCGAATGAGGTGCAGGATATTCTAACCGAATATCACTGTGCAAAACAAAAGGAAACATCTTTGTAATTTGTTCCAACAACATCAAATATAGGTTTGTTTTATCCTTGCATTAATTAGAATCAATGCAGTCCCATCAATCAATCACACCAGAAAAGAACGAAAATAAAATGTACGTATATGATATCCGCATTCGCCACTGGGTCCCGTCATCACCCGTTAGGTTACTTAACTAACGACAGAGCGGGGGCTGGACTAGCGCGGGTATAAAACATATACACCATCTAATAGTATATAGACTAATATATAATAATCGCTCCAGGCGTGATAAAATGCAACTTTACAGAAAAGTAATAAGCATCACAAAACAATACAGATAATCTGGGATCCCCGGGTTTCACAGAGCCGCTGCTGAAACCTGACGTTCCCCTGGTCGTGTGGATAGCCTGTGCAATGAAACCTAGACCCCTACGGGTGCGGCAAGTTACCCGCCAAAACCTGAAGCGAGGTAGTCCCCACAGCATAGTGAATGGAACACCCGGCACTTCACGGAATCCGGTAAATTGAGCACCCCATCTTGGGTCAACCTGTACCCAATACGAGTGCGGCGAATAGTCTGCCAATTCTAGAGTGAGGTCCCTTTGCCTCTCAAAGCCATGAGATACGGACCCGTTGCCCTCCAGAACCCGGCTATCCGTGCACTCCTCCGCGGGATAAACCTAGTACAGAAAATAAAAAATATGTACAACGGGTACATCGACCTCAACCCGGTCATACCCCAAAAGAATATTATACAACAGGCAGTGACGGCAGTCCACATGTTGGACGCTCGCCCCGCAATATCAAATGTACAAATAAATCCAAACTGCACTATCATTGCACCCTGCTATCCACCATGAGAAATCCGCAACATCACAGCACAACACAGAACATCAATGCGAATGTCACGTTCGCAAACCCGTCTAAAAGAACTATACCAATCAGACGCGGTTTACAGATCAAATGACATTCCCGATCTGAGATATAAAGTAGGTACTGTAAACTAACACGTTTAAATTTCGATCGACAAAATTTCCCGAAGTGGGCCCCACAAACATCTGCTGTACAGTAACAAATACTGGGCCCAAAAGAACAATACAAGAAACTACAATTCCCTGCATAGAAGCCCATGTACAAAATTTGATCACTGTTCCCACTAAACCGCCGCGGATGCGCGGTCAAACCCTAGGTTTGACCGTGGATCCGCGGTGGTTCTAAGGGATCACGTGACCAAATTTGTACGGTCAGCTTAAAAATGCCTGCTTATATTTCTGTGATATGAAAAATGAATTTTAGAACAGTTTAAAAATCAACAGAAACTGTGGGTACAGAAAAATGTAGTTTCGGAAATTCCGTTCGATCGATCTTTTAAACGCGTTAGCACAAGTTAGTATAGCTTAATGGCGAGGCTCTGATACCACTGTAAGTTCACGGTAGCGCCCCGGCCGTCTAACAGACGCCAATATGCGGAACAAAACTTTTACGACTGGCGCTATCGCATACTATAACCCGGATCTGCCATTAAAGCTAAACTAACAAATTGTAAAGAGGGTAGAATTGTTATACCGAATGATCCGAGTCCTTCGGTCTTAAACCATCATCCCACGCTATGTTGCAACTGATCCGAACTTGCTCGATCTCCGGTCTCGTCATCCAGGTCGCACTATGTCGACGGATCTTTAAACGGGCTCCCGCCTCTGAACCGAGGCAACTCGATCGTCAAGTTTGCTAAAAGAGACGACCAAGATGAAGTAGAGAATGAGTAGAATACTTTGTCTCGTTACGTCCAAGACTATGGACGAACGGTTAATAGAAGTTTCCATTTGGAATCGGGTGAATGGAAATTGAACTAGGAAATTTCCATACACTAAACTATCATGATCTTTTCTCTCAAGCAAATGAAAAAACCATACCATCCTTACAAGAGGGGCCGGCCACTTATAGAAGAGGGAGGGTGAGTGTAGGAGAGGGGAGGGTGAGTGTAAGCAAAAGATCAAAGAAAAATATCAAGGATATTTATCATGAAGGAAGAATGAGTGGTATGAACACATTAAATGAATTAAACCACCTCACTTAACACCTCACCTCACAATTAATGCAAATGATGAGTCACTAATCCTAGTCACCATTTCTAGAATCTTCTAGAACCATGACTCACCCAAAAGACGAAAGGATAAATCCGCATTTAACCGAATGTTAAATACGGCTGATAGAAAACTGGAAACTGGCAACTTCCAAAAGTGATCCTGAAAACGAATTTCAGGATAACCCCGTAATGGTATAAACATACCCGCATTTGTATTTCGACCGAATACAAATGCACCTAAGACAAAGATATTATATCTACACAGTATAATACTGGGATCCGGCTTAAACCAAAGCCTACCAGTATTATCTGCCCGAAAAATGACACGTGCGAAAACGCACGTGCATTTTCCGAACCTTGCCATAATCCCATACGGCATCTACAACGTTTCGCCCGAACTTGGAAAAGTGTCTGTGGGGGACTCTAATGACTCATCAATACAATAGCACTGGGTATAACCACTAGCACGTCAGAGGTACAAGCTGTACGTAACGGTTTGCCTATGTATCGATTGGAAGGGTAGCTGACGAGCGAACTCATCTATAAACCCTACTGAGCCTGACAGTGATAATATCCGTACAGTCCGGAACATTCGTCTATGAGTATCGCATATTAGGCCTAGGGGGCCGGTAAACGTCAGACCCCCAATAGCTGCATAAGTCGTGTCAGAGAGCAGCCCAGAACACCCTGAGATATTACTGGAATACCTTCCAGTAAATCTCGATTACCCTGGCCAGGGATTTCATGTAATGGCTCTCCTAAACACAGCGCGATCTCACCCCCAATACCGGGAGAGACGAATCCCCGACGATCCGCTCACTTGCCTCCAATGTGGCTCGGGACTGTACCCAAAATATACCTGTTTGCACGACTCCTTTGACCCGTGGTAGGGTATAAATCAAAGCACAGTGGGAACTCACACGAGACAAATGACGACTTCAGGTCGATGAACTAACCTGTACACATGTCACCAGGGAACTGCTATCTGACGATATGTATAATACCAACTAGCATGTTCCCGGCGAGTCCTGTCCGGTGTACTCATATCCCAATGAGCACCTGTATACATCTTAGGTGATCCAACTGACACCAGTGGCTTGTGAGACCGGCCACCGCCCCTCGTCGGGGTCTCGACTGTATACACTAGTCCACTCTGGAGTATCGATGCCCTGTCTCGAAACTCCTACGACTAGGGATACTTTTAAGGATGTGCTTATAGACCCCAGCTCCCACATATATGATCGCCATCTTACTGCTGGTAGTCAAGCAAGAATCTTATGGGATTTATCAACATATACATGATGATAAAGACAAACCGGATAGCATACTATCATCTCGAGTAAGACTGTTATATCGGTATAGGTCCTCCCTCAATCATTGCAATCACGTACCTGCGATCCAATAATTGATTTAGAGGGCACTATATCCAACACTCCTCCCCCCATTTACCCATCTTTTTTCCATCTCCAAAATCCCCAAAAATCCATCAAAAATCCACATTTAATCTCACAAGTTCAAAGCTTATTCTTCACCCATTTCTTCTTATTCTATTCTAACTTGGATCTTGGATCAAGAAGCCATTTTGGGAGGCCAAGTTGCAAGCTAGATCTATAAAGTTTGAGGTATAATTTTAACCCCATAGTTACTTTGTTAGTTAATTACCTTAATCTAAATTATTCAAGTGTTAATTTGGTTCTAATTGCCAGTTTAAGATTTTCAAGAAAAGGGTTTGATTTTGAGTTAGGGTTTTAACCATCACAACTAGGTTAACTAAGTGTAGTTGCTATCTAGTGGCTTAGTTTGGATGTTTAATTGTGATTGTAGCCACTAGATCGCTAATCCACGAGGTTTTGCACCAAAATTCCTTTGGGTTGCTTACTAGGTTTTCAGTATAAATAGACGTTGGTTTTATTTGACGTTGTGATGATATATATATTATCTTCTACAATATATATTATGTTGTGAATGAGAGATCGGTACGATCGGGTTCTAGGTTTGGTGGTTATCTCGTATAGCGCTCTTAGTTGAGGTTATGGCGATGCCGTACGCGTTTTGTGCACCAAGTGCACAATGTGTCTAACTTGTGGACGTTTATTCTTGTGTTTCGTTGTATTTGTGTCGGCTCAGGATATTTAGCCTTATGTATTGTGTTTGTGAAATTCTAGGATCGGTTACGGAGGTATCGGACGCGTCGCGGAAAGGCAAGGCGGTGATCGGATCAGATTAGCCGAGTCGTCCGGATGAGTAGATGTATACATCTATGGGGGGATTGTCTGGATGGCGCGAGGCGCCCGATAGTTTAGGATTATTTGTAGTACTTGCATTTATATGCGTAGTTACATAGTTATACATCTCATTGAATCGCACCATTACACACACACACACACATATGAGATATCATTTCATAGGACACTTGCACTATCACCATTGGTTCATGCTGCACGAGCACTATTTATGTGAACACACACGCCTTTGGTAATTGCTATGCTACGGACACTTTAGATCTTGCTAGATCAGTATCAAAATATTTGATTCATACATGTTACTTAAACTGGTAGTTGCATTTTCCATTTCATCAAGATTGATACGAAGGATTGCTAGTCGTATATATACCGCATTTCAGCATCATCCATACATAGTTTTCTAGTCATAAATCGCATTTCATATTATGGATATCATAGACATTATCGTTTTTCTACATATTTATATATTGTGATTCTTCTCGAGGATTTGAGATTTCTGGATTTTGGGGAAAACCGCAAGGATTTTAAGAACTTATTGCCATTTAAAAACAGAAATTTTTAGTTTTCTCATGATATGATGTGTGTGGCGTCCACCATGTGTTTTCTCGGTTCTTGAGCTGTATCACATACCCGATTCGAGGAGGGGGATGCACCGTTTGCGGGTACATGGTGGACCCGGTGCAGTACCTCGGGGCAAGAAGATCACAGAGATAGCGTTGAGCCCGGCAGGGGAACACTACCAACCGGTTATTATTGATGCGGCGGATATCCGGAGGATACCGACGTAGTTGTGAGATTTGAGGATATGGGGTGATCCGGATTGACGGAGCCCGAGATATTGAGACATTGAGACATTGAGATATTGAGATATTGAGATATAGAGATATTGAGGCATTGAGATATACATATTTAGTGTCGATACTTGACACAGATTTCAGTTGATTTCATTTATGATACTTCAGTTATTTCACAGAAGTTTTACTAAGATAAGAATACATATTTTCTCGTACTAAACATATTCAGGTTTCGTGTTGATTATGCTTTCATGTTGCATACTTATTAGTGCAACGGATCATATCAGTATATGTAGGTTGTGACGCATTTGCGTGCATACTTACGATAGCCTTATTAGATATTACTTATTACTCACGAGTTGGCAACTCACCCCCGTTGTGCCACAGTATCTTGCAGGTCCGACCCGTCAGCATTGTAGCGGCGGGCGTGCTTTTCTTGGCTTCTTTTGCTCGGACTCACGGCATTGCTCGTAGGTGGGTTGCGAGGACACTTTTGTCTCCATTTTGTACTATTATTGTATCTAGTATACTCCATCTACCGTAGCTACCGTTTCTACCATTGTATATGCGACTTAGAGATGAGACCGTGAGATTTGTATATATGTTGTTTCTCTGGGGTCGAGCTCACTTGAGCCGACGTGATGCACTTTTGTGTTTTATATGCTTATTTTATTCGATGATTATACATATTTTACGTGTGGTTGTGATTCTGCCTTTGGCAAAGAGCTAGCTCCCGCTTGGGAATGCCGCTATCCATTTCATATATGTATTCTTGTTTGTACCTGTTTGAAAACCAGTATTTATAAAGGAGACTCTGCCGAAATTTTCGGAAAATTTGGTGTTTTAAAATGCTTTAATGTGACCTTAATTTACTACATCTCTTTTTAAATTAAGTTTTCCTTCACTCTTTTTGTTTAATGGTTTAGATTTTTGGGCTTTGGCTTACTTAGATTATGTTACGCTTTTAGACGTTTCGTAATTTAAGTGCTAGTCACGTTCCGTACCTTCGGGTTGTGACAAAGTTGGTATCAGAGCGATAGGTTTTACCTTTCTGAGTGTAGGATGACCCTTGGTAGATAGAGTAGGTGACTTAAGCAGAGTGACGTAGCGTGGGTATATTCCGTGGCACATTTATGATACGGTACTTCGCCTAACTAACCTTAGGATATAATTGCTTGTATTTCCTTCTTCGATTCCTTATATCCCTTGATTCAGTTGCACTGTTCTTATTAATCCTATTTCTTGTTCTAGTCACTATGCCGCCGAAGACTACGAGGGCTCAGAGGGCTGCCGCCAGAGATGAGATTCGTGTGGGCTCGTCTGAGACGAGAACCGCTCAGGGCGGTATGCCTACCACTCAGGGACAGATTGATCCGCCTTCTCCAGGCCGTATTGCCACGCTAGAGGCAGGTATGCAGGAGTTGCGTCAGATGATGGGATCTCTAGTTGAGGCCAGTCAGGAACAGAGATCTGAGGATGTTCCTTCCACTGCACAGACCACGATTGTACCTGCTGCCCAGACAGTTATTCCTACTACTACTGCGACTATTCCCGTATCATTACATGAGTTTATGAGGCTGAGGCCTCCAGTCTTTACCGGCACCGATACAGCGGAGGATCCGCAGACATTCCTCGACAGAATGGCTAGGATTTGCCTTTCGCTGAGATGTTTTGATGATAGATGGCTGGATCTTGCGAGTTTTCATCTGGAGGGTCTTGCTCAGATGTGGTGCGAGTCAGTCGAGAGAGGCCGAGCTGCAGATCTACCTCTTATGACTTGGGATGAGTTCACAGCTGCATGTCTTGCTCGTTTCCTTCCGGAGAGCATTCGAGATGCTCGAGCTCATAGTTTTGAGTCTTTACGCAAGACTCCTGGGATGATAGTGTCCGAGTATGATATCCAGTTTACTCAGTTGTCCCGATATGCTCCTTAATTGGTAGACACTGAAGAGAAGAGGATAAAGAGGTTTGTGCGGGGACTTGACACACATTTATTTCTTGCCATCGGCGCCCAACACTTTGACACTTATGCAGCCACGATGGATGCAGCCTTACTTTTAGAGGAGCGCGTTTCTGAGACTTCGGTCATTTCAGGACCGAAGAGGATTTGTACAGATATATCAGCTCCAGTGCGGGTTGGCAGAGGCATGGCAGGCAGAGGTTGAGGCGGATTCTTTCTAGGACATGGAGGTGGTTGAGGTATGATGGTAGGCCAGTTGTTCAGCTCTTATTTACCGGGTCAGCAGCCATCGCTAGGATGTTATCGGTGTGGGAGTCCATATCATCGTGTCAGAAATTGTACCGCGAGGCGCCGGGGTGAGGCGATAGTTCCACATGTGACTTTACCACCTTCACCACCTCCTCAGAGAGCTCTACTTCCTACCCCTGATGATACTACACACCAGGAAGATGCTCCTAGTGGCCGTAGGCATGATGGTTCTATTCAGAGAGGACGAGGTGACAGAGGCAGAGGCAGAGGCAGAGGGCAGCCAGCTATTAGTGGTGGACAGGCCCGAGTGTTCGCTTTGACTCCTCAGGATGCGCAGGCATCCAATGCCATTATGACAGGTACTTTGCCAATATGTTCTTTCGACGCACGGGTATTATTTGACCCAGGTTCTGAAGGGTTACACTAGCGCCCCGGCCAACTTCCGTGGCCAAATGCGAAACAAAAATTTTGTAGCGATAACGAACTTGGCGCTAACATAAACCTTAACCGGATCTTTACCATAAACCTAGTTAGCATGCAATAGAGTTCTATCTACTATGATAGAAGTTATACCTAAAGAAACCAAGTCCTTCGGATCTTCATTCCTCTCCTTAAGCTCCTCGATGGTAGTATGGATCATGCTTGAACTCCGGCCTCCTTGAGTCGAAGATGATCCACCTGAGAGTCTATATTCCAAGCTCCACCTCAAGAACCGAGGTAACTAGGGCAACAAGAATGCTAAGCTTGATGTCCTAGGTGATGTAGAGTATTGTGATGGAGTTGTTTGTCTATTTGATCCCTAATTTTCTCAACACATGAGAGCTAGAGGGATTTTTAAGTGAGGAAGAAGAAGGAGAGCTTATAAGAGTTCCAAAATGAAGCGAAAGAATGCAAATGAGATTATGAGCTATGGAAAAATAAAAACCAATCTTTTATTATGATAATTATGATGGCTAAGTTGATTTGACCACTATCATGTCTTATTTAATACTAAGCAAGAAAATATCTTATGCTTAGCAAGAAAATATCTTACCTAGGTCAACATAAGTCAACAAGTCAAATGGTCAAGCATGGTCAAATGGTCAAACTAAATAGCCATAATACAATTATTATTAAAAAGATTAGTAAACATTTTCCTCACCTCATAATGGTTTTGACCAAGTCAATGATCAAAACCCTAATGAGGCACCTCCTTCTTCGCTCCTCACATCCGTGCATACACACCCGCATCCACATTCCGTAGAGCACGAATACTATAAGAAAAAACTAATCCATCAATACAATAGTAGGATCTGGCTTAAACTAAAGCCCACTAGTATTGTCTGTAGGGCTCCTAGGCACACTAATGAGGTCTCACAAGTGATCAAACATGCCCAATTCAAAAATTTCATGTGCCTACAAACCTTAATACGGATCGTTAACTAGATTTATAGGCGATGCAAGCAAGTAAACGAATTTATTGCTAAAGGAAAGAGGCTACAACCTTTGTAGATCTGGTCCTCCACCTCCTAGGCTCCGTGATGACGTCCCTCCGCTGTCCATATCGAATCCCGGACTCTAGGATCGGTTTCATCGGAGAAATGGGCGGGCTAGGTCGTCGACTTCGATGCCGAAGACGATCTACGTCGAGGCAACACTAGATCAAGCTCCAACTTCACCAAGCCATGAAACTTATGAAGAAAACACCCTATACTACTTGGCAAGTGGTAGAGGATGAAGAAATAGGAAGTGGGTTCACTTTAGAATTGGATTTCTCACTCTTTTTCTCATGTTGCCATTGATGGAGTCAAGGTTTCTTCTTTGTTGAAGAAGAAGAAGAAGAGAATATATGATAAGTATTTTCCAAATAGAAAATAAAATGAATACTTATCATATACCAACCATGGTCAAGTGTAGAGACTAAACTAGGGTTAGGTGAATGGTTAGGTTAAGGGAAGCAAACAAAATGGTCAAGCTTTCAACACTTCATGAAGCTTCATGAAAGAAACAAAGAAAGCCACCATTTCTATTTATCTTTTCCAAAATAAATAAACAAAATAAATAAATGAATAAGTAAACAAAACCCTAACCATTCATATAACCATGGTTTAATCATACACACAAACTCAAGTTAGCATGTATCATCAAACATGATACAAACAAGTGCACAAAAGTATATCACATATACAACTTGTGAACTTCAAGTGAGAAAATCCATTTAAAGTGAACAAATACTAGTTAATGCAAATTATTATATCAAATATATAATTATGCATTAAATCATTAAATCAATACTTGATTTAACGATCCGGTCATATCGCATATAACCGACTAGTATCCAATGTATCGACTTATCGAATCAATCCTCGATTCGATAACTAGGTTATATCGCATACAACCATTCGATACATTCATCGCGAGAATAGAATACGGTATCACATACACGCATTATTCTCGGTCCCGTACATATCTCATATGCGCCCCTATTTCGTTTCGCTTGAGCCAGGAAACCTCTGTGTAGGACTCTAAAGATTCGTCAATACGCCGGCAGCAGATGATGATCATATCAAGCACCCACAAGCCGCAAGCGGTCTGCTAAACGTAACGGCCACCCGAGTATTAAGCGATCAGAAGATCGACGAGCAAGCCCGCTCACACTCCTGTGAATCCAACCAGTAACACTTACCGTACAGTCCGGTCTGTTCGTCTGATATGTCGCATATCTCGCCTAGGGGTGGTAAACGTCAGACCCCAATAACTTGATAAGTCATGCCGACGTAGGGTCCATAACAATCATGAAACTACTGATAACTCTTACCAGTATATCACTGCAACCCTGGCCAGGGATTTCCTGTTATGGCCAGTCGAGCATAGCGCAACATCAACCCCCAATACCGGGAGAGACGAATCCCCTCCTATCGCTCATTGCCTCCATGTGAATCGGGACTGTACCCAAAAACCACCTGTTTGCACGACTCAGGAGAGCCGTGGTAGGGTGGAAATCAAAGCACAGTGGGAGACACACAAGACTCTATGACGATCTCGGGTCAACAGACTAAGCTGTACCAGTGTCACCAGAGAACTGCCATCTGACGTGAGGTATAATACCATCTGGGAGTTCTCGGCGAGTCCGTTCAGTATACCCAGTCTCCACTGAGCACCCGCATACCATCTCTGATGTCAAACACCAATAGTTATGGGATCATCCATCGCCTATCACATGGGTCGAGAAGATATATGCTAGTCTACTCTGGAATATCGATGCCCTGTCTCGATATTCCCACGACTAGGAACATTGAAGGATGTACTCATGGATTATCCAGGCCCCACTAGTATGATCTGTATCATAGTCCTGGAAGTCGAGTACACATCCTAAGGGCTTTATCAACATGTAACAGAGAGACAGAAAGTATACATGTTAAGATAAAGAGCAACCAGATAGCGTACTATCATGTCGAGCAAGAAAGTCCTACATATATATGTCCCAGCATCCACTACAATATACATCCAATGTACAGTAATGGCCTTTAGGGCATAAATATAACTAACAATCTCCCACTTGCACTAGGGCCAGCTGTAGCAGTAGTTGTAGTATCTAATACTCAACCATCCCCTAAAAGTCTCTCTTTGGGAAAAGGCCTTCGTGAGTGGATCCACGGTGTTATCCTCTGAGTCTACTCTCCTAACCTTGATCACCCTGGAGATCAACTATCTCCATGATCTGGTGATGCTGCCTCAGAATATGTCTGGGTCACTGATGGGATCATGGTTCCTTGGCCAAAGCCACACTTCCATTGTCACACAATGGTGGGAACCTAGTTCATCTCATGAACCAATATACACCCAAACTGCCTCTTTGGTAGTATTTTTAATAGCGATGTTACCAGCCTTTATCGTCTAGTTTGCCACGGTATCTAGCTTGGAACTCTTCCAACATACCGTCCCTTTACTGAGGGTAAAGACAATGCCTATGACTGACATTCAGTTGTCTTTATCACCCTGGAACCCTTCCAGTGATTCTCCCCAGGATCGATTGATACTATCTCACTACATCTAGTGAGAATCCTAGCATCCAATTACATCTATCTCATAGATGAAAACTCAGGATTTAGGAGGTATCACTTTGATCCTATTGGAGAATCCTTGTGATAAGCGGAGATTGACCGAGCGTAGTATAGGAAACCCCTTTCCTATCATGAGTATGTTGTCCACGTACAATACGAGGATGACCACCTTACTCTCTACTACCTTTTTATACATACAAGGTTCATCTACCATTTTGATGAAGTCAAACTCTTTGACTACCACATCAAAACAGACGTTCCAACTCCGCGATGCCTGCTTTATCATATAAAGCAACTTGCACACGTTTTCGCTGCTTCCACTGTTTACGAAGCCCTCTGGCTGTGTTCTTATAGACGTTCTCTTCTAAATCATTATTTAGAAAAGTAGTCATGGCACCCAACCACCAGATATCGTAGTCATGGTATGTAGCAATGGCAAGTAGGATCTGGATGGACTTAAGCATAGTCCCTGGAAAAGATTTCATCATTATCTACGCCTGGTCGATGACGAAAACCTTTAACAAGTCTAGCTTTGAAAGTCTTAACTTTTCCATCTACACCAAGTAATCTTCTCTAGATATACTTGCTCCTGATGGGGATTTAACCCTTCAGATATAGCAACCAAAGTCCATACTTTGTTGGTGTACATGGATTCCATCTCAGATCGCTAAGCATCCAGCCATTCTTACAGAGTCCCTACTCTCGATGACCTGCTCGAATCTAGTTGGGTCATCATCTCATGATGCAATCCTCGCTCCCACTGTCATCGAGAAACCGAAGTATCTCTCAAGCGGATGAGAAACCTTACCGGATCGGTGGAGAGGCTGAGATTCGTCGGGAACTATTGGATCCTTTGGTTCTGTCAAATCATCAGCTGCAGTTTTGTATAGCAGGAACCTTTCCAGTTCTACAGAACTGACATTGCCTCGATCTTGTCCGGATCTTGCTTTTGACACAGGCCGGACAATCCCAAATCTTAACTTACTTAAGAGATAGGCTCTTCCCATACCATATCTTATATGGAGTGGTAGGCACTGATTTGATTCGAACCCTATTCAATAGGTATGCAACTTCATAAGTGCATAACTCCCTAAAAGGAAATAGGAAACTCAGTAGTATTCATCATAGAGCGCACCATATCATATAGGGTGCAATTGCTTTGCCTCGATATACCATCGTGCTATGGTGTATACGGAGGAGTAATGCTGAGAGAGAATCTCATTCTCCTTTAGAATAGTCCAAGAATTCTATGCACAAGTATTCTCCTCCCAGATCACATCAAAGGACATAATACTTATACCCGTATTGGTTCCCTACTTCTAGCTTATATTCTGTGAATATCTCAAAAGGTTTGGACTTGTGTTTCAACAGGAACATATGACTGAATCTTGAGAGATTATCAGAGAATATAATGAAGTACAAAGAACCGGTCCTGGCATGTGTAGACAGGGGAGTTTACATACATCATCATATATCAGTCCCAAGAGTTTACTAACCATAGCTCTGTTTCCAATAAATAGAGCTATGGTCATCTAATCTTTGTGATATGACTGGCAAGTTTCACAAGATGTAAATTCAAATTGATTTAAATATGCATCTAAAATGTAACTTCAGCCAGTCGGGTCGCATTGATATGACCTAGTCTACAATGCCTCAAGAAGGATTCGTTCATTTCTGAACTCTTCCTCTTGTGTGTGTTCTGTATACTAGAAACTGTAGTTTGATTTAGAACGTCAATGCTTTTAGATAACGTGCCTGAACCGATCAACTTTTGATATAGGAAATGTTCAAAACATTATCCATCAATACAAAATTTTATCATTTCTTTACTAATAAAGAGATTGATATGATTTTGTATATTAGGTTCGGTATCTAATAGCATTTGTTCAGAATCTATGTATTGGTAATACAGGGTGACAGTGACCAACAGACTTGGCTGCAACACTTGCCCCGTTTTTTGTCTCATGAAACTTATCACCCGTTCTCAGTTTTCTACCTTTTTTGTAGCCCTATGTAACAGATTACATATCTGGGATCCTGATCCGGTATCAAATACCCAGGATTCAGAGGATACTGAGAAACAGTTCTTTATAATGAACACACCCGAAGGAGATGCATCTCATGCACTTTCTTCGTTTGGGCGGCATAGGAATTCTGGTATTCCCCTATTTCCTGCTCTGCCTTATAACAATTATAAGTTGGAGCGGGACCAACGATCCCCAGCTCAGTATAACAAGCGGGTTCGGTCAATACATCCATATTATTATCTTGATTAAGGCATGATATGGTCGCTACCTGGAGAGAGAGAGAAGAAAACACTCAGCGTGCGCTCTTGTAAGATTAGATTGGTTATATATTTTATCTAATCAGGATGGCTCCCACTGTTTTTATCAAATCTTCCTTTAAACCCTAAAAGGAAAGACTAGCCGGGATTAATTACACTCTACAAGTTCGCTAATCTTTCAGCCAGGCCAGTGTCGGTACTTTGAGGGAGGTTCCCCGTGCTTTCGCACGGACCTAATTACAGTAAACCTCGTTTTCCCATAGGCGTAACCCCGTTGACACCTTTCTAGACACCTACTTGATCGGCTAATTGTAAAGTGCAAAACTCTCCCAGGAGTAACAATTACTCGCAGTGGGTATCGGGATCCAACTATCACATAGAAGGTATGCAATCTCATTGCAAATTTCAACACTTGAAACTCCCGATAATGGTTTTTACCCCTAGCACCTATGACATTGGCTAAGGTCAACAAATCATAGGTACTAGTCAAGTTCTACCCGTCATTTCGTGATTAATTAGACCCACCCACATGACCCTTGGCTAAGGTTAACAAAACCACATGACTGTCCTAACTAATCGCATCATATGCTGTGTAGGAAGACATCACTTAGCTACCGCACACTACGCCTCGGCTATGGTCGACAAACGTAGCACGAATACTAAGTACTCTACTTCCTAAAATGACGGAGGGTTGCGAATGGTTTTTAAGAAAACCTTTAACGCTTTGAACTTGATCTCGTTGCGGAATCAAATGGTTTTTAAATGGAATGTTTTTTAGGCTTTTCTAGTTTTGCTAAAGGGGTCACTCCCGGTGAAGGGATCGTCGGCCCTTTCCTCGTCGAATGAGGTGCGGGATATATCATATATATCACTGTGCAAAGTGGAAACTATAGAAGCGATCAAAAGACAAACCGAGGGTTGTAGCATATTCCAGTTATTGCTAAAGGAGTCACTCCCGGTGAAGGGATCTCGGTCCTTTCCTCATCGAATAAGGTGCAGGATGTTCTATAATGAACACTACGATGCAAAGCAAGAACTGTAGCTACCTGTTTTATTTTTGAAATTCGATTCCACAACATCAATTAGGTTTATTTTCTTTCATTAATCTCATTAATGAATATCCCATCATTTAATTCCACCTAAACATCACAGATAAATATAACGTACGCTTATGCCATCCGCATTCGTCTCGATGTCCCGTCTGCACCGTTAGGTTAGGTAACTAACGCCAGAGCGAGGCAGGGCTAGCGCGGGTGTAAAACATAAGCAACGTCTATATAATATATCATATATACTATATAAAGTATCCATCTGAACATATCTCATGATCACATCACAGATAACGCAGCAGAAAATATCATAGGAAATATTGGATATACTAGGACGTCCGTGTTTTCAATACGAGCCAGTATAAAACACGGATTCCACGGTCGTGATGAATAGCCAATCCCACATCCCTAGACCCCAACGAGAGCGGCAAGCAACCCTACCAATTCTAGGGTTAGGAGACCCTGACTCGACTCCTCGAGACGGTCTCCCACTGGACCCTAGAACCCGGTTACTTGTGCTCCCCTCCTTGGGTCTATCCTAATGCGGAAAAGTAAATAATATACAAATGGTGACATCATCCGCAACCTGGAAGTGCCCCAATAAAAGAATATTACATACAAGTTTTTACATGAATGAAAAGGAAAAACACTTATCTCACATAAAAAAACCCCGGCTATTCAAACACGACGATCCAATATAACATATCCAGCAACACATAACATCACATGTCATCAACGTAAGTAAATATGCGCATCCCAATTGTCGTTGATATATAGCAACGAAACCGGCGATATCATATATTACACTTACGGTCACAGAAAAGAAAGTGTAAAACTACAACAGTTGGAATCCGCAACCTCTTTAGACATCGCATGCCTAATCAAATGAAATACTTAGACATCGCATGCCTAACAATTATAAACCCCGCATTTTAGTCTCATTATCGAAAACTCTTTTCAATATCAAGTCGGGCAATTCAACAAGATTCCCGACATTTTGATCGAATGCTCGTCGCAAACTTTAGTAGGCGGCCGCACCCCCGATACCGTCGACGAAGTGCACTAAGGCGGAACACCGCTACCGCGAGCACCCGAATGGATGCTTTCGGCGACGGGGTTCTCCTACAGTCACTTGGTCGGGGCTATGGAGTGAGGCTGTCTATTAAGTTTACCCGGCGAGTATCCGCATACACTACGTGATTGCGACGGACTTTTGATCGCATCAAAATTCCGTGGCAACCGATCAAGTGAGACTAAACTGCTATGTTTATAACATTCATTCAGTTATCTCATAACTACTTGTGAATTCCAAATGTTGTATCACATTCCGAATAAATAGAAAATGTTAAACTTTCCGATCGAACAGTCAAACACCCAAGTTTTCCCGAAACAGCTCAACACATGAAATAAGTTCAAAAACATTCATTTCATGCATCAGTACCAACGGTCCAGCCGTAGAAGGTTCAAGCCAACGCCTCACATGTGGCACGCCGTACTGCCCTAAACCCTAAGGTTCAAAGGGCGGTTCAAGACGGTCACATAATCGAGTTAAGGTTTGTTGTCTTCTAGAGGGACCATCGCGTTACTTGCACTACTTAGAGCGTTATTAAACCACTGAAAGATCCAATACTTGGAAATTTCCCGACAGGGGAAAAGGTGGATATTTATATCCGGTCGAACTTTTTAACATATTCTAAAATTACCCGGAAAAACACATAGACAAAATTTGATAATCCGATCGAATCACCGAGACCCCAATACAACCCAGAAAACTCAACTCTTGAGTTCAGATTAAAAGTTCCCAGGAAAACCAGCACTGCAAAATAGGAATTACTGTGCAAAATTCAATGCAAGAGGAGACTAAACGGCCGCGGAACCGCCGCATTAGCCATGCTAATGCCGCGGTTCCGCCGCTCTTTGATGGACTCAGGAGTACGGGCTTCTCAGTAATTCTTAGAATCTCCTGCTGGTTTTTCTGCATATTTTTAATTCTCAAAAATCCCCGATTTCAAAAAATGTACATAGAGCATTTTCGTGTTAGGGTTTCGGTTCGATCAGACTTCTAACTCCGTCTACGCATCGCCTAAGGCTCTAGCTAGGCTCTGATACCACTGTAGGGCTCCTAGGCACACTAATGAGGTCTCATAAGTGATCAAACATGCCCAATTCAAAAATTTCATGTGCCTACAAACCCTAATACGGATCGTTAATTAGATTTATAGGCGATGCAAGCAAGTAAACAAATTTATTGCTAAAGGAAAGAGGCTACAACCTTTGTAGATCCGGTCCTCCACCTCCTAGGCTCCGTGATGACGTCCCTCCGCTATCCATATCGAATCCCGGACTCTAGCATCGGTTTCATCGGAGAAATGGGCGGGCTAGGTCGTCGACTTCGATGCCGAAGACGATCTACGTCGAGGCAACACTAGATCAAGCTCCAACTTCACCAAGCCATGAAACTTGTGAAGAAAACACCCTATACTACTTGGCAAGTGGTAGAGGATGAAGAAATAGAAAGTGGGTTCACTTTAGAATTGGATTTCTCACTCTTTTTCTCATGTTGCCATTGATGGAGTCAAGGTTTCTTCTTTGTTGAAGAAGAAGAAGAAGAAGAGAATATATGATAAGTATTTTCTAAATAGAAAATAAAATGAATACTTATCATTTACCAACCATGATCAAGTGTAGAGACTAAACTAGGGTTAGGTGAATGGTCAGGTTAAGGGAAGCAAACAAAATGGTCAAGCTTTCAACACTTCATGAAGCTTCATGAAAGAAACAAAGAAAGCCACCATTTCTATTTATCTTTTCCAAAATAAATAAACAAAATAAATAAATGAATAAGTAAACAAAACCCTAACCATTCATATAACCATGGTTTAATCATACACACAAACTCAAGTTAGTATGTATCATCAAACATGATACAAACAAGTGCACAAAAGTATATCACATATACAACTTGTGAATTTCAAGTGAGAAAATTCATTTAAAGTGAACAAATACTAGTTAATGCAAATTATTATATCAAATATATAATTATGCATTAAATCATTAAATCAATACTTGATTTAACGATCCGGTCATATCGCATATAACCGACTAGTATCCAATGTATCGACTTATCGAATCAATCCTTGATTCGATAACTAGGTTATATCGCATACAACCATTCGATACATTCATCGCGAGAATAGAATATGGTATCACATACACGCATTATTCTCGGTCCTGCACATATCACATATGCGCCCCTATTTCGTTTCGCTTGAGCAAGGAAACCTCTGTATAGGACTCTAAAGACTCGTCAATACGCCGGCAGCAGATGATGATCATATCAAGCACCCACAAGCCGCAAGCGGTCTGCTAAACGTAACGGCCACCCGGGTATTGAGCGATCAGAAGATCGACGAGCAAGCCCGCTCACACTCCTGTGAATCCAACCAGTAACACTTACCGTACAGTCCGGTCTGTTCGTCCGATATGTCGCATATCTCGCCTAGGGGTGGTAAACGTCAGACCCCAATAGCTTGATAAGTCATGCCGACGTAGGGTCCATAACAATCGTGAAACTACTGATAACTCTTACCAGTATATCACTGCAACCCTGGCCAGGGATTTCCTATTATGGCCAGTCGAGCATAGCGCAACATCAACCCCCAATACCGGGAGAGACGAATCCCCTCCTATCGCTCATTGCCTCCATGTGAATCGGGATTGTACCCAAAAAACACCTGTTTGCACGACTCAGTAGAGCCGTGGTAGGGTGGAAATCAAAGCACAGTGGGAGACACACAAGACTCTATGACGATCTCGGGTCAACAGACTAAGCTGTACCAGTGTCACCAGAGAACTGCCATCTGACGTGAGGTATAATACCATCTGGGAGTTCTCGGCGAGTTCGTTCAGTGTACCCAGTCTCCTCTGAGCACCCGCATACCATCTCTGATGTCAAACACCAATGGATATGGGATCATCCATCGCCCATCACATGGGTCGAGAAGATATACGCTAGTCTACTCTGGAATATCGATGCCCCGTCTCGATATTCCCACGACTAGGAATATTGAAGGATGTACTCATAGACTACCCAGGCCCCACTAGTATGATCTGCATCATAGTCCTGGAAGTCGAGTACACATCCTAAGGGCTTTATCAACATGTAACAGAGAGACAGAAAGTATATATGTTAAGAAAAAGAGCAACCAGATAGCGTACTATCATGTCGAGCAAGAAAGTCCTACCTATATATGTCCCAGCATCCACTACAATATACATCCAATGTACAGTAATGGCCTCTAGGGTATACGTATAACTAACATTGTCTGCCCGAACATCATACGCACACAAGTGCACGTAAGTGATCGCAGCCCTGCCGTAAAACCATACGTGCTCTACACCTTTTGCCCAGTGCAAGGAAACTCTCTGTGTGGGACTCTAAAGACTCGACACTACACTGGCAGTGGGTTTAACCACAGACCGCAAGCGGCACTAGCTGTATATAACAGTCCCCAGGTAGATGTCGACAAGAAGGCCGACGAGGTAAACCCGATTCGAACTCCTACTGAGCCTGAATGTGGCAATCTCCGTACAGTCCGGTCTGTTCGTCTATGAGTATCGTATGTCGGGCCTAGGGGGCGGTAAACGTCAAACCCCTAATAGCGGCACAAGTCGTGTCGGAGTGTAGCCCAGAACACCCTGAGAAACTATTGGAAAACATTACCAGTAAATCTCGCTTGCCCTGGCCAGGTACGACTATGTGTAATGGCTCTCCTAGACACAGCGCGATATCAACCCCCAATACCGGGAGAGACGAATCCTGTCTAACCGTCACTGGCTCCAAGTGCTTCAGGACTGCACCCAACTACTACCTGTTTGCATGACTCAATAGAGCCGTGGTATGGTAGCAATCAAAGAACAGTGGGAACACACTTGAGGCGAAGTGGCAGTGTCAAGTCAACGGACTAAGCTGTACTCATGTCACCTGGGAACTGTTAACTGACGATAGGTATAATACCAACCAACAGTTCCCGACGAGTCCTATCCAGTGTACTCGTAACCTAACAAGCACCTGCATACTATCTCCAGTACGACGTACCGATGGCTGTGGGACAGATCTGTAAGGTTAGTATAGCACCCTATGAAGAGTTTTGAAGCATCACATGACCCAAAGTTTTAATTTTTAAGGTGCTAAACTAACATGCAAAGGATAGATCCTAGAAAATTATGGTTTACTAAACTTAAGCTAACAAAAGTTAGGGTTTGAAGGCTACAACCTTTGTAGCTCCCGTTTTTGCTTTGCTCCTTAGGCTCTTTGGTGTTGAATCGAGGTCCTCTTGAACTCCCCTTGTGTCCACGATGATCCACCGCGGAGATCTCCGTCCAAGCTCGCTACTTTGTAAAATCGAAGTAAACACTCTAATCAAGTTGGCTAGACTTGAGTAGAATGGTGTTATGGCTTTGGATCTCACTTCAAAAACCTTTCTTTTGTTGTATTTCACTCACTAGAAAAGAACTAGAGAGGAGAAGATGAAGGAGGATGAAAATGGTGGCTATTTCTTTTCAAGAGGTAAAATGATAACCATAAGGTTAACCTTTTAAAAGAAATAAATATCACTATATATATTTATTCCTTCTTGACTCCAACCATGATTAAATGATAGATGATTAATTTAACTTGGGTTTAGAATGATAAAGGAAAGGATAACCATGGTTTAGTGGTAGGTGAGCATGGTTAGGTTAGAAGAAGCATGTAGAAACTAGCATAATTATCCTTTCCTTTTCATTTTCTTTTTAAATCCATAATCAAATAATAATCCATTAAATAATCTATGGTGTGAGTCTTATATTGCCACCATTTCCATATATAATCAACCATGATGGTTTGATGTATGTATGTGTACATGTATGCACATCTACATGTGCATGAAACTAGAAAAGAAGAAAGAAACACATGCATGCATGCATACATCCATCAAACCCTAGAAAGGTTTTAAGTGAGAAAACTAATGGTTAAATGATAAATCAACACTTGATTTATCAATCCGGTCATATCTCATATGACCCCACCAAAAGCAGTTCACCCGATCAATGTTCGGTATCATATACGCACATTTCAATCGGATGCATGCGCATATCGCATATGCACACCACAACGTTTCGCCTGGACTGGGTAACTCCTCTGTGGGACTCTAAGACTCGTCAATACGCCGGCAGAGGGTAATGATCATATCAAGTACCCTCAAGCCGCAAGCGGTCAGCTAAACGTAACGGCCACCCGGGCATTGAGCGATCAGAAGACAACAAGCGAACCTGTTACAACTCCCGTCGAGCCATCCGGCAACACTACCGTACAGTCCGGTCTCTTCGTCAGATATGCTGCATATCGAGCCTAGGGATGGTCACGTCGACCCCAATAACTCAATAGGTCGTGTCGGTGAATGGTCTATAACAGATCGAGAAACTACTGATAACACTTATCAGCAAATCTCAGCAGCCCTGGCCAGGGACTTGCTGTTATAACCAGTCGAGCACAGCACAGCATCAACTCCCAATACTGGGAGAGACGAAACCCCTCCTATCGCTCATTGCCTTCGTGTGTCTCGGGACTGTACCCAACGGCCACCTGTTTGCACGACTCAGTAGAGCCGTGGTAGGGTGGCAATCAAAGTACAGTGGGAGAACACACAAGACTCCATGACGATCTCGGGTCTACAGACTAACCTGTACCAGTGTCACCTGAGAACTGCTATCCGACGATAGATATAATTCCATATAGGAGTTCTCGGCGAGTCCGTCCAGTGTACCCAGTCACCACTGAGCACCCGTATATGATCTTGATGTCAAACATCGACGAATGTGGGAACATCCATCGCCCATCACATGGGTCTAGTATCATATATGCTAGTCTACTCTGGTATATCGATGCCCCCGTCTCGATACACCTCCGACTAGGGACATTTCAGGATATGCTTATAGACTACAGATGTCCCACTAATATGATCTCCATCATAATCAGAGTAGTCAAGCACATATCCTTGGGGCTTTATCAGCATGTATGAATGAATAAAAGCATGATCAAATCAACATGTCAGATAAAGAATAACCAGATAGCATACTATCATGTCGAGCAAGAATGCAAACTGAATATATATATACATGTATAGATACATCCACTATCACATAATGGCCTCTAGGGCATACATATATCCAACAATCTCCCACTTGCACTAAGGTCAGTTATTGGCGTATCTCATACCCAACATCTCAAAAAGTCGCTCATGCTGCGGCTGAGGGAGGGCCTTGGTGAATGGATCCGCGGCATTGTTCTTTGTGTCAACTCTCTTAATCTCGATCTCGCGGCGATCTACAATCTCCCGGATCAAATGAAAGCGCCTCAGGATGTGTCTGGACCGCTGATGGGATCTGGGCTCCTTGGCTAACGCCATCGCCCCATTATTGTCACAATACAAAGGTATTGGATCAATAATGGTTGGAACTACTCCTAGCTCCGAGACGAACTTCTTCATCCAGACGGCTTCCTTGGCGGCATCATTTGCAGCAATGTACTCAGCTTCCATCGTAGAGTCTGCAACGGTATCCTGTTTGGAACTCTTCAAACTTACCGCCCCTCCATTGAGGGTAAATACAAATCCTGAGATAGATTTGCTGTCATCCTTATCGCTCTGGAAGCTCGAATCGGTAAAGGCCTCCATTTGGAGATCTTTATTACCATACACCAAGAACAATTCTTTAGTCCTTCGTAAGTACTTAAGAATGTTCTTCACAGCTGTCCAGTGGTTCTCCCCTGGGTTGGATTGATACCTGCTTACAACACTAAGTGCATAAGCTACATCTGGGCGTGTACATAACATCGCATACATTATAGACCCTACTACCGAAGCATAGGGTATAATGCTCATGCGAGCTCTCTCTTCATCGGTCTTTGGACAAGAATCCTTGGAGAGAGTGACTCCATGGCAAGCGGGTAAGGCACCCCGCTTGGAGTCTTCCATACTAAACCTTTTTAGGATGGTGTTGATGTACCTGGTTTGGGACAATCCCAATAACTTTTTGGATCTATCCCTATAGATCCTTATGCCCAGGATGTATGTGGCATCACCCAGGTCCTTCATGGAGAACCTCAGTGATAGGAATGATTTGACCGACTGTAGCATAGGAATATCATTTCCTATCAGAAGAATGTCATCCACGTACAATACGAGGAATGTGACAGCTCTTCCTACAGCCTTTCTATAAGCACAAGGTTCATCTGGATTTTTGATGAAATCAAACTCTTTGATAACATCATCGAAACAGATATTCCAACTCCGAGATGCCTGCTTTAACCCATATATGGATTTAAGCAATCTACATGCTTTCTCGCTGCTCCCACTGTCAATGAAGCCCTCTGGCTGATCCATATAAACGCATTCTTCTAAATCTCCATTTAGAAATGCTGTTTTAACGTCCATCTGCCAGATTTCATAGTCGTAGTGAGCAGCAATAGCAAGTAGGATCCGAATGGATTTAAGCATGGCTACGGGTGAAAAAGTTTCGTCATAGTCCAGACCTGGTCTTTGACGAAAACCTTTCGCCACAAGTCTTGCTTTATAGGTCTCTACCTGCCCATCCACACCAATCTTTCTTTTAAAGATCCATTTGCACCCCACAGATTTTACCCCAGGGGGTACAACGTCCAAAGTCCATACTTTGTTGGTGTACATAGACTGCATTTCGGATCTCATGGCATCCAGCCACTTCACAGAGTCACCACTCGTGATAGCTTGCTGAAAACTGGTAGGATCATCATCTTCCATGATGCAATCTTCTCTGTCACCATCAATGAGGAAACCGTAGTACCTCTCCGGTGGGCGAGAAGTCCTACCAGACCTACGGAGTGGCCGAGGTTCTTCAGTTTCTGTTGCAACAGTCGGTTCAATCAAATCGTCATTTGTAGTTTGTGTCTCTAGAACCTCTTCTAGATCTACCACTTTGCCATCATCTTTATCTGTGAAAAACTCTTTTTCCAAGAATGTGGCATGTTGAGAAACAAACACTTTTTGTTCCTCTTTGTGGTAGAACAGATATCCATAAGAATTCTTTGGATATCCCACAAAGTTACACATGACTGACCGTGTCTCGAGTTTGTCCGGATTCTGCTTTTTAACATAGGCCGGGCAACCCCAAATCTTAATTCTCTTAAGAGATGGTCTCTTCCCATGCCATATCTCATATGGCGTGGTAGACACGGCTTTGGTTGGAACCCTATTTAGCAGAAACGCTGCAGTCTCCAATGCATGCCCCCAAAACGAGACTGGTAATTCAGCATCACTCATCATGGACCGGACCATATCTAATAGGGTCCTATTCCGTCGTTCTGACACACCGTTGTGCTGTGGTGTGTAAGGAGGAGTGAGCTGAGAGAGAATCCCATTCTCTTTTAGGAAGTTTGCAAATTCTGTACTGAGATACTCTCCACCTCGATCTGATCGAAGCATCTTAATACTCAAGCCGGTTTGTTTTTCTACTTCTTGTTTATATTCAATGAATTTCTCAAAAGCGTCGGACTTGTGCTTTAATAAAAATACATGACCGAATCTTGAGAAATCGTCGGTGAATGTAATGAAGTATGAAAAACCGCTTCTAGCCTGTGTAGACATAGGCCCACATACATCACTATGTATGAGGCCCAGGAGCTGAGAAGCTCTTTCTCCGTGTCCGGTAAACGGAGTTTTGGTCATTTTACCCTTGATACAAGACTGGCAAGTCGCATAAGATTTATATTCAAAAGAATTTAAATATCCATCTTTGCGTAACTTGTTTAGTCTTGTTTCGTTAATATGACCAAGTCTACAGTGCCAAAGAAAAGCTTCATTTAATTCTGAAAGTTTTCTTTTATTAGTGTGTTGTATACTGAAAACTGTGTGTTGATTTAGGACATATATTCCGTTATTAAGTGTACCATACCCAACCAACATTTGATTTAGGTGAATGTTCATAACATTGTTCTGCAACACAAAATTATACCCTTCATTGTCCAACAAAGAAACGGATATTATATTACATAGCATAGTTGGTACAAAATAACATGGATTCAAAATCAAAATACATCCAGATGGCAACCCCAAGTGATACTCTCCCACTGCGACTGTATGTACATTGGAACCATTTCCAACGCGGAGAGTATGGTCACCTGTCCTCAAAACCTTGCTATTTCTCAGCCCCTGCATGGAATTGCAAATGTGAGAACCTGAACCGGTATCCAATACCCAGGAAGCAGAGTTTATAGAAAAACAGTTTTCAGTCACAAACGCACCTGAAGCAGAAGCATCACCATGCTTCTTCTTGAGACTTAGGTACTCCGTGCAGTTGTGCTTCCAATGTCCTGTCTTGTGGCAATGAAAACACTCGCCTTTCCCTGGGTCTCCAGCCGTGGACTTTCCCTTTCCCTTCACATTTTTGACTCCGCCCTTAGGATTAGTGGGTTTCTTCTTTTTCTTTCCCTTGGCCTTAGCTTTCGGGCGAGAAGAAGAAGACTGTCCAATAGTCATAACGGGAGTCTTTGCTGACTTCATGGTGCTCTCTGCACTCCTTAACATATTAAGGAGTTCAGGGAGGTCCTTCTCCATGCCATGAATGTTGAAGTTCACTATGAATTGAGCAAAGGTGGAGGGGAGGGACTGTAGAATAATTTCTATATATTGTTCATTTTCCATTGTCCATCCAAGGTCCTCAAGCTCTTCTATAAAAGCTATCATCTTCAACACATGGTCTCCTACTGGTGTGCCAGGGGCCATTCGCATCTGAAACAGTTTCTTTGATGCTTCGTATCGTAATACGCGGGATTGCTCCCCATACAACTCCTTTGTATGAAGCAGTATCCTGTGAATGTCCATGTCCTCGTGCTGCTTTTGATGTGTGTTATCCATCGATGCAAGCGCGAGGCATGTGGCCGTGGCACAGTCAGCGTCCCATGTCTTGCGGACTTCAATGTCCGCAACTGAGGATTTTGGGCCTGGGACGGGCGGGGCTGAAGCCGTGAGGACATATGATACTTTATCATAAGTCAAGGCGATCTTCAGATTCCTTAGCCAGTCATTATAGTTGGTCCCATTCAGTTTGTTTTTATCTAGTAGAAGCTTAAGTCCAGTCATTGGTATCTGCCATTAAGAGAGAGAAAAGAATACACTCAGCGAAAGCTCTTGCATAGATTAGATTGGTTTATTATCTTGTCTAATCGATGTTTCCCACTGCTTTTTATCAAGTTTTCTTTCAAACCTTAAAAAGAAAAACTAGCCAGGATTAATTACAGTCTACAACTTCGCTAACCGTTCAGCCAGGCCAGTGTCGGTACTTTGAGGGAGGTTCCCCGTGCTTTCGCACGGACCTAATTAGAGTAAACCTCGTTTTCCCAGAGGCGGAGCCCCGTTAACACCTTTCTAGACACCTAATGAGTTAGCTAATTGTAAACTGTAAAACTCTCCTAGGAGCAACTATTGCCCACAGTGGGATCGGGATCCAACCATCACATGGAAGGTATGCAATCTCATTGCAAATTTCAACACTTGAAATTCCCGATGTGGTTTTTACCCCTAATACTCGTGACCTTGGCTAAGGTCAACAAATCACGAGCACTAGTCAAGCTCAACCCGTCATTTCTTGATTAATTAGACCCGTTCACATGACCCTTGGCTAAGGTCAACAAAGTCATATGCCCGTCCTAATTAATCTGCATCATATGCGTTTGTAGGAAGACATCACTTAGCTATCGTACACTATGCCTTGGCTAAGGTCAACAAACGTAGCACGAATACTAAGTACTCTACTTCCTAAAATGACGGAGGGTTGCGGATGATTTTTAAGAAAATCTTTAACGCTTTGAGCTTGATATCGTTGTAGAATCAAACAGTTTTCAAAAGGAGTGGCTTAAGCTCCGATGTTTTGAAATGAAGCTTTTTCATAAATAGCCGAGTAGTTTTTTAAATCTGATTCTACAACATCTTTTAGGTTTATTTTCTTTACATTAATCACATTAATGTAATCCCATCATTTAAGTCCTAAAGCCAATCACAGAAAAGAAACGAAAATAACACGTACGCTTATGCCATCCGCATTCGCCGCAATGTTCCGTTATGCACCGTTAGGTTACTTAACTAACGGCATACCGGGACGGGACTAGCGCGGGTGTAAAACATACGCAACGTCTACTATATATCATATATATAATAAGCCATTCGTCTCAGATATCACAGAACATAGGCAGCAGAAATATAGATATAACGTGGGATATACTAGGATGTCCGTATTTAGTATTTAGCCAGAATAGAAAATACAGATTCCATAGTCGCGATGAATAGCCAAGCCCACACCCTGGACCCCTACGAGAGCAGCAAGTGACCCTACCAATCCTGGAGTTTAGGAGACCCGGTCTCGACTCCTCGAGATGGCCTCCCACTGAACCCCAGAACCCGGTCACCTGTGCTCCCCTCCTTGGGTCCATCCTAATGCGGAAAAGTAAATAATATACAACACTGGTGACACAACCGCAACCTGGAAGTGCCCCAAATAAAAGAATATTACATTACATTTGAATTTACATGAATGAAAATATAAAACTCTCATCTCACAAAAACCCCCCGGCTATTCGATCGCGACAATCCTGCACATCATATCTCAGCAACACATAATATCACATATCATCAACGTAGGTAAGTATGCGTACCCCGATTGTCGTTGATGTATAGCAACGAAACCGGCGATATCTAACATACTACACTTACGGTCACAGAAAATAAAGTGTAAAACTACAATATTTGGAATCCAGATTCTCTTTAGACATCATAAATGCGAAATATCACATATTTCGTATTTCATGCCTACACTATATGAATTCCACATATTGTATCACATTCCAGATAAACAGACAGTATTAAAGTTTTCGAACGAACTATCAAGCACCCAAGATTCACTAAAGCTCAACACTTGAGCAGGATTCAAAAATCCGGAGTGTGGCACAGTAGCGGCGGTCCAGCCGTAGAAGGGTCAAGCCAACGCCTCACATGTGGCACGCCGTACTGCCCCAAACCCTAGGGTTCAAAGGGCAGTTCGAGACGGTCACATAATCGAGTTAAGGTTTGTTGTCTTCTAGAGGGACCACCGCAAAAAGACTTGCACGCATCTCCAAACTATTTAAACCCCGTGAATATTGAGTAAATGATATTCGTTCAAACACTTCAATACTTTCTAGTTTACCCGGAAAAGAAAACGAAATGAAAATTCCGATCGAAACGACGAGTTCAAAACCATCTCCAGAATTTTTCAACAGCAGATTCAGATTAAATACACTCAAAATATAATATAGCAGGTAAAGAAAAACACTGTGCAAAAAATTGTCAAAGAGCCCCTTATATGGCCGCGGATGCGCGGCCTAAGCTTGCTTATGCCGCGCTTCCGCGGCCAAAGTTACTGTTCATTGGCACGAATTCTCCAGATTGTCTTATTTTTACCTGCTCTATTTTTTGAGAATTTTTAATTCTGAAAATGGTCAGTTTTTAAAAAATTTCCAGAGAGCATCCCATAAATCCGTATTTTGGTTCGATCGGACTTTTCACTTCGCAAATAGGTCGCCTAACGTTCTAGGTTGGCTCTGATACCAATGTAAGGTTAGTATAACACCCTATGAAGAGTTTTGAAGCATCACATGACCCAAAGTTTTAATTTTTAAGGTGCTAAACTAACATGCAAAGGATAGATCCTAGAAAATTAGGGTTTACTAAACTTAAGCTAACAAAAGTTAGGGTTTGAAGGCTACAACCTTTGTAGCTCCTGTTTTTGCTTTGCTCCTTAGGCTCTTTGGTGTTGAATCGAGGTCCTCTTGAACTCCCCTTGTGTCCACGATGATCCACCACGGAGATCTCCGTCCAAGCTCGCTACTTTGTAAAATCGAAGTAAACACTCTAATCAAGTTGGCTAGACTTGAGTAGAATGGTGTTATGGCTTTGGATCTCACTTCAAAAACCTTTCTTTTGTTGTATTTCACTCATTAGAAAAGAACTAGAGAGGAGAAGATGAAGGAGGATGAAAATGGTGGCTATTTCTTTTCAAGAGGTAAAATGATAACCATAAGGTTAACCTTTTAAAAGAAATAAATATCACTATATATATTTATTCCTTCTTGACTCCAACCATGATTAAATGATAGATGATTAATTTAACTTAGGTTTAGAATGATAAAGGAAAGGATAACCATGGTTTAGTGGTAGGTGAGCATGGTTAGGTTAGAAGAAGCATGTAGAAACTAGCATAATTATCCTTTCCTTTTCATTTTCTTTTTAAATCCATAATCAAATAATAATCCATTAAATAATCTATGGTGTGAGTCTTATATTGCCACCATTTCCATATATAATCAACCATGATGGTTTGATGTATGTATGTGTACATGTATGCACATCTACATGTGCATGAAACTAGAAAAGAAGAAAGAAACACATGCATGCATGCATACATCCATCAAACCCTAGAAAGGTTTTAAGTGAGAAAACTAATGGTTAAATGATAAATCAACACTTGATTTATCAATCCGGTCATATCTCATATGACCCCACCAAAAGCAGTTCACCCGATCAATGTTCGGTATCATATACGCACATTTCAATCGGGTGCATGCGCATATCGCATATGCACACCACAACGTTTCGCCTGGACTGGGTAACTCCTCTGTGGGACTCTAAGACTCGTCAATACGCCGGCAGAGGGTAATGATCATATCAAGTACCCTCAAGCCGCAAGCGGTCAGCTAAACGTAACGGCCACCCGGGCATTGAGCGATCAGAAGACAACAAGCGAACCTGTTACAACTCCCGTCGAGCCATCCGGCAACACTACCGTACAGTCCGGTCTCTTCGTCAGATATGCTGCATATCGAGCCTAGGGATGGTCACGTCGACCCCAATAACTCAATAGGTCGTGTCGGTGAATGGTCTATAACAGATCGAGAAACTACTGATAACACTTATCAGCAAATCTCAGCAGCCCTGGCCAGGGACTTGCTGTTATAACCAGTCGAGCACAGCACAGCATCAACTCCCAATACTGGGAGAGACGAAACCCCTCCTATCGCTTATTGCCTTCGTGTGTCTCGGGACTGTACCCAACGGCCACCTGTTTGCACGACTCAGTAGAGCCGTGGTAGGGTGGCAATCAAAGTACAGTGGGAGAACACACAAGACTCCATGACGATCTCGGGTCTACAGACTAACCTGTACCAGTGTCACCTGAGAACTGCTATCCGACGATAGATATAATTCCATATAGGAGTTCTCGGCGAGTCCGTCCAGTGTACCCAGTCACCACTGAGCACCCGTATATGATCTTGATGTCAAACATCGACGAATGTGGGAACATCCATCGCCCATCACATGGGTCTAGTATCATATATGCTAGTCTACTCTGGTATATCGATGCCCCCGTCTCGATACACCTCCGACTAGGGACATTTCAGGATATGCTTATAGACTACAGATGTCCCACTAGTATGATCTCCATCATAATCAGAGTAGTCAAGCAGATATCCTTGGGGCTTTATCAGCATGTATGAATGAATAAAAGCATGATCAAATCAACATGTCAGATAAAGAATAACTAGATAGCATACTATCATGTCGAGCAAGAATGCAAACTGAATATATATATACATGTATAGATACATCCACTATCACATAATGGCCTCTAGGGCATACATATATCCAACAAGATCATCTTCCCTGCTGGGACGAGAAGCGTATGCACTAGTCTAGTCTGGAGTATCGATGTCCTATCTCGATAATCCTACTACTAGGGACCAGAATAAGGATGTGCTTATAGACTACCCAGCCCCTTCTAGTATGATTGCCATCACAACGCCGGTAGTCAAGCAAAGATCCTAAGGGCTCCATCAATATGTATTAGCGATATGTTAAAAGAAACATATACACATATTAAGATAGAAACAAACCAAGTAGCATACTAATATATTGAGAAAGATTGTCGTAAACCCATATATATATCTCAAGCTTCCAAAATGTATTATACAAACTAGTACTATACAATAATGGCCTCTAGGGCATACATATCCAACAATCTCCCATTTGCACTAAAGGCCAGTAATTGGTGTACCGCATACCCAACGCCTGCTCTATGGCCAGCTGCTGGCGTACCGCATATCTAATAGCTCAAAAAGTCGCTCGAACTGTGTTTGAGGGAGGGCCTTTGTGAATGGATCCACCGTGTTGTCTTTTGTGTCCACTCTCCGTACCTCGATCTCCTGGCGATCAATGATCTTCCTGATCAGGTGATACCGCCTTAAGATGTGTCTGGACTTCTGATGGGACCTTGGTTCCTTTGCTAAATCTATAGCCCTATTGTTATCGCAATACAAAGGTATTGGGTCAACAATGGATGGAACCACCTGAAGTTCACTAATTAACTTCTTCATCCAGACTGCCTCTTTTGCGGCATCGCATGCAGCAATGTATTCAGCCTCCATCGTCGAGTCTGCGACGGTATCCTGTTTGGAACTCCTCCAACACACCGCCTCTCCGTTGAGGGTAAACACAAAACCCGAGACAGACTTGCTGTCATCCTTGTCACTCTGGAAGCTTGAATTGGTTAAGGACTTGACCCTGAGGTCTCCATTACTGTAAACCAGGAACATCTCCTTAGTCCTTCTCAGGTACTTGAGAATGTTCTTCACTGCCGTCTAGTGGTTCTCACCTGGGTCTGACTGATACCGGCTCACCACGCTCAGCGCATAAACTACATCTGGTCTTGTACACAGCATCACATACATTATAGATCCTACCGCCGAAGCGTAGGGTATAATGCTCATGTGAACCCTCTCCTCGTCAATCTTGGGAGACATCTTCTTGGAGAGGGTGATTCCGTGCAATGCTGGTATATTACCGCGTTTGGAATCTTCCATACTAAATCTCTTTAGTACGGTCTCTATGTACCTGGACTGCGAAAGTCCCAGTAATCTCTTAGATCTATCTTTGTAGATCTTGATCCCCAGTATGTATGTGGCGTCACCCAGGTCCTTCATGGAGAACCGTTGTGACAAGAATAGCTTGACCGATTGTAGCATAGGAATATCATTTCCTATCAAAAGAATGTCGTCCACGTACAAGACTAGGAACACGAC
The DNA here is from genome assembly GCA_030015575.1 of Agapanthus africanus. Taxonomy (NCBI): domain Eukaryota; kingdom Viridiplantae; phylum Streptophyta; class Magnoliopsida; order Asparagales; family Amaryllidaceae; genus Agapanthus; species Agapanthus africanus. The sequence continues at coordinate 667,050,352 of CM057341.1, read as the reverse complement.
AGTTCGTCCTACAATTTTCTTATATATACAAGGTTCATCTTCGTTCTTGATGAAATCAAATTCCTTGATTGCCTCATCAAAACAGATGTTCCAGCTCCGCGATGCCTGCTTTAATCCATAAATGGATTTAAGCAACTTGCACACCTTTTCGCTGCTCCCACTGTTTACAAAACCTTCTGGCTGATCCATGTAAACGCACTCTTCCAAACTGCCGTTTAGAAAAGCCGTTTTTACGTCCATCTGCCAGATTTCATAGTCATGGAAAGCAGCAGTGGCAAGTAGGATCCGGATGGATTTGAGCATAGCCACTGGAGAAAAAGTTTCGTCATAGTCTAGACCAGGTCTTTGACGAAAACCTTTTGCAACGAGTCTAGCCTTATAGGTTTCCACCTGCCCATCTACACCAAGTTTCCTTTTGTAGATCCATTTGCATCCAACGGGTTTTACCCCAGGTGGAGCAATATCCAAGGTCCACACTTTATTGGTGTACATGGACTCCATTTCGGATTGCATAGCATCCAGCCACTTATCAGAGTCCCCACTGATAATGGCCTGACTGAAACTTGTAGGGTCATCTTCTTCCAAGATGCAATTCTCTCGATCCCCGTCTATGAGAAAACCGTAGTATCTTTCGGGCGGATGAGAAATCCTACCAGATCTGTGGAGTGGCTGAGGTTCGTATGGGGTAATTGAATCTTGAGGTTCTGTCAAATCTTCAGTTTCATTTTGTGGTCGCTGAATTTCCTCCAGTTCTACCGAACTCCCACTAGTTTCTTTTGCAAGAAATTGCCACTCTAAAAAAGTGGCGTGGCGAGATACAAACACCTTCTTTTCCTCGATGTGGTAGAATAGATATCCTATAGAATTTTTTGGATATCCCACAAATTTACATAGAACTGAACGTACCTGAAGTTTGTCCGTATTTTGTATTTTTACATAGGCCGGACAACCCCATATCTTAATGCGCTTAAGATACGGCCTTTTACCATTCCATATCTCGAATGGTGTCTTAGGCACAGATTTAGACGGAACATCATTCAATAGATATGCCGCTGTCAAAAGCGCATGTCCCCAAAATGAAAGAAGTAACTCAACACTACTCATCATGGAGCGAACCATATCCAACAGGGTACGGTTCCTCCGCTCTGATACACTATTATGCTGTGGTGTGTACGGAGGAGTAAGCTGAGAGAGAATACCATTCTATTTTAACTAATCTAGGAATTCCGTGCTTAAGTACCCCCTCTTTTATCAGACCGGAGGATCTTGATACTTTTGCCTATGTGGTTCTCCACTTCGTTTCTGAATTCTCTGAATTTCTCAAAAGCTTCAGATTTGTGTTTCGTCAGATACACATATCCGAACCTAGAGAGATCGTCAGTGAATGTGATGAAGTACGAGAACCCACCCCTTGCATGTATAGACATTGGACCACATACACCATTGTGTATGAGTCCCAAGAGCTCTGCTGCCCTTTCTCTATGTCCGGTGAACGGAGATTTGGTCATCTTTCCTTTGAGACAAGACTGACAAGTTTCATAAGATGAAAACTCGAACGTATTCAAGAGTCCATCTTTATGCAACTTACTTAGTCTTTTCTCTCCGATATGACCAAGTCTACAATGCCACAAGTAGGATTCGTTCGTATCTAAACTCTTCCTCTTGCGTGTGTTTTGTATATTGAGAACCGTATTCTGATTTAGAACATAGATACCATTACACAGTATACCTTCTGCAACCAGTACCTTATCAAGGTAAATGTTCATGATATTTCTATCAAGAGAAAAGTTATATCCATCTTTATCGAGCAAAGACACTGATATTATGTTGCAAACCATGGAAGCTATATAGTAGCAATTGTTCAAAATCATAGTATTGCCATTTGGCAACACTATGTGATATTCACTGACGGCTGCAGCATTAACTTGTGCTCCGTTCCCTATCCTGAGGGACATATCACTAGGTGAAACTTTCCTACTTTTTCTCAGTCCCTGCAATAAATTACAGATATGAGATCCTGATCCGGTATCAAGTACCCAGGAGGTAGGGCTGACCGTAAAGCAGTTCTCAATTACAAGAACACCTGAAGTAGATGCAATACTATGCTTCTTCTTCAACTGGGTCTCCTTGGAATCCTTACAATCCTCTTTCCCTTGCTCATACTTATGACTGTTGTCATAAGTTAGAGCCGAACTGACGTTCCCCAGCCCCGAATAAGAATTCGGATTGGTCAAGCGATACATTTTGGAAGAGTGCGTAGCCAGGCTAGTGTTGGTACTTCGAGGGAGGTTTTCCAACGCTTTCGTGAAGTTCCTTAATTACATAACCTCTTTTCCCTGGAGGCGTAGCCCCGCTAACACCATTCTAGACACCTACTTGGTTTATAGCATTGATTGTTGAGTGAAATAATCTCCCGAGAGTAATCCGACTCATCAGTGGGATCGGGATCCAACTATCTTTGTGTGATGACCTAGATGGAATCCACTCTAGTCACCACACTCCAGAAAGTATGCTAAATCTGCAAGTTTCCTGTATGTTTGAAACTCCCGATTTAGTTTTTACCCTTAGGACCCAAGTGACCTTGACTGAGCCAATATATCAAAGGATCCTAGTCAAGTTCAACCCATCATTAGCTTGATTGCATTAGACCCACCCGCACGAGTCCTTGACTGAGCCAAAATGACCGTACGACTGTCCCAACCAATCGCATTACATATTACAGAAAAATATTACATAGCTACCGAACACTACGCCTCGGCTGAGCACGAAATACATAGTACGAATACTAAGTAATACCAATCCAAAATGACGGAGGGCTACGGCTAGGTGTTTGGCAAAAAACCCATTAACTTAATGAACTTGATATCGTTGAAGGAACCTGATTGCCTTTTAAAATATATAGTGGCAAAAACTTTTTCTAAAGAGGTTACTCCCTGTGAAGGGATCTCGGCTCTTTCCTCATCGAATGAGGTGCAGGATATCCCAAACTGAATACCACGAAGCAAAGCAAGAATAATCGACTATATTGAAGTTATTACGTTGACGTAAACTTTTACTCAAGAGGTCACCCCCGGTGAAGGGATCTCGGCCCTTGCCTCATCAAATGAGGTGCTGGATATTCCAAACTGAATACCACTGTGCAAAGGAAAAGAGAACGTCTGTAATGTCTGTTTTTAAAACTTGGTTCCAACAACATCTTTTTAGGTTTGTTTTACTTGCATTAATCAAAATTAATGTTGTCCCATCAATGTAACCTACCACACCAGTAAATAACGAAAATACGATGTACGTATATGCCATCCGCATTCGCCACTGGGCCCCACCATCACCCGTTAGGTTACTTAACTAACGACAGAGCGGGGGCTGGACTAGCACGGGTGCAAAACATATACAACATCTACTAGTGTGTGTGTGTGTGTCTATATATATATATAATAATATACAACATTCGTCCCAGGCATGATAGTAAACAACATCACAGAAACACAGCCAACAATACAGAATGGTGGATAATCTTGGAGCCCCGGGTTTCAATTGAGCCACAAATAAAACCCGACGTTCCCTGTCATATAGATAGCCTGTGCAATGAAAACCTGTACCCTCTACGAGTGCCGCGAATAGCCCGCCAATTCTAGAATGAAGCCCCCTCCGTCTCAACACCATGAGAAAGAAGCCTCCTCCGTCTCAACGCCATGAGAAAGAAGCCCCCTCCGTCTCAACTCTATGAGATGCGGGCTTGCTACCTTTATAGAACCCGGCTATTCATGCACTCCACCACGGGGTAACCCTAGTACAGAAAAAGAAAATAATATGTACAAACGGTGACATCGACCTCAGCCCGGTCGTGCCCCAAAATAATATACAACCCGGCAAAGACGGCAGTCCACATGTCGGACGCTCGCCCTGCAATAACAAATGTACAAATGAATTTAAACAGTACTACAAACATTGCAACACTTGCTATCCATCACGACTATCCAACCACAATCACAAAACAAGCACACACCATCAACGCGAATGTCACGTTCGCAAAACCCGTCTAAAGGAACATATAGCGATTAGACGAGTTTTACCGATCGAGTGACATTCCCGGACGCAGATAAAAGTGAATGAACTGTGTAATGTTAAACAGTGTTAAATATAATGAATTCGAAATACCTCTAGTTGCCTCAAACTCAAATCTACAGAGAATTAAGTTTGGGCAAAAATAAACAACACCAGGAAACCAAACTCCCAGAGATAAGCACCCAGCACCAAAAAAATGTGCACACACCCCAAGAAAAACCGGGGTGGCCGGTTTTGAGGCCTATGTGGCCGGACATATCTTGGCCAAATTGACTCGTTTTGGTTCTGGGTACATCTAATAGGGTAAGGACCACTCTGCACATGTTTTAAAAAATTTCAGAGACTTTTTCTAAATCGACAGAAACTGCAGATCTTGGATTTGGTTTCCCGTAGTTGTTTCGATTTCGTTGTTTCAACGTTGCTTAAACTTTCTAACCTAGGGTTTATGGGCTGGCTCTGATACCATGAAGGGTTACACTCACGCCTCGGCCAACTTCCGTGGTCAAATGCGGAACAAAAATTTCGTAGCGATAACGAACTTGGCGCTAACATAAACCTTAACCGGATCTTTACCATAAACCTAGTTAGCATGCAATAGAGTTCTATCTACTATGATAGAAGTTATACCTAAAGAAACCAAGTCCTTCGGGTCTTCATTCCTCTCCTTAAGCTCCTCGATGGTAGTGTGGATCATGCTTGAACTCCGGCCTCCTTGAGTCGAAGATGATCCACCCGAGAGTCTATATTCCAAGCTCCACCTCAAGAACCGAGGTAACTAGGGCAACAAGAATGCTAAGCTTGATGTCCTAGATGATGTAGAGTATTGTGATGGAGTTGTTTGTCTATTTGATCCCTAATTTTCTCAACGCATGAGAGCTAAAGGGATTTTTAGTGAGGAAGAAGAAGGAGAGCTTATGAGAGCTCCAAAATGAAGAGAGAGAATGCAAATGAGATTATGAGCCATGGAAAAATAAAAACCAATCTTTTATTTTGATAATTATGATGGCTAAGTTGATTTGACCACTATCATGTCTCATTTAATGCTAAGCAAGAAAATATCTTATGCTTAGCAAAAAATATCTAGGTCAACATAAGTCAACAAGTCAAATGGTCAAGCATGGTCAAATGGTCAAACCAATTAGCCATAATACAATTATCATTAAAAAGATTAGTAAACATTTTCCTCACCTCATAATGGTTTTGACAAAGTCAATGGTCAAAACCCTAATGAGGCACCTCCTTCTTCGCTCCTCACATCCGTGCATACACATTCGCATCCGCATTCCGTAGAACACGAATAGTAGAAGACAAAACTAATCCATCAACACAATACTATGATCCGGCTTAAACCAAAGCCCACTAGTATTGTCTGCCCGAACATCATACGCGCACAAGTGCACATAAGTGATTGCAGCCCTGCCGTAAAACCATACGGCCTCTACACCTTTTGCCCAGTGCAGGAAAACTCTCTGTGTGGGACTCTAAAGACTCGACACTACGCTGGCAGTGGGTTTAACCACAGACCGCAAGCGGCACTAGCTGTACGTAACAGTCCCCAGGTAGATGTCGATAAGAAGGCCGACGAGGTAAACCCCATCAGAACTCCTACTGAACCTGAATGTGACAATCTCCGTACAGTCCGGTCTGTTCGTCTATGAGTATCGCATGTCGGGCCTAGCGGGGCGGTAAACGTCAGACCCCTAATAGCGGTACAAGTCATGTCGGAGTGTAGCCCAGAATACCCTGAGAAACTACTGGAAAACATAACCAGTAAATCTCGCTTGCCCTGGCCAGGGACGACTATGTGTAATGGCTCTCCTAGACACAGCGCGATATCTGTTGAATATGTATGCCCTAGAGGCCATTATTGTATAGTACTAGTTTGTATAATACATTTTGCAGGCTTGGGATATATATATACGGGTTTACGACAGTCTTGCTCGATATAGTAGTATGCTACTTGGTTTGTTTCTATCTTAATATGTGTATAAGTTTCTTTAAACATATCGCTAAAACATATTGATGGATCCCTTAGGATCTTTGCTTGACTACCGGCGTTGTGATGGCGATCACACTAGTGGGGGCTGGGTAGTCTATAAGCACATCCTTATTTTGGTCCCTGGTCGTAGGATTATCGAGACAGGGCATCGATACTCCAGAGTAGACTGGTGCATACGCTTCTCGTCCCAGCAGGGGAGATGGTCTGTCCCACAGCCATCAGTACGTCGTACTGGAGATAGTATGCAGGTGCTCATTAGGTTATGAGTACACTGGACATGACTCGTCGGGAACTGTTGGTTGGTATTATACTTATCGTCAGTTAACAGTTCCCAGGTGATATAAGTACAGCTTAGTTCGCTGACCTGACACTGTCACTTCGCCTTGAGTGTGTTCCCACTGTTCTTAGATTACTACCCTACCACGGCTCTACTGAGTCGTGCAAACAGGTAGTAGTTGGGTGCAGTCCCGAAGCACTTGGAGGCAGTGACGGTTAGACAGGATTCGTCTCTCCCGGTATTGGGAGTTGATATCGCGCTGTGTCTAGGAGTGCCATTACACATTGTCGTCCCTGGCCAGGGCAAGCGAGAATTGCTGGTAGGTTTTCTAGTATATTCTCAGGGTGTTTTGGGCTACACTCCGATACGACTTGTACCGCTATTAGGGGACTGACGTTTACCGTCCCCTAGGCCCGCCATGCGATATTCTCAGACGAACAGACCGGACTGTACGGAGATTGTCATATTTAGGCTCAGCAGGAGTTAGGATGGTTTCACCTCATCAGTCTTCTTGTCAGCATCTACCTGGGGACCGTTACGTACAGCTAGTATCACTTGCGGCCTGTGGTTAAACCCACTCCCAGCGTAGTGTCTAGCCTTTAGAGTCCCACAAAGAGGGTTACTCGCCTATGGGCAAAACAAAGTGGAGGTTGCATGGTTTTGCGACGGGGTTCGTTCACATCCGCGGACTTGTGCACGTTTGGTGTCCGGACAGTTATTACTAGCGGGCTTTGGTTTAAACCAAATCCTAGTACTTGTTTTGGGATTGGTTTTGTCTCAGTGTATTCGTGTTCTTTGGAACACGGATGCGGGTGTGTATGCACAAATGACAGAGGCAGAGGAAGAGGATTCTCATTAGGGTTGTTTACCATTTGATTTTGGTCGAGATGTTGACCGTTGATTTTTTTCTAAACCCTAATGAGAATGAGAAATATGATTAATAATATTAATTAAGGGTTATTGTGTCATGGTTGAGTTGAACACTTGACTTTTGTTGACTTGTTGACTTTGTTGACCGGTTGACCATTGTGGACTTGTTGACCATCATCATTTCATTTCTATGACTTTTGTTTACTTGTTGTTCTTTACAAAATGCAATAATTGCATGAAATGATAATGGTCATTGAAACTGACAATCACTATTCTTAATTATTATTATTATCATCATTATTCTTGCTTTTGTGAGCATGGTTGCATTATGAGAGCTCATTCTATCATATTCTTTCTCTCTCTTAGAAAGAAAGCTCTCCCTCTTCCTCTCTCAAGGTTCAAGAGTTCCATGAGTTGGAAATCATGAATCCTTGAGACAAAACCACCATAACTCTTCTCTACTCATTCTAAGGTTCTAGGTTTAGCAAACCAACCACCTTAGTTATCTCTAGGTTGAGATAAGAGCTCAAGTTCGAGGCCCTCGGGTGGATCCATCTACGGCAAAGAGGAGACGACGAGGAGGAGCCATTCAAGCCACTACAAGGAGCAAGCAAAGAAGAGAACCACCAAAAGAAGAGAAGGAGTTCAAGACCTAGGTATAACCATTCTACATAGTAGCTAGAACTTGTAGTTTTTTAGTTAGTTTTTCTTTAGCAAAGATCCTTCATGGATGGTCCATGTTACCTTTCGAGGAAAAATTTGATTTTTACCTATTTCGCCTCCCCGAAAGAACCGGGGTGGGTAATGTGGACCTAACAGTGGTATCAGAGCCTAGCTAAGCAACAACTAACTGTTAGCAAAGTGTTTAGAACTTCGATCCGGAAAAAATCCCGAAAACAAACCGAAAAATTGTATTTTCTGTCGATTTTCAAAACAGGCCTAAAAATATTTTGTATGACATGAAAAATACAAGCAGGGTTTTTTAGGAAATGTCAAGAAATTTGAGCCCACGACTCGGCCAGCTCGCCGTGGAAGCGCGGCGGAACCATGCGTTCCGCCGCGGATCCGCAGCCGAGTTGACTTGGTCGCGGCTCCAATTTGTTGCAGATTCCTCTGTTTGGTGTTTTGGGATTTTTGAGATATTTTGTTTCTGCCCAGATTATTCAGAGAAAAATGTTATTTTTGGGGGTAGTTACAAATTTGTATTTTGATCGGAGTTCTTCAAACTTTGGCTAAATGGTTATATCTGTAATGTGATATATGCACTGAACGTCGGCTAATCGCTATACGTCGATTAGTGGAGGTTGTGCATGTCTGTGATCTGTAATGTTGTTGGATTGTGTATATGAACTTGTTGGATTGTCGCGGATGAATAGCCGGGGTTTTGTGAGATGAGAGTTTTCTTTATCTTTCATTTGATGTAAAATGTAAATTGATGTAATATTATTTTTATGGCCGCACATCCGGGATGAGGTTGTAGCCGCCATTGTATACTATTTCTTTTACCGTTTTTGCTCCTAGGATAGATCCAAGGTGGGGTGCACAAACTACCGGGTACGTTGAAGTGTTGAGTGGCCTACTCACGGTGTTGAGGGAGGCTGCTTCACTTCGGGTATTTGGCGGGTAGTTTGCCGCACCCGTAGGGGTCTAGGGTGGGGTTTGGCTATTCATCGCGACCATGTAATCCGTCTTTCATTGCAGGCTCGAACGAAACGCGGATTCCTAGCATATCCAATGTGTTCATCTATGAACTGGAATGGCTATCATTGCATCTGACGAATGTATATATCTATATATGATATCTAGTAGGCGTTGCTTATGTTTTGCATCCGCGCTAGTCCAGCCCCCGCTCTGTCGTTAGTTAAGTAACCTAACGGGTAATGACGGGGCCCCGTGGCGAATGCGGATGGCATAAGCTTACGTCATATTTTCATTGTTTTCTGCAATGGTAGGATTAATTGATGGGACGCATTATATCAATGCAAAGGAAAAAAAAACAAACCTAAAAGACGTCGTTGGAACAATTTTCAAAAAGCTGTTATTGCAAGGACGTTCTCTTTTGTTTTGCATAGAGGTATTCGGTTATGAATGCCCAGCACCTCATTCGACGAGGAAAGGGCCGAGATCCCTTCATCGGGAGTGACCCCTTGGACAAAAGTTTGTGTCAGGGTAATAACTTCATTATAGTCGATTATTCTTGCTTTGCATCGAGGTATTCAGTTTGGAATATCCAGCACCTTATTCGACGAGGAAAGAGCCGAGATCCCTTCACAGGGAGTGACCTCTTTAGCAAAAGTTTTCGCCACTATATTTTCGAAAAGGCAATCATGTTCCTTCAACTATATCAAGTTCATTACGTTAACGGTTTTTCGCCAAAACCCAGCCGTAGCCCTCCGTCATTTCGGATTGGTATTACTTAGTATTCGTGCTACGTATTTCGTGCTCAGCCGAGGCGTAGTGAACGGTAGCTATGTAATATTTTTCTGTAGCATATAATGTGATTGGTTGGGACAGTCGTGCGGTCATTTTGGCTCAGTCAAGGACTCGTATGGGTGGGTCTAATGCAATCAAGATAATGACGGGTTGAACTTGACTGGGATCCTTTGATATGTTGGCTCAGTCAAGGTCACTTGGGTCCTAGGGGTAGAAACCACATCAGGAGTTTCTAAAGAAGCTGAAACTTGCAGATTTAGCGTACCTTCTGGAGTATAGTGACTAGAGTGGATTCCATCTAAGTCATTACACAATGATAGTTGGATCCCGATCCCACTGATGAGTTGGATTACTCTCGGGAGATTATTTCACTTAACAATCAATACTATAAACCAAGTAGGTGTCTAGAACGGTGTTAGTGGGGCTACGCCTCCAGGGAAAAGAGGTTATTTAATTAAGGAACTTCGCGAAAGCGTTGGAAAACCTCCCTCGAAGTACCAACACTAGCCTGGCTGAAAGGTTAACCAAGTATTGTGACGTGCAATTAATCCCGACTAGTTCTTCTTTTAAAGGTTTGAAGAAGAATTTGAGGAAACAGTGGAAGCCATCCTGATTAGATAAATTAATAAACCAATCTAATCTTGCAAGAGCGCACGCTGAGTGTTTCTTTTCTCTCTCTCCAGGTAGCAACCATTTCACGCCCTAATCAAGATAATAAAATGTATCGCTTGACCGATCCGAATTCTTATTCGGGGCTGGGGAACGTCGGTTCGGCTCTAACTTGTGACAATAGTCATAAGTACGAGCAAGGTAAAGAGGATTGTATGGATTCCAAGGATACCCAGTTGAAGAAAAAGCATAGTTTTGCATCTACTTCAGGTGTTCTTGTAATTGAGAACTGCTTTACGGTCAGCCCTACCTCCTGGGTACTTGATACCGGATCAGGATCTCATATCTGTAATATATTGCAGGGACTGAGAAAAAGTAGGAGAGTTGCACCTGGTGATATGTCGCTCAGGGTAGCGAACGGAGCACAAGTTAATGCTGCAGCCGTCGGTGAATATCACATAGTGTTGCCAAATGGCAATACTATGATTTTGAACGATTGCTACTATTTTCCTTCCATGGTTTGCAACATCATATCAGTTTCTTTACTCGATAAAGATGGATATAACTTTGTTCTTGATAGGAATATCATGAACATCTACCTTCATAAGGTACTGGTTGCAGAAGGTACACTGTGTAATGGTATCTACGTTCTAAATCAGAATACAGTTCTCAATGTACAAAACACACGCAAGAGGAAGAGTTCAGATACGAATGAATCCTACTTGTGGCATTGTAGACTTGGTCATATCGGAGAGAAAAGACTAAGTAAGTTGCGTAAAGATGGACTCTTGAATACATTCGAGTTTTCATCCTATGAAACTTGTCAGTCTTGTCTCAAAGGAAAGATGACCAAATCTCCGTTCACCGGACATGGAGAAAGAGCAACAGAGCTCTTGGGACTCATACACAGTGATGTATGTGGTCCAATGTCTATACATGCAAGGGGTGGATTCTCGTACTTCATCACATTCACCGACGATCTCTCTAGGTTCGGATATGTGTATCTGATGAAACACAAATCTGAAGCTTTTGAGAAATTCAAGGAATTCAGAAACGAAGTAGAGAACCAGACTGGCAAAAGTATCAAGATCCTCCAATCGGATAGTGGAGGGGAGTACTTAAGCATGGAATTCCTAGATTACTTAAAAGAGAATGGTATTCTCTCTCAGCTTACTCCTCCTTATACACCATAGCACAACGGTGTATCGGAACAGAGGAATCGTACCCTATTGGATATGGTTCACTCCATGATGAGTAGTGCCGAGTTGCCTCTTTCATTTTGGGGACATGCGCTTTTGACAGCGACATATCTCTTGAATGATGTTCCGTCTAAATCAGTGCCTAAAACACCATTCGAGATATTGAATGATAAAAGGCCGTATCTTAAACGTATTAAGATATGGGGTTGTCCAGCCTATGTAAAAGTACAAAATCCGGACAAACTTCAGGCACGTTCAGTTCTATGTAAATTTATGGGATATCCTAAAAACTCTACAGGATATCTGTTCAACCACACCGAGGAACAGAAGGTGTTTGTATCTCGCCACGCCACATTTTTAGAGTGGCAATTTCTTGCAAAAGAAACAAGTGGGAGTTCGGTAGAACTGGAAGAAATTCAGCGACCACAAAATGAAACTGAAGATTTGACAGAATCTCAGGATTCAATAACCCCAGACGATCCTCAGCCACTCCGCAGATCTGGTAGGACTTCTCGTCCACCCGAGAGATACTACGGTTTTCTCATAGACGGGGATCGAGAGGATTGCATCTTGGAAGAAGATGATCCTACCAGTTTCAGGCAGGCCATTATCAGTAGGGACTCTGATAAGTGGCTGGAAGCTATGCAATCCGAAATGGAGTCCATGTACATCAATAAAGTGTGGACCTTGGATATTGCTCCACCTGGGGTAAAACCCGTTGGATGCAAATGGATCTACAAAAGGAAACTTAGTGTAGATGGGCAGGTGGAAACCTATAAAGCTAGACTCGTTGCAAAAGGTTTTCGTCAAAGACTTGGTTTGGACTATGACGAAACTTTTTCTCCAGTGGCTATGCTCAAATCCATTCGGATCCTACTTGCCATTGCTGCCTTCCATGACTATGAAATCTGGCAGATGGACGTAAAGACGGCTTTTCTAAACGGCTATTTGGAAGAGTGTGTTTACATGGATCAGCCAGAGGGTTTTGTAGACAGTGGGAGCAACGGGAAGGTGTTCAAGTTGCTTAAATCCATTTATGGGTTAAAGCAGGCGTCGCGGAGCTGGAACATCTGTTTTGATGAGGCAATAAAGGAATTTGATTTCATCAAGAACGAAGATGAACCTTGTGTCTATAAGAAAATTATAGGACGAACTGTCGTGTTCTTAGTCTTGTACGTGGACGACATTCTTTTGATAGGAAATGACATTCCTATGCTACAATCGGTCAAGCTATTCTTGTCACAACGGTTCTCCATGAAGGACCTGGGTGATGCCTCGTACATTCTGGGGATCAAGATCTACAGAGATAGATCCAAGAGACTACTGGGACTTTCGCAGTCCAGGTACATAGATACCGTACTAAAGAGATTTAGTATGGAAGATTCCAAGCGCGGTAATATACCCGCATTGCACGGAATCACCCTCTCCAAGAAGATGTCTCCTAAGACTGACGAGGAGGGGGTTCGCATGAGCACTATACCCTACGCTTCGGCGGTAGGATCTATAATGTACGCGATGCTATGTACAAGACCAGATGTAGCTTACGTGCTAAGCGTGGTGAGCCGGTATCAGTCAGACCCAGGTGAGGACCACTAGACGGCAGTGAAGAACATTCTTAAGTACCTGAGAAGGACTAAGGAGATGTTCCTGGTTTACGGTAATGGAGACCTCAGGGTCGAGTCCTTTACCGATTCAAGCTTCTAGAGTGGCAAAGATGACAGCAAGTCTGTCTTGGGTTTTGTGTTTACCCTCAACGGAGGGGCGGTGTGTTGGAGGAGTTCCAAACAGGATACCGTCACAGACTCGATGATGGAGGCTGAATACATTGCTGCAAGCGGTGCCGCAAAAGAGGCGGTCTGGATAAAGAAGTTCATTAGTGAACTTTAGGTGGTTCCGTCCATTGTTGACCCAATACCTTTGTATTGCGATAACAATTGGGCTATAGCTTTAGCGAAGGAACCAAGGCCCCATCAGAAATCCAGACACATCTTAAGGCGGTATCACCTGATCAGGGAGATCATTGATCGCCAGGAGATCGAGGTACGGAGAGTGGACACAAAAGACAACACGGCGGATCCATTCACAAAGGCCTTCCCTCAAACACAGTTCGAGCGACTTTTTGAGCTATTGGGTATGCGATACGCCAGCAGCTGGCCTTAGTGTAGACGTTGGGTATGCTGTACACCAATTACTGGCCTTTAGTGCAAGTGGGAGATTGTTGAATATGTATGCCCTAGAGGCCATTATTGTATAGTACTAGTTTGTATAATACATTTTGCAGGCTTGGGATATATATATACGGGTTTACGACAGTCTTGCTCGATATAGTAGTATGCTACTTGGTTTGTTTCTATCTTAATATGTGTATATGTTTCTTTTAACATATCGCTAAAACATATTGATGGAGCCCTTAGGATCTTTGCTTGACTACCGGCGTTGTGATGGCGATCGCAGTAGTGGGGGCTGGGTAGTCTATAAGCACATCCTTATTTTGGTCCCTGGTCATTGGATTATCGAGACAGGGCATCGATACTCCAGAGTAGACTGGTGCATACGCTTCTCATCCCAGCAGGGGAGATGGTCCGTCCCACAGCCATTAGTACGTCGTACTGGAGATAGTACGCAGGTGCTTGTTAGGTTATGAGTACACTGGACAGGACTCGTCGAGAACTATTGGTTGGTATTATACCCATCGTCAGTTAACAGTTCCCAGGTGACATGAGTACAACTTAGTCCGCTGACTTGACACTGTCACTTCGCCTTGAGTGTGTTCCCACTGTTCTTAGATTACTACCCTACCACGGCTCTACTGAATCGTGCAAACAGGTAGTAGTTGGGTGCAGTCCCGAAGCACTTGGAGGCAGTGACAGTTAGACAGGATTCGTCTCTCCCGGTATTGGGAGTTGATATCGCGCTGTGTCTAGGAGAGCTATTACACATTGTCGTCCCTGGCCAGGGCAAGCGAGAATTGCTGGTAGGTTTTCCAGTAGATTCTCAGGGTGTTTTGGGCTACACTCCGACACGACTTGTACCGCTATTAGGGGACTGACGTTTACCGCCCCCCTAGGCCCGCCATGCGATATTCTCAGACGAACAGACCGGACTGTACGGAGATTGTTACATTCAGGCTCAGTAGGAGTTAGGATGGGTTCACCTCATCAGTCTTCTTGTCAGCATCTACCTGGGGACCGTTACGTACAGCTAGTACCGCTTGCGGCCTGTGATTAAACCCACTCCCAGCATAGTGTCGAGCCTTTAAAGTCCCACACAGAGAGTTACTCGCCTTTGGGCAAAACAGAGTGGAGGTTGCATGGTTTTGCGACGGGGTTCGTTCACATCCGCGCACTTGTGCACGTTTGGTGTCCGGACAGTTATTACTAGCGGGCTTTGGTTTAAACCAGATCCTAATACTTGTTTTGGGATTGGTTTTGTCTCAGTGTATTCGTGTTCCTTGGAACACGGATGCGGGTGTGTATGCACAGTTGACAGAGGCAGAGGAAGAGGATTCTCATTAGGGTTGTTGACCATTTGATTTTGGTTGACTTGTTGACCGTTGATTTTTTTCTAAACCCTAATGAGAATGAGAAATATGATTAATAATATTAATTAAGGATTATTGTGTCATGGTTGAGTTGAACACTTGACTTTTGTTGACTTGTTGACTTTGTTGACCGGTTGACCATTGTGGACTTGTTGACCATCATCATTTCATTTCTATGACTTTTGTTTACTTGTTGTTCTTTACAAAATGCAATAATTGCATGAAATGATAATGGTCGTTGAAACTAACCATCACTATTCTTAATTATTATCATCATCATCATTATTCTTTCTTTTGTGAGCATGGTTGCATTATGAGAGCTCATTCTATCATATTCTTTCTCTCTCTTAGAAAGAAAGCTCTCCCTCTTCCTCTCTCAAGGTTCAAGTGTTCCATGAGTTCGAAATCATGAACCTTTGAGACAAAACCACTATAACTCTTCTCTACTCATTCTAAGGTTCTAGCTTTAGTAAGTTATCTCTAGGTTGAGATAGGAGCTCAAGTTCGAGGCCCTCGGGTGGATCCATCTACGGCAAAGAGGAGACGACGAGGAGGAGCCATTCAAGCCACTACAAGGAGCAAGTAAGGAGGAGAACCACCAAAAGAAGAGAAGGAGTTCAAGACCTAGGTATAACCATTCTACATAGTAGCTAGAACTTGTAGTTTTTTAGTTAGTTTTTGTTTTGCAAAGATCCTTCATGGATGGTCCATGTTACCTTTTGAGGAAAAATTTGATTTTTACCTATTCCGCCTCCCCGAAAGAACCGGGGTGGGTAACGTGGACCTGACAATATCAACCCCCAATACCTGGAGAGACGAATCCTGTCTAACGGTCACTGCCTCCAAGTGCTTTGGGACTGTACCCAGCTACTACTTATTTGCATGACTCAATAGAGCCGTAGTAGGGTAGCAATCAAAGAACAGTGGGAACACACTTGAAGCGAAGTGGCAGTGCCAAGTCATTGGACTAAGCTGTACTCATGTCACCTGGGGACTGTTAACTGACGATAGGTATAATACCAACCAACAGTTCGTGACGAGTCCTGTCCAGTGTACTCGTAACCTAACGAGCACCTGCATACTATCTCCAGTACGACGTACTGATGGCTGTGGGACAGACCATCTCCTCTGCTGGGACGAGAAGCGTATGCACCAGTCTACTCTGGAGCATCGATGCCCTATCTCGATAATCCTATGACTAGGGACCAGAATAAGGATGTGCTTATAGACTACCCAACCCCTACTAGTGTGATCGCCATCACAACGCCGGTAGTCAAGCAAAGATCCTAAGGGCTCCATCAATATGTATTAGCGATATGTTAAAAGAAACATATACACATATTAAGATAGAAACAAACTAAGTAGCATACTACTATATTGAGCAAGACTGTTGTAAACCCGTATATATATCCCAAGCTTCCAAAATGTATTATACAAACCAGTACTATACAATAATGGCCTCTAAGGTATACATATCTAACAGGTTCCACACATTCTTATGTATCTACACACTTTGCACCGATGTTGGGCCAAGAGTCATCTTCGTTAGATCAGCCGCTTATTGTTATTACTCCGGTAGGTGAGTCGTTTATCGCTTGATTTGTGTACCGATCGTGTCCCGTTCGTATCGGGGAGAGGGATTCTTCGGTTGATTTGATTCTCCTCAATATGTTAGATTTCGACGTTCTTCTTGGTATGGACAGGTTAGCCATCTGTTATGCATCCGTGGACTGCCGTGAGAAGGCAGTCAGATTTAGCTTTCCGGCTGAGCCAGTTCTTGTTATTCTGGGAGACCGTAGCGTCACCCTTCCCAGCTTGATTTCTTCTCTTCACGCTGGTCAGCTCTTGAGGAAAGGATGTCAGGGATTCTTAGCATATGTTTGTGATACTGGAGCTACAGAGGTCCTGTTGGACCAGGTCTTGATTTTAAGAGAGTTTCCAGATGTCTTTCCTAATGAGCTGCCTGGTTTACCGCCTGAGCGTGATATTGAGTTCTGTATCGACTTGATCCTTGGCATGGGGCCTATTTCTATACCGCCTTATCGGATGGCCCTGGCGGAGCTTAGAGAGCTGAAGGATCAGTTGCAGGATTCGCTAGATAAAGCGCTTTTTCGACTGAGTGTGTCCCCTTGGGGTGCTCCTGTTCTGTTCGTTAGGAACAAGGACTGCAGTTTGCGCTTATGCATCGATTATCGTCAATTGAACCGTGTGACTGTGCGAAACAGATATCCCTTACCTCGTATTGATGATTTGTTTGACCAGCTCCAAGGTGCAGGACACTTCTCGAAGATTGATTTGCAATCAGGTTACCATCAGTTGCTGGTTCGGCAGGTTGATATTCCGAAGATTGCTTTTCGCACACGTTGCGAGCATTACGAGTTCTTGGTGATGTCGTTCGGGCTCACCAATGCCCCAGCAGCATTTATGGACTTGATGAATTGGATTTTCAGGCCGTATCTTGATCAGTTCATTATCGTATTCATTGATGACATCTTAGTATATTCTCGGAGCCGAGAGGAGCACGGGCAGCACTTACGGATCACATTGCATATTTTGAGGGAGCACCAGTTGTTCGCCAAATTTTCCAAGTGCGCATTCTGGCTTGACAGTGTCGACTTCTTGGGTCACGTAGTTACAAGGGATGGTATATGTGTAGACCCGAAGAAAATCGAAGTCGTTCAGTGTTGGCCCAGACTGGTATAAGTTACAGAGGTTCCCAGCTTTCCAAGTCTGGCCGGCTACTATCAACGTTTTGTTCAGGATTTCTCTAGTATTGCTGCACCGTTGACCGGGTTGACCCAGAAGGGGGTTCTTTTTGATTGGACCGAGGCATGCGAGCATAACTTCCAGCAGTTGAAGACTCGTTTGACTACTGCACCAGTTTTATCATTGCCTTTGGGATCGGGCGGTTTTGTGGTTTATTATGATGCTTCTCGAGTGGGGCTAGGCTGTGTGTTGATGCAACACGGCAGGGTCATCACTTATGCTTCTCGGCAGCTGAAGAAGTATGAGGAGAACTATCCCACTCATGACTTAGAGATGGCTGTGGTGGTTTTTGCACTCAAGATCTGAAGACATTACTTATACGGCGAGTTATGCGAGATATGCACGGACCACAAGAGCTTGAAGTATATCTTTCAGTTGTGAGATCTAAATCTGAGACATCGCCGTTGGATTGAGCTAGTGAAAGACTATGACTGCGAGATTCTTTATCATCCGGGCAAGGCGAATGTGGTAGCAGATGCTTTGAGCCGGAGTCCCGGAGGTAGCTTATCTTGTTTGAGCGCAGTTCAGAGGCAGTCGACGGCAGATTGGCAGATTCTATGTGACAGCCGAGTGCAGTTCGAGTTTACTCCGACCGGGGGACAGCTTGCGTATATCCGTGCACGTCCACAGTTACTTGACCGTATTCATGAGGCACGGTCCAGCGATTCCCGTTTTTCAGAGATCATGGAGCAGGTTAGATAGGGCAGAGATTCCGAGTTCGTGATCGATGATCAGGGGGTATTATGATTTGGGACTCGACTGTGCGTACCGGATTCTGAGGGACTGAGGCATGAGATTCTTGAGGAAGCACATCGATCGGTATACAGTGTTCATCCGGATTCCACCAAGATGTATCATGATTTGAGAGATGTTTATTGGTGGGAAGGGATGAAGAGAGATGTCACAGACTTCGTTTCGAGATGCCTGACTTGTCAGCAAGTCAAGGCCGAGCACCAGAGGCCAGTTGGAGAGTTACAGCCTTTGCCCATTCCGGAGTGGAAGTGGGAACAAATTTCTATAGACTTCATTATGGGTCTACCCAGGACCAGTCGAGGGTATGACTCTATTTGGGTGATTGTCGACCGATTGACGAAAGCGGCTCACTTTCTGCCAGTGATGACCACTTTTGGATTTGCTCAGTATGCCCAGATATACATTGAGGAGATTGTGCGACTGCATGGCGTCCCGACTTGTATTGTGTCCGACCGATGCACCCAGTTCACCAGCCGACTATGGCAGAAACTTCAGGATGGTTTGGGCACCCGATTGAGTTTCAGCACAGCTTTTCATCCGCAGACCGTGTTGGAGATAGTGCCCTCAGAGTCAATTATTGGATCACAGGCACGTGATTGCAATGATTGATGGAGGACCTATGCCGGTAGGACAGTCTTACTCAAGATGATAGTATGCTATCTGGTTTATCTTTATTATCGTGTACTGCTTCAGGTGACCTTACAGGTCACTATTGCGCGTTGATAGAGCCCTTAGGATTCTTGCTTGACTGCCAGCAGTATGAGGGCGATCATATACGTGGGAGCTGGGGTCTATAAGCACATCCTTAAAAGGTCCCTAATCGAGGGAGTTTCGAGACAGGGCATCGATACTTTAGAGTAGACTAGTGTATACAGTCGAGACCCCGACGAGGGGCGGTGGCCGGTCTCACAAGCCACTGGTGTCAGTTGGTTCACCTAAAATGTATACATGTGCTCATTGGGTTATGAGTACACCGGACAGGACTCGCCGGGAACATGCTAGTTGGTCTTATACCTGACGTCAGATAGCAGTTCCCTGGTGACATGTGTACAGGTTAGTTCATCGACCTGAGATCGTCATTTGTCTCGTGTGAGTTCCCACTGTACTTTGATTACTACCCTACCACACTCAAAGGAGACGTGCAAACAGGTTTTAGTTGGGTACAGGCCCGAGCCACATGGAGGCAGTGAGCGGATCTGCAGGGGTTCGTCTCTCCTGGTATCGAGGGTGAGGTCGCGCTGTGTCTAGGAGAGCCATTACACGAAGTCCTTGGCCAAGGCAGGAGATTTACTGGTAGGTATTCCAGTAGTATCTCAGGGTGTTCTGGGCTACACTCCGACACGGCTTGTACCGCTTTTGGGGGTCTGACTTTTTCCAACCCCCTAGGCCCGCCATGCAATATTCATAGACGAACGGACCGGACTGTACAGATATTGTCACTGACAGGCTCAGTAGGGTGTCAGGATGAGTTCGCTCATCGACGTCCCTTTTGGTCAATACCTGGTAGCCCATTACGTATGGCTAATACCTCTGATGTGCTAGTGGTTAAATCCCCAGCCAAGGGATTGACGAGTCTTTAGAGTCCCCGACAGACCGTTTTCTCAAGATTCGGGCGAAACGCTGTAGAGGCCGTATGGAGATATGGCAGGGTTCGATCATATACGTGCGGTATTGCACGGATCATGATCGGACGAATAATACTAGCGGGCTTTGGTTTAAGCCGGATCCTAGTATTGTACAGTGTAGATTTTGTCTCATTGCATTTGTATTCGGTCGGAATACAAATGCGGGTATGTATATACAGTCGCGGGGTTTTCCTGTAATTTATTATGGGATCAGTTTTCTGAAGTTGCCAGTTTGCTTTCCGTTTCGTTCCGACGAGGAGATGAAGACCGGAAATTCCGCGGGGAGATCGGGACGACGACGAGAAGATCGAAGAACACGGATCACTCGGTATATCTCTCTACCCCTTCTCTAATTAGCTAGGATTAGATTAATGGCCCGATCCGGGATTTTAAAGTGAGCGGTGGTGCCGGTTTACAAGTTTTGTAAAAGTTTCGTTTCCGCATTCCGGCGTCGGATTGACGGCCGGGGCGCCGCCGTGCACTTACACTGGTATCAGAGCCATGCCATTAACCTAGTCTAGCTTTCTCTAACATGTTTACAAGTTCGATCGGACGGATTTTCCGAAAACCTGCATTTTCTGGTTCAGTTCTCTGTCGAATTTTTTTTGGCTCGAAAAATTATTTGGAGCATTGCATAAATTCGAGCAGGTGTTTTTAAGCTTTCTGTAAAAATTAGGTACAGTGATCCTACAGTATGACCGCGGAACCGCGGCCAAACCCATGTTCTGGCCGCGGTTTCGCCGTAAGAAAGTGTGAACACCGTACCAAATTTCTACAGTGGCTCTCTGTATTGAAATTGGGGTTTTTGGTATATTATTTTTTGGGCCCAGATTTTCTTTGAGTGCTACAGTAGTGCTTGGTGCCCACTTCGGTAAATTTGATCGATCGAAAATTTTAAACATGTTAGTTCACAGTATTTACATTATATCTGCGACCGTGAATGTCATTTGATCGGTAAATCCTGTCTAACTGCTATAGCCCTTTTAGACGGATTTGCGAACATGACATTCACGTTGATGTTCTGTGTTGTGCTGTGATGTTGCGGATTGTCGTGGTGGATAGCCTGGATGCAATGGTAGTACAGTTTGGTTTATTATGTACATTTGATATTGCAGGGCGAGCGTCTGACATGTGGACTGCCGTCACTGCCTGTTTGTATATTATTCTTTTGGGGCACGACCGGGCTGAGGTCGATGTACCTGTTGTATATATATTTTACTTTCTGTACTAGGATTACCCCAAGGTGGGGTGCACGGATAGCCGGGTTCTAGAGGGCAACGGGCCCGCATCTCATGGCGTTGAGACGGAGGGGGCTTCACTCTAGAATTGGCGGGCTATTCGCCGCACCCGTAGGGGGTACAGGTTGACCCAAGGAGGGGTGCCCAAGTTACCGGATTCCGTGAAGTGCTGGGTGGTCCATTCACGTTGCTGAAGGGGGCTGCCTCGCTTCAGGTTTTGACGGGTAACTTTCCGCGCCCGTAGGGGTCTAGGATTTCATGGCACAGGCTATCCACATGACCAGGGGAACGTCGAGTTTCAGTAGCGGTTCTATGAAACCCGGGGATCCCAGATATCTGTATTGTTCTGTGATGCTTATTACATTTCTGTGATGTTGCATTTTATCACGCCTTGAGCGAATATTATATATTGATATATATACTAGTAGATGTTGTATATGTTTTGCATCCGCGCTAGTCCAGTCCCCGCTCTGTGTAACATTTTCAAAAGTATAAAATATTAATTTTGGGAATTTTTATAATTTAATATTATTTTATTGATTATTTTAATATTAAATCTATAATTAAATGCAAATAAATAGGAAAAATGTTAGAAAAACTATGAAAAATTTTGGAAAATTCTAAAATAGGGTAAATTAGTGAATTATGACATTTTTAAGTTTTTGTGATTTGTTTGACACTAATTTAGTGCTAATCGCGATTAAAATCGCTAATCGGGTTTTTTTTGGCAATTTTGTGCAAAACTTGCACATATCACTTTTTCTCACACTTGTGCATTTTCTTTCATGATATTTGGGTTTACTATTCTTGTGAGAAGGATTATGGTTTAAAAAGAAAAGGAAAAGATTAAAGAATGAGAGTAGGTGAGAGAGAGGGGCATGGGCTCTTTGACCTTGAGACTTAGCCATTTTCTCCCATCATTTTCCCTTCCTCTCCTCCCTCCTCCTGCTGCTGCTCCTGCACCCCCTTTTCCCTCCCTCTTCAACTCCTCACTTCACCTCAAAATCTATCTCAAAACCTCACATCCCTTTCACGAAAAAGATGCACAAGCTCGGGATCTACGCAATGGACCAAGAAAGCGTGGATTTTGGCCACTAGGGGCAACTCAAGAATATTCTTGAGTTGCTAATGGAGGTAATTACTGAACCATTAGCTTAATTATAGCCTTTCCTATAACCCCATGTTAAGATTTAACCGATATTGTGTGATATTATGGACTTGGTGATAACCTAGTTAGGGTTTGAGGGAATTGGTGTTGTATTATGAAATTGAGCTCAGTAGAGGCCTTACCAACACCCTAGTGTATGAATTGGAACCCAAAACCTGAAGCTAGAACCAGAATACGGATTTTAGAAACCGATATCGGGGAAAATGTGAAATCTGTGTAGTGTTTATTGAATCTGCTGTCACCCCGAGACTCCTAAAAGAATATTGAGTGGACAGTGAGATGTGCAGGCACCATTGAACCAACACCCCAAACCCTAGCCCCCAACTCATCCGTACAGCCGCCAATTTCTCCCAATTGGCCGCAATTTGCGGCCTGGGTCCCACCTTCTTGGCTCGTATTGGTTCTGTAGCTGCTACATGTTTATGTTAGACCCCTGGTATATATAGATTTGTATAAAGTGATCTAGGGTGAAATCTGGGACATATATCCTAAGTTGCTATTTTGGATTCGTGTTTCCGTATTCCGTATTTTTGATTCTGCAATTGTGAATTGTGTTTTGCCTCGACTATTTGGCGTTTATACGACGATATAGAGGATTCATTGATGGTTTTGAAGGCGTGCCATAGGTTCTCACCTATAGGCCCCCTTATCGTATCGTTTTGGATTTCATGCGCCGTTTTAGATTGGATGTGATTTTAATGCGCAAATACGATATTTTGATGTGTAGGTACCCATGAAGATCTCGGGACGACAAGCAAATACGTGGTGACGTCCGCAATTGATGATGCAAGGTGAGTAGATTATATCTACAGGGGGAAGTCGGTTGGATGGCGTATAGCACCCCCGCAGTCCGTAGATAGATTATTATGTAGTTTATTGTGATAGTTAGGTGTATTATGGATAGTGTAGGGTTAGAAGTGACTAGTGTAGTTCATAGTCGCGAACCCTAGGATAGAATTACACCTACACACACACCCTTACATATTACTTATACCTGCACTGTGTTTGATGATATGGGATGACTTTGGAGATGAGTCAATGATGTGGGCTTGGTGCCGTGAGATCGGTGATTTGATACGATTCATATGTGGGATATGACATGTGATTCTTGCGGGCTGGGGATGTGTGTTTACCCCCGCATGCATACTTTATTGATGGTGTCGATTTATACTAGACATAGAGTAGTACCCCAGATTATAAGATCTGATGATAGTGATACCTGTTATGTGACGAGATTGTGAGATGTTGGCCCCTACCCAGCTTTTGGGATGCCGTACGATGATTTACCGTACGAGCCGATATTGATGATAGATCCGCGCTCATGACTTGAGGATGTCATATGATATACTGTATCGTACGCGATACTATTGAGGCGGGATCACCGACTATTATATCTATATATATATCGACTCAGATTTAGGTGGTTTCCATACCCCTCCTGATTTACTTGATACTTAGATCTGTAGTTTGCATAGTAGATGTTAGACTAGACCGAGGCATACCTATTTCAAAAGCTATGAATCAGGGGTATCTTAAAAGACAAACAAAGGGATTCTGCGAATACTTAAAAGGCGTATCCTTTCTTAAAAACTTCGCATCCCTTATTTTACTAAAACCCTGATTCGTCTTATTTCAAAAGGCATCACTGCAAGACTTATAAATATTGATGTAATTTATTCACTGTAGTGTTGATTATTTGACTTCCGCATATTCATGCTATTCATATTTCCTGCATATGTTATTGCTATACTGATATCATGCTGTTAGGACACCAGCACCATTATCGATGATGCGTATGTTCCACGTACACTATTTGCCGGCTCACACACTTCATCATCGATAATTGCCATGCCACTACACTGTAGTACTGCTGCATTCATGATATGATTTCCGCATGGCATATTGTACACATATACCGGTACACAAACATATATGATTCTGACTTGATTAGAGATTTGAGGGCCGCAAGGTATTCTTTAAGAACTGATTTAGTCTAAAGGAGCGGTTTCCCTCGACATATGCACATTATCATCATATTGTAGCTCATCTATATGTGACTTGACATGCTACTCATACTTGATGCTTATATCACATCTGATCATCATATTGTAGCTCATCTATATGTGACTTGACATGCTACTCATACTTGACGCACATATCATATCGGATCATTGACTTGCATTCTGGTTTGGATTACATGTGATTTCTGGATTTGGGAACCGTGGCTATTGCAAATATGTAATCATTTAAAAACCCGGTTCCCTTGATATGATATTTCGGTGCGTCCACCATGTGTTTTCTCGGTGCTAGAGTGATATATGAAAACCCGAATCGAGGAGGCGGTTGAGGCCGATTACGGGTACATGGTGGACCCGGTATGGTACCCCGGGGCGAGAACGGTTTCGCTGTGTAGTAGACGGTGAGCCCGGCAGAGGGACTACTACCTACCGGTGATTGTATTTGAGCTCGGCGGATATCTAGAGGATACCGACCGGAGTTGAGAGATGGATATGGGCTGACCCGTACTGCCGGGGCCGAGGGCCGATACCGCAGACGGAGCCCAGAGATGGACATGGGTTGACTCGTACTGCCGGGGGCCGAGGGCCGATACCGCAGACGGAACCCCATATGGACGAGGATTTACGTGTCGATGCTAGGCACGGGTTTCATGATGTTTTTCCATGATTTTGTTTATATCCTCATATTGCTTACATGATGTTTATTGTCATTGGGTGACGGGTGGACGGGTTCCACGTTTATTGTCATTGGGTGACGGGTGGACGGGTTCCACGTATATACAGATATAGATCATATACAGACATGGATCATATACAGACTGGATTTACACTGATCATACTTCATTTGTATATATAACAGGGTATGAGGGCGCTGTTATATATACCCTTACACCAATATTAGTGGTATGGGACGCTAATATATGTGTATTGATATCATTGATACTTCATCATATTTACTTCATGCAGACATACCTTATACTGATGACATGTTATTACCTGAGTACTTGGCACCACATACCTGTTTAGATGTTGATTTGCCACCTTATCATGTTTCAGGCTTATTCCTTAAGGTTTATTACTGATTGTTGACTTAGGTTTATGTCTTGCATTCGGTTTCTGCTTGTAGATGTTTCTATTCACGAGTTGGCAACTCACCCCCGTTGTGCCACAGTTCTTGCAGGTTCTGCCGTACAGGTTTCATTGCAGCATTTCTGGCACACTATTTTCTTGCGGGTGGTTTGCTTTTGGTAGGTGGATTCTTTCGCATCAAGAACCACCATTGTATTTATTTTATTCATTGTATCTAGAATTTCCATCAACCAAAACTTGTATATTGTTTCAGACCTACTAGTGATGTATTATTCGACCTTAGAGGCGCGCTTAGTAGTATTGCGGTTTTCTTATTGCTTTTGAGCTTTCTTTTGGATTTGATCCTCGCCACTTGGCGTTGTATATCATATCATTGTTGCATATGTGGTTGCGACCGTCATTTGACGAAGAGCTAGCTCCCGCTTGGGGATGCCTTTATCATTGCATATATATTGTTATCCTTATTGTACCCCATTCGGGGCCAGTTTTACAAAAGAAACTCTGCCGAAATTTTTAGAAAAGACTGTACTGTTTTTAAAATACATATTCGGCTTAGTTATTTAAAAACCTTGATTTCAAACATGTTTTCTTCACTTCTTTAAACCAGTTCTTTACTTATTCTTAAAAATGGTTTTAGATTTCTGGGCTTTTGGCTTACTTGGATCAGATGGAGTCCTATAGACTTCATATGGTTCAAGGGCCAGTCACGTGCTCTTTCGGGTCGTGACACTCTGTCGTTAGTTAAGTAACCTAACGGGTAATGACGGGACCCAGTGGCGAATGCGGATGGCATATACGTACATCATTATTTTCATTCTTTATTGGTGTGATCAATTGATGGGACTGCATTGATTCGGATCAATGCAAGCTAAACAAACCTATTCTGATGTTGTTGGAATATTTTTCAAAAAGCTGTTATTGCAAGGACGTTCTCTTTTGTTTTGCACAGTGGTATTCAGTTGGAATATCCTGCACCTCAGTCGACGAGGCAAGGGCCGAGATCCCTTCACCGGGAGTGACCCCTTGGATAGAAGTTTGCGTCAGGGAAATAACTTCACTATAGTCGTTTACTTTTGCTTTGCATCGTGGTATTCAGTTGGAATATCCTGCACCTCATTCTACGGGGAAAGAGCCGAGATCCCTTCACCGGGAGTGACCTCTTTAGCAAAGGTTTTCGTCACTATATTTTTATAAAGCTCTCCGGTTCCTTCAATGATATTAAGTTCATTACGTTAAAGGTTTTTCGCCAAAAACCATTCGTAGCCCTCCGTCGTTTCATATGGATAGTCAATAGTATTCAAGCTGTGTTTGTTGGCCAAAGTCAAGGCACAGTGTTTGGTAGCTATTGGGTATTCATATGCAGCATAGATAGATGTATTGGTTTGGGACAGTCGTACTGCCTTGTTGGCCAAAGTCAAGGGTAGGTACGGGTGGGTTCAAATTAACCTGGAGAATGACGGATAGAACTTGACATGTGACTTATGATTTGTTGGCAAAGTTAAGGTTATAAGAGCATGGGGTAAAAATCACATCGGGAGTTTCTAAAGAAACTGAAGCTTGCCAGATATGCGCATACCTTCTGGAGTGTGATAACGTGAGCGGATTCCGTCACGTTATCATGCGATGATAGTTGGATCCCGATTCCCACTGATGAGTTGGTTTACTCCTCGGGTGATCCCGACTAATTCTTCTTTCAGATTTGGAGGAGAATTTGACGGTACAGTGAGAGGTTTCCAGATTAGATAAAGTGACAACCATTCTGATCTAGGTTAGAGTGCACGCTGAGTGTTTCTTTTCTCTCTCTCTTTGGCAACGACCATGACCCGACCCTAAGACTATGACTCAGTAACCAAAATTAATCGAACCTTCTTAAACACTGGCTTTTGGATTGTCAGAGTTGCAAACCTCATTGCCACTCCTACTTTTACCCTTTTCTCCAGGACACCCCATATTACTACGAACGTCCACTTCCATTGGACAAAACCATTGTATGGTTATATACGAACTCGAAGGAATTTATTCGAGGATGGTTTCCGGTTCTGGAGAAAACAAATAGGACTATTCAGTTGTCTTTTCCTTTTACCTTCTCTCAGGTTGCGAGTACTCCTTGGTTTAGGAGATAGTACACCTATTACGCAAATTGGATAGTCTTCTTCTAAACCATAGGCAGGTACCGACTGGTAGGGAATGAAGAAAACCAATTAGCCTAACGATGGTGTACAGAAGGTATTAAGTAAAGGCATATCAAGGGATTAGTAAGAGGGCAAAGTAAATTGCGACTGCTATTCACGACCAAACCAAGTATTTCTTCGCCAATCCTAAATCACCTTTGTATTTCTCCAGGACACTCCGTATCACTACGAAGATCCACAGTTTATTAGATACTCCATCGTATGGTTATATACGAACTCGAAAGGAACTTGTTCCAGTTCGAGGATGGATTCTGGTTCAGGAGAAATAGGAATAAGGTTTATTCGCCTGTCTTTTATCTTCACCTTCACTCGCATTGCGAGTGCTCCTAGGATTAGGACAGTACACCCATTATGCTTATTGGATAGTCTTCTTCCAAACCATAGGCTGGTGCCGAACGGTAGGGAAGGAAGAAAACCATTCGGCCTAAAGGGGTGTACAGAAGGTAATGACTAAAGACATATGAAGGGAATTGGAGAGATGACATAGAAATATACGGTTACAATTGTGAATCTGGATAATGGAAGAGGCATTACTAGGAATACCAGGATACCCCTACGAAACATTTCAATGTTTCAGTTTCACTGTGTACTGTTAAAAGAAAACTGATTTCCCAATTAGACACTTGCTCCAGGGTATGTATTTACCAGGTATGATTCTTACATCTGTATGGTTTTACAGATGATGAG
The DNA here is from genome assembly GCA_030015575.1 of Agapanthus africanus. NCBI lineage: Eukaryota > Viridiplantae > Streptophyta > Magnoliopsida > Asparagales > Amaryllidaceae > Agapanthus > Agapanthus africanus. The sequence goes on along the minus strand of CM057341.1, from coordinate 667,021,823 downwards.
TGGGAGTAAGTTATTGGGAATTAGGTGATCATCCTCATTATATCAGAATTCGTTGTAATTGGTGATATTTGAGGAAATCGCCTGGGTTGTTTGCCGGACGGCAAATATTTGGTTTTGAATATCCGCTGTTATGGACCAATTTCAAATTGATATATCTGTACGTCTATTTTTATAGAGTGAGATATACTTTTTTGAAATTATGTCTATGACATTTACCTATATCAGTGGATGGTTAGGTAAGGAGCATTAAACAGCGGTGTAATTCTTCTTAACCATAAGTACAGTTTTCAACCTACGACACACAAGGAATGAGTTATTAGACTCAAGGGACTTATACAGAGTATTGTATGTTGTCCAGCGTCCATGAGGACAGAGGGGTTGGTTCTCGTACTATATTCGGTTTACTTATGACTTCTCTAGTTTTTAGACAGGTGTTTCGTAGAAACACAAGGTCTGAGTTTTGAGAAGTTATAAGTATAAGATTAAAGTAGAGAACCAGGTATTGCAAGTATCGGGATTCTTCAAGGTGATCGAAGATGTAGATACTTGTGAATGGTATTCAGTTGATAGTAATGATTAAGTGAACTTCCTTCTCTTTCGGGTTACTCATATCTGGATGCATTCCTAAGTTGAGTAACGCTGATCGGCCTCCTTCCATGTAGTTAACATGCACTGGAGACAGCTGCATGATTTGAATCTGGTTAAATTAAATCAGTGCCTCTGGTTCTATATTGGATATAGAACAGTTCATATCTTAACGATGTTAAGGTACGGGGAGTTGTCCGACTTATGCTTAAAACCAGACTCTGGATAACTCAAGGTACGTTTTTGTAATGGCTGTTTATGGGTTGACCCAGGCTATGACGAGGGTTGACTTTATACCATCTGGAAGATCAATAGTGATATTGTTCTTGACTCACCACAGTTTTAACCAAAATGGATTTTTTCAGAAAACAGTAATGGGAGTATGGTAGAACTGGAAGTGATTCCAGAACCGCAAACGATTACTGAAAGTTTGATAGGAACCTAAAGATTCAATCTAGCTTGACATTCCATTGGCCACTCCGCAGATACGGTGGGTAACCTCAGGCACCCGAGAGGTACTCCGGTAGCCTCAAGGACGGTGACAGGGAGGTTCTTGTTTACCTAGACTTGTCATTGCTGTTGTTCCAGGCTGTGAGGCCCGGCAGGAGGATGAGTATAGCGTCGTTCTAAACTAGCTTTAGAAGTGCATGTGTATATGACTCTGCCAGAGGGTTGTCGTAGTCAGTGGGAGCAGCGGAAGCATTGATGGACAAGTGGCTTATGTCTATTCATAGACTTAAGCAGATATAGCGGAGATAGATCATCTATTTCTGATGTGACAGTCATAGGTTTGACTTCATCAGAATAGGGGATGGATCTGTTAAGAAGGTAGTAGGGTGTGATGTCCTGGTATTTGGATGACGTACACAGAGTAGGAAGTGATATTCCTATACTACGATCGGTTTTACTTTGGTTGTCACACAGTGGTTTCTCCACATGGGACTTGGATATTATATCAGACATTCTGGTTACTGGATCTATGGTTTTAGATCTAGATTTGGGTAGTTTCCCAATCCGGGTACTTAGACAGCATTCTAAAGGTGTTTTAGAATGGACGACTCCAGGCACGGTAGTGTACCTGCAGGTGATGGAGTCACCCTCTCTAAAGGTGTCTTACAGACTAAAGGGGAGAGGGATGTGCATGATTGGAAGATCACTTGCTTAGGAAATTGAGTCAATCATGAGATGTCAAGTACCACACCAGAGGTTGTTTTTTGCACGAGATGCAATAAGTTGATATTAATCCAATACTGGAGAAACAATCGGAAGCAGTTTTAGAACATAAGCGGATGTTCTAGGGATATGATAACGACAGCCTCATCCAGGAGACTGTTATCATTCCAGGCTTCCAAGGAGACCTGGATGACAGAGAGGTTGTCAGAGTTATAGTTTTCCCTCTGACGAGGGGCAGTAGTTTGGACAGGAGGTCCAAGCGGATACAGAGGGAGGCATGGCGCAGGATACTGATTAAGTTCAGTTGACGATACAGTCTAAGAAGTTTGGATTTGGAGTTCATTTATGAGTTAGGTCCCATCAGATATCCAGACACATTCTAAGACAGATATTGCTCATTTCGGGAGATGGCTTTCTCCGCGAACTTGAGATAAAGAGAGACATAGAAAGAAACATCAAGGCGGATCCACTCACTGAGGCTATTCCTTGAACACATTAGTTTCGCAAACTGGTTTTGTGAGACTGGTTAGTAGAGGAGTTGGGTGTTCGGTATCACACGGGCTGTGAGTATGCGACATCGCAATAATTAGCCTTGAGTGAAAGTGGGAGATTGTTGGAGATAGTGCCATCAGAGTCAATTATTGGATCACAGGCACATGATTGCAATGATTGATGGAGGACCTATGCCGGTAGGACAGTCTTACTCAAGATGATAGTATGTTATCTGGTTTATCTTTATCATCGTGTACTGCTTCAGGTGACCTTACAGGTCACTATTGCGCGTTGATAGAGCCCCTAGGATTCTTGCTTGACTGCCAGCAGTATGAGGGCGATCATATACGTGGAAGCTGGGGTCTATAAGCACAACCTTAAAAGGTCCCTAGTCGAAGGAGTTTCGAGACAGGGCATCGATACTCCAGAGTAGACTAGTGTATACAGTCGAGACCCCGACGAGGGGCGGTGGCCGGTCTCACAAGCCACTGGTGTCAGTTGGTTCACCTAAAATGTATTCAGGTGCTCATTGGGTTATGAGTACACCGGACAGGACTCGCCGGGAACATGCTAGTTGGTCTTATACCTAACGTCAGATAGCAGTTCCCTGGTGACATGTGTATAGGTTAGTTCATCGACCTGAGATCGTCATTTGTCTCGTGTGAGTTCCCACTGTACTTTGATTACTACCCTACCACGCTCAAAGGAGACGTGCAAACAGGTTTTAGTTGGGTACAGTCCCGAGCCACATGGAGGCAGTGAGCGGATCTGCAGGGGTTCGTCTCTCCCGGTATTAGGGGTGAGGTCGCGCTGTGTCTAAGAGAGCCATTACACGAAGTCCTTTGTCAAGGCTGGAGATTTACTGGTAGGTATTCCAGTAGTATCTCAGGGTGTTCTGGGCTACACTCCGACACGACTTGTATCGCTTTTAGGGGTCTGACTTTTACCAACCCCCTAGGCCCGCCATGCGATACTCTAGACGAACGGACCGGACTGTATGGATATTGTCACTGACAGGCTCAGTAGGGTGTCAGGATGAGTTCGCTCATCGACGTCGCTTTTGGTCAATACCTGGTAGCCTGTTACGTATGGCTAATACCTCTGACGTGCTAGTGGTTAAATCCACAGCCAAGGGATTGACGAGTCTTTAGAGTCCCCCACAGACCGTTTTCTCAAGATTCGGGCGAAACGCTGTAGAGGCCATATGGAGATATGGCAGGGTTCGATCATATACGTGCGGTATTGCACGGATCATGATCGGACGGATAATACTAGCGGGCTTTGGTTTAAGCCGGATCCTAGTATTGTACAGTGTAGATTTTGTCTCATTGCATTTGTATTCGGTCGGAATACAAATACGGGTATGTATATTGTAGGGTTCCTAGGTATCCTAATGAGGTCTCACAAGGCATCAACCATGCCAATTTCAAATTTAAACGGTGCCGAGAAACCCTAGAATGGATCGTTGGCGAGATTTCTAGGCGAAAAGAAAACTAGTTAACACTTAACTAAGAGAATACGGAAATACAACCTTTGTAGATCTGGTGCTCCACCTCTATAGCTCCGCAACGAAGTCCCCTCGCTGTCCAAATGAATTCCCGGGCTCTAGCGTCGGCTTCGTCGGAGAAATGGCGAGCTAGGTCGTCGATGTCCATGCCGAAGATGATCTATGTCGAAGCATCGCAAAATCAAGCTCTCACTTCACCAAGTCATGAAACTTGTGAAGAAAACACACTATACTACTTGGCAAGAGGTAGAGGATGAAGAAATAGGAAGTGGGTAGACTTTAGAATTGGATTTCTCACTCATTTCATCAATCCACCATTGATGAAGTGAAGGTTTCTTCAACTTGAAGAAGATGAAGAAGCAAGTAGAATATGATAAGTAATATTAAAAAGAATAATAAAATCAAATACTTATCATGTTCTAACCTAGGTTAAGTGTAGAGAATAAACCATGGTCACTTGGATGGGTTAGGGTTAAGCATGATGACAAGAATGGTTGCTAAAGTCAAAGCTTCATGAAGCTTCAACTTAAAACAAAAAAGGCCACCATTCTTATCTTAATCCTTTTCAAATAAATAAATAAATAAATAAAAATGCAAAACCCTAATCAACACTTAACCATGGTTTAATTCTTTATACTTAACAACAAGATCATGTATCATCAAACATGATACAAATATGTGCACAAAAGTATATCACGTATACTTCTTGCACATCAAGTGAGAAAATCCATTTAAAGTGAACCAATACTAGTTAATGCAATGCAATATATCAAATATATAATTATGCATTAAATCATTAAATCAACATTTGATTCAATGATCCGGTCATGTCGCACATAACCGACTAGAATCCAATGTATCGATTTATCGAATCAATGATTCGATAACTAGGTCATATCGAATGTAACCAATCGAAACATATATCGCGAGATTGAAATGCGGTATCACATACACGCATTATTCTCGGTCCTGCACATATCTCATATGCGCTCCTATTTCGTTTCGCTTGAGCCAGGAAACCTCTGTGTAGGACTCTAAAGACTCGTCAATACACCGGTAGCAGATGATGATCATATCAAGCATCCACAAGCCGCAAGCGGTCTGCTAAACGTAACGGCCACCCGGGTATTGAGCGATCAGAAGATCGACGAGCAAGCCCGCTCACACTCCAGTGAATCCAACCAGTAACACTACCGTACAGTCCGGTCTGATCGTCTGATATATCGCATATCTCGCCTAGGGGTGGTAAACGTCAGACCCCAATAGCTCGATAAGTTGTGTCGATATGAGGTCTATAACAATTCGAGAAACTACTGGTAACACTTACCAGTAAATCTCAGCAACCCTGGCCAGGGATTTCCTGTTATAGCCAATCGAACACAGCACAACATCAACTCCCTATACCGGGAGAGACGAATCCCCTCCTATCGCTCATTGCCTCCATGTGACTCGGGACTGTACCCAAAAACCACCGTTTTGCACGCCCTCTTGGACGTGGTAAGATGGAAATCAAAGCACAGTGGGAACCACACAAGACTCTATGACGATCTCGGGTCAACAGACTACTCTGTATCAATGTCACCAGAGAACTGCCATCTGACGTAAGGTATAATACCATCTGGGAGTTCTCGGCGAGTCCGTCCAGTATACCCACTCTCTACCGAGCACCCGTATATCATCTCTGATGTCAAACACCAATGGATATGGGATCATCCATCGCCCATCTGTATGGGTCGAGAAGGTATACGCTAGTCTACTCTGGTATATCGATGCCCCGTCTCGATATACCCACGACTAGGGACTTTGAAGGATGTACTTATGGACTACCATGTCCCCACTAGTATGATCCGCATCATAGTCCAGGTAGTCAAGTACACATCCTAAGGGCTTTACCAACATGTAACAGAGAGACAATCAGTATTCACGTTAAGGTAAAGAGCAACCAGATAGCATACTATCATGTCGAGCAAGAAAGTCCTCCCTATATATGTCCCAGCATCCACTACAATATACATCCTATGTATAGCAATGGCCTCTAGGGCATACATATAACTAACAATCTCCCACTTGCACTAGGGCCATCTGTAGCAGTGGTTGTAGTATCTCATACTCAACCATCCCATAAAAATCTCTCTCTGGGAACAGGCCTTTGTGAGTGGATCCGCTGTGTTGTCCTCTGAGTCTACTCTCCTAACCTCGATCCCTTGGAGATCAAGCATCTCCATGATCAGATGACACTGCCTTAGAATATGTCTGGATCACCGATGGGACCGTCGTTCCTTGGCATAAGCCACAACTCCATTGTCACACAATGGGAGGAACAAAGTTCATCTTATGAACTAATATACACCCAGACTGCCTCTTTGGTAGCATCTTAAGTAGCGATGTATCCTGCCTTTATCGTCTAGTATGCCACGGTATCTAGCTTGGAACTCTTCCAACATACCGTCCCTTTACTGAGGGAAAAGACAATGCCTGTGACTGACATTCAGTCGTCTTTATCACCCTGGAACCCTTCCAGTGATTCTCCCCAGGATCAACTGATGCCATCTCACTACAACTAGTGAGTAGCCTAACATCTATTTAGATCTATCTCATAGATCCAAAATCCAAGATTTAGTAGGTATCATTTTGATCCTACACGGAGAATCTTTGTGATAAACGGAGATTGATCGAGCGTAGCATAGGAAACTCCTTCCCTATCAAGAGTATGTCATCCATGTACTCTACGAGGATCATCTCTATACTCCCTACTACCCTTTTGTATATACAAGGTTCATCTACCATTTTGATGATGTCAAACTCTTTGACTAATTCATCAAAACAGATGTTCCAACTCCGCGATGCCTGCTTTATCCTATAAAGCATCTTGCACACGTTTCCGCTGCTCCCACTGTCTACGAGGCCCTCTGGCTGTGTACTTATAGACGCTCTCTTCTAAAACATCATTTAGAAAAGCTGTCATGACACCCAACCACCAGATATCGTAGTCATAGTATGTAGCCGTGGCAAGTAGGATCTGGATGGACTTAAGCATAGCCACTAGAAAAGGTTTCATCATTATCCACGCCTGGTCAATGATGCAAACTTTTAACAAGTCTAGCTTTGAAAGTCTCAACTTTTCCATCTACACCAAGTAATCTTCTCAAGATATACTTGCTCCTGATGGGGATTTAACCCTTCAGATATAGCAACCAAAGTCCATACTTTGTTGGTGTGTATGGATTCCATCTCAGATCGCTAAGCATCCAGCCATTCTTACAGAGTCACACTCCTGATGGCCAGCTCGAAACGAGTTGGGTCATCATCTCATGATGCAATCCTCGCTCCCACTGTCATAGAGAAACCAAAGTATCTCTCAGGTGGGTGAGGAACCCTACTAGATCGGCGGAGAGGCTGAGGTTCATTGGTAATTATAGAATCCTTTGGTTCTGTCAAATCTTCAGCTGCAGTTTTGTATAGCTGGAACATTTCCAGTTCTACATGACTGACCTTGCCTCGATCTTGTCCGGATTTTGCTTTTCAGACATAGGCCGGACAACCCCAAATCTTAACTAACTTAAGAAATGGGCTCTTCCTTTTCCATATCACATATGAAGTGGTAGGCAACTGGTTTGATTTGAACCCTATTCAATAGGTATGCAACTTCTCAAGTGCATAACTCCCAAAAGGAAATAGGTAACTCAGCAGTACTCATCATAGAGCACACCATATCAAATAGGGTGTATCTGTTCTGCCCCGATTTACCATCGTGCTATGGTGTATACGGAGGAGTAATGCTGAGAGAGAATCTCATTCTCCTTTAGAATAGTCCAGGAATTCCGTGCACAAGTATTCTCATCGCATCAAAGGACATAATACTTTTACCCGTATTTTGGTTCTCTACTTCTAACTTATATTCTGTGAATATCTCAAAAGGTTCAGACTTGTGTTTCAACAGGAACATAGGTCTGAATCTCGAAAGATCATCAGAGAATGTAATGAAGTACAAAGAACCGGTCCTGGCATGTGTAGACAGGGGACCTACATACATCAACATGTATCATCCCAAGAGTTCACTAACTCTTTCTCTGTTTCCAATAAACAGAGCTAGTGTCATTATATCTTTGTGACATGACTGGTAAGTTTCACAAGATGTAGATTCAAACTGATTTAAATATGCATCTACATGTAACTTCAGCTAGTCGGGTCACATTGATCTGACCTAGTCTACAATACCTTAAGAAGGATCCGTTCATTTCTGAACTCTTCCTCTTATGTGTGTTCCATATACTAAGAACTGTAATTTGATTTAGAACATCAATGCTTTTAGATAACGTGCCTGAACCGATCAACTTTTGATATAGGAAATGTTCAAAACATTATCCAACAATACAAAATTTTATCATTTCTTTACTTATAAAGAGAGTGATATGATTTTGTATATCAGGTTCGGTATCTAACAACATTCGTTCAGAATCAATGTATTGGTAATACAGGGTGACAGTGACCAACAGACTTGGCTGCAACACTTGCCCCGTTTTCTGCCTCATGAAACTTTTCACCCGTTCTCAGTTCTCTACCTTTCTGTAGCCCTATGTAACAGATTACATATCTGGGATCCTGATCTGGTATCACATACCCAGGACGTAAAGGACACTGAGAAACAGTTCTATATAATGAACACACCCGAAGATGATGCATCATCATGCACTCTCCTCGTTTGGGCGGCACGGGAAATCTGGTATTCCCTAATTTCCTGCTCTGTCTTATAACAATTATAAGTTGGAGCGGGACCAACGTTCCCCAGCTCAGTATAACAAGTGGGTTTGGTCAAAAATCCGTATTATTATCTTGATTAAGGCGTGATATGGTCACTACCTGGAGAGAGAGAGAAGAAAACACTCAGCGTGCGCTCTTGCAAGAATAGATTGGTTTTTATTTTATCTAATCAGGATGGCTCCCACTGCTTTTTATCAAATCTTCCTTCAAACCCTAAAAGGAAAGACTAGCCGGGATTAATTACACACTACAAGTTCGCCAATCTTTCAGCCAGGCCAGTGTCGGTACTTTGAGGGAGGTCCCCCGTGCTTTCGCACGAACCTAATTAATGTAAACCTCGTTTTCCCAGAGGCGTAACCCCGTTGACACCTTTCTAGACACCTACTTGATCGGCTAATTGTAATGTATAAAACTCTCCCAGGAGTAACAATTACTCGCAGCGGGTATCGGGATCCAACTATCTCATAGAAGGTATGCAATCTCATTGCAAATTTCAACACTTGAAATTCCCGATAATATTTTGCCCCTAACGTGCTATGACCTTGACGAAAGCCAACAAACCATAGCCCGCTAGTCAAGTTCAACCCGTACATTTCTTGATCGAATTAAACCCACCCGCACGACCCTTGACGAAAGCCAACAAAGCCGCACGACTACCCTAATCCAATCGCATCGTATGCTAGCAGATAAGCAGCATATAGCTACCGCACACTGCACCTTAACGAAAGCCAACAAATGCAGCACGAATACTATATACAACTTATCTGAAATGATGGAGGGCTACGACAGGTTTTTCTGAAAACCTATTGCGTAATGAACTTGATATCGTTGTAGGATCGAATGAATTTTGAAATGGAGTGTTTTTGAGGCTTTTCTAGTTTTGCTAAAGGAGTCACTCCCGGTGAAGGGACCGTCGGTCCTTTCCTCGTCGAATGAGGTGCGGGATATATCATATATATCACTGTGCAAAGCAGAACTCTTAAAAGCAATCAAAAGACAAACCGAGTGTGTAGCATCTGCCAGTTATTGCTAAAGGAGTCACTCCCAGTGAAGGTATCTCGGTCCTTTCCTCATCGAATAAGGTGCAGGATATATCGTATATACCGCTGTGCAAAGCAAGAACTGTAGCTACCTGTTTTATTTTGAAATTCGATTCTACAACATCTTAGGTTTCTTTTATTTTCATTAATCACATTAATGAAGTCCCATCATATAAGTACCTAAACATCACAGATAAATACGACGTACACTTATGCCATCCGCATTCGCTTCGATGTCCCCTCGTGCACCGTTAGGTTAGGTAACTAACGGCAGAGCGGGGCAGGGCTAGCGCGGGTGTAAAACATAAGTAACGCTTATATAATATATCATATATACTATATACAGTATCCATCACAGAACATATCACATGATCACATCACAGATATCGCAGCAAAAGAATCATATGAAATATTGGATATACTAGGACGTCCGTGTTTTCAATACGAGCCAGTATAAAACACGGATTCCACGGTCGCGATGAATAGCCAAACCCACACCCCTAGACCCCTACGAGAGCGGCAAGCAACCCTACCAATTCTAGAGTTAGGAGACCCAGACTCGACTCCTCGAGTTGGTCTCCCACTGGACTCCAGAACCCGGTTACTTGTGCCCTCCTCCTTGGGTCTATCCTAGTGCGGAAAAGTAAATAATATACAAACGGTGATATCTTCCGCAACCTGGAAGTGCCCTAAAAAAAAAGAATATTACATACAAGTTTTTTACATGAATGAAAATGAAAAACACTCATCTCACATAAAAACCCCCGGCTATTCAAACACGACGATCCAATATAACATATCCAGCAACACATAATATCACATGTCATCAACGTAAGTAAATATGTCTATCCCAATTGTCGTTGACATATAGCAACGAAACCGGCGATATCACATATTACACTTACGGTCACAGAAAAGAAAGTGTAAAACTACAACAGTTGGAATCCGCAACCACCTCAGACATCGCATGCCTGACCAAATGAATTACTTAGACATCGCATACCTAACAATTATAAACCCCGCATTTTAGTCTCAAAATCGAAAACACTTTTCAATATCAAGTCGGGCAATTCAACAAGATTCCCGACATCCTGATCGAATGCTCGTCGCAAACTTCAGTAGACGGCCGCACCCCCGACGCCGTTGACGAAGTGCACCAAGGCGGAACACCGCTGCCGCGAGCACCCGAACGGATGCTTTCGGCGACGGGGTTCTCCTACAGTCACTTGGTCGGGGCAATGAAGTGAGGCTGTCTATTAAGTTTACCCGGCGAGCATCCGCGTACGCTACGTGATTGCGACGGACTTTTGATCACATCAAAATTCCGTGGCAACCGATCAAGTGAGACTAAACTGCTATGTTTATAACATTCATTCAGTTATCTCATAACTCTTTGTGAATTCCAATTATTGTATCCCATTCCGGATAATTAGAAAATGTTAAAATTTTCGATCGAACATCCAAACACCCAAATTTTCCCGAAACAGGTCAACACATGAAATAAGGCTAACAACATTCAGTTCGTGCCTCAGTACCAACGGTCCAGCCGTTGAAGGGTCAAGCCAACGCCTCACATGTGGCACGCCGTACTGCCCCAAACCCGAAGGTTCAAAGGGCAGTTCAAGACGGTCACATAATCGAGTTAAGGTTTGTTGTCTTCTAGAGGGTCCATCGCGTTACTTGCACTACTTAGAACGTCGTTAAACTACGGAAAAATCCAACACTTGGAAATTTCCCGACAGGGGAAAAATTGGGTATTTATATCCGGTCGAACTTTTTAACATATTCTAAAAATACCCGGAAAAGCACACCGACAAAAATTAGACAGTCCGATCGAATACACCGAGTCCCCAATACAACCCAGAAAATACAACTCTGGAATAAATATTAAAAACATCCAGAACACACAAGAAACACCAACAGAAACAACTGAAGAAAACACACATCCTAATCATCACAGACGGCCGCGGAACCGCCGCAAAAGGGGGGTCAACGCCGCGGTTCCGCGGCCTTACTGTTGAATTAGGTTGTCGTTTTCTCCAGTTTTTCTTAGAATTTCCTGCACATTTCTCTGCATATTTTTAATTCCAAAAAATCCACATTTTACAGAAATGTCCAGAGAGCATGTTAAGGGTTGGGTTTCGGGTCGATCGGACTTCAAATTCCGTCGGGACTTCGCCTAAGGCTCTAGCTAGGCTCTGATACCACTGTAGGGTTCCTAGGCATCCTAATGAGGTCTCACAAGGCATCAACCATGCCAATTTCAAATTTAAACGGTGCCGAGAAACCCTAGAACGGATCGTTGGCTATATTTCTAGGCGAAAAGCAAACTAGTTAACACTTAACTAAGAGAATACGGAAATACAACCTTTGTAGATCCGGTGCTCCACCTCCATAGCTCCGCAACGAAGTCCCCTCGCTGTCCAAATGAATTCCCGGGCTCTAGCGTCGGCTTCGTCGGAGAAATGGCGAGCTAGGTCGTCGATGTCCATGCCGAAGATGATCTACGTCGAAGCATCGCAAGATCAAGCTCTCACTTCACCAAGTCATGAAACTTATGAAGAAAACACACTCTACTACTTGGCAAGAGGTAGAGGATGAAGAAATAGGAAGTGGGTAGACTTTAGAATTGGATTTCTCACTCATTTCATCAATCCACCATTGATGAAGTGAAGGTTTCTTTAACTTGAAGAAGATGAAGAAGCAAATAGAATATGATAAGTAATATTAAAAAGAATAATAAAATCAAATACTTATCATGTTCTAACCTAGGTTAAGTGTAGAGAATAAACTATGGTCACTTGGATGGGTTAGGGTTAAGCATGATGACAAGAATGGTTACTAAAGTCAAAGCTTCATGAAGCTTCAACTTAAAACAAAAAAGGCCACCATTCTTATCTTAATCCTTTTCAAATAAATAAATAAATAAATAAAAATGCAAAACCCTAATCAACACTTAACCATGGTTTAATTCTTTATACTTAACAACAAGATCATGTATCATCAAACATGATACAAATATGTGCACAAAAGTATATCACATATACTTCTTGCACATCAAGTGAGAAAATCCATTTAAAGTGAACCAATACTAGTTAATGCAATGCAATATATCAAATATATAATTATGCATTAAATCATTAAATCAACATTTGATTCAATGATCCGGTCATGTCGCACATAACCGACTAGAATCCAATGTATCGATTTATCGAATCAATGATTCGATAACTAGGTCATATCGAATGTAACCAATCGAAACATATATCGTGAGAATGAAATACGGTATCACATACACGCATTATTCTCGGTCCTGCACATATCTCATATGCGCTCCTATTTCGTTTCGCTTGAGCCAGGAAACCTCTGTGTAGGACTCTAAAGACTCGTCAATACGCCGGTAGCAGATGATGATCATATCAAGCATCCACAAGCCGCAAGCGGTCTGCTAAACGTAACGGCCACCCGGGTAGTGAGCGATCAGAAGATCGACGAGCAAGCTCACTCACACTCCAGTGAATCCAACCAGTAACACTACCGTACAGTCCGGTCTGATCGTCTGATATGTCGCATATCTCGCCTAGGGGTGGTAAACGTCAGACCCCAATAGCTCGATAAGTCGTGTCGATATGAGGTATATAACAATTCGAGAAACTACTGGTAACACTTACCAGTAAATCTCAGCAACCCTGGCCAGGGATTTCCTGTTATAGCCAATCGAACACAGCACAACATCAACTCCCTATACCGGGAGAGACGAATCCCCTCCTATCGCTCATTGCCTCCATGTGACTCGGGACTGTACCCAAAAACCACCGTTTTGCACGCCCTCTTGGACGTGGTAAGATGGAAATCAAAGCACAGTGGGAACCACACAAGACTCTATGACGATCTCGGGTCAACAGACTACTCTGTACCAATGTCACCAGAGAACTGCCATCTGACGTAAGGTATAATACCATCTGGGAGTTCTCGGCGAGTCCGTCCAGTGTACCCACTCTCTACTGAGCACCCGTATATCATCTCTGATGTCAAACACCAATGGATATGGGATCATCCATCGCCCATCTGTATGGGTCGAGAAGGTATACGCTAATCTACTCTGGTATATCGATGCCCCGTCTCGATATACCCACGACTAGGGACTTTGAAGGATGTACTTATGGACTACCATGTCCCCACTAGTATGATCCGCATCATAGTCCAGGTAGTCAAGTACACATCCTAAGGGCTTTACCAACATGTAACAGAGAGACAATCGGTATTCACGTTAAGGTAAAGAGCAACCAGATAGCATACTATCATGTCGAGCAAGAAAGTCCTCCCTATATATGTCCCAGCATCCACTACAATATACATCCTATGTATAGCAATGGCCTCTAGGGCATACATATAACTAACATATATACAGTCACGGGGTTTTCCTGTAATTTATTACGGGATCAGTTTTCTGAAGTTGCCAGTTTGCTTTCCGTTTCGGCCATTTTTCTTTGTATCTTTCCCTGGCTGAAAATTGGTGGAGGAGGGCTTATTTGCAATTGTGCAAATTAGCATTGTGGAGGGAGGTCTTTGCATACTTTTGCATCATGATGGTTCACCATCCATTGACTTCATTTATTCATCGTGACTTGATATGATTAGGTGATGGAGTGAAGACTTGACTATGATCATTGTTTATCATCACTACCCAATTTTCCTTATGGTCACCTTGCACTAGCTTGTGCTCACCCCCCTTGACTTTTTCCCCTCATTTTTTCCACAAGCTTGGCCGGCCACATATTAGAGGTGGGCTGTTCATATTTTGAGGAGAGGGATTTGGTTCTTATATGCTTGCTAAAAATTCCCCAAGCCATCACAAAAAATTCACACCTCCACTAAAAAGGGCAACTTCAACCCCAATAGAGACAAAGAGCACTACACTTATTCTACAGCAATTCTTGGATACGTCGACTCGCCAACTTCGTGCCCGAGTTGACTCGGTTCAGAGGTGGGAGCCCGTAAAAGAATCCGTCGATGTGGTGCCCTTCCGACGAGGAGATGAAGACCGGAGATCCCGCGGGGAGATCGGGACGACGCCGAGAAGACCGAAGGACACGGATCGCTCGGTATATCTCTCTACCCCTTCTCTAGTTAGCTAGGATTAGGTTAATGGCCCGATCCGGGATTTTAATGTGTGCGGTGGTGCCGGTTTACAAGTTTTGTAAAAGTTTCGTTTCCGCATTCCGGCGTCGGATTGACGGCCGGGGCGCCGCCGTGCACTTACAGACCGACGGTCAGTCAGAGAGGACTATTCAGACTCTTGAGGACATGCTTCGAGCTTGCGTTCTAGATTTCGGTGGCAGCTGGGATCGTCATTTGCCCTTGATAGAGTTCTCCTGCAATAACAGCTTCCAGGAGACGATTCAGATGGCACCCTTCGAGGCGTTATATGGGAGAAGATGTCGATCACCCGTATACTGGACAGACTTAGTAAGAGCAGTATTTTAGGGCTGCAGATCGTACAGGAGACGATCGAAAAGATCCACTTGATTCGGGATAGGATGAGGGCGGTCCAGAGCAGGCAGAAATCTTATGCTGACAGACGCCGTCGCAGACTCGAGTTCGCCGTTGGTGATCATGTTTTCTTGAGGGTCTCTCCAATGAAGGGCGTGATGAGATTTGGAAGGAAAGGAAAGCTTAGTCCAAGATATGTGGGTCCCTTCGAGATCCTCGAGCGTGTTGGCACAGCTGCTTATCGGTTAGCTCTTCCACCTAGCTTCCCAGATGTTCACCCCGTATTCCATGTGTCGATGCTCCGCAAGTACCTTCATGACCATTCTCATGCGATTCAGCACCAGACGATCCAGCTGGAGCGCGGCCTTTCTTTCACCGAGCAGCCGATGGTCATTCTGGATTGACAGGTGAAGAAGTTGGGATCAAAGATTATACCGTCCGTAAAGGTTCTTTGGCGTGGCTCAAGCAGAGAAAAGGTCACCTGGGAGACCGAGGACGGGATGAGGGAGAAATATCCCCATCTCTTCGAAGGTACGCGTAGTTAATTTTTTAAATTCGGGGACCGAATTTCTTTAAGAGGGGAAAATTGTAACATTTAAAAAAAACCGTTTAGGTAATTTGCCGATAATCGGTAATATAACTCGTATTTTTCGTAAAACGTAATTATAATTATTTTTCAACATAGACCTAATTATACCTATTTTAGCTATGTAATTGCTAGCATTTGGTATTTAATTAGTCACTTATAAATTGCTAGTTTACTTAAATATTTTCCTTAATTAATTATTTTAAATATTATTATAAGATTTCACTTATACATTCAATTAGTGTTAATTACAAATGAGAATGGGTTAATTACACAAATATGAATTATGACAACTTAAAAACCTAGTTTGTAACTTGTGTTCTTTTTCTCATTTGTTTCCAAGGTTCTAGATCATTCTAAGAAAGAAAGGATTTAGAAATAAAATAAAATAAAATTAGAATTATGAAGTGTGATGTATTAATGAGGTAAGGGGGAGGGAGTTATTTTGACTTGGAAACATCTACACACACCCACAAACTTCCCCTACCCCTGCTGGCCGAAAATTTCTGCAGCTCCTCCCCCTATTTCCCCATCTCTTTTCCATCTCCAAAATCCCCAAAACTCCATCAAAATTCCACATTTAATCTCACAAGTTCATAGCTTATTCTTCACCCATTTCTCCTTAGCCTATTCTAACTTGGATCTTGGATCAAGAAGCCATTTTGGGAGGCCAAGTTGCAAGCTAGATCTATAAAGTTTGAGGTATAATCTTAACCCCATAGTTACTTTGTGAGTTAATTACCTTAATCTAAATTATTCAAGTGTTAATTTGGTTCTAATTGCTAGTTTAAGATTTTCAAGAAAAAGGTTTGATTTTGACTTAGGGTTTTAACCATCACAACTAGGATAGCTAAGTGTAGTTGCTATTTAGTGGCTTAGTTTGGATGTTTAATTGTGATTGTGGCCACAAGATCGCTAATCCATGAGGTTTTGCACCAAAATTCCTTTGGGTTGCTTACTAGGTTTTCGGTATAAATAGACGTTGGTTTTATTTGACGTTGTGATGATATATATATATATATATATATTATCTTCTATGATATATATTGTGTTGTGAATGAGCGATCGATACGATCGGGTTCTAGGTTTGGTGGTTATTGTTAGTTGTATGTATGCCCTAGAGGCCATTATTGTACATGAGATGTATATTATAGTGGATGCTGGGACATATATAGGGATGACTTTCTTGCTCGACATGATAGTACGCTATCTGGTTGCTCTTTATCTTAACATGTATACTTATTGTCTCTCTGTTACATGTTGATAAAGCCCTTAGGATGTGTACTTGACTTCTAGGATTATGATGCAAATCATACTAGTGGGGCCTGGGTAATCCATGAGTTCATCCTTCAATGTTCCTAGTCGTGAGAATATCGAGATGGGGCATCGATATTTCAGTGTAGACTAGCATATATCTTCTCGACCCATGTGATGGGCGATGGATGATCCCATATCCATTGGTGTTTGACATCAGAGATGGTATACGGGTGCTCAGTAGAGACTGGGTATACTGAACGGACTCGCCGAGAACTCCTAAATGGTATTATACCTCATGTCAGATAGCAGTTCTCTGGTGACACTGGTATAGGTTAGTCTGTCGACCCGAGATCGTCATAGAGTCTTGTGTGTCTCCCACTGTGCTTTTATTTCCACCCTACCATGGCTCTACTGAGTCGTGCAAACATGTGGTTTTTGGGTACAGTCCCGAGTCACATGGAGGCAATGAGCGATAGGAGGGGATTCGTCTCTCCCGGTATTGGGGGTTGATGTTGCGCTATGCTCAATTGGCCATAACTGAAATCCCTGGCCAGGGTAGATGTGATTTACTGATAAGTGTTATCAGTAGTTTCATGCCCGTTATGGACCTTACATCGGCATGACTTATCAAACTACTGGGGTCTGACGTTTACCACCCGTAGGTGAGATATGCGACATATCAGATGAATAGACCGGACTGTACGGTAAGTGTTACTGATTGGATTCGCAGGAGTATGAGCATGTTTACTTGTTGATCTTCTGATCGCTCAATACCAGGATGGCCGTTACGTTTGGCATAATTCTTGCGGCTTGTGGGTGTTTAATATGATCATCACCTATTGCCGGCGTATTGACGAGTCTTTAGAGTCCTACACAGAGGTTTCCTGGCTCAAGCGAAATGAAGTAGGAGCACATATGAGATATGTGCGAGACCGAAATTAATACGCGTATGTGATACCGTATTCTATTCTCGCGATTTGTATCATCGGTTGGTTATATGCGATATAGCCGGGTTATCGAATCAAGAGTTGATTCGATAAATTGATATACATGATATTAGTCGGTTATATATGATATAGCCGGATTATTAAATCAAGTGTTGATTTAATAATCTAATGTATAATTATATATTTGATATATTAATTTACATTGACTAGTATTAGCTTACTTAAGATTGCTTTTTCTCACTTGATTGTGCATTAAGTGTATATGTGATATATACCTGTGTACGTAGATTGTGTCATGCTTGATGATACATGCAACATGGGGGTGTGTGTGACTTACACCATGCTTATTAAAATGTGAAGATTTTTATTTATCTTAATAATTCAAAATTAGTGAGAATTTTGTCATGCTTGGAAGCTTGGAGAAGCTTGAAGCATCTTTGACAAAGCCCATTTGTTTTGTCTCACTTAAGATATTTATTAACTTAACCATTTCAATTAGCCATGGTTTAGTCTCTACAATGGTTAGGATATAATACTAACTCACCCATAGTTGCATAATTCACAACTCGATTTTATTCATTCTTCATTATTCTTCTTCTTCTTCATCTCAACTCAAAAGCTTTCTAGGTTTTTGATAAATGGTGAAAATGAGTGAGAAAATAAAATCTAAAGTGAGCCCACTTCCTACTTCATATCCTATACACTTGCTTGGGTAGTAAAGGGTGTTCTCTTCACAATGTTCTTGACCTAGTGAAGAGGCAGCTTGGGTTTGAGTCTCCTCGACGTAGATCATTTTCGGTCTCGAAGACTTTGAGCAAGCTTGCTCTTCTCCAAGAGAACCCATACTAGAGTTCGGGAGATCACTACTTGCAGCGATCGCAGCGAAGAGACTTCTACATAGAGCTTTAGAAGTGAAGGACCAGTCTACAAAGGTTATATTCTTTGTTCACTACTTGTAATGGTTGATTACATGTTTGGTTTTGTCTATTTACTCTAGCTTGATCCTAGCATAGGATTGATTAGCACCTTAGAATTTTTGAATTTGGCATGGTAGTTGCTGTGAAAACCCTGTAGGGTGCTAAGAAATCCCAATAGTGGTATCGGAGCCGGGCTAGAGTATTAGACGGTGTTTGTTAGATTACGAAACCGAAACGAACTCCGAAACTTGAAACACCAAATACGGGTTTTGTCGATTTTTAAATAACCTCAAAAAATTTTTTACACAAGTGCCGAATGATATTTGAGAGATTAGAAGAACTTGGCAAAAATTTGGGACCCAGTGCTTGGATGTTGGCTGAGATCATGGGGGTTGTGGCCGGCCCAAAGTAGGCAGTTTGTGTTCAAATTTTTTTCATGTTCTCATCTCTGTGTTTTGGTGTTTCAGATGTTGTTTGTTTTTGATAATTTTTCTTGTGATGTAATCTTACACTATAAGCAATTCGGAGTGTTTCGTATTCGTAGTTTAACATTGTATTTGGGTTTTCACAAGTTATCTAGGCGAAGTTAAAAAGTTCGATCGAATGTCAAAAACCCATTTTTCCAAGTTTAACGTATTCGGAAAAACATGCAAGTAATTCTGTGGAACCTCTAGAAGAATGAAAACCTAACTCGACATAATGACCATGGAACCACTTTGAACATTAGGGTTTGTGGCAGTTCTGTGGTGCCATTAACGAGGCTTGGGTTTGCCCTTCTACGGTTGGTCCATAGGTACTGTGGCATGTTCCGGGCATTATTAAAATTGTGCTCAAGTGTTGAGCTGTCGGGAAATTGTGGGACTTTGATGAATCGATCGAAAATTTTAACGTCATCCGGATATCATGTAATGGGATACAATAATTGGAATCTATCCAGTTGCATTCATGTTTAACATTTCGGTCTCGGACGGAATCGGGAATCTTGTTGAATTACCCGACTTCCTTCGAAAAGTGTTTTCATAGTTGAGACCTAAATGTAAAATTTGCATTATTAGGCATGAAATCCAGAATATGTAATATTCCGGGTTTATGATGTCTAAGGGCAGTGCAGATTCTAATTGTTATAGTTTTTCACATTCTTTTCTGCGACCGTAAGTGTAATATGTGGTGTATCGCCGGTTTCGTTGCTATACGTCAACGACAATTGGGATACGCATATTTACTTACGTTGATTACATGTGATGTTATGTGCTGCTGAGATATGTTATATTGGATCGTCGTGTTTGAATAGCCGGGGTTTTTTCATTTTCATTCATGTAAAAACTTGTATGTAATATTCTTTTATTAGGGCACTTCCGGGTTGAGAAGATGTCACCGTTAATGTATATTATTTACTTTTCCGCATTAGGATAGACCCAAGGAGGGGAGCACAAGTAACCGGATTCTAGAGTCCAGTGGGAGACCATCTCGAGGCGTCGAGTTCGGGTCTCTTAACTCTAGAATAGGTAGGGTTGCTTGCCGCTCTCGTAGGGGTCTAAGAGTGTGGGTTTGGCTATTCATCACGACCGTTGAATCCGTGTTTTATACAGGCTTAAATTAAAACACGGAAATCCTAGTATATCCAATATTTCATATGTTGTCTTCTGCTGCTGATATTCTGTGATGTGATCACTTTATATTCTGAGATGGATACATTATAATATATATATGATATATTATTGATGTTGCTTATGTTTTTCACCTGCGTTAGCCCTGCCCCGCTCTGCCGTTAGTTACCTAACCTAACGGTGCATGACGGGACTTCGTGGCGAATGCGGATGGCATAAGCGCACGTTGTATTTATCTGTGATGTTTAGGTAACTTAAATGATGGGACATTAATTAATGAGATTAATGAAGGAAAATAAACCTAAAGATGTTGTGGAATCGAATTTTCAAAAATAGGTAGCTCTAGTTGTTGCTTTGCATAGCGGTATTCCTTGTAGAATATCTTGCACCTTATACGATGAGGAAAGAGCCGAGATCCCTTCACCGGGAGTGACCTCTTTAGCAATAACTAGCAAATGCTACAACCCTTGGTTTTGTCTTTTGATTGCTTTTCTAGTTCTTGCTTTGCATAGTGGTATTGTGAATATCCTACACCTCATTCGACAAGGAAAGAGCCAAGATCGCTTTACTGAGAGTGACCTCTTTAGCGAAACTA
Organism: Agapanthus africanus; assembly: GCA_030015575.1. Classification (NCBI taxonomy): domain Eukaryota; kingdom Viridiplantae; phylum Streptophyta; class Magnoliopsida; order Asparagales; family Amaryllidaceae; genus Agapanthus; species Agapanthus africanus. The sequence goes on along the minus strand of CM057341.1, from coordinate 667,000,863 downwards.
GCAAAAGCCTAAAAAACACTCCATTTAAAATCATTTGATTCTGCAACGATATCAAGTTCAAAGCGTTAAAGGTTTTCTTAAAACCATCCGCAACCCTCCGTCATTTTAGGAAGTAGATGTAGGGTTCTTAGGCACGCTCAAGAGGTCTCACAAGGCATCAACCATGCCAAATTCAAATTTTTCATGTGCCTACAAACCCTAATACGGATCGTTAACTAGAGTTTAGGCAAAACAAATGCGAATAAACGACTTTACTCTAAAAGTGAACGGAAATACAACCTTTGTAGATCCGGTTCTCCACTTCCTTAGCTCCGTGAAGATGTCCCCTCGCTGCGATAATCGGATCCTGGACTCTAGCGTCGGCTTCATCGGAGAAATGGGCGGGCTAGGTCGTCGACTTCGATACCGAAGATGATCTACGTCGAGACAACTCAAGATCAAGCTCTAACTTCACCAAGTCATGAAACTTGTGAAGAAAACACCATATACTACTTAGCAAGTGGTAGAGGATGAAGAAATAGGAAGTGGGTTCACTTTAGAATTGGATTTTTCACTCTTTTTCTCATGTTGCTATTAATGGTAGCAAGCTTTCTTCATGTTGAAGAAGAAGAAGAAGAAGAAAAAGAATATGATAAGTATATGAAAAATTGGAAATAAAATGATACTTATCATATTTACAACCATGGTTAGGTGTAGAGAATTAACTAAGGTTAGGTTGAATGGTTAGGGTTAAGTATGAAACAAAAATGGTGGACTTTTTCAAAGCTTCATGAAGCTTCAACTAGAAAACAAATCAAGCCACCATTTCTCTTTATCTTTCAAAAAAGAATAAATAAATAAATGAATAGATAAGTAAATCAAAACCCTAACCATTAACAAAACCATGGTTTAATTCTTTACACAAACCCAAGTTGCATGTATCATCAAACATGATACAAACTAGTGCACAAAACTATATCAAATATACAATGTGCACATTAAGTGAGAAAATCCATCCAAAGTGAACAAATACTAGTTAATGCAAAATAATATATCAAATATATTATACATTAAATCATTAAATCAACATTTGATTTAACGATCCGGTCATATCGCATATGACCGACTAATATCCAATGTATCGGCTTATCGAATCAATCCTCGATTCGATAACTAGGTTATATCGCATACAACCAATCGATACATTCATCGCGAGAATAGAATACGGTATCACATACACGCATTATTCTCGGTCCCGCACATATCTTATATGCGCTCCTATTTCGTTTCGCTTGAGCCAGGAAACCTCTGTGTAGGACTCTAAAGACTCGTTAATACGCCGGCAGCAGGTGATGATCATATCAAACACCTACAAGCCGCAAGCGGTCTGCTAAACGTAACGGCCACCCGGGTATTGAGCGATCAGAAGATCGACGAGAAAGCCCGCTCACACTCCTGTGAATCCAACCAGTAACACTTACCGTACAGTCCGGTCTGATCGTCTGATATGTCGCATATCTTGCCTACGGGTGGTAAACGTCAGACCCCAATAGCTCGATAAGTCGTGTCGATATGAGGTCTATAACAGTTCGAGAAACTACTGGTAACACTTACCAGTAAATCTCAGCAACCCTGGCCAGGGATTTCCGGTTATAGCCAATCGAACACAGTACAACATTAACTCCCTATACCGGGAGAGACGAATCCCCTCCTATCACTCATTGCCTCCATGTGATTCGGGACTGTTCCCAAAAATCACCGTTTTGCACGCCCTCTTGGACGTGGTAAGGTGGAAATCAAAGCACAGTAGGAATCACACAAGACTCTATGACGATCTCGGGTCAACAGACTACTCTGTACCAGTGTCACCAGAGAACTGCCATCTGACGTAAGGTATAATACCATCTTAGAGTTCTCGGCGAGTCCGTCCAGTGTACACAGTCTCCACTGAGCACCCGTATATCATCTCTGATGTCAAACACCAATGGATATGGGATCATCCATCGCCCATCTGTATGGGTCGAGAAGGTATACGCTAGTCTACTCTGGTATATCGATGCCCCGTCTCGATACACCCACGACTAGGGAACTTGAAGGATGTACTTATGGACTACCATGCCCCCACTAGTATGATCCGCATCATAGTCCAGGTAGTCAAGTACACATCCTAAGGGCTTTACCAACATGTAACAGAGAGACAATCAGTGTACACGTTAAGGTAAAGATCAACCAGATAGCATACTATCATGTCGAGCAAGAAATTCCTCCCTATATATGTCCAAGCATCCACTACAATATATATCCTATGTATAGTAATGGCCTCTAGGGCATACATATAACTAACAATCTCCCACTTGCATTAGGGCCATCTGATAGCAGTGGTTGTAGTATCTCATACTCAACCATCCCATAAAAGTCTCTCTCTGGGAAAATGCCTTTGTGAGTGGATCCGCCGTGTTATCCTCTGAGTCTTCTCTCCTAACCTCGATCACCTTGGAGATCAGCCATCTCCATGATCAGGTGATACTGCCTTAGAATTATATCTGGATCACTGATGGGACGGGCGTTCCTTGGCATAAGCCACAACTCCATTGTTACACAATGGCAGGAACGAAGTTCATCTCATGAATTAATATACATCCAGACTTCCTCTTTGGTAGTATCATAAGTAGCGATATATCCAGCCATTATCGTCTAGTATGCCACGGTATCTAGCTTGGAACTCTTCCAACATACCGTCCCTTTACTGAGGGTAAAGACAATGCCTGTGACTGACATTCATTCGTCTTTATCACCCTGGAACCTTTCCAGTGATTCTCCCCAGGATCGATTGATACCATCTCACTACAACTAGTGAGTATCCTAACATCCAATTAGATCTATCTCATAGATCCAAAATTCAGGATTTAGTAGGTATCACTTTGATCCTATATGGAGAATCCTAGTGATAAGCGGAGATTGACCGAGCGTAGCATAGGAAACTCCTTCCCTATCAAGAGTATGTCATCCACGTACACTACGAGAATCACCACCATACTCCCTACTACCTTTTTGTATATACAAGGTTCATCTACCATTTTGATGAAGTCAAACTTTTTGACAACAACATCAAAACAGACGTTCCAACTCCGCGATGTCTGCTTTATCCTATAAAGCAACTTGCACACGTTTCCGCTGCTCCCACTGTCTACGAAGCCATCTGGCTGTGTACTTACAGACGTTCTCTTCTAAAACATCATTTAGAAAAGCAGTCATGACACCTAACCACCAGATATCGTAGTCATGGTATGTAGCCGTGGCAAGTAGGATCTGGATGGACTCAAGCATAGCTACTTAGAAAAGGTTTCATCATAATCCATACCTGGTCAATGATGCAGACCTTTAACAAGTCTAGCTTTGAAAGTCTCAACTCTTCCATGTACACCAAGTAATCTTCTCAAAATATACTTGCTCCTGATGGGGATTTAACCCTTCAGATAAAGCATCCAAAGTCCATACTTTATTGGTGTATAAGGATTCCATCTCAGATCGCTAAGCATCCAGCCATTCTTATAGAGTCCCACTCCTGATGGCCAGCTCGAAACTAGTTAGGTCATCATCTCATGATGCAATCCTCGCTCCCACTGTCATAGAGAAACAGAAGTATCTCTCAGGTGGGTGAGGAACCCTACTAGATCGGCGGAGAGGCTGAGGTTCGTTGGAATCTACTGAATCCTTTGGTTCTACCAAATCATCTGCTGTAGTTTGTATTGCTGGAACCTTTCCAGTTCTACATAACTGACCTTGCCCCGAGTTTGTCCGGATTTTGCTTTTAGAAATAGGCCGAACAACCCTCAATCTTAACAAACTTAAGATATGGACTCTTCCTTTTCCATATCACATATGAAGTGGTAGGCAATTGATTTGATTGGAACCCTATTCAATAGGTATGCAACTTCATAAGTGCATAACTCCGAAAAGGAAAATAGGAAACTCAGTAGTACTCATCATAGAGCACACCATATCACATAGGGTGCTATTGCTCCACCTCGATTTACCATCGTGCTATGGTGTATACGGAGGAGTAATGCTGAGAGAGAATCTCATTCTCCTTTAGAATAGTTCAGGAATTCTATGCACAAGTGTTCTCCTCCTTGATCTCATCAAAGGACATAATACTTATACCCGTATTGGTTCTCTACTTCTAACTTATATTCTGTGAATATCTCAAAAGGTTCGGACTTGTGTTTCAACAGGAACATATGACTGAATCTTGAGAGATCATCAGAATATATAATGAATTACAAAGAACCGGTCTTGGCATATGTAGACAGGGGACCTTACATACATCAACATGTATCAATCCCAAGAGTATACTAACTCTTTCTCTGTTTCCAGTAAACAGAGCTGTGGTCATCTTATCTTTGTGACATGACCGGCAAGTTTTCACAAGATGTAAATTCAAACAGATTTAAATATGCATCTTTGTGCAACTTAGCTAGTCGGGTCGCATTGATATGACTTAGTCTACAATACTTCAAGAAGGATCCGTTCATTTCTGAATTCTTCCTCTTGAGTGTGTTCCGTATACTAAGAACTGTAGTTTGATTTAGAACATCAATGCTTTTAGATAACGTGCCTGAACCGATCAACTTTTGATATAGGAAATGTTCAAAACATTATCCAACAATACAAAATTTTATCATTTCTTTAATAATAAAGAGACTGATATAATTTTGGATATCAGGTTCGGTATCTAATAACATTCGTTCAGAATCAATGTATTTGGAATACAGGGTGACAGTGACCAACAGATTTGGCTGCAACACTTGCCCCGTTTTCTGTCTCATGAAACTTATCACCCGTTCTCAGTTCTCTACTTATCTGTAGCCCTATGTAACAGATTACATATCTGGGATCCTGATCCGGTATCAAATACCCAGGACATAGAGGATACAGAGAAACAGTTCTTTGTAACGAACACACCCGAAGATGATGCATCAACATGCACTTTCTTCATTTGGGCGGCACAGGAAATCTGGTATTCCCCAATTTCCTGCTCTGTCTTATAACAGTTATAAGTTGGAGCGGGACCAACGTTCCCCAGCTCAGTATAACAAGCGGGTTCGGTCAATACATCCATATTATTATCTTGATTAAGGCGTGATATGGTCGCTACCTGGAGAGAGAGAGAAGAAAACACTCAGCGTGCGCTCTTGCAAGATCAGATTGGTTATTATTTTATCTAATCAGGATGGCTCCCACTGTTTTTATCAAATCTTCCTTCAAACCATAAAAGGAAAGACTAGCCGGGATTAATTACACGCTACAAGTTCGCCAATCTTTCAGCCAGGCCAGTGTCGGTACTTTGAGGGAGGTGCCTCGTGCTTTTGCACGGTCCTAATTAATGTAAACCTCGTTTTCCCAGAGGCGTAACCTCGTTGACACCTTTCTGGACACCTACTTGATCGGCTAATTGTAATGTGTAAAACTCTCCCAGGAGTAACTCTTACTCGCAGCGGGTATCGGGATCCAACTATCTTATAGAAGGTATGCAATCTCATTGCAAATTTCAACACTTGAAATTCCCGATAATATTTTGCCCCAAGCCTCCTATGACCTTGACAAAGGCCAACAAATCATAGGCTGCTAGTCAAGTTCAACCCGTCATTTCTTGATTGAAATAAACCCACCCGCACGGCCCTTGACAAAGGCCAACAAGGTCGCACGACTACCCTAATCCAATCTGCATCATATGCATAAGCAGATAAGCACCAGTTAGCTACCGCACACTACGTCTTGACAAAGGCCAACAAACGCAGCACGAATACTAACTACTACTTATCTGAAATGACGGAGGGCTACGACAGGTTTTTCTGAAAATCTATTGCGTAATGAACTTGATATCGTTGTAGAATCAAATGATTTTGAAATGGAGTGTTTTTTATGCTTTTCTAGTTTTGCTAAAGGGGTCACTCCCGGTGAAGCGATCGTCGGCCCTTTCCTCGTCGAATGAGGTGCGGGATATATCATATATATCTCTGTGCAAAGCAAAAACTATAGAAGCAATTAAAAGACAAACCGAGGGGTGTAGCATCTGCCAGTTGTTGCTAAAGGAGTCACTCCCGGTGAAGGGATCTCAGTCCTTTCCTTATCGAATAAGGTGTAGGATGTTCTACAAGGAACACCGCGATGCAAAGCAAGAACTGTAGCTACCTGTTTTTTGAAAATTCGATTCCACAACATCTTAGGTTTCTTTTGTTTCATCAATCACATTAATGAAGTCCCATCATTTAAGTACCTAAACATCACAGATAAATACGACGTACACTAATGCCATCCGCATTTGCCTTGATGTCCCCTCGTGCACCGTTAGGTTAGGTAACTAACGACAGAGCGGGACAGGGCTAGCGCGAGTGTAAAACATAAGTAACGTCTATATAATATATCATATATACTATATACAGTATCTATCACAGAACATATCACATGATCACATCACAGATAACGCAGCAGAAAATATCATATGAAATATTGGATATATTAGGACGTCCGTGTTTTCAATACGAGCCAGTATAAAACACGGATTCCACGGTCGTGATGAATAGCCAAAAACCACACTCCTAGATCCCTACGAGAGCGGCAAGCAACCCTACCAATTCTAGAGTTAGGAGACCCGGACTCGACCCCTCGAGTTGGTCTCCCATTGGACTCCAGAACCCGGTTACTTGTGCCCTCCTCCTTGGGTCTATCCTAGTGCGGAAAAGTAAATAATATACAAAAGGTGACAACATCCGCAACTTGGAAGTGCCCCAATAAAAGAATATTACATACAAGTTTTTACATGAATGAAAATGAAAAACACTCATCTCACATAAACCCCCCCGGCTATTCAAACACGACGATCCAATATAACATATCCAGCAACACATAACATCACATGTCATCAACGTAAGTAAATATGCCCATCACAATTGTCATTGACATATAGTAACGAAACCGGCGATATCACATATTACACTTACAGTCGCAGAAAAGAAAGTGTAAAACTACAACAGTTGGAATCCGCAACTTCTTTAGACATCGCATGCCTAATCAAATGAAATACTTAGACATCACATGCCTAACAATTATAAACCCCGCATTTTAGTCTCATTATCGAAAACTCTTTTCAATATCAAGTCGGGCAATTCAACAAGATTCCCGACATCCTGATCGAATGCTCGTCGCAAACTTTAGTAGACGGCCGCACCCCTGATACCGTCGACGAAGTGCACCAAGGCGGAACACCGCTACCGCGAGCACCCGAATGGATGCTTTCGGCGACGGGGTTCTCCTACAGTCACTTGGTCGGGGCTATGGGGCGTGGTTATCTATTAAGTTTTACCGGTGAGTATCCGCGTACGCTACGTGATTGCGACGGACTTTTGATCGCATCAAAATTCCGTGGCAACCGATCAAGTGAGACTAAAGTGCTATGTTTATAACATTCAAATAAGTTATCTCATAACTGCTTGTGGATTCCAAGTATTGTATCCCATTCCTGATAAATAGAAAATGTTAAACTTTCCGATCGAACAATCAAACACCCAAGTTTTCCCGAAATAGATCAACACATGAAACAAGTTTAAAAACATCCAGTTCATGCCTCAGTGCCAACGGTCCAGCCGTAGAAGGGTCACGCCAACGCCTCACATGTGGCACGCCGTACTGCCCCAAACCCTAAGGTTCAAAGGACAGTTCAAGACGGTCACATAATCGAGTTAAGATTTGTTGTCTTCTAGAGGGTCCATCGCGTTACTTGCACTACTTAGAACGTTATTAAACCACGGAAAGATCCAACACTTGGAAATTTCCCGACAGGGGAAAAGGTGGGTATTTATATCCGGTCGAACTTTTTAACATATTCAATAATTATTCGGAAAACACAGAGACAAGATTAGACAATCCGATCGAATCCACGAGTTCCCAAAACAACCCCAGAAAACTCAACTCTTGAGTAAAAGTTAAAATATCCCATAAAATTCAGCACTCTCAGATAGACATTACTGTGCAAAAATTATTAAAAACTGGCACTATATGGCCGAAGAACCGCCGCCTGAGCCAGGCTCTTGCCGCGGTTCCGCGGCGGTTTAGTGGAATTAGACAGTCGTTTTGCACAGTAACTCTTATAAAATCCTGTTGATTTCTCTGCATATTTTTAATTTGGAAAAATGCACAGTTTTGAAAAATGTACAGAGAAGGCATAGAATTAGGGTTTCGGGGTTCGATCGGGTTTCTAACATCGTCTACGCATCGCCTGAGGCTCTAGCTAGGCTCTGATACCACTGTAGGGTTCCTAGGTGTTAGTTATATGTATGCCCTAGAGGCCATTACTGTACATTGGATGTATATTGTAGTGGATGCTGGGACATATATAGGGAGGACTTTCTTGCTCGACATGATAGTATGCTATCTGGTTGCTCTTTACCTTAACGTGTACACAGATTGTCTCTCTATTACATGTTGGTAAAGCCCTTAGGATGTGTACTTGACTACCTGGACTATGATGCGGATCATACTAGTGGGGACATGGTAGTCCATAAGTACATCCTTGAAAGTCCCTAGTCGTGGGTGTATCGAGATAGGGCATCGATATACCAGAGTAGACTAGCGTGTACCTTCTCGACCCATACAGATGGGCGATGGATGATCCCATATCCATTGGTGTTTGACATCAGAGATGATATACGGGTGCTCAGTGGAGACTGGGTACACTGGACGGACTCGCCGAGAACTCCCAGATGGTATTATACCTCACGTCAGATGGCAGTTCTCTGGTGACACTGGTACAGAGTAGTCTGTTGATCCGAGATCGTCATAGAGTCTTGTGTGGTTCCCACTGTGCTTTGATTTCCATCTTACCACGTCCAAGAGGGCGTGCAAAACGGTGGTTTTTGGGTACAGTCCCGAGTCACATGGAGGCAATGAGCGATAGGAGGGGATTCGTCTCTCCCGGTATAGGGGGTTGATGTTGCGCTGTGTTCGATTGGCTATAACAGGAAATCCCTGGCCAGGGTTGCTGAGATTTACTGGTAAGTGTTACCAGTAGTTTCTCGAACAGTTATAGACCTCATATCGACACGACTTATCGAGCTATTGGGGTCTGACGTTTACCACCCCTACGCGAGATATGCGACATATCAGACGATCAGACCGGACTGTACGGTAGTGTTACTGGTTGGATTCACTGGAGTGTGAGCGGGCTTGCTCGTCGATCTTCAGATCTCTCAATACCCGGGTGGCCGTTACGTTTAGCAGACCGCTTGCGGCTTGTGGGTGTTTGATATGATCATCACCTGCTGCCGGCGTATTGACGAGTCTTTAGAGTCCTACACAGAGGTTTCCTGGCTCAAGCGAAACGAAATAGGAGCGCATATGAGATATGTGCGGGACCGAGAATAATGCGTGTATGTGATACCGTATTCTATTCTCGCGATGTATGTGTCGAATGGTTGTATGCGATATAACCTAGTTATCGAATCGAAGAATGATTCGATAAGCCGATACATTGAATACTAGTCGGTTGTGTGCGACATGACCGAATCATTAAATCAAGTGTTGATTTAATGATTTAATGCATAATTATATATTTGATATATTACTTTGCACTAACTAGTATTGGTTCACTTTAAACGGATTTTCTCACTTGGTTTGTGCACATTGTATATGTGATATACTTTTGTACACATGATTGTATCATGTTTGATGATGCATTCTTTTTGGTTAAGTGTAAAGAATTAAACCATGGTTAAGTTGGAAATTAGGGTTTTGTTTTATCCATTATTTATTCATTTATTTATTTTGGAAAAATATTAAGCATAAAGAAATGAAATGGTGGCTAATTTTGGACTTGCATGTTGAAGCTTCATGAAGCTTTGACTTAGTCACCATTTTGTCTCATGCTTAACCCTAACCACTCCACTCAACCCTAGTTGATTCTCTACACTTCACCATGGTTAGATTATGATAAGCATTCCTTTTATTTTCTATTTTGAAATGAACTTATCATAACAATATTCATCTTCTTCATCTTCTTCTTCTTTGAAGAAGCTTGCTTCATCAATGGTGATTGATGAAAACAAGTGAGAAATCCAATTCTAAAGTCTACCTACTTCCTATTTCTTCATCCTCTACCTCTTGCCAAGTAGTAGAGTGTGTTTTCTTCACAAGTTTCATGACTTGGTGAAGTGAGAGCTTGATCTTGCGATGCTTCGACGTAGATCATCTTCGGCATGAACATCGACGACCTAGCTCGCCATTTCTCCGACGAAGCCGACGCTAGAGCCCGGGAATTCATTCGGACAGCGAGAGGACTTCGTTGCGGAGCTATGGAGGTGGAGCACCGGATCTACAAAGGTTGTATTTCCGTTTCCTTATAGTTAAGTGTTAACTAGTTTCATTTTCGCCTAAACTTCTAGCCAACGATCTAGTCTAGGGTTTCTCGGCACCGTAATTTTTGAAATTGGTATGGTTGATGCCTTGTGAGACCTCTTGACAGTGCCTAGGAACCCTACAGTGGTATCAGAGCCTAGCTAGAGCCTTAGGCGAAGTCTAGACGGAGTTTGAAGTCCGATCGAACCGAAACCCCAATATTTCCATGCTCTCTGGACTTTTTCTGAAAAAACGGTTTTTTCCAAATTAAAAATTCTTAAAAAATTCAGCAGGAAATTCTAAGAATTACGGTGCAAAAATTACCTAATGATCTGTCTAAAGCGCGGCTGAACCGCGGCATTAGCCGCCTATTGCGGCGGTTCCGCGCTCATTTAGTCTCTTCATGCATTGAATTTTGCACAGTAACTCCTACTTTTCAGTGCTGGTTTTCCTGGGAATTTTTAATATTTATTCAAGAGTTGAAATTTCTGGGTTGTATTAAGGAATTCGTGGATTCGATCGGAGTATCAGATTTTGTCTATGTGGCTTTCCAGATATTTTAGAATATGTTAAAAAGTTCGACCGGATGTAAATACCCAATCTTTCCCCTGCTGGAAAATTTTCAAGTGTTGGATTTTTCCGTGGTTTAAAGACGTTCTAAGTAGTGCAAGTAACGCGATGGACCCTCTAGAAGACAACAAACCTTAACTCGATTATATGACCGTCTTGAACTGCCCTTTGAACCTTCGGGTTTGGGGCGGTACGGCGTGCCACATGTGAGGCGTTGGCTTGACCCTTCTACGGCTGGACCGTTGGTACTGAGACACGAACTGAATGTTTTTAGACTTGTTTTATGTGTTGATCTGTATCGGGAAAACTTGGGTATTTGAATGTTCGATCGGAAAGTTTAACATTTTCTAATTATCTGGAATGGGATACAATAATTGGAATTCACAAAAAGTTATGAGATAACTAAATGAATGTTATAAACATAGCAGTTTAGTCTCACTTGATCGGTTGCCACGGAATATTGATGTGATCAAAAGTCCGTCGCAATCACGTAGCGTACGCGGATACTCGCCGGGTAAACTTAATAGACAGCCTCACTCCATAGTCCCGACCAAGTGACTGTAGGAGAACCCCGTCGCCGAAAGCATCTGTTCGGGTGCTCCCGGTAGCAGTGTTCCGCCTTGGTGCACTTCGTCGACGGCGTCGGGGGTGCGGCCGTCTACTGAAGTTTGCGACGAGCATTCGATCAGGATGTCGGGAATCTTGTTGAATTGCCCGACTTAATATTGAAAAGTGTTTTCAATGATGAGACTAAAATGCGGGGTTTATAATTGTTAGGCATGCGATGTCTAAGTAATTCATTTGGTCAGGCATGCGATGTCTGAGGAGGTTGCAGATTCCAACTGTTGTAGTTTTACACTTTCTTTTCTGTGACCGTAAGTGTAATATGTGATATCGCCGGTTTCGTTGCTATATGTCAACGACAATTGGGATGGACATATTTACTTACGTTGATGACATGTGATGTTATGTGTTGCTGGATATGTTATATTGGATTGTCGTGTTTGAATAGCCGGGGGTTTTTATGTGAGATGAGTGTTTTTCATTTTCATTCATGTAAAAATTTGTATGTAATATTCTTTTATTGGGGCACTTCCAGGTTGCGGAAGATGTCACCCTTTGTATATTATTTACTTTTCCGCACTAGGATAGACCCAAGGAGGGGAGCACAAGTAACCGAGTTCTAGGGTCCAGTGGGAGACCTACTCGAGGAGTCGAGTCCGGGTCTCCTAACCCTAGAATTGGTAGGGTTGCTTGCCGCTCTCGTAGGGGTCTAGGGGCGTGGGTTTGGCTATTCATCGCGACCGTGGAATCCGTGTTTTATACTGGCTCGTATTGAAAACACGGACGTCCTAGTATATCCAATATTTCATATGTTTCTTCTGCTGCGATATCTGTGATGTGATCATGTGATGTTCTATGATAGATACTGTATATAGTATATATGATATATTATATAGACGTTACTTATGTTTTACACCCGCGCTAGCCCTGCCCCGCTCTGCCGTTAGTTACCTAACCTAACGGTGCACGAGGGGACATCGAGGCGAATGCGGATGGCATAAGTGTACGTCGTATTTATCTGTGATGTTTAGGTACTTAAATGATGGGACTTCATTAATGTGATTAATGAAATAAAAGAAACCTAAGATGTTGTAGAATCGAATTTCAAAATAAAACAGGTAGCTACAGTTCTTGCTTTGCACAGCGGTGTATATGATATATCCTGCACCTTATTCGATAAGGAAAGGACCGAGATCCCTTCACCGGGAGTGACTTCTTTAGCAATAACTGGCAGATGCTACACACTCGGTTTGTCTTTTGATTGCTTTTAAGAGTTTTTTCTTTGCACAGTGATATATATGATATATCCCGCACCTCATTCGACGAGGAAAGGGCCGACGATCCCTTCACCGGGAGTGACCCCTTTAGCAAAACTAGAAAAGCCTCAAAAGCACTCCATTTTTAAAATCATTTGATTCTACAACGATATCAAGTTCATTACGCAATAGGTTTTCAGAAAAACCTGTCGTAGCCCTCCGTCATTTCAGATAAGTAGTAGTTAGTATTCGTGCTACGTTTGTTGGCCTGCATCAAGGCGTAGTGTGCGGTAGCTAACTGGTATTTATCTGCTTATGCATATGATGCAGCTTGGATTAGGGTAGTCGTGCGACTTTGTTGGCCTGCGTCAAGGGTCGTGCGGGTGGGTTTAATTCAATCAGGAAATGACGGGTTGAACTTGACTAGCGCACTATGGTTTGTTGGCCTGCGTCAAGGTCATAGGACGCTAGGGGCAAAATATTATCGGGAATTTCAAGTGTTGAAATTTGCAATGAGATTGCATACCTTCTATGAGATAGTTGGATCCCGATACCCGCTGCGAGTAATTGTTACTCCTGGGAGAGTTTTATACATTACAATTAGCCGATCAAGTAGGTGTCTAGAAAGGTGTCAACGGGGTTACGCCTCTGGGAAAACGAGGTTTACATTAATTAGATTCGTGCGAAAGCACGGGGGACCTCCCTCAAAGTACCGACACTGGCCTAGCTGAAAGATTGGCGAACTTGTAGTGTGTAATTAATCCCGGCTAGTCTTTCATTTTAGGGTTTGAAGGAAGATTTGATAAAAAGCAGTGGGAACCATCCTGATTAGATAAAATAATAAACAATCTATTCTTGCAAGAGCGCACGCTGAGTGTTTTCTTCTCTCTCTCTCCAGGTAGCGACCATATCACGCCTTAATCAAGATAATAATACGGATTATTGACCGAACCCGCTTGTTATACTGAGCTGGGGAACGTTGGTCCCGCTCCAACTTATAATTGTTATAAGACAGAGCAGGAAATAGGGGATTACCAGAATTCCCGTACCGCCCAAACGAAGAGAGTGCATGCTGATGCATCATCTTCGGGTGTGTTCATTACAAAGAACTGTTTCTCCGTATCCTCTACGTCCTGGGTATGTGATACCAGATCAGGATCCCAGATATGTAATCTGTTACATAGGACTACAGATAGGTAGAGAACTGAGAACGGGTGATAAGTTTCATGAGGCAGAAAACGGGGCAAGAGTTGCAGCCAAGTCTGTCGGTCACTGTCACCCTGTATTACCAATACATTGATTCTGAACGAATGTTATTAGATACCGAACCTGATATACAAAATCATATCACTCTCTTTATTAGTAAAGAAATGATAAAATTTTGTATTGTTGGATAATGTTTTGAACATTTCCTATATCAAAAGTTGATCGGTTCAGGCACGTTATCTAAAAGCATTGATGTTCTAAATCAAAATACAGTTCTTAGTATACGGAACACACACAAGAGGAAAAGTTCAGAAATGAACGAATCCTTCTTAAGGCATTGTAGACTAGGTCATATCTATGCGACCCGACTGGTTGTAGTTACATGTAGATGCATATTTAAATCAGTTTGAATTTACATCTTGTGAAACTCGCTAGTCATGTCACAAAGATATAATGACACCAGCTCTGTTTATTGGAAACAGAGAAAGAGTTAATGAACTCTTGTGTTGATGTATGTAGGTCCCCTGTCTACACATGCCAAGACTGGTTCTTTGTACTTCATTACATTCTCTGATGATCTTCCGAGATTCAGACCTATGTTCCTGTTGAAACATGAGTCCGAACCTTTTGAGATATTCACAGAATATAAGTTAGAAGTAGAGAACTAATACGGGTATAAGTATTATGTCCTTTGATGTGATCAGGGAGGAGAATACTTGAGCACGGAATTCCTGGACTATTCTAAAGGAGAATGAGATTCTCTCTCAGCATTACTCCTCCGTATACACCATAGGACGATGGTATATCGGGGTGGAGCAGATACACCCTATTTGATATGGTGTGCTCTATGATGAGTACTGCTGAGTTACCTTTTTCCTTTTGGGAGTTATGCACTTATGAAGTTGCATACCTATTGAATAGGGTTCCAACTAAATCAGTTGCCTACCATTTCATATGTGATATGGAAAGGGAAGAGCCCATGTCTTAAGCTAGTTAAGATTTAGGGTTGACCGGCCTATGTCTGAAAGCAAAATCCGGACAAGCTCGAGGCAAAGTCTGTAATGTAGAACTGGAAAGGTTCCAGCTATACAAACTGCAGCTGATGATTTGATAGAACCAAAGGATTCAGTAGATTCCAACGAACCTCAGCCTCTCCGCCGATCTAGTAGGGTTCCTCACCCACCTGAGAGATACTTCTGTTTCTCTATGACAGTGGGAGCGAGGATTGCATCATGAGATGATGACCCAACTAGTTTCGAGCTGGCCATCAGGAGTGGGACTCTGTAAGAATGGCTGGATGCTTAGCGATCTGAGATGGAATCCATGTACACCAACAAAGTATGGACTTTGGTTGCTATATCTGAAGGGTTAAATCCCCATCAGGAGCAAGTATATCTTGAGAAGATTACTTGGTGTAGATGGAAAAGTTGAGATGTTAAAGGTTTGCATCAATGACCAGGTGTGGATCATGATGAAACTTTTTCTAAGGATCTATGCTTAAATCCATCCAGATCCTACTTACCACGGCTACATACCATGACTACGATATCTGGTGGTTGGGTGTCATGACTGCTTTTCTAAATGATGTTTTAGAAGAGAACGTCTATAAGTACACAGCCAGAGGGCTTCGTAGACAGTGGGAGCAGCGGTAACGTGTACAAGATGCTTTATAAGATAAAGCAGGTATCGCGGAGTTAGAACATCTGTTTTGATGTAGTAGTCAAACAGTTTGACATCATCAAAATGGTAGATGAACCTTGTATAAACAAAAAAAGTAGTAGGGAGTATGGTGATGATCCTCGTAGAGTACGTGGATGACATACTCTTGATAGGAAAGGAGTTTCCTATGCTACGCTCGGTCAATCTCCGCTTATCACAATGATTCTCCATATAGGATCAAACTGATACCTCCTAAATCCTGGGTTTTGGATCTATGAGATAGATCTAATTGGATGTTAGGATTCTCACTAGTTTTAGTGAGATGGTATCAACCGATCCTGGGGAGAATCACTGGGAGGGTTGCAGGGTGATAAAGGCGACTGAATGTCAGTCACAGGCATTGTCTTTACCCTCAGTAAAGGGACGGTATGTTGGAAGAGTTCCAAGCTACATACCGTGACATACTAGACGATAAAGGCAGGATACATCGCTACTTAAGATGCTACCAAAGAGGCTGTTTGGGTGTATATTGGTTCATGAGATGAACTATGTTCCTCCCATTGTGTGACAATGGAGTTGTGGCTTATGCCAAGGAACGCAGGTCCCATCAGTGATCCAGACATATTCTAAGGCAGTATCACCTGATCGTGGAGATGGTTAATCTCTAAGGGATCGAGGTTAGGAGAGTAGACTCAGAGGACAACACGGCGGATCCACTCACGAAGGCCTATTCCCAGAGAGAGACTTTTATGGGATGGTTGAGTATGAGATACTACAACCACTGCTACAGATAGCCCTAGTGCAAGTGGGAGATTGTTAGTTATATGTATGCCCTAGAGGCCATTACTGTACATTGGATGTATATTGTAGTGGATGCTGGGACATATATAGGGAGGACTTTCTTGCTCGACATGATAGTATGCTATCTGGTTGCTCTTTACCTTAACGTGTACACAGATTGTCTCTCTATTACATGTTGGTAAAGCCCTTAGGATGTGTACTTGACTACCTGGACTATGATGCGGATCATACTAGTGGGGACATGGTAGTCCATAAGTACATCCTTGAAAGTCCCTAGTCGTGGGTGTATCGAGATAGGGCATCGATATACCAGAGTAGACTAGCGTGTACTTTCTCGACCCATACAGATGGGCGATGGATGATCCCATATCCATTGGTGTTTGACATCAGAGATGATATACGGGTGCTCAGTGGAGACTAGGTATACTGGACGGACTCGCCGAGAACTCCCAGATGGTATTATACCTCACGTCAGATGGCAGTTCTCTGGTGACACTGGTACAGAGTAGTCTGTTGACCCGAGATCGTCATAGAGTCTTGTGTGGTTCCCACTGTGCTTTGATTTCCATCTTACCACGTCCAAGAGGGCGTGCAAAACGGTGGTTTTTGGGTACAGTCCCGAGTCACATGGAGGCAATGAGCGATAGGAGGGGATTCGTCTCTCCCGGTATAGGGGGTTGATGTTGCGCTGTGTTCGATTGGCTATAACAGGAAATCCCTGGCCAGGGTTGCTGAGATTTACTGGTAAGTGTTACCAGTAGTTTCTCGAACAGTTATAGACCTCATATCGACACGACTTATCGAGCTATTGGGGTCTGACGTTTACCACCCCTACGCGAGATATGCGACATATCAGACGATCAGACCGGACTGTACGGTAGTGTTACTGGTTGGATTCACTGGAGTGTGAGCGGGCTTGCTCGTCGATCTTCAGATCGCTCAATACCCGGGTGGCCATTACGTTTAGCAGACCGCTTGCGGCTTGTGGGTGTTTGATATGATCATCACCTGCTGCCGGCGTATTGACGAGTCTTTAGAGTCCTACACAGAGGTTTCCTGGCTCAAGCGAAACGAAATAGGAGCGCATATGAGATATGTGCGGGACCGAGAATAATGCGTGTATATGATACCGTATTCTATTCTCGTGATGTATGTGTCGAATGGTTGTATGCGATATAACCTAGTTATCGAATCGAGGAATGATTCGATAAGCCGATACATTGAATACTAGTCGGTTGTGTGCGACATGACCGAATCATTGAATCAAGTGTTGATTTAATGATTTAATGCATAATTATATATTTGATATATTACTTTGCACTAACTAGTATTGGTTCACTTTAAACGGATTTTCTCACTTGGTTTGTGCACATTGTATATGTGATATACTTTTGTACACATGATTGTATCATGTTTGATGATGCATTCTTTTTGGTTAAGTGTAAAGAATTAAACCATGGTTAAGTTGGAAATTAGGGTTTTGTTTTATCCATTATTTATTCATTTAATTATTTTGGAAAAATATTAAGCATAAAGAAATGAAATGGTGGCTAATTTTGGACTTGCATGTTGAAGCTTCATGAAGCTTTGACTTAGTCACCATTTTGTCTCATGCTTAACCCTAACCACTCCACTCAACCCTAGTTGATTCTCTACACTTCACCATGGTTAGATTATGATAAGCATTCCTTTTATTTTCTATTTTGAAATGAACTTATCATAACAATATTCATCTTCTTCATCTTCTTCTTCTTTGAAGAAGCTTGCTTCATCAATGGTGATTGATGAAAACAAGTGAGAAATCCAATTCTAAAGTCTACCCACTTCCTATTTCTTCATCCTCTACCTCTTGCCAAGTAGTAGAGTGTGTTTTCTTCACAAGTTTCATGACTTGGTGAAGTGAGAGCTTGATCTTGCGATGCTTCGACGTAGATCATCTTCAGCATGAACATCGACGACCTAGCTCGCCATTTCTCCGACGAAACCGACGCTAGAGCCCGGGAATTCATTCGGACAGCGAGGGGACTTCGTTGCGGAGCTATGGAGGTGGAGCACCGGATCTACAAAGGTTGTATTTCCGTTTCCTTATAGTTAAGTGTTAACTAGTTTCATTTTCGCCTAAACTTCTAGCCAACGATCTAGTCTAGGGTTTCTCGGCACCGTAATTTTTGAAATTGGCATGGTTGATGCCTTGTGAGACCTCTTGACAGTGCCTAGGAACCCTACACTAGGCACGCTCAAGAAGTCTCACAAGGCATCAACCATGCCAAATTCAAATTTTTCATGTGCCTACAAACCCTAATACGGATCGCTAACTAGAGTTTAGGCGAAACAAATGCGAATAAACGACTTTACTCTAAAAGTGAACGGAAATACAACCTTTGTAGATCCGGTCCTCCACTTCCTTAGCTCCGTGAAGATGTCCCCTCACTGCGATCATCGGATCCTGGACTCTGGCGTCAGCTTCATCGGAGAAATAGGCGGGTTAGGTCGTCGACTTCGATGCCGAAGATGATCTACGTCGAGGCAACTCAAGATTAAGCTCCAACTTCACCAAGTCATGAAACTTGTGAAGAAAACACCCTATACTACTTGGCAAGTGGTAGAGGATGAAGAAATAGGAAGTGGGTTCACTTTAGAATTGGATTTCTCACTCTTTTTCTCATGTTGCCATTAATGGTAGCAAGCTTTCTTCATGTTGAAGAAGAAGAAGAAGAAGAAAGAGAATATGATAAGTATATGAAAAATAGGAAATAAAATGATACTTATCATATTTACAACCATGGTTAGGTGTAGAGAATTAACTAAGGTTAGGTTGAATGGTTAGGGTTAAGTATGAAACAAAAATGGTGGACTTATTCAAAGCTTCATGAAGCTTCAACTAGAAAACAAATCAAGCCACCATTTCTCTTTATCTTTCAAAAAAGAATAAATAAATAAATGAATAGATAAGTAAATCAAAACCCTAACCATTAACAAAACCATGGTTTAATTCTTTACACAAACCCAAGTTGCATGTATCACCAAACATGATACAAACTAGTGCACAAAACTATATCAAATATACAATGTGCACATCAAGTGAGAAAATCCATCCAAAGTGAACAAATACTAGTTAATGCAAATTAATATATCAAATATATTATACATTAAATCATTAAATCAACACTTGATTTAACGATCCGGTCATATCGCATATGACCGACTAATATCCAATGTATCGGCTTATCGAATCAATCCTCGATTCGATAACTAGGTTATATCGCATACAACCAATCGATACATTCATCGCGAGAATAGAATACGGTATCACATACATGAATTATTCTCGGTCCCGCACATATCTCATATGCGCTCCTATTTCGTTTCGCTTGAGGCAGGAAACCTCTGTGTAGGACTCTAAAGACTCGTCAATACGCCGGCAGCAGGTGATAATCATATCAAACACCCACAAGCCGCAAGCGGTCTGCTAAACGTAACGGCCACCCGGGTATTGAGCGATCAGAAGATCGATGAGCAAGCCCGCTCACACCCCTGTGAATCCAACCAGTAACAATTACCGTACAGTCCGGTCTGATCGTCTGATATGTCGCATATCTTGCCTAGGGGTGGTAAACGTCAGACTCCAATAGCTCGATAAGTCGTGTCGATATGAGGTCTATAACAGTTCGAGAAACTACTGGTAACACTTACCAGTAAATCTCAGCAACCCTGGCCAGGGATTTCCGGTTATAGCCAATCGAACACAGTACAACATCAACTCCCTATACCGGGAGAGACGAATCCCCTCATATCGCTCATTGCCTCCATGTGATTCGGGACTGTACCCAAAAACCACCGTTTTGCATGCCCTCTTGGACGTGGTAAGGTGGAAATCAAAGCACAGTGGGAATCACACAAGACTCTATGACGATCTCGGGTCAACAGACTACTCTGTACCAGTGTCACCAGAGAACTGCCATCTGACGTAAGGTATAATACCATCTTGGAGTTCTTGGCGAGTCCGTCCAGTGTACCCAGTCTCTACTGAGCACCCGTATATCATCTCTAATGTCAAACACCAATGGATATAGGATCATCCATCGCCCATATGTATGGGTCGAGAAGGTATACGCTAGTCAACTCTGGTATATCGATGCCCCGTCTCGATACACCCATGACTAGGGACCTTGAAGGATGTACTTATGGACTACCATATCCCTACTAGTATGATCCGCATCATAGTCCAGGTAGTCAAGTACACATCCTAAGG
Organism: Agapanthus africanus; assembly: GCA_030015575.1. Classification (NCBI taxonomy): domain Eukaryota; kingdom Viridiplantae; phylum Streptophyta; class Magnoliopsida; order Asparagales; family Amaryllidaceae; genus Agapanthus; species Agapanthus africanus. The sequence goes on along the minus strand of CM057341.1, from coordinate 666,980,184 downwards.
GCTTTACCAACATGTAACAGAGATACAATCAGTGTACACGTTAAGGTAAAGATCAACCAGATAGCATACTATCATGTCGAGCAAGAAAGTCCTCCCTATATATGTCCAAGCATCCACTACAATATACATCCTATGTATAGTAATGGCCTCTAGGGCATACATATAACTAACAGTAGAGTACTTAGTATTCGTGCTGTGTTTGTTGACCATAGTTAAGGCACAGTGTACGGTAACTAAGTGATGTCTTCTTACATAGCATATGATGCAATTAGTTAGGACAGTCATGTGACTTTGTTGACCATAGTTAAGGGTCATATGGGTGGGTCTAATTGATCATGAAATGACGGGTAGAACTTGACTAGTGCTTATGATTTGTTGACCATAGTTAAGGTCATAAGTCAGTAGGGGTAAAAACCATTATCAGAAGTTTCAAATGTTGAAATTTGCAATGAGATTGCATACCTTCTATGTGATAGTTGGATCCTGATACCCACTGCGAGTAATTGTTACTCCTGGGAGAGTTTTGCACTTTACAATTAGCCGATCAAGTAGGTGTCTAGAAAGGTGTCAACGGGGTTACGCCCCTGGGAAAACGAGGTTTATTTTAATTAGGTCCGTGCAAAAGCACGGAGAACTCGCTCAAAGTACTGGCACTGGTCTGGCTGAAAGATTGGCGAACTTGTAGGGTGTAATTAATCCCGGCTAATCTTTCCTTTTATGGTTTGAAGGAAGATTTGATAAAAATAGTGGGAGCCATCCTGATTAGATAAAATATATAACCAATCTAATCTTGCAAGAGCGCACGCAGAGTGTTTTCTTCTCTCTCTCTCTCTTTTTCCAGGTAGCGACCATGTCACGCCTTAATCAAGATAATAATATGGATGTATTAACCAAACCCGCTTGTTATACTAAGCTGGGGAACGTTGGTCCCGCTCCACCTTATAATTGTTATAAGACCGAGCAGGAAATAGGGAAATACCAGGATTCCCATGCCGCCAAACGAAGAAAGTGCATGTTAGATGCATCTTCTTCGGGTGTGTTCGTCACAGAGAACTATTTCTCAGTATCCTCTACGTCCTAGGTATTTGATACCGGATCAGGATCCCGCATATGTAATCTGTTACATGGGTTACAGAAAGGTAGAGAACTGAGAATAGGGTGATATGTCTCTAAGTATAGAGATTGATGTAATTGTTGCAGCTAAATCAGTTGGCAAATATCACCCTGTATTATCAAATACATTGATTCTGAACGAATGTTATTAGATACCGAACCTGATATGCAACATTATATCAGACTCTTTATTTACTAAAGAAGGATATAATTTTGTATTGTTGGATAATGTTTTGAACATTTCCTATATCAAAGTATTGATCGGTTCAGGCATGTTATCTAATAACATATACGTTCTAAATTAAACCACAGTTCTTAACGTACAGAATACACATAAGAGGAAGAGTTCAGAAATGAACGAATCCTTCTTGAGGCATTGTAGACCAGGTCATATCAATGCGACCCGACTAGCTAAGTTACATTTAGATGCATATTTAAATTAGTTTGAATTTACATCTTGTGAACATTGCCAGTCATGTCACAAAGATAAGATGATCATAGCTCCATTTACTTGAAACAGAGAAAGGGTTAGTGAACCCTTAGGACCGATACATAGTGATGTATGTAGGTCCCCTGTCTACACATACCAAGATTGGTTCTTTGTACTTCCTTACATTCACTGATGATCTTTCAAGATTCGGACACATGTTCCTGTTAAAACACAAGTCTAAACCTTTTGAGAAATTCAATGAATGTAAGTCAGAAGTCGAGAACCAAAATGGGTAAAAGTATTTAAGTCCTTTGATGTGATCAGGGAGGAGAATACTTGTGCATGGAATTCTTAGACTATTCTAATGGAGAATGAGATTCTCACTTAGCATTACTCCTCCGTATACACCACAGCACAACGGTGTATCGGGACGAAGCAATCGTACCCTATTTGATATGGTGCGCTCTATGATGAGTACTGTTGAGTTACCTATTGTCTTTTTGGGAGTTATGCACTTGAGAAGCAGCATACCTATTGAATTGGGTTCCAATCAAATCAGTGCCTACCACTCCATATGAGATATGGTATGGGAAGAGACCATCTCTTAAGCATATTAAGATTTGGGGTTGTCCGGCCTATGTCTAAAAGCAAAATCCGGACAAGCTCGAGGCAAGGTCAGTTCTGTGGAAGTTTGTTGGATAACCCAAGCATTTGCAGGGGAATATCTTCTACCACACCGAGAAACAAAATGTGTTTTATTACTCGGCATGCCATCTTTTTAGAAAAGGAATTTTTATGAAAGAAATTCGTAGTCATGAGGTAGAACTGGAAGAAGTTCCAGCTATACAAACTACAGCTGATGATTTAGTAGAACCGGAGGATTCAATAGTTCCCGACGAAGCTCAGCCTCTCCGCCGATCTGGTAAGGTTCCTCATCCGCCTGGGAGATACTTCGGTTTCTCGATGACAGTGGGAGCGAGGATTGCATCATGAGATGATGACCCAACTAGTTTCGAGAAGGCCATCAAGCGTAGGGACTCTATAAGAATGGCTGGATGCTGTCACGACCCGAAGTTCGACTCGTGACCGGCACTTAATCACGTAACGTCTACAGGCGTAACGCGACTAAGTAAGCCGAAACCCAGAAATCAAAACCATAAAAAGTAGTGAGTGTTGAAACATTTGTTTAAAAACATTTGGGAAAACCTTAAGTAGTTTAGTAACATTCTTTAAAGTCAAGTTATTTTATTAAAAAATTTGGCAGCATTCCTTTGTAAAATTAACCCCGAAATTAGGTACAAGACGTGATATGAGTAAAATGATAACAATATAATAAAGCATCCCAAACGGGAGCAATCACGCCCAACGGCGGGAACAATCACCACAAGAGTAATATACGACGCCGTAACGAAGAAATGAGCAATAAAAGGAAAAACATCACAAATGATAAAAACTGCATAAATAAAGTCGGCTCACACGAGCTCAACACCAGAATACAAATAATATACATCATCGTCCTCACACTGGTCTCTAAGTCAAATACATATAAAGGTAGATGGAGAATACTAGATACAAAAGTATATATACAATGGAAATAACCGGATACCACAACCCACCTAACAGCAAAACAACTCACGCACCAACTGCAGTGGTATCCGTAGCCAAAAAGATGCAAGAAGGCAGCCTACCGTGACTACTCTGAGCGGCAACCTGCAAACACTGTGGCACAACGGGGGTGAGTTGCCAACTCGTGAATAGGAGATAACATATAAAGGTAATCACGAGTATGCACGTACTGCGCTACTCTAATATATGCCAGCAGATAATATCTATATGCGATGAGCAGGACGTGCAATAATCATGCACAAGTACTCTATCAGGTAATATGAGTTTGCTCATTGTCTTTCTTTTTCGACAGGTACCCGGGTAGCCGTTACGTACAGCTAGTGCCACTGACGTGCTTATGGTTAAACTCACTGCCAGCGTACTTTCGAGTCTTTAGAGTCCCACACAAAGGGTTTTCCTGCTTCGGGAGAAATGATGTAGCGGCCGTATGCTTTTACGGCAGGGTTCGATCACATACGTGTACTTGTGCACGCATGATGTTCGGGCGGGTAATAATAAACGGCTTTGGTTTAAGCCGGATCTTATTATTATATTGATGGATTATTTTCGTCTTTTTTGTATTCGTATTTTTCGGAATACGAATACGGGTATGTATATACGATGAGGGGCATTCTTGTAATTGTGCAAGGTGCTTATAGAAGAAGAAAACTCATTATTTTTTAAAACCGTTTTAGTTCAATGGTTAATGAGATAGAGGTATGAGGTGTTGACTTTTCTTAAGCGAAGCATGGTTACTTCTTAACTCACTTAGTGAGTTATGGATTACTATTGAGGTAAGAAAATATCTAGATATTTTTGTGATGGAGACATTTCTCATCATTATCTAGGCATGCTTGCATTATTAGGAAAGGATTGTCTTCTGAGTGATTGAACTGACACAAATTAGGAATGCGATAAGACTAGAAGCGAGTTTTATGAGCGAAACGTCGTAATCGGTTATTTCAGGGATTCGATTCGCGCCTAACTCGCACTGCTAAAGGTATAGAGAGATCCGCTGCGTGAGCAACCCGACCTTAACCATTGTTCACTTGGGTTTTTTTCTCTAAGGTTGCTCTCAACAACTCTCTCATCTCCTCCAAACTCCTCTTCTTCTACCTCAAGCTCTAATAGTCTCATGTGTTGAGAAACCTAGGGTTCTTGAGACAAAATATTCCATCATCACTCTCTACATCACCTAGGTTACTTAGATTAGAAAACCAAGTGACCTAGTTACCTCGGTTTAGAGGTAGGAGCCCAAAATAGACACTCTCGGGTGGATCATCTTCGACGTAACGAAGCAGTTGATCAAGCTCAATTATAGAAGCCACTAGGAGCATGCTAAAGGAGAGGTGTGAAGACCCGAAAGACTCGAGTCTCATGGTATAACTCTTCTCATACTAGATAGCTTCTCTTTTTTCTAGTTAGGTTTATGGTAGATCCGGTTTAGGATTATTCTAGGGCCAAGTTTTGATTGTTTGAAAATTTTTTGTTCCGCATTTGTCCACGGAAGTTGGCCGGGGTGCTTACATAACCTTTCATGGTATCAGAGCCAACCCATAAAACCTAAACTGGCTTGTTCTAACGTGTTTAAAATATCGATCGACCGAATTTTTCAAAACCGCATTTCCATTATCATGCTTTCTGCCGATTTTTAAAAGTGGTCTAAAAATTATTTTTAGTATATCAGAAATTCGTGCAGGCATTTCTAAGACCCCACAAGAAATTTGAGATCACGATCCCTTCATAACGTCGCGGAACCGCGGCATAACTGGCATGTTATCCGCGGTTGCGCGGTGGTATTGGGGACTCAGTGCAAAATTTTTCTTATGGGTGTCTAGTTTTTGGAATTGTGGTTTCTAGGATATTTAGTTCATGGGCCCAGATTCGTTTGAGTTCTGGATTAGCACTCGGGGCCTATTCGGAAAAGTTTAGTCGATCGAAATTTTAAAATACGTATGATTATCGGTACTTAGTTTACCATCTGCGACCGTGAATGTCATTTTATCGGTATATCCCGTCTATCTGCTATATGTTCTTTTAGACGGGTTTGCGAACATGATGTTCACGTTGATGTTCTGTGATTGTGCTGATATTATGGTTGGATGTCGTGGTGGATAACTTGTGGTGCAATATTAGTAGTACAGTTAAGATTCATTTGTATATTCATATTACAGGGCGAGCGTTCGACATGTGGACTGCCGTCTTTGCCGGGTTGTATATTATTTGTTTGGGGCACGACCGGGTTGAGGTCGATGTCACCATTGTACATATTATTTTCATTTTCTGTACTAGGATTACCCCATGGAGGAGTGCATGGATAGCTGGGTTTTAGAAAGCAACAACTCCGCATCTCATGGCGCTGAGACGGAGGGGGCTTCATTCTAGAATTGGCGGGCTATTTGCCGCACTCGTAGGGGGTATAGGATGACCCACGGAGGGGCGCTCAAATTACCGAATTCCGTGGAGTGCTGGGTGGCCCATTCACTTTGTTGATTGGGGTTGCCTCACTTCCGGGATTGGCGGGTAACTTGCCGCGCTCGTAGGGGTCCAGGTTTTCATTTCACATGCTATCCACACGATCGGGAACGTCGGGTTTTATTTGCGGCTCAAATGAAACCCGGGGCTCCATGATTATCCACCATTATGTATTGTTGGCCAAGATTCTGTGATGTTTATTATATCATGCCTGGGACGAATGTTATATATATTTATATATATACTAGTAGATACTGTATATGTTTTGCACCCGCGCTAGTCCAGCCCCCGCTCTGTCGTTAGTTAAGTAAGCTAACAGGTGATGACGGGGCCCAATGGCGAATGCGGATGGCATATACGTACATCATATTTTCGTTCTTTTCTGGTGTGATAGGTTAAATGATGGAACCGGATTAATTTTGATTAATACAAGAAAAGAAACCTAAAAGGATGTTGTTGGAACAAATTTCGAAAAACTACAGTTATATTCTTTCGTTTTGCATAGTGGTATTTAGTTATGAATATCTAGCACCTCCTTCCACGAGTCAAGAGCCGAGATCCCTTTACGGGGAGTGACCTCTTGAGCAAAAATTTATACTGTAGATTACTCGAGTTTTTCAAAACAAGAAATTTTCAAAAGCAGAGGTTAAACCACTCCTTTTCAAAACTGCTCAGGTTCCTTCAACGATATCAAGTTTATTACGTTAAAGGGTTTTTTCGCCAAAAACTCAGCCGCAGCCCTCCGTCATTTCTTATAAGTAACACTTAGTATTCGTGCTGCGTTTGTTGACTGTGTCAAGACGTAGTGAACGGTAGCTGAGTATCGCTTATTTGTAGCATTTGATGCGATTGGTTAGGACAGTCGTATAACCTTGTTGACTGTGTCAAGGGTTATGTAGGTGGGTTTAATGTAATCAAGATAATGACGGGTTAAGCTTGACTATGACTTTTTGATTTGTTGACCGTGTCAAGGTCACTTGGGTCCTAGAGGAAAAAATCACATCGGGAGTTTCAAACATACAGGAAACTTACAGATTTAGCATACCTTCTGGAGTGTGGTGACTAGAGTTGATTCCATCTAGGTCATCACACAATGATAGTTGGATCCCGATCCCACTGATGAGTAGGATTACTCTTGAGAGATTATCTCACTTAACAATCAATGCTATAAACCAAGTAGGTGTCTAGAACGGTGTTAGCGGGGCTACGCCTCCAGAGAAAAGAGCTTACATAATTAAGGAACTTCACGAAAGCGTTGGAAAACCTCCCTCGAAATACCAACACTAGCCTGGCTGAAAGGTTAACCAAGTATTGTGACGTGCGATTGTCATGACCCGGAAAAGACACGTGACTGACACTTGAATCAGGTGAAGTCTATAGGACCACACCTAATACAAGTAAGCCAAAAGCCCAGAAATCTAAACTTTTTTAAGGGAAAATAGTGGAGATGCAGTTTTGAAATAAGCTTTACTGAAAATCAAACTTATTCTTATATATATATATATATATAGATACACACACACATAAGTAGTAATATATGAAAACACTATATTTGTATCTACTTGAAAACCCTTTTTGTCATTTGAAATTTGGGCAGCACCTCCTTTGTAATTTTTAACCCAAAAACTAATACAAGCAATAATAAATAAGGTATCCCAAAACGGAAGCTTGCTCTTTGCCAACTGGCGGAAACAAACACGCAAGATAATATAAATATACAACGTCGAAGGGCGATGATCAAAACTCAGAATGAAAGCGAGAAAACTAAGCATCATAAGAAAAACCAGAAACAATAATAAATACATAAGCGCGACTCTGAGGCCGAAAGAATAAACTGTGGTTTTCTAAGTCTACTAAATATACATAGTCTGGTTGATGGAGCTTTTAACTAGATACAACTGAAATATAAAGTACATATGCAACGGTGGTCACGATGCAAGTGAACCTACCTACCAAGCAATCACCCGAAAGAAATGATGTGCCAGCAAGCCACAACGGAACCTGTACGGCCGAACCTGCAAAGAAACTGTGGCACAACAGGGGTGAGTTGCCAACTCGTGAGTAGAAGACATCACCGAATAGAAATCGCATGTATGACGATCTCCTAGGTCATACAGTAACATACTCAATTATAACACTGAAACATCTAGTAGTGGCAAGAGTAATAATCTAAGCAAAAGTGTAATACCAAATACTCGTGTCAGTGCCCCAAGTAGCAACATGTCATATATGTGATGTATGAATGCTGTAACATTTCAGAAAAATAAAATATTACTTTTTGGAATTTTTATAATTAAATAATAAAATATTGAATATTTTAATAAGACAGTATAATTAAATACCGATAAATTTGGAAAATTATGGAAATTACTAAAAAGATGGTACTTTATGTGATTTAAGCAAATAATGAGAGTTTATGATTTAATTGACACTACTTTAGTGCTAATCGCGATTAAAAAATCGCGAATCGGGCTTTAAGCGTGTTTTTTGCAAAACATGACTATATCATTCACACTTGTGTTACATTTTCTACATGGCTTTATCATCATTTTCATTCTTTGTTTTGGGTTTATCTTGAGAGCAAGAAAATAGAAGAGAAAAGAAAAGAAAAGAAAAGAATAAAGAAATCAATAAAGAAAGGGGTATGGGCATGAGAGAGAGGGTGAGGGGCCAACCAAGTCTTGGCTCATCTTTAACACTTCACCATCTTCATCATTTCTTCTTCCTCGGCTCATGGCTACTGCCCTCACTCCTTCCCCCTCTTCATCCTCTTAAACTTCATCAAAATGCACCAAAATTCCATCTCCATTTCACAAAAAAATGTGTACAAGCTCTCAAGCAACCCCTTGGACCAAGAAAGTTTGTGTTTTGGTGCTGTAGGGGGGATTCAAGAGTGCCAATGAGGTAACCCTTTCACAATTAGTGTAGTGTTTCAAGTGCTTTAGCCTCTTTTCAAGTTTGTTTTCGTTTTGGCGAAGTTTAGTGAATTTCGAGAAATTCTAGTGAGGGTTAGGGTTTAATTGAGTTGTGGTTGTGCAATTGAACTCTTGTGGTGACCTTAAACCCCCCCATGGTGTTATAAACCAAGAACATACACATAACCATACCTGAAACCCAAAATACGGAAAAACAGAAAACTGTAAATGTTGATTTGTGAGAACTTAGGGTGTGCAGGGAAATCTGGGATTACCCGAGACCAATACTGGGAAAATAAACAACTCCAGAGACCAAATTGAGACCATAGGAACCCACTGTAGCAATACGAACCACGTTAGGGACCCCCGGGCCGACGAGCTCGGAATTCTAGGGGAGGGGCTCGGCCACTTGGTGAGGGGGTGGGTCCAGGTTTCTTCTGTAGGTCACATATACCCTATATATCACCCTAGTGTTGTTTGCTCACATTGTTTTCACCCAATACAAAATCTGGGACTGAATACTTGATTTTCTGTTTTTATTCGGATATGGTTTTACGTATTTTGAATTATGGATTTTTGTGATTTTTGTTGTATTCGATCACTTGAAGTTTGTACGTCTCTATCGGGTGCTAGTTGGTTAAGTTGCGAGGGTAAACCATAGGTTTTGACCTATGTGAGTTCCACTTGTCGTTTTGGTTTCGATTTAGTTTTAATGGGATACGATACGTGTGACATGTAGGTACCTCCACGATGATTCGAGACGATAAAGGAGATGGTGGCGACATCGACATCGGCAAGCAAGATCAAGGTGAGTAGATTATATCTACGGGGAAGTCGGGTGGATGGCGTATAGCAACCCCGCAGTTCGATGTATACTATACTATATATATACTATATATATATGATGATATCTTTTATGTGTGACATGGATTTTTAGGATATGATTAGGTGTTCAATGGTTAGTTTAGGGTTATTAGAAGTGAACTAGTATAGCTTCTTAGTTGCGAACCCTAGAATAGGTTTTCACTCACACGCACACACATGCTTACTGTTATACTTGTGCGTATATGGGGAGATATACACACACACACACACACACAGAGGTATGGGACTGTGTATATATATATACACGTATACTTACCCTTGGATGATGAGGATTTTTATGGTATTTGGAGAAGAGTCGATGAGATTGGGCATGGTGCCATGAGATTGGTGTTATGATGTGGTTCGTATTATGGGATACGACATAAGATTTTAGCGGGCCTTTGGACGTGGGATTTACACACGCATTTTTATATATAGATGGTATCAGTTTGTACTAGACTTAGACCAGTACCCCCAGTTCATGAGATATGATGATAAGGATACCAGATAAATGATGAGATGAATGTGATATTTGACCCGTACCCAGATTTGGGATGTCGTACGACAGATTTACGTACGAGCTATATATTGATGATAGATCCGCACTCTTGACTCGAGAATGTCATATTGTATACTGTATCGTATGTGATACTATTGAGGCGGGATCACCGACTATTATATATATATATATATATATATATATCGACTAAGATTTAGGTGGTTTCCATACCATCAATTAGCTTGTTAGTTAGATCTGTAGTTTACTTAGTAGATGTTAGACTGGACCCGAGTCATACCTATTTCAAAACTAACGAATCGTGAGTATTTTTAAGACAGGTCAAGGGATTCTACGGATATTTTCAAAAGACGCATCTTTTCTTAAAAACACCGTAGCCCTTATTTTTCTAAACCCCATGATTCGTGTTATTTCAAATGGCAAAACTGTATGACATTATAAATTAATGTAGATTCTTCATTGTTGCGTTTATTATTCGATTTCCGCATATTCTTGCTATTCGCATCGCATTGCATGTGTAAATGTGTTTATTGTTATATTGAACCCATGCTGTCATGACACCAGCACCATTATCGATGATGCGTATATTCCACGTATACTTGTTTGCCAGCTCACACACTTCATCATCGATAATTGCCATGTCACTACACAGTAGGATTGTCGCACCAGGATATGGCATACTTGTGTATATACATATTGTACACTCATACTTGCGTACACACACATTGTACACCATACTTGCATGCATACATATTTGCACATACATAGATGATTCTGGCTTGATTTTGAGATTTGGGAACCGCAAGATGTATTTTAAAACTGGATTCATTTCAAAAAGCGGTTTTCCCTTGATATGTGCATATTACTATTCCATGTTGCATGATGTACTGATATGCTTACATTCTATCATATGTCACATACAACATGCTTTATGATTTTACGCATTGAGATATGCTGTTTTCATGAGATTTCTGGATTTGAGAACCGTGGCGATTTCAAAAGAAAGCATGTACTGTATTAAAAACCCGGTTTCTCTTGATATGATATTTCAGTACGTCCACCATGTGTTTTCTTGGTTCTGAGAGCGACATGTGAAACCCGAATCGAGGAGGCGAATGAGGCCGATTGCGGGTACATGGTGGACCTGGTATGGTACCCCGGGGCGAGAGAGAGATTTCGTGTGGATGACGATGAGCCTGCCAGAGGGACCACTACCTACCGGTGATTGTATTTGGGCTTGGCGGATATCCGGAGGATACCGACCGGAGTCGAGAGATGATATGGGCCGATCCGGACTGACGGAGCCCAATGTATGAGGATTCACGTGCTGATGCTGGGCACGGATTTCATGATGTTTTCGAGTGTCGATGCTAGACACTCAGGTTCCATGATTTTGATATGTCGCGAGGGACACAAGTTGATTTATATCCTCATAATTTCATGCATATGCTTTCATGACTTTTACACGCATGATATTGTTATGTCATTGGTTGACATGTGGACGAGATCCACATACATACAGACATGATTACATTGATGATACCTCATATTTATGATATGCTGCTACCTGAGGCACTGGCACGAGCACTTGGTACTACACTTATGTATAGATGTTTACCCTTGCCACCTTATCATACTTCAGACTTTATCATATTGAGGATATATATATATATATATTTGATCGTATTGACCTAGGATGAGTCATACATATGATTTCTGCTCTGCGATGTTTTCTATTAACGAGTTGGCAACTCATCCCCGTTGTGCCACAGTTCTTGCAGGTTTTGCCGTGCAGGTTTCGTTGCGGCTTTTCTGGCACACTGCTTTCTTTCTGGGTGATTGCTTTGGTAGGTGGGTTCACTCGCATTGTGACTGCCATTGTACTCATTTATTTTCAGTTGTATCTAGTAAATTCCATCAACCGGACTTGTATATTATTTCAGACTTAGAAAACCAGTTGTGTATTATTTCGACCTTAGAGTCGCGCGTTGTTGTATTATGGTTTTCTTGATGATTTTGAGTTCCTTTGAGTTTTGATCCTCGCCCTTCGGCGTTGTATATTATATTGCTTACGTAGTTGTGACCGTCGATTGATTAAGAGCTAGCTCCCGCTTGGGGATGCCTTTTATCATTGTGTATATATTTATTCATGTTGTACCCCGTTCGGGGCCAGTATTTACAAAGGAAACTCTGCCGAAAGTTTCAGAATAGACTTGGGATTTTTAAAATGCATATTCGGCTTACTTATTTAAAAACCTTGTTTTTTAAAAATATGTTTTCTTCACTTCTTTGAAACTAGTTTTCCTTCATTTATTATTTAAAATGGTTTTAGATTTCTGGACTTTTGGCTTACTTGAATTAGATGAGGTCCTATAGACTTCATATGATTCAAGGGCCAGTCACGTGTTATTTCGGGTCATGACAAAGTTGGTATCAGAGCGCTAAATTAACCTTGGTTCGAGTCAAAGTTTGACTATGCGGAGCCTAGAGCGTTTGTATATATTCGGAACTTAGGCTTGACCTTACGGAACTTACACTTAGTTAAGGGGGTATTAGACCGCACTTCCGTCGCATAGATTGACCTTGGTTGATGGAATAGGTGACTTCAGTAGAGTAACGTACCGTGTGTATGTTCCGCGGCATACTTACGATACGCCACTCCGCTTAAGGAGCCTTAGGATGTACATTTCCTTGCACAGTGTTATATTCATTCCTATGATCCATCTTCATCGATGTTGGTTATGATTTTGCTGCCATGATTACGCCGGTAGCGAGAGCTACGGCTAGAGTTGCGGTCAGCACGAGCTCGTCACGAACGAGAACTGACCAGAGCGTGATTCCAGAGACATACGATTGCATAGGGGCATCGTTTTATTGTGTTTTCGCACCATGAGCGTTTGATGGATCGCTTTTACGAGATTTCTCGGACATGCAGATCAGCACCAGAGGATCAGGCTACTGCTAAAGGCCAGCCAGAATATGATGACCATTGAAGTATCGTTTATTCATGATGATTGAGGCACTGTTCAGCTTGCAGATGAATGAGCCAGATGTTGCTGCGAACGATGAGATATTGCCCAAGATGTTGGAGCTATTGCAGTACGACTTGTACTAAGAGATATGATAGAAGGTCGCTAGTCACCCGAGGATGAATGACTAGGACATGTGGTTCGTTCGCTTACCCCGATGCGAGGTCATCAGATAGATTGATTCCAGCTAGAGACGACTTCACGCAGGTACGTTGAGAGTCGATGGAGACGATCGAATGTCAGGAGCCCATTTTACAAGTTTAAAGTATTCGGAAAGACATGCAAGCGATTCTATGGACCCTCTGGAAGAATGAAACCCTAACTCGACGTAATGACTGTGTGAAAGCCTTTGAACCTTAGGGTTTGCGGCAGTTCCGCGGTGCCATTAGTGAGGCTTGGGTTTGCCTTTCTACGACTGGTCCACCGATACTGTGGTATGTACTCGATACTATTAAACTGTACCCAAGATGTTGAGCTCTTGGGGGATTATGAGGTTTTGACGAATCGATCGAAAGGTTCGACATCTTTCGGATATCATGTGATGGGATGCATTGCTTGGGAGACTCCAGATACGAGTATAGCCGTTGGAGCACAGTCCATGCAGCCACGATGAGACGAGCCCGAAGCAGTCGACAGAAGAGAAAGGTGGAGTAAGAGGTTTGTACGAGATCTTGATGAGATGACGTTCCCCTCCGCCGACATCAGAGATGCGATACGCATGCAGAGGCGTTGATTATAGATATATCTTCTAGAAGGAGTCGCGATGAGTATGCAGCCGTTCCGGAACAAGAAATAGCTTTAGTAAAGGACGATGACTTCCGGGCAGTTCGGCAGAAGCGAGATTTGAGAGAGACCTCGACAGGACATTTCTGGAATACTATACGAGAAGACTTGGACCCAGGAGCGGTCATATTGCGCACACCCAGCAGGCCAGAGTTCTGCATCATCGACGAGATAGTTAGCCAGAGATCTGTAGAGGATGTGCCAGAGCGGGACTGTTTCTTTCGTCATTCCATATTAGGCCGTTAAGCCGAGGAGCTATATATCTAGCAATGCACGGTGAGAGACAAGAGCCTAAAAGCACCAGGCGCCAGATCATGAACATGAGGCAAGTAGATATCTTGCTCTGCTAGCATTGGATGCACTGACACTTTCTCGACTTTGAAGGAGGAAATATCGACAACGGTATTTATGATTTGTGATTTGGTGATTCGATTATCACGTATCCGTCACCTTAGATTTCAGTATTTTGGGCGATCTATTCGCATGATTTAGTCTTGATGACTGAGTTTCATGATATTTATTTTGTGCATCACGGTTGCACCTGACTTTGGTTTGATGTCATTCGATATGTTGATTTTGATTTCATGCCTATGTTATGTATGTGATTTGCCTTATGCTTTCGGCATAGTTTTCATGTACTTTTAGTGCTTTGATTTGATTTGTGCACGCTAATGGTTGTGAGATTATATACCGCGGTATGCCTGATTTGGATTGAGCTTTATTGTATACCGTTGATTTCAATTATGATATTGATGTTGATTTCGTGCACTCTGTGCATTTGATTTGGATTTTTGCACATATTTGGCGCGCTTGGGTTGGATTTTGCGCATGCTCGGCGCTTGACATTGGATTTCGTGATTTTGTGCATGCTGGATGCAAATGATTTAGATTTTATTCATGCATGATGGATGCACCTGATTTGGATTTTCACGCATATTGGGCGCATGTTATGAGATGCGATTTTGGTGCACACCAGATGCACTGAATCGGGATTCTTCGTGCATATCAGATGCACCTGTTTTTGCTGTCAGGCACACACGTTGTCTCTGACAGGTGTTTCGTGCACACCCGTTGCACTTAGATGTTGTTTCTGTGCACATGTATGGCACATATATGGATTTTGATTTTCGTGCACACCAGACGCACGTAGCATTCATATACACATTTTGGGATTGATTTCTTATGGAGCAGTACGTTTTTATGATATTTTCTATTTGTTTTCGTACTGAGCAGGACTAGTCAAAGGACAGTACCTGGATATATTTTGCATGCATTGATAGTTATCGAAGGGATTTCCGAAAAGGGAGCTATAGTCTCAGTATTTACCTACGTGTCTGATATGATACGAAACGTTTAAAACAAGGAAACACTTCTAAATTGTTTTCAAAATGGCGGTACGTGCATTTAAACAAAGGTTATATATATATATAGAGAGAGAGAGAGTTATTTTCTTACTCGAGACGTCCGCCAATGTGCAGTGTTATGCGCATCACACAGCGACTTAAAAAGGTTTGGCATGCATTTCCTTCAGATATCTACATGTATAAATTTTATGTTTACATGTATAGTTTTGATGTATAGCATGTTGGGTTTCGTATTGGATTTGACATTGGTGTCTTCACCATGAGTCCGATGATTGCGGGATGCTTGACGGAGTTTTGATTTTGAGTTATCTGCTCTTTGTTCATGCGCATGCATTGTACTAGGATGCGTTTTATGTATTGATGATTTCGGAGCCCCCACGACTTGGACGTTTTACTGAAATGTTTTAGTATTTGAGGGGTTTAAATTTAAATTCGGGGACCGAATTTCTTTAAGGGGGGAAGATTGTAACATTTCAGAAAAATAAAATATTATTTTTTGGAATTTTTATAATTAAATAATAAAATATTGAATATTTTAATAAGGCGGTATAATTAAATATCTATAAATTTGGAAAATTATGGAAATTACTAAAAAGAGAGTACTTTATGTGATTTAAGCAAATTATGAGAGTTTATGATTTATTTGACACTATTTTAGTGCTAATCGCGATTAAAAAATCGCTAATCGGGCGTTAAGCGTGTTTTGTGCAAAACATGCACCATATCATTTCACACTTGTGTTACATTTCCTACATGGCTTTATCATCATTTTCATTCTTTGTTTTGAGTTTATCTTAAGAGAAAGAAAATAGAAGAGAAAAGAAAAGGAAAGAATAAAGAAATCAATAAAGAAAGGGGTATGGGCATAAGAGAGAGAGGGTGAGGGGTCAACTAAGTCTTGGCTCATCTTTAACACTTCACCATCTTCATCATTTCTTCTTCCTCAGCCCATGGCTGCTGCCTTCACTCCCTCCCCCTATTCATCCTCTCAAACTTCATCAAAATGCACCAAAAGTCCATCTCCATTTCAGAAAAAAATGTGCACAAGCTCTCAAGCAACCCTTTGGACCAAGAAATTTTGTGTTTTGATGCTGTAGGGGGGATTCATGAGCGCCAATGAGGTAAACCTTTCACAATTAGTGTAGTGTTTCAAGTGCTTTAACCTCTTTTCAAGTTTGTTTTCGTTTTGGCGAAGTTTAGTGAATTTCGAGAAATTCTAGTAAGGGTTAGGGTTTAATTGAGTTGTGGTTGTGCAATTGAACTCTTGTGGTGACCTTAAACCCCCCCATGGTGTTATAAACCCAGAACATACACATAACCATACCTGAAACCCAAAATACGAAAAAACAGAAAACTGTAAATGTCAGTTTGTGAGAACTTAGGGTGTGCAGGGAAATCAGGGATCACCCGAGACCAATACTAGGAAAATAAACAACTCCAGAGACCAAATTGAGACCATAGGAACCCACTGTAGCAAGACGAACCAGGCTGGCAAGCTCGGAATTCTAAGGGAGGGGCTCGACCACTTGGTGAGGGGGTGGGTCCAGGTTTCTTCTGTAGGTCACATATACCCTATATATCACCCTAGTGTTGTTTGCTCACATTGTTTTCACCCTATACAAAATCTGGGACTAAATACTTGATTTGTTGTTTTGATTCAAATATGGTTTTACGTATTTTGAATTATGGATTTTTGTGATTTTTGTTGTATTCGATCACTTGACGTTTGTACGTCTCTATCGGGTGCTATTTGATTAAGTTGCGAGAGCAAACCATAGGTTTTGACCTATGTGAGTTCCGCCTGTCGTTTTGTTTCGATTTGGTTTTAATGCGATACGATACGCATGACATGTAGGTACCTCCACGATGATTTGAGACGATAAAGGAGATGGTGGCGACATCGACATTGGCAAGCAAGATCAAGGTGAGTAGATTATATCTACGGGGGAAGTCGGGTGGATGGCGTATAGCATCCCCGCAGTTTGATGTATAGTATACTATATATATATATACTATATATATATGATGATATCTTTTATGTGTGACATGGATTTTCAGGATATGATTAGGTGTTCAATGGTTAGTTTATGGTTATTAGAAGTGAACTAGTATAGCTTCTTAGTTGTGAACCCTAGAATAGGTTTTCACTCACACGCACACACATGCTTACTGTTATACTTATGCGTATATGAGGAGATATATATATACACACACACAGGTATGGGACTGTGTACATATATATACATGTATACCTACCCTTGGATGATGAGGATTTTTATGGTATTTGGAGATGAGTCGATGAGATTGGGCATGGTGCCATGAGATCGGTGTTATGATGTGGTTCGTATTATGGGATACGACATGACATTTTAGCGGGCCTTTGGACTTGTGATTTACACACGCATTTTTATATATAGATGGTATCAGTTTGTACTAGACTTAGACCAGTACCCCCAGTTCATGAGATATGATGATAAG
Source organism: Agapanthus africanus (assembly GCA_030015575.1). Classification (NCBI taxonomy): domain Eukaryota; kingdom Viridiplantae; phylum Streptophyta; class Magnoliopsida; order Asparagales; family Amaryllidaceae; genus Agapanthus; species Agapanthus africanus. Next base: position 666,962,611 of record CM057341.1, on the reverse strand, counting down.
GATACCAGATAAATGATGAGATGAATGTGATATTTGACCCATATCCAGATTTGGGATGCCGTACGACGGATTTACGTACGAGCTATATATTGATGATAGATCCGCACTCTTGACTCGAGGATGTCATATTGTATACTGTATCGTATGTGATACTATTAAGGCGGGATCACCGACTATTATATTTAGGTATATATATCGACCCAGATTTAGGTGGTTTCCATACCCATCGATCAGCTTGTTAGTTAGATCTGCAGTATACTTAGTAGATGATAGACTGGACCCGAGTCATACCTATTTCAAAACTAACGAATCATGAGTATTTTTAAAGCGGGTCAAGGGATTCTACGTATATTTTCAAAAGATGCATCTTTTCTTAAAAACATCGTAGCCCTTATTTTTCTAAACCCCACGATTCGTGTTATTTCAAATGGCAAAACTGTATGACATTTACAAATTGATGTAGATTCTTCACTGTTGCATTTATTATTCGATTTCCGCATATTCTTGCTATTCGCATCGCATTGCATGTGTAAATGTGTTTATTGTTATATTAAATCCATGCTGTCAGGACACCAACACCATTATCGATGATGCGTATGTTCCACGTACACCTGCTTGCCGGCTCACACACTTCATCATCGATAATTGCCATGTCGTTACACATTAGGATTGTTGCATCAGGATATGACATACTTGTGTACATACATATTGTACACTCATACTTGCGTACACACACATTGTATACCATACCTGCATACATACATATTTGCACATATATAGATGATTCTGGCTTGATTTTGAGAATTGGGAACCGCAAGATATATTTTAAAACTGGATTCATTTCAAAAAGCGGTTTTCCCTTGATATGTGCATATTACTATTCTATGTTGCATGATGTACTGATATACTTACATTCTATCATATGTCACATACATCATGCTTTATGATTTTACGCATTGAGATATACTGTTTTCATGAGATTTCTTGATTTGAGAACCGTGGCGATTTCAAAAGAAAGTATGTACTGTTTTAAAAACCCGGTTTCTCTTGATATGATATTTCAGTGCGTCCACCATGTGTTTTCTCAGTTCTGAGAGCGACATGTGAAACCCGATTCAAGAAGGCGGATGAGGCTGATTGCGGGTACATGGTAGAGCCGGTATGGTATCCCGGGGCGAGAGAGAGATTTCGTGTGGATGACGATGAGCCTGCCAGAGGGACCACTACCTACCGGTGATTTTATTTGGGCTCGGCAGATATCTGGAGGATACCGACCGGAGTCGAGAGATGATATGGGCCGATCTGGACTGACGGAGCCTGTGGGCCGAACCGGACTGACGGAGCCCGATATATGAGGATTCACGTGCCGATGCTAGGCACGAATTTCATGATGTTTTCGAGTGTCGATGCTAGACACTCAGGTTCCATGATTTTGATATGTCGCGAGGGACACATGTTGATTTATATTCTCATACTTTCATGCATATGCTTTCATGACTTTTATACACATGATGTTGTTATGTCATTGGTTGACACGTGGACGAGATTCACATACATACAGACATGATTACATTGATGATACCTCATATTTATGATATGCTGCTACCTGAGGCTCTGGCACGAGCACTTGGTACTACACTTATGTATAGATGTTTACCCTTGCCATCTTATCATGCTTCAGACTTTATCATATTGAGGATATATATATATTTGATCGTATTGACCTAGGATGAGTCATACATACGATTTCTGCTCTGTGATGTTTTCTATTCACGAGTTGGCAACTCACCCCGTTGTGCCACAGTTCTTGCAGGTTTTGTCGTACAGGTTTCGTTGCGGCTTTTCTGGCACACTGCTTCATTTCTGGTGATTGCTTTAGTAGGTGGGTTCACTCGCATCGTGACCGCCGTTGTACTCATTTATTTTCAGTTGTATCTGGTAAATTCCATCAACCAGACTTGTATATTATTTCAGACTTAGAAAACTAGTTGTGTATTATTTCGACCTTAGAGTCGCGCATTGTAGTATTATGGTTTTCTTTATGATTTTGAGTTCCTTTGAGTTTTAATCATCGCCCTTCGGCGTTGTATATTATATTGCTTGCGTGGTTGTGACCGTCGATTGACGAAGTGCTAGCTCCCGCTTGGGGATGCCTTTTATCATTGTGCATATATTTATTCATGTTGTACCCCGTTCGGGGCCAGTATTTACAAAGGAAACTCTGCCGAAATTTTCAGAAAAGACTTGAGATTTTTAAAATGCATATTCGGCTTACTTATTTAAAAACCTTGTTTTTTAAAAACATATTTTCTTCACTTCTTTGAAACTAGTTTTCCTTCATTTATTATTTAAAATGGTTTTAGATTTCTGGGCTTTTGGCTTACTTGAATTAGATGAGGTCCTATAAACTTCATATGATTCAAGGGCTAGTCACGTACTATTTCGGGTCATGACAAATGCGTCAAGAATGAAACCAGAATATATCTGTATGTGAAAGCTGTGTTCTTATCTCAGTAAGATTTTAGTATAGAAACTGGAGTATCATCAATGAAATTGACAGAAATCCGTGTCAATCATCGACATAAAATCCTCAAATCCCGGGCTCCATCATTCCGGATCGGCCCATATCATCCAATCTCACGACTACGGTCGGTATCCTCCAGATATCCGCCGCGCCAAATATCACCTGTAGGTAGCTTGCCTCTGCCAGACTCATCGTCTACAACTCGAGCTTCTTGCCTCGGGTACCATACCAGGTCCACCATGTACCTGAGACGGTTCATCCTACTCCTCAAATCAGGTCTCGAAAACCAACTCAATCAGGAAAACTCATGGTGCACGCCATATACATCATATCACGAGAAAACCACAACTTGTATTTTTAAAATGATAGTGAGTTCATAAAATTCTTGCGGCTTTCCCTAAAACCAGAAATCTCATGGAAAATCCGAAATCCCAAAATTAAGAGTCAATAAGCAGTGAATACCGGCATAAAGCCCCATAATATTGCATAGCAGAATGAATATATAATACATGGGGTATCTAAGTAAGTAATGCAATATCTTAACTAGTATATGAGAGTAAGCATACTAGTACCATGTTGAAACTACCAGCTAGCAGGTTATACAATTGAAGTAACATTTTCTAAGGTGTATGTGATATAGCAATTACCGACGATGATGTGTATGAGCCGGCAAGAAAGTGTACATGGAACGTACACATCATCGGTAATGGCGCTAGTGTCCTAACATACGAGATTCATAATAGCTAAAGGAAACACATGTAATAAAGATATAATGCAATGAGAACGAAGAAAAATAACAGAAAAGTGAATAGTAAAAGTAGTATCATAAAATATACGTATCAGTGTATGAGTCATACGGATTTTGTGTTTTGAAATAGCATGAATTGTGATTTTTAGAAAAGTAGGGGCTACGGGACTTTTGAGAAAAGATACGTCCTTTGAAAAATCCGTAGTATCTCTCGGGTTGTCTTTAAAAATACTCACGATTCGTTAGTTTTGAAAATATGTATGAATCGAGCCTAGTCTAGCATCTACCTAAACAAGTAAGAGCTAACTAAGAAACTGGTCGGAAGGATAAGAAAATCTACCTAAATTCCGAGTCGGTATACATAGTAGTCGGCGATCCAGCCTTATAGCGTCACGTACTGTACAATACATAGTACGGCCACCTCGAGTCAAGGGTGCGGATTAATCATCTTATATATACCTCATACGGTAAAATCCATCTACGGCATCCCTAAAATCAGGGGTGCAGGTCAAATATCATGTATACATCATCATTCATATGGTATCATTATCGTACAATATCATGATCAGGGGTACTGTTCTAAAGTTTCGTACATCCTAATATCATCAACACATATTATCGTATGTATGAATACATATCGCCCAACAATCCATTATAATATCATATCACAACTCAATCATATATCAACAACTCACGGCATCATACCCGATCATATCGACTCATATCCATTTAACATCTCATATCCTCATCTTATATATATATATATATATATATATATATATATATATATATATATATACATATATATATATATATATATATATATCAACGCATCTACACACACACACCCACATCATATCCCATGCGTGCGTGTGTGTGTGACAACCTACTACGGGTCCGCGACTAGAAACTAACTAAGAGCAATATTTTTCCAAGTACACTTCATCTCACTTAAGGTCTCCTAGAAAACCCTATTGCTAAGTATCCGCACTAGCCATATACATACCATACACATCCTAATCAATGAATTTGCGGGGGTGCTATACGCCATCCACCTGACTTTCCCCGTAGATATACATCTACTTTCCCGATCTTTGCTCTAGTCGACCCCGGATGCCGAAAATCCAATGCACTTGTACCTTATAAACTTAGCCGTTTACAATCTTCAACATTTGATATAACTTTCAATAATCTTGCATTGTCTTGTTTCAAAGTTCCAAATGAGCTCTACCATACCCTAATCCAACTCCAGAAATGATGTTCCAGTCATCACTGTGATGACATCCTCTAGGACTGATGATCTGTCTACTCTTCGGGATGAGATCGAACTGCTTTGTTTGGACAAAGTCTTCTGCAATCCTCCTATTTAGCAATAAACTCCATATGCGCTTGATGTCAGTCTGCAGGTAGCATGAACTATCTCGAATCATACAACAGCAACAAGCTGAAATCTTTATTCTTCATTGACAATATCATGGTAATTCACCAAGTATATAGCTATTACTGTCACAAATATGCCAACCAATTGCAACAGGGAGAAAGTCACACCAAGGTACAAGTACCCAAAAATGGAAGCAAACATTGGAGTTAAGAATGTGAGGGAGCTAATCTTTATTAAGCTACCTGTAGTTGCATTGTAGAAGTATACCCCATAGCTGATGGCACTGCCAAATATTGAGGTGCACAGAAGTGCTAAAAGGTTACTGGATGTGAGGACCTTGAGACTCCCATTTGTTGCAGGATCATTGTTGAGAAATGATATTGCCATCTGAGGTAGCCAACCAATAACCATATGCCATCCAGTGGCCATGACAGGATCAGAATACTTGGAAACCCAATGAACCATGACAGTCCCTACAGCCATGCTTTGCGCAGCCAGAAGCATCCACCATTCTCCACTTCCTCATATTGTTGAATTACTTCCTTCGAATGAAACTGCTGGAACCTTAAGAAGAAGAAGCCCGACAATACCAACCACAAGTCCAGCAGCCCCAATTGTACCAATTGATTCTCCAAAGAACAATGCTGCAAGTATCGCAACTGTCAAAGGCTGCGAGTCAATGATAACATTGCCCAATCCAGCCGATGTCCTCTGCAACCCTTCGGCAATAAATCCCTGAAAGCAGGCAACATCAACAGCAGCAAACGCCGTGATTCAAACCCAACCAAGAACCCCATCCAACTGCTTCCTCCCCCTCGCCGCCGCGAACCTGACAAGCAAAACCCCGACCGGGATCGACCAAAATGACGAGACGAAGAAAGGGCCAGTCCTTGGGATCACCTCCTTCATCGCCACCATCGCAGTGCACCAAAAGAAGAAAGGGGACACCAGCAGCAGCCATTCCCAGACCTTTCTGTTCCAAGATTCGATCTTTTCTTCATTTGCTTCGATCTCGAGGCTCAACAAGGGGTCGGAATCAGAGATGAAGCACTCGGCATCGGAACCGGTGCTGATGCACTCGATGTTGGGGTTGAGTTCAGGGGATGGGCTGCAATGGACCATGGTGGAGTATTTCGGTAATTTAGGCCCTATAACGAGGGAGAAAATGGGTTTTGAAGGGGAGAAAGAGAAGCCATTGATGGGTTTGGTTGGTGAGGGGGATTGAAAATTGGGGAGTAGGAGGAGAGAGGTTGTTGATGACATCTTTGAAAACCCTAACCTTAACTAAGGTTTTTAGGGACATTAGAGCTTTGAGAATGAGATGGGGAAACGGGAATAGGGAGAAATGAGAGAGAAGGGGTCAACTTCTTTTTCTTTTCTTTTCTTTTCTTTTGGTTTGGTGAAGTGAAAGAGTGAGAAAAGAGAGAATTTAATCTTTTTCCTTTCCTTCTCTTTTTAAAACAAAAACCAATTAAAAGACAAATGAAGCCATGGTTATCAATAAATACTTTCAAAATCAATAGTTCATATTAATATTCCAATTATTTTCCAAACTATAAGTATATAATCATATTATTTCATTAAAACTAATTTCTATACCTTTATAATATTCATAATATTTATTTATTTAATTATTTAAATTCCCAAAAAATAATATTTATTTCTAAAATGTTACAGCGATTAATCCTGACTAGTTCTTCTTTTAAGGTTTGAAGAAGAATTCGAGAAAACAATAGGAGCCATCCTAGTTCGATAAATTAATAACCAATCTAATTTTGTAAGAGCGCACACTAAGTGTTTCTTTTCTCTCTCTCCAGGTAGCAACCATTTCACGCCTTAATCAAGATAATAAAATGTATCGCTTGACTGATCCAAATTCTTATTCGGGTTGGGGAACGTCGGTTTAGCTCTAACTTATGATGGCGGTCATGAGTATGAGCTAGGGAAAGAGAATTGTATGAATTCCTTGATGACCCCATCGAAGAAGAAGCACACTATTGCGTCTTCTTCAGGTGTTCTTATTATTGAGAACTGTTTTTCGATTAGTCCTACCTCCTAGGTACTAGATACCGGATCAGGATCTCATATCTGTAATTTATTGAAGGGACTGAGAAAAAGTAGGATAGTTTGACCTGGTGATATGTCTCTCAGAGTGAGCACAAGTTGATGATGCAGCCATCGGTGAATATCACCTAGTGTTGCCAAAAGGCAATACTATGATTTTGAACAATTGCTACTATGTACTTTCCAAGGTTTGCAACATCATATCAGTTTCTTTACTTGATAAAGATGGATATAAGTTTGTTCTTGATAGAAATATCATGAACATTTACCTTAATCAGGTATTGGTTGAAGAAAGTACACTGTGTAATGGTATCTATGTTCTAAATCAAAACACAGTTCTCAATGTACAAAACACATGCAAGAGGAAGAGTTCAGATCCGAACGAATCCTACTTGTGGCATTGTAGACTTGGTCATATTGGAGAGAAAAGACTAAGTAAGTTGCATAATGATGGATATTTGAATACATTCGAATTTTCATCTTATGAAACCTGTCAGTCTTGTTTCAAAGGAAAAATGACCAAATCTCCGTTCACCGGACAAGGAGAAAGAGCAACAGAGCTCTTGGGAATCATACACAGTGATGTATGTGGTCCGATGTCTATACATGCACGGGGTGGGTTCTCGTACTTCATCACATTCACCGACGATCTCTCTAGATTCAGATATGTGTATCTTATGAAACAAAAATTTGAAACTTCTGAGAAATTCAAAGAATATAGAAGCGAAGTAGAGAACCAAATTGGCAAAAGTATCAAGATCCTCCGATCTGATAGAGGAAGGGAGTACTTGAGTACGGAATTCCGTGACTTTCTAAAAGAGAATGGTATTCTCTCTCAGCTTACTCCTCCGTATACACCACAGCACAACGGTGTATCAGAGTGGAGGAATCGTACCCTATTGGATATGGTTCGCTCTATGATGAGTAGTGCTGAATTGCCTCTTTCATTCTGGGGATATGCGCTTCAAACAGCGGCACATCTTTTGAATCAAGTTCCATCCAAATCCATGCCTAAAACTCCGTATGAAATATAGAGTAGTAAGAGTTTGTATCTTAAACGTGTTAAGATTTGGGTTTGCCCTGCTTATGTTAAAAAGCAGTACCAAGAAAAACATGAGGCACGGTCAGTTTTGTGTAAGTTTGTTGGATACCCAAAGGATTCAAATGGGTATCTATTCTACCATGCAGAGGAACAAATGATTATTATTCCTAGAAACCCACATTTTTTGAAAAAGAATTTCTTGCAAAAAATATTAGTGGCAGCGTGGTAGAACTGGATGAAGTTCTAGAAACACAAACCGTAACTGAAGATTTGGTGGAACCTCTAGATTCAGTAATTCCAGACGAACCTCAACCACTCCGCAGATCTAGTAGGATTTCTCATCCGCCCGAGAGATACTACGGTTTTCTTATAGACGAGGATCGAGAGGATTGCATCTTGGAAGAAGATGATCCTACTAGTTCCAAGCATGCCATTATCAGTAGGGACTCTGATAAGTGGTTGAATGCTATGCTATCCGAAATGGAGTCCATGTACACTAATAAAGTGTGGACCCTGGATATTGCTCCACCTGGGGTACAACCCGTTGGATGCAAATGGATCTACAAAAGGAAATTTGGTGTAGATGGGCAGGTAAAAACCTATAAGGCTAGACTCATTGCAAAAGGCTTTTGTCAAATACCAGGTGTGGACTATGACGAAACCTTTTCTCCAGTGGCTATGCTCAAATCCATTCGGATCCTACTTGCCATTGCTTCCTTCCATGACTATAAGATCTGGCGGATGGACGTTAAAATGACTTTTCTAAACGGAAGTTTGGAAGAGTGCGTTTATATGGATCAGTCAGAAGGTTTTGTAGATAGTGGGAGTAGCGGGAAGGTGTGCAAGTTGCTTAAATCTAATTATGGATTGAAGCATGCATCGCGGAGTTGGAACATCTGTTTTGATGAAACGGTCAAGGAATTTGACTTCATCAAGAACGATGATGAGCCATGTATTTATAAGAAGATTGTTGGATGAACTGTCATATTCATAGTCTTGTACGTGGACGGCATTCTTTTGATAGGAAATGATATTTCTATGCTACAATCGGTCAAGCCATTCTTGTCACAACGATTCTCCATGAAGGACCTGGGTGATGCCTCATACATTATGGGGATCAAGATCTGCAGAGATATTTCCAAGAAATTATTAGGACTTTCGCAGTCCAGGTACATAGAGACCGTACTAAAGATATTTAGTATGGAAGATTCCAAGCGCGGCAACATACCCGCATTGCATGGAATCACCCTCCAATATTTTTTATTTTTTTTCCATACCTTTTCTTTATCTTTTTTCATCTAAATTTCTTATTTATGTTGTGCCAATCCAACACAAATCCTTATTTTATTTACTTAATTAATTGCATTTTTTCTCTCCAAGGAGATGTCTCCCAAGACTGACGAGGAGAGGGTTCGCATGAGCACTATACCCTACGCTTCGGAGGTAGGATCTATAATGTATGCAATGCTATGTACAAGACCAGATGTAGCTTATGCACTAAGCGTGGTGAGCCGGTATCAGTCGAACCCAGGTGAGAACCACTGGACATCAATAAAGTGCATTCTCAAGTACCTGAGAATGACTAAGGAGATGTTCTTAGTTTTCGGTAATGGAGACCCCAGGGTCGAGTTCTTTACCGATTCCAGCTTTCAGAGTGACAAGGATGACAGAAAGTTTTGTAAGTGCACGGCGACGCCCCGGCCGTCAATCCGACGCCGGAATGCGGAACCGAAAAACTTATCAAACTAGAAAACCGGCACCACCGCGCACAAAAATCCCGGATTGGGCCATTAACCTAACTCTAGCAAACTAGAAAATGGGAAGAAGGCTATACCGAGCGATCTGTGTCCTTCGGTCTTCGGCCTCCACTCCGATCTCCTCGCGGAATCTCCGGTCTTCGGCTCCTCGTCGGAACGGGCACCACATCGCCGGGTTCTTTTACGGGCTCCCACCACTGGACCGAGGCAACTCGGGTACGAAGTTGGCGAGTCGACGTGCTCAAGAAATGTTGTAGGCTAGTGTAGAACACTTTGTCTCTTTGGGGTAGTGAAGTTGCCTTTTGATGGATGTGGAGTAGAGAATGAACCTTTTGGAGATGAGCATGGGAATTTAAGTAGCAAGCTCAAAAGGAGATGAATGATAATTTCCCACACAAAATGAATTCCCTCACCCTCTCATTATCAAGTGGCCGGCCCCTCTCACCATGGTGGAGGAAAAAGAATGATTTTTCCAAAAAAAGAAAAATGAATCAATATGAGAATAAAATGGTCACCCCAATTTCTAATCAATCCTCATCCAAATCTAATCTCATAAAAGCAAAGGAAAAGACTTAAAAAGAATCTCATGATGGTAGAACCATCATGAAGCCACAAATGCAAGAAACCCCCTCTATAAAAACTAATTTGCAAACTTGCAAATTTGCCCCTCCCTCTCAAAATTCTGGCCGTGAAGGAACACAGGAAAACTGGCCGGAACAGAATACAAACTGGCAACTTCAGAAAACTGATCCTGTAATAAATTACAGGAAAACCCCGCGACTGTATATACATACCCGCATTTGTATTCACACTGAATACTAATGCAAGGAGACAAAATCTACACTGTACAATACTAGGATCCGGCTTAAACCAAAGCCCGCTAGTATTATCCGTCCGATCACGATTCGTGCAATACCGCACGTATCTGATCGAAACCTGCCATATCTCCATACGGTCTCTACAACGTTTCGCCCGAAACTTGAGTAACTGTGTATGGTGGACTCTAAAGACTCGTCAATACTATGGCTGTGGATTTAACCACTAGCACGTCAGAGGTATTAGCCATACGTGACGGGCTACCAGCTATTGACTAAAAGGGACGTCGATGAGCGAACTCATCCTGACACCCTACTGAGCCTGTCAGTGACAATATCCGTACAGTTCGGTCCGTTCGTCTATGAGCATCGCATGGCTGGCCTAGGGGGTTGGTAAAAGTCAGACCCCCAAAAGCGGTACAAGTCGTGTCGGAGTGTATCCCAGAACACCCTGAGATACTACTGGAATACCTACCAGTAAATCTCCAGCCTTGGCCAAGGAATTTTCATGTACTGGCTCTCCTAGACACAGCGCGACCTCACCCCCAATACCGGGAGAGACGAACCCCTGCAGATCCGCTCATTGCCTCCATGTGGCTCGGGACTGTACCCAACTAAAACCTGTTTGCACGATTCCTTTGAGCCGTGGTAGGGTAGTAATCAAAGCACAGTGGGAACTCACACGAGACAAATGACGATCTCAGGTCGATGAACTAACCTGTACACACGTCACCAGGGAACTGCTATCTGACATCAGGTATAATACCAACTAGCATGTTCCCGGCGAGTCCTGTCCGGTGTACTCATAACCAAATGAGCACCTGTATACATCTTAGGTGAACCAACTGACACCAGTGGCTTGTGAGACCGGCCACCGCCCCTCGTCGGGGTCTCGACTGTATACACTAGTCTACTCTGGAGTATCGATGCCCTGTCTCGAAACTCCCACGACTAGGGACCTTTTAAGGATGTGCTTATAGACCCCAGCTCCCACGTATATGATCGCCCGCATACTGCTGGTAGTCAAGCAAGAATCCTAGGGGCTCTATCAATGTGCAATAGTGACCTGTAGGGTCACCTAAAGCAGTACACGATGATAAAGATAAACCAGATAGCATACTATCATCTTGAGTAAGACTGTCCTACCGGGATAGGTTCTCCCTCAATCATTGCAATCACGTGCCTGTGATCCAATAATTGACTCTGAGGGCACTATCTCCAACAATCTCCCACTTGCACTCAAGGCTAATTATTGCGATGTCGCATACTCACAGCCCGTGTGATACCGAACACCCAACTCCTCTACTAATCTGTCTCACAAAGCTCGTTTACGAAACTATTGCGTTCGAGGAATAGCCTCAGTGAGTGGGTCCGCTGTGGTGTTTCTTTCTATGTCTCTCTTTATCTCAAGTTCGCGGAGAAAACCATCTCCCGAAATGAGCAATACCTGTCTTAAAATATGTTTGGATGTCTGATGGGACCTAGTTCAGAAATGAACTCCAAATCCAAACTTCTTAGACTGTATCGTCAACTGAACTTAATCAGTATCCTGCGCCATGCCTTCCCTCAGTATCCACTTGGACCATCTGTCTAAAATACTGCCCCTCGTCAGAAAGAAAACTATAACTCTGACAGCCACTCTGTCATCCAGGTCACCTTGGAAGCCTGGAATGATAACCGTCTCCCAAAAGAGGCTGCCGTTATCATATCCCTAGAACATTCACTTATGTTCTAAATCCGCTTCCGAATGTTTCTCCAGGATTGGATCAATATCAACTTACTGCATCTACTGCAAAAACAACATCTGGTGTGGTACTTGACATCTCATGATTGACTCAATTGCCTAAGCAAGTGATCTACCAATCATGCACATCCCTCTCTACTTTAGTCTACAAGACACCTTTAGAGAGGGTGACTCCATTATCTGCAGGTACACTACCGTGCCAGGAGTCGTCCATTCTAAATACTTTAAGAATGCTGTCTAAATACCCAGATTGGGAAACCACCCAAATCTAGATCTATAGATCTAGTAACCAGAATGTCTTGATATTATATCCAAGTCCCATGTGGAGAAACCACTGTGTGACAACCAAAGTATAACCGATCGTAGTATAGGAATTTCACTTCCTACTCTGTGTATGTTATCCAAATACCAGGACATTACACCCTACTACCTTCTTAACAGATCCATCCCCTATTCTGATGAAGTCAAACCTATGACTGTCACATCAGAAATAGATGATCTATCTCCGCTATATCTGTTTTAGTCTATAAATAGACATAAGCCACTTGTCCACCATGCTTTCGCTGCTCCCACTGACTACGATAACCCTCTGGCAGAGTCATATAGACGTACACTTCTAAAGCTAGTTTAGAACGACGCTATACTCATCCTCCTGCCTGGTCTCACAGTCTGGAACAACAGCATTTGCAAGTCGGGGTAAACAAGAACCTCCCTGTCACCGTCCTTGAGGCTACCAGAGTACCTCTCGGGTGCCTGAGGTTACCCACCGTATCTGCGGAGTGGCTAATGGAATGTCAAACCAGATTGAATCTTTAGGTTCTTATCAAATTTTCAGTAATCGTTTGCGGTTCTAGAATCACTTCCAGTTCTACCATACTCCCACTACTGTTTTCTGAAAAATTCCATTTTTATTAAAACTGTGGCGAGTCAAGAACAATATCACTATTGATCTTCCAGATGGTAGAAAAAGCAACCCTCGTCATAGCCCGGGTCAACCCACAAACTGCCATTACAGAAACGTGCCTTGAGTTGTCCAGAGTCTAGTTTTAAGCATAAGCTGGACAACTCCCCGTACCTTAACAATGTCAAGATATGAACTGTTCTATATCCAATACAGAAACAGATGCACTGATTTAATTGAACCAGATTCAAATCATGCAGTTGTCTCCAGTGCATGTCAACTAAATGGAAGGAGGCCAATCAGCGTTACTCAACTTAGGAATGCTTCCAATTATGAGTAACCTGAAAGAGAAGTAAGTTCTCTTAATCATTACTATCAACTGAATACCATTCACAAGTATCTACATCTTCAATCACCTTGAAGAATCCCGATACTTGCAACATATGGTTCTCTACTTTATTCATATACCTACAATTTCTCAAAACTCAGACCCTGTGTTTCTACGAAACACTTGTCTAAGAACTAGAGAAGTCATAAGTAAACTGAATATAGTACGAGGACCAACCCCTCTGTCCTGATGGACACTGGACAATATACAATACTCTGTATAAGTCCCCTGAGTCTAATAACTCATTCCCTGTGTGTCGTAGGTTGAAAACTGTACTTATGGTTAAGAAAAATTACACCGATGTTTAATGCTCCTTACCTAACCATCCACTGATATAGGTAAATGTCATAGACATAATTTCAAAAAGTTATATCTCACTCTACAAAAATAGACGTACAGATATATCAATTTGAAATTGGTGCATTATAACGGATATTCAAAACCAAATAATTGCCGTCCGGCAAACAACCCAGGCGACTTCCTCAAATATCACCAATTTCAACGAATTCCGATATAATGAGGATGATCACCTAATTTCTAATACCTTACTCCCACTCATCATCTGTAAAACCATACAGATGTGAGAAACAAACTTGGTAAATACATACCCTGGAGCAAGGGCTAATTGGGAAATCAGTTTTCTTTTAACAGTACACAGTGAAACATTGAAATGTTTCGATGGGGTATCCCGGTATTCCTAGTAATGCCTCTTCCATTATCCAGATTCACAACTGTAACCGTATAATTCTTTGCCACCTCTCCAAATCCCTTTCTATGTCTTTAGTCATTACCTTCTGTACACCCTTTTAGGCTAAATGGTTTTCTTCCTTCCCTACCATTCGGCACCAGCCTATGGTTTGGAAGAAGACTATCCAATAAGCATAATGGGTGTACTGTCCTAATCCTAGGAGCACTCGCAATGCGAAAAGGTGAAGATAAAAGACAACCGAATAAACCTTATTGCTATTTCTCCTGAACCAGAATCCATCCCCGAACTGGAACAAGTTCCTTTCGAGTTCGTATATAACCATACGATGGAGTATCCAATAAACTGTGGATCTTCGTAGTGATACGGAGTGTCCTGGAGAAATACAAAGGTGATTTAGGATTGGCGATGAAATATTTGGTTTGGTCGTGAATAGCAGTCGCAATTTACTTTGCCCTCTTACTAATCCCTTTCTTTGTCTTAACTTAATACCTTCTGTACACCGTTTAGGCTAATTGGTTTTCTTCATTCCTTACCGTTCGGCACCTGCCTAAGTTTTGGAAGAAGACTATCCAATTTGCGTAATAGGTGTACTATCTCCTAAACCAAGGAGCACTCGAAACCTGAGAGAAGGTAAAAGGAAAAGACAACTGAATAGTCCTATTCATTTTCTCCAGAACCGGAAACCATCCTCGAATAAATTCCTTCGAGTTCGTATATAACCATACGATGGTTTTGTCCAATGGAAGTGGACGTTCGTAGTAATACGGGGTGTCCTGGAGAAAAGAGTAAAAGTAGGAGTGGCAAAGAGGTTTGCAACTCTGACAATCCAAAAGCCAGTGTTTAAGAAGGTTCGGTTAATTTTGGTCACTGAGTCATAGTCAAGGGTCAGGTCATGGTCGCTGCCAAAGAGAGAGAAAAGAATCACTCAGCGTGCACTCTAACCTAGATCAGAATGGTTATCAATTTATCTAATCAGGAAACCTCCCACTGTAACGTCAAATTCTTCCCCAAACCTGAAAGAAGAATTAGTCGGGATCACCCGAGGAGTAAACCAACTCATCAGTGGGAATCGGGATCCAACTATCATCGCATGATAACGTGACGGAATCCGCTCACGTTATCACACTCCAGAAGGTATGCGCATATCTGGCAAGTTTCAGTTTCTTTAGAAACTCCCGATGTAATTTTTTACCCCATGCTCTTATGACCTTGGCGTGAGGTCAAAATGTCATAAGTCACATGTCAAGTTCTACCCATCATTGTCCAGGTTAATTTGAACCCACCCGTACATACCCTTGACGTAGGCCAAAATAGTAGTACGACTGTCCCAAACCAACGCATCTATCTATGCAACAGATAAATATCCGGCAGCTACCAATCACTATGCCTTGGCGTGAGGTCAAAATACATAGCTTGAATACTACCGAATATTTAGCTTTGTAAAAATATAGTGGCGAAAACTTTTGCTAAAGATGTCACTCCCGGTGAAGGGATCTCGGCTCTTTCCTCATAGAATGAGGTGCAGGATATTCCAACTGAATACCACGATGCAAAGCAAAAGTAATCGGCTATAGTGAAGTTATTGCCCTGACGCAAACTTCTGTCCAAGGGGTCACTCCCGGTGAAGGGATCTCGGCCCTTGCCTCGTCGACTGAGGAGCTGGATATTCATAACCGAATATCACTGTGCAAAACAAAAGAGAACGCCCTTGCAATAACAACTTTTTGAAAAATGTTCCAACAACATCAGAATAGGTTTGTTTATCTTGCATTGATCCGAATCAATGCAGTCCCAACAATTGATCACACCAATAAAGAACGAAAATAATGATGTACGTATATGCCATCCGCATTCGCCACTGGGTCCCGTCATCACCCGTTAGGTTACTTAACTAACGACAAAGCGGGGACTGGACTAGCGCGGATGCAAAACATATACAACATCTACTAGTATATATATCAATATATAATATTCGCTCAAGGCGTGATAAAATGCAACATCACAGAAATGTAATAAGTATCACAGAACAATACAGATATCTGGGATCCCTGGGTTTCTTAGAGCCGCTACTGAAACCCGACGTTCCCCTGGTCGTGTGGATAGCCTGTGCAATGAAAATCCTAGACCCCTACGGGCACGGCAAGTTACCCGCCAAAACCTGAAGCGAGGCAGCCCCCTTCAGCAACGTGAATGGACCACCCAGCACTTCACGGAATCCGGTAACTTGGGCACCCCT
The DNA here is from genome assembly GCA_030015575.1 of Agapanthus africanus. NCBI lineage: Eukaryota > Viridiplantae > Streptophyta > Magnoliopsida > Asparagales > Amaryllidaceae > Agapanthus > Agapanthus africanus. Next base: position 666,946,302 of record CM057341.1, on the reverse strand, counting down.
CCTTGGGTCAACCTGTACCCTCTACGAGTACGGCGAATAGCCTGCCAATTCTAGAGTAAACCCCTCTCCGTCTCAATGCCATGAGATGCGGGCCCGTTGCCCTCTAGAACCCGGCTATCTGTGCACCCCTCCGCGGGGCAATCCTAGTACAGAAAGTAAAATATACAACGGGTACATCGACCTCAGCCCGGTCGTGCCCCAAAAGAATAATATACAAACAGGCAGTGACGGCAGTCCACATGTTGGACGCTCGCCCCGCAATATCAAATGTACATAAATAACCAAACTGTACTAACATTGCATCCAGGCTATCCTCCACGACCAATCCGCAACATCACAGCACAACATAGAACATCAACGTGAATGTCACGTTCGCAAATCCGTCTAAAAGGGTTATAGCAAATAGACAGGACTTACCGATCAAGTGACATTCACGGTCGTAGATATAATGTAAATACTGTGAACTAACATGTTTAAAATTTTCGATCGACTGAATTTTCCGAAGTGGGCTCCAAGCACAACTGTAGCACTCAAAAACATCTGGGCCCAAAAAGAATATACCAGAAACCCTATTTACATGTCAGTAAACTACTGTAGAAATTTGGTACGGTTTGGCCACAAAACGGCGGCGGTTCCACGGCCAAAACGTGGTTTTGGCCCGCTAAACCGCCGCGCTACAGTAACATCAGCGTACTAAATTTTCACAGAATTCATAAAAAACCCTGCACGTAATTTTCCAATGTACCAAATAATTTTTAGAGCACAGAAACATTCGACAGAAAGTACGAAATGGAAATATGGTTTTTGGAAAATCCGTTCGATAGAACTTGTAAACACGTTAGAGCAAGCTAGACTAGGTTAATGGTGTGGCTCTGATACCAGTGTAAATGCACGGCGGCGCCCCGGCCGTCAATCCGACGCCGGAATGCGGAAACGAAAAACTTTTCAAACTAGAAAACCGGCACCACCGCGCACAAAAATCCCGGATTGGGCCATTAACCTAACTCTAGCAAACTAGAAAATGGGAAGAAGGCTATACCGAGCGATCCGTGTCCTTCGGTCTTCGGCCTCCACTCCGATCTCTTCACGGAATCTCCGGTCTTCTGCTCCTCGTCGGAACGGGCACCACATTGCCGGGTTCTTTTACGGGCTCCCACCTCTGGACCGAGACAACTCGGGCACGAAGTTGGCGAGCCGACGTGCTCAAGAAATGCTGTAGGCTAGTGTAGAACACTTTGTCTCTTTGGGGTAGTGAAGTTTCCTTTTGATGGATGCGGAGTAGAGAATGAACCTTTTGGAGATGAGCATGGGAATTTAGGTAGCAAGCTCAAAAGGAGATGAATGATAATTTCCCACACAAAATGAATTCCCTCACCCTCTCACTATCAAGTGGCCGGCCCCTCTCACCATGGTGGAGGAAAAAGAATGATTTTTCCAAAAAAAAGAAAAATGAATCAATATGAGAATAAAATGGTCACCCCAATTTCTAATCAATCCTCATCCAAATCCAATCTCATAAAAGCAAAGGAAAAGACTTAAAAAGAATCTCATGATGGTAGAACCATCATGAAGCCACAAATGCAAGAAACCCCCTCTATAAAAACTAATTTGCAAACTTGCAAATTAGCCCCTCCCTCTCAAAATTCCGGCCGTGAAGGAACACAGGAAAACTGGCCGGAACAGAATACAAACTGGCAACTTCAGAAAACTGATCCCATAATAAATTACAGGAAAACCCCGCGACTGTATATACATACCCGCATTTGTATTCCCACTGAATAGTAATGCAAAGAGACAAAATCTACACTGTACAATATTAGGATCCGGCTTAAACCAAAGCCCGCTAGTATTATCCGTCCGATCACGATCCGTGCAATACCGCACGTATCTGATCGAACCCTGCCATATCTCCATACGGCCTCTACAGCGTTTTGCCCGAAACTTGAGTAACTGTGTGTAGTGGACTCTAAAGACTCGTCAATACTATGGCTGTGGATTTAACCACTAGCACGTCAGAGGTATTAGCCATACGTGACGGGCTACCAGCTATTGACCAAAAGGGACGTCGATGAGCAAACTCATCCTGACACCCTACTGAACCTGTCAGTGACAATATCCGTACAGTCCGGTCCGTTCGTCTATGAGCATCGCATGGCGGGTCTAGGGGGTTGGTAAAAGTCAGACCCCCAAAAGCGGTACAAGTCGTGTCGGAGTGTAGCCCAGAACACCCTGAGATACTACTGGAATACCTACCAGTAAATCTCCTGCCTTGGCCAAGGACTTTTCATGTACTGGCTCTCCTAGACACAGCGCGACCTCACCCCCAATACCGGGAGAGATGAACCCCTGCAGATCCCTTCATTGCCTCCATGTGGCTCGGGACTGTACACAACTAAAACCTGTTTGCACGACTCCTTTGAGCCGTGGTAGGGTAGTAATCAAAGCACAGTGGGAACTCACAGGAGACAAATGACGATCTCAGGTCGATGAACTAACCTGTACACACGTCACCAGGGAACTGCTATCTGACATCAGGTATAATACCAACTAGCATGTTCCCGGCAAGTCCTGTCCGGTGTACTCAAAACCCAATGAGCACCTGTATACATCTTAGGTGAACCAACTGACACCAGTGGCTTGTGAGACCGGCCACCGCCCCTCGTCGGGGTCTCGACTGTATACACTAGTCTACTCTGGAGTATCGATGCCCTGTCTCGAAACTCCCACGACTAGGGACCTTTTAATGATGTGCTTATAGACCCCAGCTCCCACGTATATGATCGCCCTCATACTGCTGGTAGTCAAGCAAGAATCCTAGGGGCTCTATCAACGTGCAATAGTGACCTGTAGGGTCACCTAAAGCAGTACACGATGATAAAGATAAACCAGATAGCATACTATGATCTTGAGAAGACTGTCCTACCGGGATAGGTTCTCCCTCAATAATTGCAATCACGTGCCTGTGATCCAATAATTGACTCTGGGGGCACTATCTCCAACAAGTTTGTCTTGGGTTTTGTGTTTACCCTCAATGGAAGGACGGTGTGTTGGAGGAGTTCCAAACAGGACACCGTCGCAGACTCGACAATGGAGGCTGAATACATTGCTGCAAGTGATGCCGCAAACGAAGCAGTCTGGATGAAGAAGTTCATTGCTGAACTTCAGGTGGTTCCTGTTGGAGATAGTGCCCTCAGAGTCAATTATTGGATCACAGGCACGTGATTGCAATGATTGAGGGAGGACCTATCCCGGTAGGACAGTCTTACTCGAGATGATAGTATGCTATCTGGTTTATCTTTATCATCGTGTACTGCTTTAGGTGACCTGACATGTCGCTATTGCACGTTGATAGAGGCCCTAGGATTCTTGCTTGACGACCAGCAGTATGATGGCGATCATATACGTGGGAGCTGGTAGTCTATAAGCACATCCTTAAATGGTCCCTAGTCGTAGGAGTTTCGAGACAGGGCATCGATACTCCATTAGTAGACTAGTGTATACAGTCGAGACCCCGACGAGGGGCGGTGGCCGGTCTCACAAGCCACTGGTGTCAGTTGGTTCACCTAAGATGTATACAGGTGCTCATTGGGTTATGAGTACACCGGACAGGACTCGCCGGGAACCTGCTAGTTGGGCTTATACCTGACGTCAGATAGCAGTTCCCTGGTGACATGTGTACAGGTTAGTTCATCGACCTGAGGATCGTCATTTGTCTCGTGTGAGTTCCCACTGTGCTTTGATTACTACCCTACCATGGCTCAAAGGAGTCGTGCAAACAGGTTTTAGTTGGGTACAGTCCCGAGCCACATGGAGGCAGTGAGCGGATCTTCAGGGGTTCGTCTCTCCCGGTATTGGGGGTGAGGTCGCGCTGTGTCTAGGAAAGCCATTACGCAAAGCCCTCGGCCGAGGCAGGAGATTTACTGGTAGGTATTCCAGTAGTATCTCAGGGCGTTCTGGGCTACACTCCGACACGACTTGTACCGCTTTTGGGGGTCTGACTTTTACCAACCCCCTAGGCCCGCCATGCGATACTCATAGACGAACGGACCGGACTGTACGGATATTGTCACTGACAGGCTCAGTTGGGTGTCGGGGTGAGCTTCCTCATCGACGTCCCTTTTGGTCAATAGCTGGTGGCCCGTCACGTATTGGCTTATACCTCTGACGTGCCAGTGGTTAAATCCACAGCCATAGTATTGACGAGTCTTTAGAGTCCACCACACTTTCAGTTACTCAAGCTTTCGGGCGAAACGCTGTAGAGGCCGTATGGAGATATGGCAGGGTCCGATCAGATACGTGCGGTATTGCACGGATCAGGATCGGACGGTTTGTACTAATCGCCGTATAGTTATATGGCAGGGTTCGATCAGATACGTGCGGTATTGCACGGATCAGGATCGAACGGATTTTACTAGCCGGCTTTGGCTTAAGCCGGTCCTAGTCTAGTACAGTGTAGATTTTGTCTCTTTGCATTTGTATCCGGACGGAATACAGATGCGGGTGTGTATGCACAGTATCGGGGTTTTCCTGTAATTTATTACGGGACCAGTTTTCTGGAGTTGCCAGTTTGCATTCCGTTCCGGCCGGTTTTCCTTTGTTCTTTCCCGGCCGGACTTTTCCGATGGAGGGGGTAATTTGCAGTTTTGCAAATTACATTTGTGGAGGGGTTTTCTTGCATATATATTGATTATGACACCTTTCATATCTTGCACCTTGACTTGTGATAAAGTGAGGGTATGGGTTTGATTTGATAAGGGTATGGTTGATGTTTGTTTATGGTTACCTCCACCTTTTCCTACCATCACCTCCCTCTTGCTTTTGTTCTCACTTCCACCACCATTCTCATTGGGAGATGATAAGTTTTATTCATGGTTGAGAAAAAGAAAGAGAGAAAGAAAAGAGAAGAAGAGGGTTTCATCTTCATCCTTGAGAGTGTTTCATTTTCTTGATCTCATTTCATGTTAAGAAAAATGCAAGCACCATTTTTCTTGCCTTGTATCCTCCATCATCCTCAAATGGCAACAAACCCCAAAAGAGACACTACACTAGATAACCTACAGCATATCTTGAGCATGTCGAGTTGCCGGCTTCATGCTCGAGTTGCCTCGGTATTGAGGCGGGAGCCCGTAAAAGACGAAGGCGATGTGGTGCCCTTTCCGGCGAGGAGGCGACGATGTGGAGCCAATACTTTCCGCGGGAGATCGGGATGATGAAGAGAAGACCGGAGGACTCGGATCACTCGGTATACTTCTCACCCTATCTCTTGTTAGCTAGCGTAGGTTAATGGTAAACGATCCGGGTTTTCTTTGTCCGCGGTAGCGCCGGTTTCCGAGTAAGGAAAAATTTTGATTCCGCAATTTGGCCTCGAGTAAGACGGCCGGGGCGCTGCCGTGGCGCAACATGGTATCAGAGCCACGCCATTAACCTTACCTAGCTTCGTTTGATGTGTTTGCGTTTCCGATCGACCAAAATTTCCAAAAAACCGTATTTTCTAGCACAATCAGTTTCTGTCGAAATTTTTTGGAGTCTAAAAATTTTTCAGGTGGTCTCAGAATGATGTGCAGGGAGTTCTAAGAACACTGACAAAATTTGGTGAGACGATCGATCCGTACGACCGCGGAAGGGCGGCCAAAACCCCATTTTGGCCGCGCTTCCGCCGCAGGATTTAAGCTTCACTTCACCAACTTTTTTCAGTGGGCTTATGGGATAAAATTAGGGGTTTTGGAATATTAAAAATGGGCCCAGGTTTTCTGTAAGTGCTACAGTTTTGATTGGGGGCCCACTTGTTAATTTTTGGTCAATCGGAAAAGTTTAAACACATTTTTCACAGTATTTACATTATATCTGCGACCGTGAATGTCACTCGATCGGTAAATCCGGTCTAACTGCTATAGCCCGGTTAGACGGATTTGCGAACGTGACTTTCACGTTGATGTTTTATGTTTATGCTGTGATGTTGCGGATCGGTCGTGGGGGATAGCCTGGATGCAATGCTAGTGCAGTTTTGTTGTATTATGTACATTTGATATTGCGGGGCGAGCGTCCGACATGTGGACTGCCGTCACTGCCTGTTTGTATTATTCTTTTGGGGCACGACCTGGTTGCGGTCGATGTACCCGGTGTATGTATATTTTACTTTCTGTACTAGGATTACCCCGCGGAGGGGTGCGCGGATAGCCGGGTTCTGGAGGGCAACAAGCCCGCATCTCATGGCATTGGGACGGAGGGGGCTTCAGTCTGGAATTGGCGGGCTGTTCGACGCACTCGTAGGGGGTACAGGTTGACCCAGGAGGGGTGCCCAAGTTACCGGATTCCGTAAAGTGCTGGGTGGTCCATTCACGGTGCTGAAGGGGGGCTGCCTCGCTTCAGGTTTTGGCGGGTGACTTGCCGCGCCCGTAGGGGTCTAGGTTTTCATTGCACAGGCTATCCACACGACCAAGGGAACGTCGGGTTTCAGCAGCGGCTCTGTGAAACCCGGGGCTTCCAGATATCTGTATTGTTCTGTGATGCTGTACATTTCTGTGATGTTGCATTTTATTCACGCCTTGAGCGAAATATAATATATTGGTATATATATTAGTAGATGTTGTATATGTTTTTCATCCGCGCTAGTCCAGTCCCCGCTCTGCCGTTAGTTAGCTAACCTAACGGGTGATGACGGGACCCAGTGGCGAATGCGGATGGCATATACGTACGTCAGTATATTTTCGTTCTTTGTGGTGTGATCATTTGATGGGACTGCATTGATTCGGATCAATGCAAGATAAACAAACCTAATCTGATGTTGTTGGAACACTTTTTCAAAAAGCTGTTATTGCAAGGACGTTCACTTTTGTTTTGCATCGTGGTATTCATTTGGAATATCCTGCTCCTCAGTCGACGAGGCAAGGGCCGAGATCCCTTCACCGGGAGTGACCCCTTGGACAGAAGTTTGCGTCAGGGCATTAACTTCACTATAGCCGATTACTTTTGCTTTGCATCGTGGTATTCATTTGGAATATCCTGCACCCCATTCTACGGGGAAAGAGCCGAGATCCCTTCACCGGGAGTGACCTCTTTAGTAAAGGTTTTCGTCACTATATTTTATAAAAGGTTATCCAGTTCCTTCAACGATATCAAGTTCATTACGTTAAAGGTTTTTCGCCAAAAACCAGTCGTAGCCCTCCGTCATTTCGGATTAGTATTGCATAGTATTCGCGCTACGTTTGTCGTTGCTATTCGCCGAGGCGTAGTGTGCGGTAGCTCTGTAATGCTTTCTGTCGCAAGGATATGTGGATTGGTTAGGACAGTCGTGCGACTTTGTTGATTATTCGTCAAGGGTCGTGCGGGTAGGTTTAACGCAATCAAGATAATGACGGGTTGAACTTGACTAGGACCTTTTGATTTGTTGATTATTCGTCAAGGTCACTTGGGTCCTAGGGGTAAAAATCTTATCGGGAGTTTCAAAAGAACTGAAACTTGCCAAGCTTGCGCATACCTTCTGGAGTGTGGTGACTTGAGTGGATTCCGTCAAGTTATCATGCGATGATAGTTGGATCCCGATTCCCACTGATGAGTTGGTTTACTCTTCGGGTGATCCCGACTAATTCTTCTTTTAGGTTTGGAGGAGAATTTGAGGTACAGTGGGAGGTTTCCTGATTAGATAAATTGGTAACCATTCTGATCTAGGTTAGAGTGCACGCTGAGTGTTTCTTTTCTCTCTCTCTGGCAGCGACCTTTGACCCGACCCTGGACTATGACTCAGTGACCAAGTTGACCGAACCTTCTTAACACTGGCTTTTGGATTGTCAGAGTTGCAGACCTCATTGCCACTCCTACTTTTACCCTTTTCTCCAGGACACCCCGTATTACTACGAACGTCCACTTCCATTGGACAAAACCATCGTATGGTTAGATACGAACTCGAAGGACTTCGAGGATGGTTTCTGGTTCTGGAGAAAACGGATAGGATTATTCAGTTGTCTTTTCTTTTCACCTTCTCTCAGGTTGCGAGTACTCCTTGGTTTAGGAGTAGTACACCTATTACGCAAATTGGATAATCTTCTTCCAAACCATAGGCTGGTGCCGACCGGTAGGGAATGAAGAAAACCAGTTAGCCTAAAACGGTGTACAGAAGGTATTAAGTTAAGACAAAGCAAGGGATTAGTAGGAGGGCAAAGTAAATTGCGACTGATATTCACGACCAAACCAAGTATTTCTTCGCCAATCCTAAATTACCTTTGTATTTCTCCAGGACACTCCGTATCACTACGAAGATCCCATTTTATTGGATAATCCATCGTATGGTTATATACGAACTCGAAAGGAACTTGTTCCAGTTCGGGGATGGATCCTGGTTCAGGAGAAATAGGAATAAAGTACATTCAGGTGTCTTTTATCTTCACCTTCTCTCGCATTGCGAGTGCTCCTAGGATTAGGACAGTACACCCTTTATGCTTTTTGGATAGTCTTCTTCCAAACCATAGGCTGGTGCCAAACGGTAGGGAAGGAAGAAAACCATTTGGCTTAAAGGGGTGTGCAGAAGGTAATGACTAAAGACATATAAAGGGATTTGGAAAGTTGGCAAAGAATTATACGGTTACAGTTGTGAATCTGGATAATGGAAGAGGCATTACTAGGAATACCAGGATACCCCAACGAAACATTTCAATGTTTCAGTTTCACTGTGTACTGTTAATGGAAAACTGATTTCCCAGTTAGACACTTGCTCCAAGGTATGTATTTACCAGGTATGATTCTCACATCTGTATGGTTTAAAGATGATGAGTGGGAGTAAGTTATTGGGAATTGGGTGATCATCCTCATTATATCGGGATTCGTTGTAATCGGTGATATTTGAGGAAGTCACCTGGGTTGTTTGCCGGTCGGCAAATATTTGGTTTTGAATATCCGCGGTTATGCACCAATTTCAAATTGATATATCTGTACGTCTATTTTCATAGAGTGAGATATACCTTTTGATATTATGTCGATGACATTTACCTATATCAGTGGATGGTTAGGTAAGGAGCATTAAACAGCGGTGTAATTCTTCTTAACCATAAGTACAGTTTTCAACCTACGACACACAGTGAAAGAGTTGTTAGACTCATTGGACTTAAACAGAGTATTGTATGTTGTCCAGTGTCCATTAGGACAGAGGGGTTGGTCCTTATACTATATTCTGTTTACTTTTAACTTCTCTAGTTCTTAGACATGTGTTTCGTAGGAACACAGGGTCTGAGTTTTGAGGAGTTATAGGTATTTGAATAGAGTAGAGAACCAGGTGTAGCAAGTATCGGGATTCTTCAAAGTGATCGAAGATGTAGATACTTGTGTATGGTATTCAGTTGATAGTAATGATGAAGACAGATTGCTTCTCTTTCAGGTTACTCATAATTGGAAACGTTCCTAAGTTGAGTAACGCTGATCGACCTCCTTCCATTTAGTTTACATGCACTGGAGATAGCTGCATGATTTGAATCTGGTTTAATTAAATCAGTGCCTCTGGTTCTATATTAGATATAGAACAGTTCATATCTTAACGGTGTTAAGGTACGGGGAGTTGCCCGGCTTATGCTTAAAACCAGACTCCGGATAACTCAAGGCACGTTTCTGTAATGGCTGTTTGTGGGTTGACCCAGGCTATGATGAGGGTTGATTTTCTACCATCTGGATGAACAATAGCAATATTGTTCTACACTCGCCACAGTTTTATTAAAAATGGATTTTTTTCAAAAACAGCAGTGGGAGTATGGTAGAACTGGAAGTGATTCCAGAACCGCAAACGATTACTGAAGATTTAATAAGGAACCTAAAGATTCAATCTGATTTGACATTCCATTGGCCACTCCGCAGATAAGGTGGGTAACTTCAGGCACCCGAGAGGTACTCCGGTAGCCTCAAGGACGGTGACAGGGAAGTTCTTGTTTACCCACACTTGCCATTGTTGTTGTTCCAGGCTGCGAGACCCGGCAGGAGGATGAGTATAGCGTCGTTCTAAACTAGCTTTAGAAGTGCACGTCTATATGACTCTGGCAGAGGGTTGTCATAGTCAGTGGGAGCAGCGGAAGCATTGGTGGACTTCATGCTTATGTCTATTTATAGACTAAAGCAGATATAGCGGAGTTAGATCATCTGTTTCTGATGTGACAGTCATGGGTTTGACGTCATCAGAATAGGGGATGGATCTGTTGAGAAGGTAGTAGGAAGTGATATTCCTATACTACGATCAGTTATACTTTGGTCGTCACACAGTGTTTTCTCCACAAAGGACTTGGATATTATATCAGACATACTGGTTACTAGATGTATGGTTTTAGATCTAGATTTGGGTGGTTTCCCAATCTGGGTACCTTGACAGCATTCTATGAGTATTTAGAATGGACGACTCCTGACACGGTAGTGCACCTGCAGTTGATGGAGTCACCCTCTCTAAAGGTGTCTTACAGACTAAAGGGGAGAGGGATACGCATGATTGACAGATCACTTGCTTAAGCAATTGAGTCAATCATGAGATGTCAAGTACCACACCAGATGTTGTTCTTGCACTAGATGCAATAAGTTGATATTGATCCAATCCTGGAGGAACAGTCGGAAGCAGTTTTAGAACATAAGTGAATGTTCTAGGGATATGATAACGGCTGCCTCCTTTAGGAGACGGTTGTCACTCCAGGCTTCCAAGGTGACATGGACGACAAGGAGGTTGTCAGAGTTATAGTTCTCCCTCTGATGAGGGACTTTATTTTGGACAGGTGGTCCAAGGCAATACTGAGGGAGGCATGGCGCAGGATACTGATTAAGTTCAGTTGACGATACAGTCTAAGAAGTTTGGATTTGGAGTTCATTTATGAGCTAGGTCCCATCAGACATCCGGACATTCTAAGACAGGTATTGCTCATTTCGGGAGATGGCTTTCTCCGCGAACTTGAGATATAGAGAGATATAGAAAGAAACATCACAGCGGATCCACTCACTGAGGCTATTCCTCGAACGCAATAGTTTCACAAACGAGCTTTGTGAGACTGACTAGTAGAGGAGTTGGATGTTCGATATCACACGGGCTGTGAGTATGCGACATCGCAATAATTAGCCTTGAGTGCAAGTGGGAGATTGTTGGAGATAGTGCCCTCAGAGTCAATTATTGGATCACAGGCACGTGATTGCAATGATTGAGGGAGGACCTATCCCGGTAGGACAGTCTTACTCGAGATGATAGTATGCTATCTGGTTTATCTTTATCATCGTGTACTGCTTTAGGTGACCTGACATGTCGCTATTGCACGTTGATAGAGGCCCTAGGATTCTTGCTTGACGACCAGCAGTATGATGGCGATCATATACGTGGGAGCTGGTAGTCTATAAGCACATCCTTAAATGGTCCCTAGTCGTAGGAGTTTCGAGACAGGGCATCGATACTCCATTAGTAGACTAGTGTATACAGTCGAGACCCCGACGAGGGGCGGTGGCCGGTCTCACAAGCCACTGGTGTCAGTTGGTTCACCTAAGATGTATACAGGTGCTCATTGGGTTATGAGTACACCGGACAGGACTCGCCGGGAACCTGCTAGTTGGGCTTATACCTGACGTTAGATAGCAGTTCCCTGGTGACATGTGTACAGGTTAGTTCATCGACCTGAGGATCGTCATTTGTCTTGTGTGAGTTCCCACTGTGCTTTGATTACTACCCTACCATGGCTCAAAGGAGTCGTGCAAACAGGTTTTAGTTGGGTACAGTCCCGAGCCACATGGAGGCAGTGAACGGATCTTCAGGGGTTCGTCTCTCCCGGTATTGGGGGTGAGGTCGCGCTGTGTCTAGGAGAGCCATTACGCAAAGCCCTCGGCCGAGGCAGGAGATTTACTGGTAGGTATTCCAGTAGTATCTCAGGGCTTTCTGGGCTACACTCCGACACGACTTGTACCGCTTTTGGGGGTCTGACTTTTACCAACCCCCTAGGCCCGCCATGCGATACTCATAGACGAACGGACCGGACTGTACGGATATTGTCACTGACAGGCTCAGTTGGGTGTCGGGGTGAGCTTCCTCATCGACGTCCCTTTTGGTCAATAGCTGGTGGCCCGTCACGTATTGGCTTATACCTCTGACGTGCCAGTGGTTAAATCCACAGCCATAGTATTGACGAGTCTTTAGAGTCCACCACACTTTCAGTTACTCAAGCTTTCGGGCGAAACGCTGTAGAGGCCGTATGGAGATATGGCAGGGTCCGATCAGATACGTGCGGTATTGCACGGATCAGGATCGGACGGTTTGTACTAATCGCCGTATAGTTATATGGCAGGGTTCGATCAGATACGTGCGGTATTGCACGGATCAGGATCGAACGGATTTTACTAGCCGGCTTTGGCTTAAGCCGGTCCTAGTCTAGTACAGTGTAGATTTTGTCTCTTTGCATTTGTATCCGGACGGAATACAGATGCGGGTGTGTATGCACAGTATCGGGGTTTTCCTGTAATTTATTACGGGACCAGTTTTCTGGAGTTGCCAGTTTGCATTCCGTTCCGGCCGGTTTTCTTTTGTTCTTTCCCGGCCGGACTTTTCCGATGGAGGGGGTAATTTGCAGTTTTGCAAATTACATTTGTGGAGGGGTTTTCTTGCATATATATTGATTATGACACCTTTCATATCTTGCACCTTGACTTGTGATAAAGTGAGGGTATGGGTTTGATTTGATAAGGGTATGGTTGATGTTTGTTTATGGTTACCTCCACCTTTTCCTACCATCACCTCCCTCTTGCTTTTGTTCTCACTTCCACCACCATTCTCATTGGGAGATGATAAGTTTTATTCATGGTTGAGAAAAAGAAAGAGAGAAAGAAAAGAGAAGAAGAGGGTTTCATCTTCATCCTTGAGAGTGTTTCATTTTCTTGATCTCATTTCATGTTAAGAAAAATGCAAGCACCATTTTTCTTGCCTTGTATCCTCCATCATCCTCAAATGGCAACAAACCCCAAAAGAGACACTACACTAGATAACCTACAGCATATCTTGAGCATGTCGAGTTGCCGGCTTCATGCTCGAGTTGCCTCGGTATTGAGGCGGGAGCCCGTAAAAGACGAAGGCGATGTGGTGCCCTTTCCGGCGAGGAGGCGACGATGTGGAGCCAATACTTTCCGCGGGAGATCGGGATGATGAAGAGAAGACCGGAGGACTCGGATCACTCGGTATACTTCTCACCCTATCTCTTGTTAGCTAGCGTAGGTTAATGGTAAACGATCCGGGTTTTCTTTGTCCGCGGTAGCGCCGGTTTCCGAGTAAGGAAAAATTTTGATTCCGCAATTTGGCCTCGAGTAAGACGGCCGGGGCGCTGCCGTGGCGCAACAGTTCCATCCATTGTTGATCCGATACCTTTGTATTGTGATAACAATGGGGCTATAGCTTTAGCGAAGGAACCACAGTCCTATCAGAAATCCAGACATATCTTAAGGCGTTATCACCTGATGAGGGAGATCATTGATCGCCAGGAGATCGAGGCACGGAGAGTGGACACTAAAGAAAACATGGTGGATCCTTTTTCAAAGGACCTCCCTCAAGCACAGTTCAAGCAACTTTTTGAGATGTTGGGTATGCGGTACGCCAGCAGCTGGCCTTAATGCAGACGTTGGGTATTCGGTACACCAATTACTGGCCTTTAGTGCAAGTGGGAGATTGTTGGATATGTATGCCCTAGAGTCCATTATAGTATATGTATACATGTGGATGCTAGGGATATGTATGTACATGACATTCTTGCTCAGTTATACAGTATATTATTTCAGTTGTCTTTATCCGGATATGTGTATTTGTTTTTATTGATGTTTTATCCTGCTTGCACATATCGATAAAGACTTGATATAGTAGTATATTATTACGGTTTGACTTTATCTTAACATGACATATGTTATACACATTATTACATATTACGGTTACATGTTGATGAGCCCATAGGATCTTGCTTGACTACCTGCGTTGTGATGGCGATCATACTTGTGGGAGCAGGGAAGCACATCCTTAAATGGTCCCTAGTCGCGTGAGTATCAAGATTGGGCATTGATACTCCAGAGTAGACTAGTGTATACGTTTCTAGCCCTGACAAGGGGCAATGGTTGGTCCCATAGCCATTGGTCAGATGCACCTAAGATTGTATACAGATGCTCATTGGGTGTGAGTACACTGGACGGATTCGCGTAGAACTTCCAGATGGTACTATACCTATCGTCAGATGGAAGTTCCTAGGTGACATGTGTACAAGTTAGTCTTCAGACATGAGATTGTCATTTGTTTCATGTGAGTTCCTACTGTGCTTTGATCACTACCCTACCACGGCTTTACTGAGTCATGCAAACAGCTTTTGGTTGGGTACAGGCTTGAGACACATGGAGGCAGTGAGTGATTGTTGGGGATTCGTCTCTCCCGGTATAGGGAGTCGATATCGCACTGTGTTCGATTGGTCAGGACCATAAGACCTTGGCCAAGGCAGTTGGGATTTACTGATAGGTTGATCATTAGTTTCTCGGATTGGTTCTAAGCCACATCACCACGAATTTTTGGGTTATTAGGGTCTGACGTATACCACTCCTAGACCCGGTATGTGATACTCTTAGACGAAGAGACTGGATTATATGGATATTGTCACGGATAGGATCAGTAGGGATCCGGATGAGTTTGCTCGTCGGCTTTCCTTTTCGATAGGTACCTGGGTAGCCGTTACATACAGCTAGTGACGCTGACGTGCTTGTGGTTAAACCCACTGTCAGCATACTATCGAGTTTTTAGAGTCCCACACAAAGGGTTTCCCTGCTTCGGGCGAAATGATGTAGAGGCCGTATGGTTTTACGGCAGTGTTCGATCACAAACGTATACTTGTACACGCGTGATGTTCGGGCGGGTAATACTAGGCGGCTTTGGTTTATGTCGGATACTAGTATTATATTGATGGATTATTTTCGTCTCTTTTGTATTCGTATTTTTCGGAATACGGATACGGGTATGTATATACGATGAGGGGCATTCTTGTAATTGTGCAAGGTGCTTATAGAAGAAGAAAACTCATTATTTGTTTTAACCATTTTAGTTAAATGGTTAATGAGATGGAGGTATGAGGTGTTGACTTTTCTTAAGTGAAGCATGGTTACTTCTTAACTCACTTAGTGAGTTATGGATTACAATTGAGGCAAGAAAATATCTAGATATTTTTATGATGGAGACATTTCTCATCATTATCTATGCATGCTTGCATTATTCGGAAAAAGACTTAACCATTCTTTGTAAGTCCATGTCACGCACCCCGCAGGATCGCGGGGAGGCGGAATGGTGAAAAACAATTTTCAAAAGATCGCGGCACGGACTTGGACTCCAGGATCGGTGCTAAACCCTAACTAGCAAACTAAAAGTGAGGTTAACTTAAAGTACAGAAGTACCTCACGATTCCGGTCCTTCGGGTCTTCATTCCTCGCTATCCTTCTTCTTCTTGTTGACTCCATGGATCGATTCGGATCGCCGCTCCCTCATCGGACTCCTCAACTCCAAGATGAACCACCCGAGGAGATGTGCATCGAACTCCTACCTCAACGGAGGCAACTAGGGCATCAAGATCGCTACTCATAATGTCGTAGGAGATGTAGAGATGTGTGGATGGATTGTAATATCTATTCTTGCCCTAGATCACTCAACACATGAGTTCACTAGAGCTTTGAGGAAGAAGATGGCCTTTTAGGAAATGCTAGTGAGGAAAGAGAATGAGAATGAAGATAGCTCTCATATCTTTTCTTAACTAAACCATATTCTCTTTTTCAAAGAATAAATCATATCAAAACATAAAATAAGGTTCAAGTTACAAACAAATGAGTCATGGCTTGAAAAGGCACCAAGTGTCTCATGAAGCCATGCCCACTCTCATGCAATTTCCACATTCCTAAATCCATAAAATGAATAATCATTTAAACCAAAATGATAAATACAAATTATGATATGTCATCTTCTAGAAGCATCTTTGACCAATTTAAAAAAATTCCCCTCGTCCGAACATACGTACCCGTACCCGTATTCTGAAAAATGCGGATACAAAAAGACGAAAACAATCCATCAGTACAATACTAGGATCCGGCTTAAACCAAAGCCCGCGAGTATTGTCCGTCTGAATTATCATGCGCGCACGAGCACACGCACGTAATCGAACCCTGTCGTAAAACCATACGACCTCTACATCTTTTGTCCAATGCAGGGAAACCCTCTGTGTGGGACTCTAAAGACTCGACATTACGCTGGCAGTGGGTTTAACCACAGGTCGCAAGAGGCACTAGCTGTACGTAACGACCCCCAGGTATATATCGATGAGAAGGCTGATGGGAATAACTCATCCGAACTCCAACTGAGCCTATCTGTGACAATCTCCGTACAGTCCGGTCTGTTCGTCTAAGAGTATCGCATATCGGGCCTAGGGGGCGGTAAACGTCAGACCCCTAATAGCGGTATAAGTCGTGTCGGAGTGTAGCCCATTACACCCTGAGAAACTACTGGAGTACCTACCAGTAAATCTCGCTTGCCCTGGCCAAGGACTTTGTGTAATGGCTCTCCAACACAGCGCGATATCAACCCCCTATACCGGGAGAGACGAATCCTATCTAACCGCCACTGCCTCCAAATGCTTCGGGAATGTACCCAACTACTACCTGTTTGTATGACTCCTTTGAGCCGTGGTAGGGTAGTAATCAAAGTACAGTGGGAACACACTCGAGAAGAAGTGGCAGTGTCAAGTCGACGGACTAAGCTGTACTCATGTCACCTGGAAACTGCTATCTGACGATAGGTATATTACCAACCAGCAGTTCCCAACGAGTCCTATCCGGTGTACTCATAACCTAATGAGCACCTGCATAGTATCTCCAGTACGACGTACTAATGGCTGTGGGACAAACCATTTTCTTACTGGGATGAGAAGCGTATACACTAGTCTACTCTGCAGTATCGATGCCCTGTATCGATAATCCTATGACTAGGGACCTGTATAAGGATGTGCTTGTAGACTACCCAGCCCCCACTAGTGTGACTTCCATCACAACGCTGGTAATCAAGCAATGATCCTAAGGGCTCTACTAATATGTATAAGCGATATGTTAAAAGAAACATATGTACATATTGAAGTAGAAACAAACCAAGTAGCATACTACTATTTTGAGCAAGAATGTTATTACAACTGTGAATATCCCAAGCTTCTATTAAGTAATATACAAACTAGTATGATAGAGTAATGGCCTCTAGGGCATATACACTAACAATCTCCCACTTGCACTAGGGTCATATACTTGCTTATTACAGACCGAAGATCTCGAATAGCCTCTCGAACACTATTCTAGAGATGGTCCTGGTGAGTAGATCTGCAGTGTTGTTCTTCGTATCTACTCTCCTTACCTCGATCTCTTGGAGAAAAGCTATCTCCCTGATCTGGTGTTACCGACTTAAGATGTGTCAGGATCACTGATGGGACTTGGGTTCTTTCCCTAAAGCTATAGCGCCGATTGTTATCGCAATACAAAAGTATAGGAAGAACAATGGAAAGAACCACCTTAAGTGAAGGGTCCCGGCAGCGCCCCGGCCGTCGAAACGCGGCCAAAATGTGGAACAAAAATTTATCAAACCGGCGCTACCGCTACCCGAATCCCGGATCTACCTTAAACCCAAAACTAGCAAACTAAGAAGAGGTTAGAATTGTTATACTGAGTTGATCCGTGACCTTCGGTCTTCATTCCAAGCTCCTAGCGGCTCGTTGATGTGGTTTGGTTGCCGGTCTTCCTTCGTCTCCGATGATCCACTCGAGGGAAACGGCGCAAGCTCCAACCTCGTCGAACGAGGTAACCGACGCTCCAAAGACGCTAGTGATGGAGAGTCGAGGTGTATGGAAGTGTCACTACATTTTTCTCTCTTTCCTTTTTGCTCATTGAGCAAGCATAGAAGATTGAAGGTGATGAAGCATTTGCATGAACAAAAAGGTTAAGTGTTTTTTTTGTGAATGAGAGAGTGAGAGAGTGATGTGTTAATTTCTCAAATGAAAAAGAACCCCCACCAAATATGTGGCTGGCCCCCCTCCCTCTCTCCTCCACAAAAAAATCATTTCCCTTTTTTTAATTAAAACAATAAACAAATGCAACCATACCTTAAAACCATGTTCATGCCAAGCTTTGACTCACCTTTTCCACCTCATTTCTTAATTGAATTTCTAAAATAAAATCAATAAAAAAGGTGGCATCTTCTAGAAGCTGTTCCGTATAAAATACGGAATACTTCCCGGTACATGTACCGAAATACATATACGCGTATTCGTACCAAAATACGAATAGCCGAGAGAGAAAACGAATAGTGAACAATAATACTACAATACATATATATAAATACATATGTAAATTATTAAATCAAAACCTGATTTAATAAACTGGTTTAATCCTATGCCGCTAGTATTATCAACCGTCCAACTAAAGTCTGCGCAGCAAGTGCACATATTTAATCGGACATCTGTATATATCAACATACCTCATGTACACCATATCGCCTGAACCGTGAAAACCCTCTGTGTGGGACTCTAAAGACTCGTCAATACGCTGGCAGTGAGTTTAACCACAAGCACGTCAGCGGCACTAGCTGTACGTAACGGCTACCCAGGTATTGAGCGAAAGGGAGGCCGACGAGCAAACTCATCCTGAACCCCTACTGATCCTGTCAGTGACAATATCCGTACAGTCCGGTCTATTCGTCTAAGAGTATCGCATATCGAGTCTAGGGGGGTGGATAAAGTCAGACCCCTAACAACGCGATATTTAGTGTCGAGATGATACCCATCACCTCCTGAGAAATTATCGATCCTGGATCGGTAATCCTCGTCTACCATGGCCATGGATTTGTGGTGATGGCCACCCGTACACAATGCGACATCAACCCCCAATACCGGGAGAGACGAATCCCCGACGATCCGATCACTGCCTCCATGTGGCTCGGGACTGTACCCAACTATAACCTATTTGCTCGACTCCTTTGAGCCATGGTTGGGTAGTAATCAAAGCACAGTGAGAACTCACATGAGACAAATGATGATCTCAGGTCGACAGACTAACCTGTACACATGTCACCTGGGAACTGCTATCTGACAATAGGTATAATACCAACTAGCAGATTCCCGGCGAGTCCGTCCAGTATACTCATAACCCAATGAGCACCTGTATACTATCTTAGGTGAACAAACTAACACCAATGGCTTGTAAGACCTGGCAACCGCCCCTCGTCGGGGTCTCGATCAGTATACACTAGTCTACACTGGAGTATCGATGCCCGGTCTCGATACTCCTACGACTAGGGACATTTAAGGATGTGCTTATAGATCCCAGCTCCCACATATATGATCGCCATCATAATGCTGTCAGTCAAGCAAGAATCCTATGGGCTCTATCAACATGATGATAAAGACAAACCAGATAGCATACTATCATCTTGAGTAAAACTGTTTTATCGGTATAGGTCCTCACTCAATCATCATAATCACAAGTCTGCGACTATGATAATTGCCTTGAGGGCACTATAGCCAACAATATCCCACTTGCACTTAAGGCCAATTATTGCGATGTCGCATACTCACAGCCCGTGTTATACCGAACACCCAACTTCTCTACTAATCAGTTTCGCAAAGCCCGTTTGTGAAAATGATTGCGTTCGAGAAATAGCCTCAGTGAGTGGATCCGCTCCAATGTTTCTTTCTGTATCTCTCTATATCTCAACTTCACGGAGAAAACTATCTCCCGAAATGAGTCATACCTGTCTTAGAATTTGTCTGGATATCTGATGTGACCCATTTCTCAAATGAACTCCAAATCCAGCAAAATATTTAGACTGTATCGTCCACTGAATTTAATCAGTATCCTACGCCATGCCTTTCCTCAGTATTCGTTTGGACCACCCGTCCAACATACTGTCCCTCAAAAGAGTGAAAACTATAACTCTGACAGTCACTCTGTCATCCAGGTCACCTTGGAAGCCTGAAATGATAACCGTCTCCCGAAGGAGGCTGCCGTAATCATTTCCCAAGAACATTCACTTATGTTCAATAACTGCTTCCCAATGTTTCTCCAGGATTGGATTAATATATCTGCTTATTGCATCTAGTGCAAAAGCAATATCTGGTGTGGTACTTGACATTTCATGATTAACTCAATTGCCTAAGCAAATGATATGTTAATCATGTAGATCCCTCTCCCCTTTAGTCTGTAAGACACCTTTAAAGAGGTTGACCCCATCACCTGCAGGGAGACCACTATGCCAGGAGTTGTCCATTTAATGTCAAAATACCCAGATTAGGATACTTCCCAAATCTAGATCTAAAACCATAGATCAAGTAACCAGAAACCCTGATATTACATCCATATCCTGTGTGGAGAAACAACTTTATGACAACCAAAGTATAACCGATCGTAGTATAGGAATATCTCTTCCTATCAAGTGCATGTCATCCCAATACCTGGACATCACTCTCTACTACCTTCTTACCAGATCCATCTCCTATTCTGATGAGGTCAAAGACTTTGACTGTCACATCAAAAATTAGATGATCTATTTCCGCTATACTTGCTTTAGTCTGTAAATAGACATAAGCTACTTGCCTACTATGCTTCCGCTGCTCCCACTGACTACAACAACCCTCTGGCAGAGTCATATATACGTGCACTTCTAAAACTAGTTTAGAACGACGCTATACTCATCCTCCTGCCGGGTCTTATAGTCTAGAACAACAGCAATGGCAAGTCTGGGTAAACAAGAACCTCCCTGTCACCGTCTCTGAGAAGACTGAAGTACCTCTCGGGTGCCTGAGGTTACCCACCAAATCCACAGAGTGTCTAATGGAACATCAAATCCAATTGAATTCTTAGGTTCTATTAAATTTCCAGTAATTGGTTGTGGTTCTGGAATAACTTCCAGTTCTACCATACTCCCACTTCTGTTTTCTGAAAAAATCCATTTTATTAAAACTGTGGCGAGTCAAGAACAATATAAATGTTGATCTTCCTGATGGTAGAAAGTTAACCCTCGTCAAAGCCCGGGATAACCCACAAACAGCCATTACTGAAACGTGCCTTGAGTTTATCCGGATTCTGGTTTTAAGCATCAGCCGGACAACTCCCTATACCCTAACATCGTTAAGATATAAATTGATTCTATATTAATCTAATATAGAAACGAAAGCACTAATCTAATTTGAACCAGATTCAAAAACATGCATCTGTCTCCAGTGCATATCAACCAAATGGAAAGAGGACAATCATCATTACTCATCTAGGAGTGCATCCATATATGAGTAACCCGAAATAGAAGCAAGTTCTCAAAACCATTAGTATTAACGGAATACCAAACACAAGTATCTACATCTTCGACTTCCTCGAAGAATCCTGATACTTCCAACAAATGGTTCTATACTTTATTCTTATACCTATAACTTCTCAATATCTGGACTTTGCATTTCTACGAAATACTTGTCCAGAACTGGAGAAGTCACAAGTAAAAAGAATATAGTACGAGTACCAACCCCATTGTCCTAATGGACACTGGACAACATACAATAGTTTGTATAAGTCCCCTGAGTTCAATAACTCAAACCCTGTGCGTTGTAGGTTGAAAAACTGTACTATGGTTAAGAAGAATTACACCGCTGTTGAATGCACCTTACCTAATCACCAACCGATATAGGTAAATGTCACAGACATAATATCAAAAAGATATATCTCCCTTTATAAAATAAATGTACAGATATATCAGTTTGAAATTGGTGCATAACAACGGATATTCAAAATCAAATATTTGCCATATGGCAAAATCCAGATGATTTCCTCAAATATCATCAATTACAACGAATTCCGATATAATAAGGATCTAATCACCCAATTCCCATTATCTTACTCCCACTCACCATCTGTAATAACATACAGATGTGAGAAAATGATCTGGTAAATACATACCCTGGAGTTAGATTCCAACTGGAAAACAGTTATCAATTAACATCGCATAGTGAAACTGAAACATGAAAATGTTTCAAAAGGAGTTAACTGGTATTCCTAGTAACGCCTCTTCCATTATCCTGATTCACGACAGTAACCATATACTTTACCTGCCCTCACTCCAATCCCTTTATTATGCCTTTACTTATTACCTTCTGTACACCTTCTTTAGGCTAATTGGTTTTCTTCTTTCCCTACCCTTCGGCACCAGCCTAAGGTTTGGAAGAAGACTATCCAATAAGCGTTATAGGTGTACTCTCCTAATCCTAGGAGCCCTCGCAACCTGAAAGAAGGTAAAGAGAAAAGATATCTCAATAATCCTATTCTTTTTCTCCTGAACCAGAATCCATCCTCGAAAAAGTTCCTTTGAGTTCGTATGTAACTATACGATGGATTAATCCAGTGGAAGTGGATATCCGTAGTGATACGGAGTGTTCTAGAGAAAATCAAAGTGAATGTAGGAGTGGCAGGGGTATACATGGTCTTTGTCGTGAATGATGGTGATCACAATTTTCTTTTCCATCATTCTAATCCCTTTATATGTCTTTACTTATTACCTTCTGTACACCACAGTTAAGCTTGTTGGTTTTCTTCCTTCCCTACCGTTCGACACCTGCCCATGGTCTGGAGGAAGACTATCCAATAAGCTCAATAGGTGTACCCTCTCCTAATCCTAGGAGCCCTCACAACCTGAGAGAAGGTAAAGAGAAAAGACAACCGAATAATCCTATTCAATCTCTCCAGAACCAGAATCCATCCTCGAAAAAGTTCCTTCGAGTTCGTATGTAACTATACGATGGATTTATCCAATGGAAGTGGACGTTCGTAGTGAGGTGTTCTGGAGAAACGCAAAGGTGATATAGAAGTGGCAATGATGTATGCGACACCGTAACATTCCAAAAGCCAAAGTGTTTAAAGAAGATTCGGTTAACTTGGTTCATGAGTTTTAGTCAAAAATCGGGTCATAGTCGCAGCCAGAGAGAGAGAAGAAACACTCAGCATGCTCTCTAACCTAGATCAGAATGGTCAATCACTTTATCTAGTCTGGATGGCTCCCACTGTTTCCTCGAATTCTCCTCAAAACCCAAAAGGAGAATTAGTCGGAATCACCCGAGGAGTAATCCTACTCATCAGTGGGAATCGGGATCCAATTATCATCGCATGATAACTTGATGGATGCCACTCAAGTCACCATACTCCAGAAGGTATGCGCAAGCCTGGCAAGTTTCCTGTATGTTTGAAACTCCCGATATGTGTTTTTACCTCTAGGACCCACGTGACCTTGACGAATAATCAACAAATCAAAAGGTCCTAGTTAAGTTCAACCCGTCATTATCTTGATTGCATTAAACCCACCCGCATGACCCTTGAAGAATAATCAACAAAGTCGTACGACTGTCCTAACCAATCCACATATCCATGTGACAGAAAAGTATTACAGAGCTACCGCACACTACGCCTCGGCGAATAGCAACAACAAACGCAGCACGATACTAAGCAATACTAATCTGAAATGACGGAGGGCTACGGCTGGTTTTTGGCGAAAAATCTTTAACGTAATGAACTTGATCTCGTTGAAGGAATCCAAGCGGTTTTATAAATATATTGTGGCGAAAACACTTGCTAAAGAGGTCACTCCCGGTGAAAGGATCTCGGCTCTTTCCCCGTAGAATGAGGTGCAGAATATTCCAAATGAATACCACGATGCAAAGCAAAAGGAAATGATTGTAGTAAAGTTATTACGTTGACGCAAACTTTTACCCAAGGGGTCACTCCCGATGAAGGGATCTCGGCCCTTGCCTCGTCGAATGAGGTGCAGGATATTCCAAATGAATACCACGATGCAAAGCAAAAGAGAATGTCTGTAATGTCAGTTTTGTTTTAAAAAACTTAGTTCCAACAACATCATATATAGGTTTGTTTTATCCTTGCATTGATAAGAATCAATGCAGTCCCATCAATTAATCACACCAGAAAAGAACGAAAATAAAATGTACGTATATGCCATCCGCATTCGCCACTGGGTCCCGTCATCACCCGTTAGGTTACTTAACTAACGACAGAGCGGGGACTAAGCTAGCGCGGGTGCAAAACATATACAACATCTACTAGTATATATAAATATATATATATATATAACATTCGTCCCAGGCATGATATAAAGCAACATCACAGAAGCAATACAGAATGGTGGATAATCTGGAGCCTCGAGTTTCACTTGAGCCGCAAGTGAGACCCGACGTTCCCTGTCGTGTGGATAGCCTGTGCAATGAAACCTTGACCCCTACGAGCGCGGCAAGTTACCCGCCAAAACCAGAAGTGAGGCAGCCCCCTTCAGCAACGTGAATGGACCACCCAGCACTTCACGGAATCCAGTAACTTGAGCACCCCTCCTGGGTCACCTATACCCTCTACGAGTGCGGCGAATAGCCCGCCAATTCTAGAGTAAGGCCCCCTACGTCCCAACGCCATGAGATGCGGACTCGTTGCCTTCTAGAATCCGGCTATTCGTGCACCCCACCGTGGGGTAATCCTAGTATAGAAAATAAAATAATATACAAGGGTGACATCGACCTCATCCCGGTCGTGCCCAAAAAGAATAATATACAAACTGGCAGTGACGGCAGTCCACATGTCGGACGCTCGCCCCACAATATCAAATGTACAAATAAAATAAAAACTGTACTATCATTGTACCACTGTCTATCCACCACGACGATCCAACCAACATCACAGCACATTACAGAACATCAACGTGAATGTCACGTTCGCAAACCCGTCTAAAAGACATATAGCAATTAGACGAGTTTACCGATCAAATGACATTCATGGTCGCAGATAGAAATGTAAGTACTGATAAACGCACACTTAAATATCGATCGACAAAATTCCAAATTGTCCCCAATAGCAATAACAACACTGCACAGAAAACTGGGCCAAAACAGAATATCACAAAAAACATAATTCCAAGTCAGTAGGCAACATGAAAAATTTTAAAGCCCGTCGCCACTAAATGGCCGCGGAACCACCGCCAAAAAGGGGTAAGTGTGGCGGTTCCGCGGCGGTTTGAAAGCTTCAGAATCTCAAATTTTTTCTGTGCCCATAGATTCGCCTGCACGGATTTTTAAGCTACTGCAAATAATTTTTTGAACACTTTTGAAAAACGACAGAGAACAGATAATTGGAATCGTGTTTTTGGAAATTTCCGTCGATCGATCTTTCAAGCACGTTTAACCAAGCTAGTAAGGGGTTTAAAGGGTGGCTCTGATACCATGAAGGGTCCCGGCAGCGCCCTGACCGTCGAAACGCGGCCAAAATGTGGAACAAAAATTTATCAAACCGGCGCTACCGCTACCCGAATCCCGGATCTACCTTAAACGCAAAACTAGCAAACTAAGAAGAGGTTAGAATTGTTATACCGAGTTGATCTGTGTCCTTCGGTCTTCATTCCAAGCTCCTAGCGGCTCGTTGATGTGGTTTGGTTGCCGGTCTTCCTTCGTCTCCGATGATCCACCCGAGGGAAACGGCGCAAGCTCCAACCTCGTCGAACGAGGTAACCGACGCTCCAAAGTCGCTAGTGATGGAGAGTCGAGGTGTAAGGAAGTGTCACTACATTTTTCTCTCTTTCCTTTTTGCTCATTGAGCAAGCATAGAAGATTGAAGGTGATGAAGCATTTGCATGAACAAAAAGGTTAAGTGTTTTTTTTGTGAATGAGAGAGCGAGAGAGTGATGCGTTAATTTCTTAAATGAAAAAGAACCCCCACTAAATATGTGGCCGGCCCCCCCTCCCTCTCTCCTCTACAAAAAAATCATTTCCCTTTTTTTAATTAAAACAATAAACAAATGCAACCATACCTTAAAACCATGTTCATGCCATGCTTTGACTCACCTTTTCCACCTCATTTCTTAATTGAATTTCTAAAAGAAAATCAATAAAAAAGGTGGTATCTTCTAGAAGCTATTCTGTATAAAATACGGAATACTTCCCGGTACATGTACCGAAATACATATATGCGTATTCGTACCAAAATACGAATAGCCGAGAGAGAAAACGAATAGTGAACAATAATACTAGAATACATATATATAAATACATATGTAAATTATTAAATCAAAACCTGATTTAATAAACTGGCTTAATCTTAAGCCGCTAGTATTATCAACCGTCCAATTAAAGTCTGCGCAGCAAGTGCACATATTTAATCGGACATCTGTATGTATCAATATACCTCATGTACACCATATCGCCTGAACCGTGAAAACCCTCTGTGTGGGACTCTAAAGACTCGTCAATACGCTGGCAGTGGGTTTAACCACAAGCACGTCAGCGGCACTAGCTGTACGTAACGGCTACCCAGGTATTACGCGAAAGGGAGGCCGACGAGCAAACTCATCCTGAACCCCTACTGAACCTGTCAGTGACAATATCCATACAGTCCGGTCTGTTCGTCTAAGAGTATCGCATATCGAGTCTAGGGGGTGGATAAAGTCAGACCCCTAACAACGCGATATTTAGTGTCGGCATTATACCCTTCACCTCTTGAGAAACTATCGATCCTGGATCGGTAATCCTCGTCTACCATGGCCATGGATTTGTGGTGATGGCCACTCGTACACAATGCAACATCAACCCCTAATACCGGGAGAGACGAATCCCCGATGATTCGATCACTGCCTCTATGTGGCTCGGGACTGTATCCAACTAAAACCTGTTTGCACGACTCTTTTAAGCTATGGTAGGGTAGTAATCAAAGCACAGTGGGAACTTACACGAGACAAATGACGATCTCAGGTCGACAGACTAACCTGTACACATGTCACCTGGGAACTGCTATCTGACAATAGGTATAATACAACCTAGCAGATTCCCGGCGAGTCCGTCCAGTGTACTCATAACCTAATGAGCACCTGTATACTATCTTAGGTGAACAAACTAACACCAATGGCTTGTGAGATCTGGCCACCGCCCCTCGTCGGGGTCTCGATCAATATACACTAGTCTACACTAGAGTATCGATGCCCGGTCTCGATACTCTTACGACTAGGGACATTTAAGGATGTGCTTATAGACCTCAGCTCCCACATATATGATCGCCATCATAATGCTGACAGTCAAGCAAGAATCCTATGGGCTCTATCAACATGATGATAAAGACAAACCAGATAGCATACCATCATCTTGAGTAAGACTGTTTTATCGGTATAGGTCCTCACTCAATCATCATGATCACAAGTCCGCGACTATGATAATTGCCTTGAGGGCACTATAGCCAACATTAAGTTCAATTAAGAACTTCCTTATCCAGACTGTCGCTTTTACGGTGTCACAAGCAGCGATTCTATTCCGTTTCCATTGTCAAGTCAGCAACGGTGTTCTGCTTGGAGCTCTTCCAACAGACCGTCCCTCTACTGAGGATAAAGCTATAACTCGAAATGGATTTGGAGTCATTCTTATCATTCTGGAAGCTGGAGTCAGCAAAGGCCTCGATCTGGAGGTCCAAACTGCCGTACACCATGAACATCTTCTTAGTCCTTTTCAGGCACTTGAGAATGTTCAATACTACTTCCCAGTACTTCTCCCCTGGGTTTGACTGATACCGGCTTATCACGCTTTCGCTACGTAAGCAACATCTGGTATGGTATACAACATCGCGTATACTATACAGCCTACCGCATTAGCGTAGGGTATAATCGATATGCGAGCCTTTTCCAAATCAGTCTTGGTAGACATCTCTTTGGAAAAGGTGATTCCGTGACAAGTCGGTAGACTACCGTGCTTTAGAATCTTTCATACTAAAATATTTTCAGTATGGCGTTGGTATACCTTAACTTTGAAAAAGTCCCACTATCCACTCTGATCTATTACGATAGATCTGGATCCCCAGAATGTAGTTGTTATCACCCAGTTTTCTCATGGAGAACCTCTGTGACAAGAATCTTTTGACTGATAGTAATACACACACACACACACACACACACACCTGGTTCATCTGGATTATTGATAAAGTTGAATTCTTTGACTTTCTCATTAAAAACAAATGTTCCAACTCCGCGATATCTGCTTTAGTCCATAGACTTAAGCATCTTGCATACATACCTGCTGCTCCCACTCTGATTGAAAACCCTCTGGCTGAACCCTATAGATGCACTTTTCCAAATACTGAAAAAGCCATCTATATGTTCATCTGCCAGAACTTACAATCATGGAAGACAACAATGTTGAGAAGGATCCGAATGGATTTGAGCATAGCTACTGAAGAAAAAGGTTTCATCATAGTCCAAACTAAGTCTTTGATGGAAAGAACCCTTTACAACAAGTCTAGCCTTATAGGTTTTAACCTGTCCATTTACACCAATCTTCTTTCTGAAGATCCATTTGCATCCTATGGGTCTTACCCCTTCTGGAGCAAAGTTCAAAGTCTATACTTTGTTGGTGTATATGGACTCTATTTTGGTCCATATTGCATCCAACCATTTTACTGAGTCACCGCTCTGAATGGCTTGCTGGAAGCTAGTAGGCTCATCATTTTTAATGATGCAATCCTCTCGATCCCCGTCTATGAGAAAATCGTAGTATCTCTCGGGTGGATGAGACTGCCTACTACTCCTGCGGAGTGGTGCTGGGATGTCCAGTTCTCCTGAAACTTCTGGTTCTACCAAGCTTTCAGTAATAGCTTGTAGTTCTGGAATTTCTTCCAGTTCTATTGTGCTCCCTCGATTGTTAAAAAATTCAGTTTCCAAGAAGTGGGGATACTGAGAAAAAAAACCTTTTGTTCCTCTGCGGAATAGAAAAGATACCCCTTGGAGTTCTTGGGGTATCCCACAAACTTACACAGTACTGAGCGTGCCTCGAGCTTGTCCGCATGCTGCTTCTTTAGAAAAGCTGGACATCCCCATGTCTTAAGATACTTAAGACAAGGTTTCTTCCTACTCCACATCTGATATGGTATGGTAGGCACAGTCTTTGTTGGAACCTTATTCAAAAGATATGCAGCTGTTTCTAGTGCATAACCCCAGAAAGATCGCGGTAACTCAGCTTTACTTATCATGGAACAAACCATATCTAATAGGGTTCGATTCCGCCTTTCCGATACACCATTGTGTTGTGGTGTGTATGGATGAGTAAGCTGAGAGAGAATTCCATTCTCTTTTAAGTAGCCCGGAAACTCGGCACTCAAGTATTCACCACCTCGATCAGATCTCAGTGTCTTGATACTTTTGCCTGTTTGTTTTTCTACTTCATTCTTGTATTCGCGGAATTACTCAAAGGCCTCAGATTTATGCTTCATCAGGAAGCCATGTGAAAGGTTCCTAGGCACCCTATAGTGGTCTCACAAGGCATCGAACATGCCAATTTAAAAAAAATGGTGCCGAGAAACCCTAGACTACGGATCTTAGACTAGATGTTTAGGCGAAATGAAAACTTAGTTAACTACTTAACTAAAGGAAGAGAGCTACAACCTTTGTAGATCCGGATTTCCACTTCCTTAGCTCCACATGGGTGTCCTCTCGCTGTCCTTCATGAATCCCGAACCCAATCGTCGGCTTCATCGGAGAAACGGGCGAGCTAGGTCGTCGGCTTCGTGTCAAAGACGATCTACGTCGAGGTTGCACTAGTTCAAGCTTCGACTTCACCAAGTAGTGAAACTTGTGAAGAAAACACCCAAAACCACTTGGCAAGAGGTAGAGGATGAAGAAATAGGAGGTGGGTTCACTTTAGATTTGGATTTCTCTCACTAGATCTCAAGTTGCCATTAATGGCATCTAGGTTTCTCACTTGAAGAAGAAGAAGAAGATGATAGAATTGTTATATTAAGTTGTATGTAAAATGAATAATAAATCAATTCTTATCATCTTCTAACCATGGTCAAGTGTAGAGAATAGACCATGGTTAGTGGGAGTGGTTAGGGTTAAGCAAGGAGACAAAATGGCATCATTAGTAAAAGCTTCATGAAGCTTCACCACTCTTCATGATAAGATGAAACCATTTTGTTTTGATAAATCCATTTAAATAAATAATAAATGGATAAAACAATAAGTGAATAAAATATAAACCCTAACCACTTGCATAACCATGGTTGCATTCTATACACAAAGCCAAAACAACATGCATCATCAAACATGATACATTCAAGTGTACACAAAACATATCACATATACAATGTGCACATCAAGTGAGAAAAATCCGTTTAAAGTGAACCAATACTAGTTAATGCAAAGTAATATATCAAATATATAATTATACATTAAATCATTAAATCAAAACTTGATTCAATGATCCGGTCATGTCGCACATAACCGACTAGTATTCAATGCATCGATTTATCGAATCAATGATTCGATAACTAGGTCATATCTAATACAACCAATCGAAACATTAATCGCGAGAATCAAATACGGTATCACATACACGCATTATTCTCGGTCCCGCATATATCTCATATGCACTCCTATTTCGTTTCGCTTGAGCTAGGAAACCTCTGTGTAGGACTCTAAAGACTCGTCAATACGCCGGTAGCAGATGATGATCATATCAAGCATCCACAAGCCGCAAGCGGTCTGCTAAACGTAACGGCCACCCGGGTATTGAGCGATCAGAAGATCGACGAGTTAGCCCGCTCACACTCCTGCGAATCCGACCAGTAACACTTACCATACAGTCCGGTCTCTTCGTCTGATATGTCGCATATCAAGTCTAGGGGTGGTAAACGTCAGACCCCAATAACCCGATAAGTCGTGCCGATGTGAGGCTTATAACGGGTCGAGAAACTACTGGTAACACTTACCAGCAAATCTCTGATCAGCCCTGGCGAGGGACTTTCCTGCTACGGCCAATCGAGCACTGCGCAACATCAACCCCCAATACCGGGAGAGACGAAACCCCTCCTATCGCTCATTGCCTCCATGTGACTCGGGACTGTGCCCAAAGACCACCGTTTTGCATGCCCTCATGGACGTGGTAAGGTGGAGATCAAAGCACAGTGGGAATCACACAAGACTCTATGACGATCTCGGGTCTACAGACTAACCTGTACAAGTGTCACCTGAGAACTGCCATCTGACGTGAGGTATAATACCATCTGGGAGTTCTCGGCGAGTCCGTCCAGTGTACCCAGTCTCCACTGAGCACCCGTACACCATCTCTGATGTCAAACACCAATGGATATGGGATCATCCATCGCCCATCTCATGGGTCGAGAAGCGTATACGCTAGTCTACTCTGGTATATCGATGCCCCGTCTCGATACACCCACGACTAGGGACCTTGAAGGATGTACTTATGGACTACCATGTCTCCACTGGTATGATCTGCATCACAGTCCAGGTAGTCAAGTACATATCCTAAGGGCTTTACCAACATGTAACTATAAGACAGTATAAAGAGACTAGTGTACATGTTAAGATAAAGAGTAACCAGATAGCATACTATCATATCGAGCAAGAAAGTCATCTCTATATATGTCCAAGCATCCAATATAATATACAACATCTGTACAATACTGTCCTCTAGGGCATACATACAACTAACAATCTCCCACTTGCACTAGGGCCAGCTGCTGTAGTATCGCATACCGAGCATCCCGAAGAGTCTCTCGAACTGTGTCTGGGGAATGGCCTTCGTGAGTGGATCCGCCGTGTTGTTCTTCGTGTCAACCCTCCTGACCTCGATCTCCCGGCGATCAACTATCTCCCGGATCCGGTGATACCTCCTCAGAATATGCCTGGATCGCTGATGGGACCTGGGTTCCTTGGCCAAAGCCACCGCTCCATTGTTATCGCAATACAAAGGTATTGGATGCTCAATGGATGGAACCACTCCAAGTTCAGTAATGAACTTCTTGATCCAGACAGCCTCTTTGGCAGCATCGTTGGCAGCGATGTATTCAGCCTCCATTGTCGAGTCTGCCACGGTTTCCTGCTTGGAACTCTTCCAGCTAACCGCCCCTCCGTAAAGGGTAAAGACAAAACCCGACTGCGACTTAGAGTCGTCCTTATCACTCTGGAAGCTCGAATCGGTAAAGGACTCCACTTGGAGCTCTCCGTTACTATACACCAAGAACATATCTCTAGTCCTTCGCAAGTACTTGAGAATGCTCTTCACAGCTGTCCAGTGACTCTCTCCAGGATCAGCTTGATACCTGCTCACTATACTTAGTGAGTATGCTACATCGGGTCTGGTACATAGCATCGCATACATGATAGAGCCTACTACCGAAGCATAGGGTATCCCTTGCATGCGAGCTCTCTCCAAATCAGTCTTGGGAGACATCTCTTTGGAGAGAGTGACTCCAGAGATCGTGGGCATGTTCCCACGCTTGGACTCTTCCATACTAAACCTCTTTAGTATGGTGTCAATGTACCTGGATTGGGACAATCCCAAAATCCGTTTGGATCTATCTCTATAGATCCTAATTCCCAATATGCAGGAGGCATCACCAAGATCTTTCATTGAGAATCTTTGTGATAAGAAGAGCTTGACCGATTGCAGCATAGGAATATCATTTCCTATCAAGAGTATGTCGTCCACGTACAATACGAGGAAGACAATCTTACTCTCTGCTACCTTCTTGTAGATACAAGGTTCATCTGGATTTTTGACGAAATCAAACTCTTTGATAACGACGTCAAAGTAGATGTTCCAACTCCGCGATGCTTGCTTTAATCCATAAATGGATTTAAGCAGCTTGCACACCTTTCCGCTGCTCCCACTGTCTACGAAGCCCTCTGGCTGAGTCATGTACACGCACTCTTCTAAATCACCATTTAGAAAGGCGGTCTTAACATCCATTTGCCAGATTTCGTAATCATGATAAGCAGCGATGGCAAGCATGATGCGGATGGATTTAAGCATAGCCACTGGAGAAAAAGTCTCGTCATAGTCCACACCTGGCCTTTGACGAAAACCCTTTGCTACAAGTCTAGCTTTGAAAGTCTCCACTTTCCCATCTACACCAAGTTTCTTCTTGAAGATCCACTTGCTCCCAATGGGTTTTACCCCTTCAGGAGCAACGTCCAAAGTCCATACTTTGTTGGTGTACATGGATTCCATCTCGGACCGCATAGCATCCAGCCATTTCACTGAGTCCCCACTCGTGATGGCCTGTTCGAAGCTAGTTGGGTCATCATCCTCCATGATGCAATCCTCGCTTCCACCATCCATGAGAAAACCGTAGTATCTCTCAGGTTGGCGAGGAACCCTACTAGATCGGCGGAGAGGCTGAGGTTCGTCGGGAGCTACTGAATCCTCTGGTTCCACTAAATCTTCAGTTTCAGTTTGTGTATCTGGAACCTCTTCCAGCTCTACCACTTTGCCACTAATTTCTTTTTCAAGGAATTCCTTTTCTAAAAAGGTGGCATGCTGAGCAACAAACACTTTTTGTTCCTCACTGTGGTAGAAAAAATACCCATATGAATTCTTTGGATATCCCACAAACTTGCAGAGAACTGACCGTGCCTCGAGCTTGTCCGGATTTTGCCTTTTGACATATGCCGGACAACCCCATATCTTAACTCGTTTAAAATATGGTCTCTTCCCACTCCATATCTCATATGGTGTGGTAGGTACAGATTTAGATGGAACTTGATTCAATAGGTATGTTGCTGTTTCCAGCGCATAACCCCAGAAGGAAATAGGTAACTCAGCTGTGCTCATCATAGAGCGCACCATATCTAATAGGGTGCGGTTCCTCCGTTCTGATACACCGTTGTGCTGTGGTGTATATGGAGGAGTCAGCTGAGAGAGAATCCTATTCTCTTTTAGGAAGTCCAGGAATTCATTGCTCAAGTATTCCCCTCCTCGATCAGATCGAAGGATTTTAATACTTTTTCCGATTTGGTTCTCAATTTCTTGTTTATATTCCCTAAATTTCTCAAAAGCTTCTGATTTGTGTTTCATCAGGAACACATACCCGAACCTAGAGAGATCGTCAGTGAATGTAATGAAGTATGAAGAACCATCCCTGGCATGTGTAGACATGGGACCACATACATCACTATGTATTAGTCCCAAGAGTTCGGTAACTCTTTCTCCGTGTCCCGTAAACAGAGTTTTGGTCATCTTGCCTTTGAGACATGACTGGCAAGTGTCATAAGATGAAAGTTCGAAAGGTTTCAAATATCCATCCTTATGCAACTTAGCCAGTCGTGTCACATTGATGTGACCCAGTCTACAATGCCACAAGAAGGATTCGTTCAGTTCTGAACTCTTCTTCTTGTGTGTGCTTGTTATGCTCAGAACTGTTGATTGATTTAGAACATAAATGCCATTGCACAACGTGCCTGATCCAACCAACTTTTGGTTACGGAAAATGTTCATAACATTATCCTGTAATACAAAATTATATCCCTCTTTACTTAATAAAGAAACCGATATAATGTTGCATATCAGGTCCGGCATGTAATATCATTCGTTCAGAACCAATGTATTACCAGTTGGTAATACAAGGTGATATTCCCCGACAGTCTTAGCTGCAACAATTGCACCATTTCCAACTCTAATGTCTTTATCACCTTCTCCAAGTTCTCTACCTTTTCTTAGCCCATGTAACTGATTACATATATGGGATCCCGACCCGGTATCCAATACCCAGGACGTAGAGCAAATGGAGAAACAGTTCTCAGTAACAAACACACCCGAAGAAAATGCATCAACATGTACTTTCTTCATTCGGGTGGCATGGGAATCCTGGCATTCCTCTATATCCTGTTCATTCCTATAACTCTTATAAGAAAGAACGGAACCAACGTTCCCCAGCACAGTATAACATGCGGGTTCGGTCAATACATCCATATTATTATCTTTATTAGGGCATGAAATGGTCGCTACCTGGAGAGAGAGAGAAGAAAACACTTTAGCGTATGCTCGTGCAAGATCAGATTGGTTTTTATCTTATCTAATCAGGATGGCTCCCACTGATTTTTATCAAATCTCCCTTCAAACCCTAAAAGGAAAGACTAGCCGGGATTAATTACACACTACAGGTTCGCCAATCTTTCAGCCAGGCCAGTGTCGGTACTTTGAGGGATGTCCCCCGTGCTTTCGCACGAACCTAATTAATGTAAACCTCGTTTTCCCAGAGGCGTAACCCCGTTGACACCTTTCTAGACACCTACTTGATCAGCTAATTGCAATGTGTAAAACTCTCCCAGGAGTAACTCTTACTCGCAGTGGGTATCGGGATCCAACTATCTCATAGAAGGTATGCAATCTCATTGCAAATTTCAACACTTGAAATTCCCGATAATGCTTTTTCCCCGAACGATCTATGACCTTGACAAGGTCAACAAACCATAGACCGCAAGTCAAGTTCAACCCGTCATTTCTTGATTGAATCAAACCCACCCGTACGACCCTTGTGTTAGTGTATATGCCCTAGAGGCCATTACTGTATATTACTTGATGGAATCTTGGGATATTCACAGTTGTACAGAAAATCTTGCTCAATATAGTAGTATGCTACTTGGTTTGTCTCTGCTTTAATGTGTACTTGTGTGTTTATTTATTATATCACCTATACGCATTAGTAGAGCCCTTTGGATCTTTGCTTGATTACCGGTGTTGTGATGGCGATCACACTCGTGGGGGCTGGGTAATCTACAAGCACATCCTTATACACGTCCCTAGTCGTGGGAGTATCGAGATAGGGCATCGATACTCCGGAGTAGACTAGCGTATACGCTTCTCATCCCAGCACGGGAGACGGTCTGTCCCACAGCCGTCGGTACGTCGTACTTGAGATAGTATGCGGGTGCTCGTTAGGTTACGAGTACACTGGACAGGACTCGTAGGGAACTGATGGTTGGTATTATACCTATCGTCAGTTATCAGTTCCCAGGTGACATGAGTACAGCTTAGTCCGCTGACTTGACACTGTCACTTCGCCTCGAGTGTGTTCCCACTGTTCTTTGATTACTACCCTACCGCGGCTCTTCTGAGTCGTGCAAACAGGTAGTAGTTGGGAGCAGTCCCGAAGCACTTAGAGACAGTGACGGTTAGACAGGATTCGTCTCTCCCGGTATTGGGGGTTGACATCGCGCTGTGTCTAGGAGAGCCATTACACAAGTAGTCCCTGGCCAGGGCAAGCGAGATATACTGGTAGGTTCCAGTGCTATCTCAGGGTGTTCTGGGCTTCACTCCGACACGACTTGTACCGCTATTAGGGGTCTGACGCTTGCCGCCCCCCTAGGCCCGACATGCGATGTATCAGACGAACAGACCGGACTGTACGGAGAATGTCACATTCAGACTCAGTAGGATTTCAGATGGGTTTAACCTCGTCAGTCTTCTTATCGGCATCTACCTGGGGACCGTTACGCACAGCTAGTGCCGCTTGCGGTCTGTGGTTAAACCCACTGCCAGCGCAGTGTCGAGTCTTTAGAGTCCCACACAGAGGGTATTCACCTCTGGGCAAAACAGAGTAGAGGTTGCATGGTTTTGCGACAGGGTTCGTTCTCATCCGCGCACCTATGCACGTTTGGAGTCCGGACGGATATTGCCAGCCGGCTCTGGTTTGAGCCGGATACTGGTATATGTTTTGGGGTTACTTTTATCTCTCAGTATTCATGTTCTTCGGAACAAGAATGCAGGTGTGTATGCACAGTTGTTTGAGGCGGAAGAAGAGGTTTTTCATTAGGGTTTCGGAACGGGTGCGCATGCACAGTTGACAGTCGTTTTTTTCCAAACCCTAATGAATTAATGAGATATCAATTAATAATAGTAATTAAATGAAATTATATTATGGTTGGTTTTGTTGACTTGTTGACCATGGTTGACTTGTTGACCATGGTTGAATGTTTGACCATCATCATTACTTTGCAAGGATGCTCCTTGATTCTTGCTTACATTTCATTTAATGAAGTATGATAGTGGTCATTCCAAAACAACCATCAACTATTCTCATTTGAATTATTATTATTATTTAGATAATTCTTTTTCTTTTTGATATGGTTGCAAAAAGGAAAAGAGAGAGCTCATTCTATCATATTGATTCTCTCTCCTCACTTCATCTTCTTCCTCCTCTTGTTCAAGGAGAGCAAATCTCATGTGTTGAGAATCATCTCCTTGAAGATATAACACCCCATAGCACACTCTACTCACTCTAAGGTAGAAGGTCTAGCAAGCCGAATACCTTAGTTCTCTCAAGATCGAGAAAGGAGCCCAAGGTTGAAGCCCTCAGGTGGATCTATCTTCGGCAAAGAGGAGATGAGGAGGGAAAGCCATTCAAGCTACTACAAAGAGCAAGAAAGAAGAAGAACAACAAGAAGAGAAGGAGTTCAAGTTGAGGTATAACCACTTTGCATAGTAGTTAACTCTTCTTTGCAAGTATGCTAGTTTAGTTTAGCAAAGATCCGGCTTTTACGGTCCATGTTACAAAGTTTAGAAAAAAATTTGTTTTACCGTTTCCGCATCTCCGAAAGTACCGGGTGAGGTAACGTGGACCTAACACCTTGACAAGGTCAACAAGGCCGTACGACTACCCTAACCCAATCTGCATCATATGCATAAGCAGACAAATACTGGTTAGCTACCGCACACTGCGCCTTGACAAGGTCAACAAACGCAGCACGAATACTAAACAGGACTTATCTGAAATGACGGAGGGCTACGCAGGTTTTTCTGAAAACCTATTGCGTAATGAACTTGATATCGTTGTAGAATCAAATGAAGTTTTGAAATGGAGTGATTTTGAGGCTTTTCTAGTTTTGCTAAAGGAGTCACTCCCGGCGAAGAGATCTCGGTCCTTTCCTCGTCGAATGAGGTGCGGGATATATCATATATATCGCTGTGTAAAGCAAAAACCCAAAAGCAGTCAAAAGCAAACCGAGTCTGTAGCATCTGCCAGTTATTGCTAAAGGAGTCACTCCCGGTGAAGGGATCTCGGTCCTTTCCTCATCGAATAAGGTGCGGGGTATATCATATATACCACTGTGCAAAGCAAGAACTGTAGCTACCTGTTTTATTTTAAAATTCGATTCTACAACATCTTAGGTTTCTTATCTTTCATTAATTACATTAATGAAGTCCCATCATTTAAATACCTAAACATCACAGATAGATATGACGTACACTTATGCCATCCGCATTCGCCTCGATGTCCCCTCGTGCACCGTTAGGTTAGGTAACTAACGACAGAGCAGGGCAGGGCTAGCGTGGGTGTAAAACATAAGTAACGTCTATATAATATATCATATATACTATATACTATGTCCATCACAGAGTCACAACACAGATATCGCAGCAGAATAAACATATGAAATATTGGATATACTAGGACGTCCGTGTTTTCAATACGAGCCAGTATAAAACACGGATTCCACGGTCGTGATGAATAGCCAATCCCACACCCCTAGACCCCTACGAGAGCGGCAAGCAACCCTGCCAATTCTAGGGTTAGGAGACCCGGACTCGACTCCTCGAGTTGGTCTCCCACTGGACCCCAGAACCCGGTTACTTGTGCTCCCCTCCTTGGGTCTATCCTAATGCGGAAAAGTAAATAATATACAAAGGGTGACAACTTCCGCTACCTGGAAGTGCCCCAAATAAAAGAATATTACATACAAGTTTTTACATGAATGAAAATGAAAAACACTCATCTCACATAAAAAACCCCGGCTATTCGAATACGACGATCCAATATAACATATCCAGCAACACATAACATCACATGTCATCAACGTAAGTAAGTATGCATACCCCAATTGTCGTTGACGTATAGCAACGAAACCGGCGATATGAACATACTACACTTACGGTCACAGAAAAGAAAGTGTAAAACTACAACAATTGGAATCCGCAACTTCTTTAGACATCGCATGCCTAATCAAATGAAATACTTAGACATCACATGCCTAACAGATATAAATCCCGCATTTTAGTCTCATTATCGAAAACTCTTTTCAATATCATATGGGACTAAACTGCTAAATTTATAACATTCATTCAGTTATCTCATAACTGTTTGTGAATTCCAATTATTGTATCACATTCCAGATAAACAGAAAATGTTAAACTTTCCGATCGAACAGTCGAATACCCAAGTTTTCCCGATACAATCCAACACATGAAATAAGTCTAGCAACATTCAGTTCGTGCCTCAGTACCAACGGTCCAGCCGTAGAAGGGTCAAGCCAACGCCTCACATGTGGCACGCCGTACTGCCCCAAACCCGAAGGTTCAAAGGGCAGTTCAAGACGGTCACATAATCGAGTTAAGGTTTGTTGTCTTCTAGAGGGTCCATCGCGTTACTTGCACTACTTAGAACGTCGTTAAACTATGGAAAAATCCAACACTTGGAAATTTCCCGATAGGGGAAATATTGGGTATTTATATCCGGTCGAACTTTTTAACATATTCAAAAAATTATCCGGAAATATACAAAGACGAAATTTGATAATCCGATCGAAACACTGATTCCCAATAGTACCCCAGAATACTCTTCTGTAGAGTCACAATAAAAATGTCCCAGAAAATATAGCATTATATTGTATGAGTTACTGTGCAGAAATCATTAGCCAAAGGAATAGTACGGCCGCGGAACCGCCGCATCATGTATAGCACGTGCCGCGGTTCCACGGTGGAAAAGTTGATTCAGGCCCTCGTATTTCACAGTATTTCAAATAACACCCTGCTTGATTTTCTGCATATTTTTAATTGAAAAAAAAACCCAATTTTTAGAAAAAGTCCAGAGAGCATTTTAGGGTTTTGGGTTTCGGTTCGATCGGGTTTCAAACATCGTCGGGACTTCGCCTAAGGCTCCAGCTAGGCTCTGATACCAGTGAAAGGTTCCTAGGCACCCTATAGTGGTCTCACAAGGCATCGAACATGCCAATTTAAAAAAAATGGTGCCGAGAAACCCTAGACTACGGATCTTAGACTAGATGTTTAGGCGAAATGAAAACTTAGTTAACTACTTAACTAAAGGAAGAGAGCTACAACCTTTGTAGATCCGGATTTCCACTTCCATAGCTCCACATGGGTGTCCTCTCGCTGTCCTTCATGAATTCCGAACCCAATCGTCGGCTTCATCGGAGAAACGGGCGAGCTAGGTCGTCGGCTTCGTGTCAAAGACGATCTACGTCGAGGTTGCACTAGTTCAAGCTTCGACTTCACCAAGTAGTGAAACTTGTGAAGAAAACACCCAAAACCACTTGGCAAGAGGTAGAGGATGAAGAAATAGGAGGTGGGTTCACTTTAGATTTGGATTTCTCTCACTAGATATCAAGTTGCCATTAATGGCATCTAGGTTTCTCACTTGAAGAAGAAGAAGAAGATGATAGAATTGTTATATTAAGTTGTATGTAAAATGAATAATAAATCAATTCTTATCATCTTCTAACCATGGTCAAGTGTAGAGAATAGACCATGGTTAGTGGGAGTGGTTAGGGTTAAGCAAGGAGACAAAATGGCATCATTAGTAAAAGCTTCATGAAGCTTCACCACTCTTCATGATAAGATGAAACCATTTTGTTTTGATAAATCCATTTAAATAAATAATAAATGGATAAAACAATAAGTGAATAAAATATAAACCCTAACCACTTGCATAACCATGGTTGGATTCTATACACAAAGCCAAAACAACATGCATCATCAAACATGATACATTCAAGTGTACACAAAACATATCACATATACAATGTGCACATCAAGTGAGAAAAATCCGTTTAAAGTGAACCAATACTAGTTAATGCAAAGTAATATATCAAATATATAATTATACATTAAATCATTAAATCAACACTTGATTCAATGATCCGGTCATGTCGCACATAACCGACTAGTATTCAATGCATCGATTTATCGAATCAATGATTCGATAACTAGGTCATATCTCATACAACCAATCAAAACATTAATCGCGAGAATCAAATACGGTATCACATACACGCATTATTCTCGGTCCCGCACATATCTCATATGCACTCCTATTTCATTTCGCTTGAGCTAGGAAACCTCTGTGTAGGACTCTAAAGACTCGTCAATACACCGGTAGCAGATGATGATCATATCAAGCACCCACAAGCCGCAAGCGGTCTGCTAAACGTAACGGCCACCCGGGTATTGAGCGATCAGAAGATCGACGAGTTAGCCCGCTCACACTCCTGCGAATCCGACCAGTAACACTTACCATACAGTCCGATCTCTTCGTCTGATATGTCGCATATCAAGTCTAGGGGTGGTAAACGTCAGACCCCAATAACCCGATAAGTCGTGCCGATGTGAGGCTCATAACGGGTCGAGAAACTACTGGTAACACTTACCAGCAAATCTCTGATCAGCCCTGGCCAGGGACTTCCCTGCTACGGCCAATCGAGCACTGCGCAACATCAACCCCCAATACCGGGAGAGACGAAACCCCTCCTATCGCTCATTGCCTCCATGTGACTCGGGACTGTGCCCAAAGACCACCGTTTTGCACGCCCTCATAGACGTGGTAAGGTGGAGATCAAAGCACAGTGGGAATCACACAAGACTCTATGACGATCTCGGGTCTACAGACTAACCTGTACAAGTGTCACCTGAGAACTGCCATCTGACGTGAGGTATAATACCATCTGGGAGTTCTCGGCGAGTCCGTCCAGTGTACCCAGTCTCCACTGAGCACCCGTACACCATCTCTGATGTCAAACACCAATGGATATGGGATCATCCATCGCCCATCTCATGGGTCGAGAAGCCTATACTCTAGTCTACTCTGGTATATCGATGCCCCGTCTCGATACACCCACGACTAGGGACCTTGAAGGATGTACTTATGGACTACCATGTCCCCACTAGTATGATCTGCATCACAGTCCAGGTAGTCAAGTACATATCCTAAGGGCTTTACCAACATGTAACTATAAGACAGTATAAAGAGACTAGTGTACATGTTAAGATAAAGAGTAACCAGATAGCATACTATCATATCGAGCAAGAAAGTCATCTCTATATATGTCCAAGCATCCAATATAATATACAACATCTGTACAATACTGGCCTCTAGGGCATACATACAACTAACAGTCCATACCTAGAGAAATCATCCGTAAATGTAATGAAGTATGAATAACCGCTTCGCGCATTTATAGACATTGGACCACACACGTCACTGTGTATGAGTCCCAAGAGCTCGCTCGCTCTTACTCTGTGTCCAGTGAACGGAGTCTTTGTCATCTTTCCCATGAGACAAGATTCACAAGTAGCATAAGACTGATTCCCGAACGGATTCAAATATCCCTCTTTATGTAACTTCGTTAACCGTGTCTCATTGATGTGACCCAGTCTACAATGCCATAAGAAAGCCTGATTAGTTTTCGGAGACTTTCTTTTAAGTGTGTTCTGGACACTGAAAACCTGAGCTTGATTTAATACGTATATTCCGTTTTCTAATGTACCTGACCCAATCAGAACCTGATTTAGGTGGATGTGTACCACATCGCTTACAAAAGTAAAATCATATCCTTCCTTAGAAAGTAAGGATACAGATATGATATTACAGGCTAGACTAGGTACATATAGACAGTTACGTAGAATCAATATCTGTCCACTTGTCAATCCAAGGTGATATTCCCCTATGGATTCAGCGTCCACGCTCATTCCGTTAGCAACCCTGAGAGTCATATCACCTAACCTGATAACTCTACGGTTTCTCAAAGCCTGTAATGAATTACAGATGTGAGATCCTGATCCGGTATCTAGTACCCAGGAAGTAGAGTTAATTGGCATACAGTTTTCTATTACAAACACACCCGAAGCTGAAGCCACAACATACTTCGAATCCTGGCTACTTGCTTTGTTAGGCCTGCAATCCCTATGACAATGTCCTTTCCTGTAACAATAGGAACGTCCCTCCTTCACCATATCTAGTCCCGAAACTTTTGCCCTTCCCTTTCCTTCTACTTCCCTGGTTTCCTTCAGGGTGTAAGTAGAAGGCAGAGATAGTAGAATTAAGTCAGTATTTGACCCGTTCTTCAACGTGGTCTTCAGATCCATGAGCTTATCAAAATAGCTAGTCTCTGTA
Source organism: Agapanthus africanus (assembly GCA_030015575.1). Lineage (NCBI taxonomy): Eukaryota > Viridiplantae > Streptophyta > Magnoliopsida > Asparagales > Amaryllidaceae > Agapanthus > Agapanthus africanus. The sequence continues at coordinate 666,903,294 of CM057341.1, read as the reverse complement.
AGGACGTTGTCCTCTACAGATAACTCGACAGCCAACCTCGCTTGAAGCAATTCGTTCGAGGTCTCATATCTTGCGATACGAGATTGCTCTCCATATAAATCTTTGTTATGGAGGAAGATAGAAACTAAGTCCATCTTCTCATGCTGCCTCTGGTATGTACCATCAACTGAGGCCAACACGAGGAACTTGGCATTCGCACAGTCTTTTTCCGATGTCTTATGAATATCAATATCCGTGACGATAGAAACTAGTCCTGAGACGGCAGGGGTTGGATTAGTGAAGAGGTGTCCCAGTTTGTCATGGGTAATGGTGTTGGAGATAGTGCCCTCAGATTCGATTATTGGATCAAAGGCACGTGATTGCAATGATTGAGAGAGGACCTATCCCGGTAGGCAGTCTTACTCGAGATGATAGTATGCTATCTGGTTTACCTTTATCATCATGTACTGCTTTAGGTGACCTGACATGTCACTATTGCACGTTGATAGAGCCCCTAGGATTCTTGCTTGACTGCCAGCAGTATGAGGGCGATCATATACGTGGGAGCTGGTAGTCTATAAGCACATCCTTAAAAGGTCCCTAGTCGTAGGAGTTTCGAGACAGGGCATCGATTCTCCAGAGTAGACTAGTGTATACAGTCGAGACCCCGACGAGGGGCGGTGGCCGGTCTCACAAGCCACTGGTGTCAGTTGGTTCACCTAAGATGTATACAGGTGCTCATTGGGTTATGAGTACACCGGACAGGACTCGCCAGGAACATGCTAGTTGGTCTTATACCTGACGTCAGATAGCAGTTCCCAGGTGACATGTGTACAGGTTAGTTCATCGACCTGGGGATCGTCATTTGTCTCGTGTGAGTTCCCACTGTGCTTTGATTACTACCCTACCATGGCTCAAAGGAGTCGTGCAAACAGGTTTTAGTTGGGTACAGTCCCGAGCCACATGGAGGCAGTGAGCGGATCTTCGGAGGTTCGTCTCTCCCGGTATTGGGGGTGAGGTCGCGCTGTGTCTAGGAGAGCCATTACACGAAGTCTTTGGCCAAGGTAGGAGATTTACTGGTAGGTATTCCAGTAGTATCTCAGGGTGTTCTGGGCTACACTCCGACACGACTTGTACCGCTTTTGGGGGTCTGACTTTTACCAACCCCCTAGGCCCGCCATGCGATGCTCATGGACGAACGGACCGGACTGTACGGATATTGTCACAGACAGGCTCAGTAGGGTGTCAGGATGAGTTCGCTCATCGACGTCCCTTTTAGTCAATAGCTGGTGGCCCGTCACGTATTGGCTTATACCTCTGACGTGCTAGTGGTTAAATCCACAACCATAGTATTGACGAGTCTTTAGAGTCCACCACACTTTCAGTTACTCAAGCTTTCGGGCGAAGCGCTGTAGAGGCCGTATGGAGATATGGCAGGGTCCGATCAGATACGTGCGGTATTGCACGGATCAGGATTGAACGGTTTGTACTAGAGGCCGTATAGTTATATGGCAGGGTTCGATCAGATACGTGCGGTATTGCACGGATCAGGATCGGACGAACATTACTAGCCGGCTTTGGTTTAAGCCGGATCCTAGTTTAGTACAGTGTAGATTTTGTCTTTTTGCATTTGTATCCGGACGGAATACAGATGCGGGTGTGTATGCACAGTATAGGGGTTTTCCTGTAATTTATTACGGGACCAGTTTTCTGGAGTTGCCAGTTTGCATTCCGTTCCAGCCGGTTTTCGTTTGTTCTTTCCCGGCCGGACTTTTCCGATGGAGGGGGTTATTTGCAATTGTGCAAATAACATTTGTGGAGGGGGGTTTCTCGCTAATGTTTTCATTATGATAGGATAAGCATCCTTGCTTTTTCATGATGGTTTTTGCATTAATGAGATTTGAAAGGGTATGGTTTTGATGTGAATTAAGTTATGGTTGATGTTTGTTTATGGTCACCTCTTCTCATCTCCTACCATCACCTCCCTCTTGGATTATGTTTTCACTCCACCACCATTTCCCACATGATATGGCCGGCCACAATTTTGAGGGAGTGAGAGAGAGAGAGTTTCATTTTGTGAGCTTGTGGCATTTTATCTTCGTCTCAATTTCCTTGCATGAAAAATGAAAGCACCATTTTTCTTGACCTCATTCCTCCATCTACAAAGGCAACAAAATCCCAAATGAGACACAACCCTACACATTCTACAGCAAATCTTGGGCATGTCGACTTGCCAGCTTCATGCCCGAGTTGCCTCGGTATAGAGGCGGGAGCCCGTAAAAGAAACAGGCGACGTGGTGCCCTTCCGGCGAGGAGATGGAGACCGGACATTCCGCGAGAGATCGGGACGATGACGAGAAGACCGGAGGACTCGAATCACTCGGTATATCTCTAACCCGTCTTGTTGTTAGCTAGATCTAGTTTAATGGCCCGATCCGGGGTTTAGTGCGCGGTGGTGCCGGTTTGCTAAGTTCGCAAAATTAAAGTTTATCACCGCTTCCGCATTTGGCCGTCGGATTGACGGCCGGGGCGCCGCCGTGCACTTACATTGGTATCAGAGCCTCGCCATTAACTTCGTCTAGCTTCGTTTGATGTGTTTTGCATTTCCGATCGACCAAAATTCCAAAACTTGCATTTTTGTTCACATCAGTTTTCTGTTGAAATTTTTTGGTCTCGAAAAATTTTTCAGGTTGTAAAAAACTAATGTACTAGAAATTCTAAGACTACTGAAAAAATTCGACACAGTCAGTCGACCATTGAAGCGCGGAACCGCGGCCAAAGCCCCCCTTGGGCCGCGGTTCCGCCGTGCATTGGTGTCTTCACTGTATCATATTTTTCCCGTGGGCTTCTGGGCATATTTGAGGGGTTTTGGAATATTAATATTGGGCCCAGATTTTCTGTGAGTGCTACAGTATTGCTTGGGGGCCCACTTGTTAATTTTTGATCGATCGGATATTTTAAACACATTTTTCCACAGTATTTGCATTATATATGCGACCGTGAATGTCACTTGATCGGTAAATCCAGTCTAACTGCTATAGCCCGGTTAGACGGATTTGCGAACGTGACTTTCACGTTGATGTTCTGTGTTTTGCTGTAATGTTGCGGATCGGTCGTGGGGATAGCCTGAATGCAATGCTAGTACAGTTGTGGTTGTATTATGTACATTTGATATTGCGGGGCGAGCGTCCGACATGTGGACTGCCGTCACTGCCTGATTGTATTATTCTTTTGGGGCACGACCTGGTTGCGGTCGATGTACCCGTTGTATGTATATTTTACTTTCTGTACTAGGATTACCCTGCGGTGGGGTGCACGAATAGCCGGGTTCTGGAGGGAAACAAGCCCGCATCTCATGGCATTGAGACGGAGGGGGCTTCACTCTAGGATTGGCGGGCTATTCGCCGCACTCGTAGGGGGTACAAGTTGACCCAGGAGGGGTGCCCAAGTTACCGGATTCCATGAAGTGCTGGGTGGTCCATTCACGGTGCTGAAGGGGGCTGCCTCGCTTCAGGTCTTGGCGGGTGACTTGCCGCGCCCGTAGGGGTCTAGGTTTTCATTGCACAGGCTATCCACACGACCAGGGGAACGTCTGGTTTCAGTAGTGGCTCTGTGAAACCCGGGGATCCCAGATATCTGTATTGTTCTGTGATGCTGTACATTTATGTGATGTTGCATTTTATTCACGCCTTGAGCGAATATAATATATTGGTATATATATTAGTAGATGTTGTATATGTTTTTCATCCGCACTAGTCCAGTCCCCGCTCTGCCGTTAGTTAGCTAACCTAACGGGTGATGACGGGACCCAGTGGCGAATGCAGATGGCATATACGTACGTTAGTATATTTTCGTTCTTTGTGGTGTGATCAATTGATGGGACTGCGTTGATTCGGATCAATGCAAGATAAACAAACCTATTCTGATGTTGTTGGAACACTTTTCAAAAAGCTGTTATTGCTAGGACGTTCACTTTTGTTTTGCATCGTGGCATTCATTTGAAATATCCTGCTCCTCAGTCGACGAGGCAAGGGCCGAGATCCCTTCACCGGGAGTGACCCCTTGGACAGAATTTTGCGTCAGGGCATTAACTTCACTATAGCCGATTACTTTTGCTTTGCACCGCGGTATTCATTTGGAATAACCTGCACCCCATTCTACGGGGAAAGAGCCGAGATCCCTTCACCGGGAGTGACCTCTTTAGCAAAGGTTTTCGTCACTATATTTTCTAAAAAGCTATCCGTTCCTTCAACGATATCAAGTTCATTACGTTAAAGGTTTTCGCCAGAAACCATTCGTAGCCCTCCGTCGTTTCAGACGGGTAGCACGTAGTATTCATGCTATGTTTGTTGGCCTTCGTCAAGGCATAGTGTTTGGTAGCTGCTTGTTGCCTTTCTGCAGCATAGATAGATGCGTTGGTTTGGGACAGTCGTATAGCCTTGTTGGCCTTCGTCAAGGGCTTATGCGGGTGGGTTCAAATCAACCTAGAGAATGACGGGTAGAACTTGACATGTGACTTATGATTTGTTGGCCTTCGTCAAGGTCATAAGAGCATGGGGTAGAAATCACATCGGGAGTTTCAAAAGAACTGAAACTTGCCAGATATGCGCATACCTTCTGGAGTGTGATGACGTGAGCGGATTCCGTCACTTTATCATGCGATGAGAGTTGGATCCCGATTCCCACTGATGAGTTAGTTTACTCCTCGGGTATCCCCGATTAATTCTTCTTTTAGGTTTGGAGGAGAATTTGAGGTACAGTGGGAGGTTTCCAGATTAGATAAATTGGTAACCATTCTGATCTTGGTTAGAGTGCACGCTGAGTGTTTCTTTTCTCTCTCTCTTTGGCAGCGACCATTGACCCGACCCTAGACTATGACTCAGTGACCAAGTTGACCGAATCTTCTTAACACTGGTTTTTTTTGGATTGTCAGAGTTGCAGACCTCATTGCCACTCCTACTTTTACCCTTTTCTCCAGGACACCCCGTATTACTGCGAACGTCCACTTCCATTGGACAAAACCATCGTATGGTTATATACGAACTCGAACGAATTCGAGGATGGTTTCCGGTTCTGGAGAAAACGGATAGGATTATTCAGTTGTCTTTTCCTTTTTGCCTCCTCTCAAGTTACGAGTACTCCTTAGTTTAGGAGATAGTACACCTATTACGCAAATTGGATAGTCTTCTTCCAAACTTTAGGCTGGTGCCGAACAGTGGGGAATGAAGAAAACCAATTAGCATAACGATGGTGTGCAGAAGGTATTAAGATTAAGACAAAGCAAGGGATTAGTAAGAGGGCAAAGTAAATTGCGACTGATATTCACAACCAAACCAAGTATTTCTTCGCCAATTCTAAATCACCTTTGTATTTCTCCAGGACACTCCGTATCACTACGAAGATCCCCAGTTTATTGGATAATCCATCGTATGGTTATATACGAACTCGAAAGGAATTTGTTCCAGTTCGGGGATGGATCCTGGTTCAGGAGAAATAGTAATAAAGTGCATTCAGGTGTCTTTTATCTTCACCTTCTCTCGCGTCGCAAGTGTTCCTAGGATTAGGACAGTACACCCATTATGCTTTTTGGATAGTCTTCTTCCAAACCATAGGCTGGTGCCGAACGGTAAGGAAAGAAGAAAACCATTTGGCCTAAAGGGGTGTACAGAAGGTAATGACTAAAGACATATAAAGGGATTTGGACAGATGGCAAAGAATTATACGGTTATAGTTGTGAATCTGGATAATGGTAGAGGCATTACTAGGAATACCAGGATACCCCATCGAAACATTTCAATGTTTCAGTTCAACTGTGTACTGTTAAAAGAAAACCGATTTCCCGATTGGACACTTGCTCCAGGGTATGTATTTACCAGGTTTGATTCTCACATCTGTATGGTTTTACAGATGATGAGTGGGAGTAAGTTATTGGGAATAGGGTAATCATCCTCATTATATCGGGATTCGTTGTAATCGGTGATATTTGAGGAGATCATCTGAGCTGTTTGTCGGTCGGCAAATATTTGGTTTTGAATATCCGCTGTTGTGCACCAATTTCAAATTGATATATCTGTACGTATATTTTCATAGAGTGAGATATACCTTTTGATATTATGTCGATGACATTCACCTATATCTGTGGATGGTTAGGTAAGGAGCATTAAACAGCGGTGTAATTCTTCTTAACCATAAGTACAGTTTTTAACCTACGACACACAGTGAAAGAGTTGTTAGACTCAGCGGACTTATACAGAGTATTGTATGTTGTCCAGTATCCATTAGGACAGAGGGGTTGGTCCTCATACTATATTCTGTTTACTTTTAACTTCTCTAGTTCTTAGACATGTGTTTCGTAGAAACACAGGGTCTAAGTTTTGAGGAGTTATAGGTATTTGAATAGAGTAGAGAACCAGGTATAGCAAGTATCGGGATTCTTCAAAGTGATCGAAGATGTAGATACTTGTGTATGGTATTCAGTTGATAGTAATGATAAAGAGAAATTGCTTCTCTTTCAGGTTACTCATAATTGGAAGCATTCCTAAGTTGAGTAACGCTGATCGGCCTCTCTCCATTTAGTTGACATGCACTGGAGACAGCTGCATGATTTGAATCTGGTTCAATTAAATCAGTGCCTCTGGTTCTATATTGGATATAGTACAGTTTATATCTTAACATTGTTAAGGTACGAGGAGTTGTCCGGCTTATGATTAAAACCAGACTCTGGATAACTCAAGGCACGCTTCTGTAATGGCTGTTTGTGGGTTGACCCAGGCTATGACGAGGGTTGATTTTCTACCATCTGGCAGATCAATAGAAATATTGTTCTGGACTCGCCACAGTTTTAATAAAAATGGATTTTTCAAAAACAGTAGTGGGAGTATGGTAGAACTGGAAGTGATTCCAGAACCGCAAACGATTACTGAAGATTTGATAAGGACCCTAAAGATTCAATCTGATTTGACATTCCATTGGCCACTCCGTAGATAAGGTGGGTAACTTCAGGCACCCGAGAGGTACTCCGGTAGCCTCAAGGACGGTGACAGGGAAGTTCTTGTTTACCCACACTTGCCATTGTTGTTGTTCCAGACTGCGAGACCCGGCAGGAGGATGAGTATAGCGTCGTTCTAAACTAGCTTTAGAAGTGCACATCTATATGACTCTGCCAGAAGGTTTTCGTAGTCAGTGGGAGCAGCGGAAGCATTGGTGGACATCAGGCTTATGTCTATTTATAGACTAAAGCAGATATAGCGGAGTTAGATCATCTGTTTCTGATGTAACAGTCATAGGTTTGACGTCATCAGAATAGGGGATGGATCTGTTGAGAAGGTAGTAGGAAGTGATATTCCTATACTACGATCGGTTATACTTTGGTCGTCACACAGTGGTTTCTCCACATGGGACTTGGACATTATATCAGACATACTGGTTACTAGATCTATAGTTTTAGATCTAGATTTGGGTGGTTTCCCAATCTGGGTACTTAGACAACATTCTAAGAGTATTTAGAATGGACGACTCCTGGCACGGTAATGTACCTGCAGGTGATGGAGTCACCCTCTCGAAAGGTGTCTTATAGACTAAAGTAGAGAGGGATGTGCATGATTGGCAGATCACTTGCTTAGGCAATTGAGTCAATCATGAGATGTCAAGTACCACACCAGATGTTGTTCTTGCACAAGATGCAATAAGTTGACATTGATCCAATCCTGGAGAAACAGTCGGAAGCAGTTTTAGAACATAAGTGGATGTTCTAGGGATATGATAACGACAGCCTCATTTGGGAGACAGTTATCATTCCAGGCTTCCAAGGTGACATGGACGACAAGGAGGTTGTCAGAGTTATCTTTTTCCTTCTGACGAGGGGCAGTGTTTTGGACAGGTGATCCAAGGCAATACTGAGGGTGGCATGGCACAGGATACTGATTAAGTTCAGTTGACGATACAGTCTAAGAAGTTTGGATTTGGAGTTCATTTATGAGCTCGGTCCCATCAGACATCCAGACGCTCTAAGACAGGTATTGCTTATTTCGGGAGATGGCTTTCTCCGCGAACTTGAGATATAGAGAGACATAGAAAGAAACATCCAGGCGGATCCACTCACTGAGGCTATTCCTCGATCGCAAGAGTTTCGCAAACAGGCTTTGTGAGACTGACTAGTAGAGGAGTTGGGTGTTCGGTATCACACGGGCTGTGAGTATGCGACATCGCAATAATTAGCCTTGAGTGCAAGTGGGAGATTGTTGGAGATAGTGCCCTCAGAGTCGATTATTGGATCACAGGCACGTGATTGCAATGATTGAGGGAGGACCTATCCCGGTAGGACAGTCTTACTCGAGATGATAGTATGCTATCTGGTTTACCTTTATCATCGTGTACTGCTTTAGGTGACCTGACATGTCACTATTGCACGTTGATAGAGCCCCTAGGATTCTTGCTTGACTGCCAGCAGTATGAGGGCGATCATATACGTGGGAGCTGGTAGTCTATAAGCACATCCTTAAAAGGTCCCTAGTCGTAGGAGTTTCGAGACAGGGCATCGATTCTCCAGAGTAGACTAGTGTATACAGTCGAGACCCTGACGAGGGGCGGTGGCCGGTCTCACAAGCCACTGGTGTCAGTTGGTTCACCTAAGATGTATACAGGTGCTCATTGGGTTATGAGTACACCGGACAGGACTCGCCGGGAACATGCTAGTTGGTCTTATACCTGACGTCAGATAGCAGTTCCCAGGTGACATGTGTACAGGTTAGTTCATCGACCTGGGGATCGTCATTTGTCTCGTGTGAGTTCCCACTGTGCTTTGATTACTACCCTACCACGGCTCAAAGGAGTCGTGCAAACAGGTTTTAGTTGGGTACAGTCCCGAGCCACATGGAGGCAGTGAGCGGATCTTCGGGGGTTCGTCTCTCCCGGTATTAGGGGTGAGGTCGCGCTGTGTCTAGGAGAGCCATTACACGAAGTCCTTGGCCAAGGCAGGAGATTTACTGGTAGGTATTCCAGTAGTATCTCAGGGTGTTCTGGGCTACACTCCGACACGACTTGTACCGCTTTTGGGGGTCTGACTTTTACCAACCCCCTAGGCCCGCCATGCGATGCTCATGGACGAACGGACCGGACTGTATGGATATTGTCACAGACAGGCTCAGTAGGGTGTCAGGATGAGTTCGCTCATCGACGTCCCTTTTAGTCAATAGCTGGTGGCCCGTCACGTATTGGCTTATACCTCTGACGTGCTAGTGGTTAAATCCACAACCATAGTATTGACGAGTCTTTAGAGTCCACCACACTTTCAGTTACTCAAGCTTTCGGGCGAAACGCTGTAGAGGCCGTATGGAGATATGGCAGGGTCCGATCAGATACGTGCGGTATTGCACGGATCAGGATCGAACGGTTTGTACTAGAGGCCGTATAGTTATATGGCAGGGTTCGATCAGATACGTGCGGTATTGCACGGATCAGGATCGGACGAACATTACTAGCCGGCTTTGGTTTAAGCCGGATCCTAGTTTAGTACAGTGTAGATTTTGTCTTTTTGAATTTGTATCCGGACGGAATACAGATGCGGGTGTGTATGCACAGTATAGGGGTTTTCCTGTAATTTATTACGGGACCAGTTTTCTGGAGTTGCCAGTTTGCATTCCGTTCCAGCCGGTTTTCGTTTGTTCTTTCCCGGCCGGACTTTTCCGATGGAGGGGGTTATTTGCAATTGTGCAAATAACATTTGTGGAGGGGGGTTTCTCGCTAATGTTTTCATTATGATAGGATAAGCATCCTTGCTTTTTCATGATGGTTTTTGCATTAATGAGATTTGAAAGGGTATGGTTTTGATGTGAATTAAGTTATGGTTGATGTTTGTTTATGGTCACCTCTTCTCATCTCCTACCATCACCTCCCTCTTGGATTATGTTTTCACTCCACCACCATTTCCCACATGATATGGCCGGCCACAATTTTGAGGGAGTGAGAGAGAGAGTTTCATTTTGTGAGCTTGTGGCATTTTATCTTCGTCTCAATTTCCTTGCATGAAAAATGAAAGCACCATTTTTCTTGACCTCATTCCTCCATCTACAAAGGCAACAAAATCCCAAATGAGACACAACCCTACACATTCTACAGCAAATCTTGGGCATGTCGACTTGCCAGCTTCATGCCCGAGTTGCCTCGGTATAGAGGCGGGAGCCCGTAAAAGAAACAGGCGACGTGGTGCCCTTCCGGCGAGGAGATGGAGACCGGACATTCCGCGAGAGATCGGGACGATGACGAGAAGACCGGAGGACTCGAATCACTCGGTATATCTCTAACCCGTCTTGTTGTTAGCTAGATCTAGTTTAATGGCCCGATCCGGGGTTTAGTGCGCGGTGGTGCCGGTTTGCTAAGTTCGCAAAATTAAAGTTTATCACCGCTTCCGCATTTGGCCGTCGGATTGACGGCCGGGGCGCCGCCGTGCACTTACAAGTGGACATCTGGACAGATCTTTGCCAGTTATTTTAGTCAGATTCAGTCATTTTATTATCCAGATGTAACCTATGTCTGGTCACTGGGTCACTGCAATTAAGAGAGAGAGAAGAAAACACTTAGCATGATGCTCTTGCAAGTTTTAAATTGGTTTTTAGTTTATCTAAACAGGATGGCTCCCACTGTTTCTCGAATCCTTCCTCAAACCATAAAAGAAGAATTAGTCAGGATTAATCTCACCATACAATTCTTGCTTAACCGTTCAGCCAGGCTAGTGTCGGTACTTCAAGGGAGGTTTTACGACGCTTTCGCGAAGTTCCTTAATTAAATAACCTCTTTTCCCTGGAGGCATAGCCCCGCTAACACTGCTCTAGACACCTACTTGGTTTATAGCATTGATCGTTAAGTGAAGAGTTCCCCGAGGAGTAGCGGATACTCACAGTAGGATCGGGATCCTAATATCATTGTGAGATAATGCTGAAGGAATCCTACCAACATTATCAAACTCCAAATGGTATGCAGCACTAGCAAGTTTCAGTTTCTTTTGAAACTCCCGATATGGATTTTTGCCCCATGCTCTTATGACCTTGACGAAGGTCAACAAATCATAAGTCACATGTCAAGTTCTACCCATCATTGTCCAGGTTAATTTGAACCCACCCGTATATACCCATGATGAAAGTCAACAAGGTAATACGACTGTCCCAAACCAACACATCTATCTATGCTATATACGAACACCCAACAGCTACCAATCACTATGCCTTGACGAAGGTCAACAAACATAGCTTGAATACTATTGAATATACATATGAAATGATGGAGGGATACGAATGGTTTTTGCAAAACCGTGAACGTAGTGAAATTGATATAATCGAAGGAACCTTGATAGCTTTTAAAAGGAGTGGTTTAAGCTCCGCAATTTTAAAAGTTTTGCTGTTTTTAGAAAAAACCGAGTGGTTTTGAAATTGTTCCAACAATTCAGCTTTGGTTTGTTTTCTTTGCAAAAATATAATGCGTCCCATCAATTTAATCCTACCATTGCAGAAAACAACGAAAATATGACGTACGCTTATGCCATCCGCATTCGCCACTGGGCCCCGTCATCACCCGTTAGGTTACTTAATTAACGACAGAGCGGGGGTTGGACTAGCGCGGATGCAAAACATAAGCAACGCCTACTAGATATCATATATAGATATAAACATTCGTCAGATGCAATGATAGCCATTCCAGATCATAGATGAACACATTGGATATGCTAGAAATCTGCGTTTCGTTCGAGCCTGCAACGACAAATGGATTACACGGTCGTGATGAATAGCCAAAACCCCACCCTAGACCCCTACGGGTGCAGCAAACTACCCGCCAAATAACTGAAGTGGAGCAGCCTCCCTCATCAAAGTGAGCAGGCCACTCGGCACTTCAAAGTACCCGGTAGTCTGTGCACCCCACCTTGGGTCTATCCTTGGAGCAGAAAACAGTAAAAAGAAAATAATACAACGATGGCTACAACCTCAACCCGGATGTGCCCCGCAAAATAATATTACATCAATTTTACAATTTACATAAATGAAAGATAAAAAACGCTCATCTCACATTCTCGGCTATTCATCATTGACGATCCAACAAGTTCATATACACAAACCAACAAAAATGTGCAACTTCAAACAAACAGACATATAGCAATTAGATGAAGTTTAAAACACATATAAACATTACAGAAGAACCGGTTAGCCAAGTACAATTAGAATTTCGATTGAAAAACATTTTCCGTAACCACCCTAAATGCAAACCAGCATTCAGAAATATACTGGGTAGAAACCAAATATTCTAGAGAACTAAACACCCAAAGTAAGAAATAACAGAAGAAGAATGGCCTGAATCGGCCACGACTCAGCCGCGACTCTGCGGTGGATCGGCCCGATCCGCCGCGGTTCCGCGGTCGTATTGGCGATTCAGGGGACCATTTTTCTTCAGCCATCTTAGAAAACCCTGCATGTATTTTTAGTACACCTGATATAATTTTAACAGCACTTTTAAAATTCGACAGAATGTAGGGTTTTCGGTGTTTTGTTTTCCAGTTTTTCCGACGATCGAAGTTCTAAAGCTTGCTAACGAACTAGTTTGGGTTTAGTAGGCTCTGATGCCACTATAAATCCATGTCGCGCACCCCGCGGGATCACGGGGAGGTGGAATAGGTGAAATTTTTTTTTCAAAAAATCGCGACACGGACTTAGACTCCAGGATCGGTGCTAAACCCTAACTAGTAAACTAAAAGTGAGGTTAACTTAAAGTAGAGAAGTTTGTACCTCACGATTCCGGTCCTTCGGGTCTTCATTCCTTGCTGTCCTTCTTCTTGTTGTTGACTCCATGGATCGATTCGGATCGCCGCTCCCTCATCGGACTCCTCAACTCCAAGATGATCCACTCGAGGAGATGTGCATCGAACTCCTACCACAACGGAGGCAACTAGGGCATCAAGATCGCTACTCATGATGTCGTAGGAGATGTAGAGATGTGTGGATGGATTGCAATATCTGTTCTTTCCCTAGATCACTCAACATATGAGTTCACTAGAGCTTTAAGGAAGAAGATGGCCTTTTAGGAAATGCTAGTGAGAAAAGAGAATGAGAATGAAGATAGCTCTCATATCTTTTCTTAACTGAACCATATTCTCTTTTTCAAAGAATAAATCATATCAAAACATAAAATAAGATTCAAGTTACAAACAAATGAGTCAAGGTTTGAAAAGGCACCAAGTGTCTCATGAAGCCATGCCCACTCTCATTCAATTTCCACATCATTTCCTAAATCCATAAAATGAATAATCATTTAAACCAAAATGATAAATACAAATTATGATATGTCATCTTCTAGAAGCATCTTTGACCAATTTACAAAAATGCCCCTCGTCCGTACATACGTACCCGTATTCCGAAAAATGCGGATACAAAAAGACGAAAACAATCCATCAGTACAATACTAGGATCCGGCTTAAACCAAAGCCCGCCAGTATTATCCGTCCGAATTATCATGCGCGCACGAGCACATGCACGTGATCGAACCCTGTCGTAAAACCATACGACCTCTACATCTTTTGTCCAATGCAGGGAAATCCTCTGTGTGGGACTCTAAAGACTCGACATTACGCTGGCAGTGGGTTTAACCACAGGTCGCAAGCGGCACTAGCTGTACGTAACAACCCCCAGGTATATGTCGATGAGAAGGCTGATGAGAATAACTCATCCGAACTCCAACTGAGCCTATCTATGACAATCTCCGTACAGTCCGGTCTGTTCGTCTAAGAGTATCGCATATCGGGCCTAGGGGGGCGGTAAATGTTAGACCCCTAATAGCGGTATAAGTCATGTCGGAGTGTATCCCATTACACCCTGAGAAACTACTGGAGTACCTATCTGTAAATCTCACTTGACCTGGTCAGGGACTTTGTGTAATGGCTCTCCAACACAGCGCGATATCAACCCCCCATACCGGGAGAGACGAATCCTATCTAACCGCTACTGCCTCCAAGTGCTTCGGGACTGTACCCAACTACTACCTGTTTGCATGACTCCTTTGAGCCGTGGTAGGGTAGTAATCAAAGTACAGTGGGAACACACTCGAGGAGAAGTGGCAGTGTCAAGTCGACGGACTAAGCTGTACTCATGTCACCTGGGAACTGCTATCTGACGATAGGTATATTACCAACCAGCAGTTCCCAACGAGTCCTGTCCGGTGTACTCATAACCTAATGAGCACCTGCATACTATCTCCAGTACGACGTACTAATGGCTGTGGGACAGACCATTTCCCTACTGGGATGAGAAGCATATACACTAGTCTATTCTGGAGTATCGATGCCCTGTATCGATAATCCTACGACTAGGGACCTGTATAAGGATGTGCTTGTAGACTACCCAGCCCCCACTAGTGTGACTTCCATCACAACACTGGTAATCAAGCAATGATCCTAAGGGCTCTACTAATATGTATAAGCGATATGTTAAAAGAAACATATGTACATATTGAAGTAGAAACAAACCAAGTAGCATATTACTATTTTGAGCAAGAATGTTATTACAACTGTGAATATCCCAAGCTTTCATTAAGTAATATACAAACTAGTATGATACAGTAATGGCCTCTAGGGCAGATACACTAACATTCTTCACTTGTGGTTTTTTCTAAGGTTGCTCTCAACTACTATCCCATTTCCTCCAAGCTCCTCTTCTTCTACCTCAAGCCCTAATAGTCTCATGTGTTGAGAAACCTAGGGTTCTTGCGACAAAATATTCTATCATCACTCTCTACATCACCTAGGTTACTTAGATTAGCAAACCAAATGACCTATTTACCTCAGTTTAGAGGTAGGAGCCCAAAGTAGACACTCTCGGGTGGATCATCTTCGACGTAAGGAAGCCGTTGATCAAGCTCGATCATAGAGGCCACTAGGAGCATGCTAAAGGAGAGGAGTGAAAACCCGAAGAACTCGAGTCTCATGGTATAACTCTTCTCATAGTAAATAGCTTCTCTTTTTGCTAGTTATGTTATGGTAGATCCGGTTTAGGATTATTCAAGCGCTAAGTTTTGATCGTTTGAAAAAATTTTGTTCCGCATTTGGCCACGGAAGTTGGCTAGGGCGCTAGCATAACCTTGCAGTACCCCTTATACAAACTGTTCGGCAATCCCAATTCTAGAAAAAGATTTGGGATATTCACGGGACACAATAAAAGATGCCTAATAGAAAGATGGAGACAACCGGGCTCGGATACGTTCAGTCCAAGAAACGGGAGCGGTTCCACAGTTGCCACGTTATAAACAGCTCCCGTGATGGGAAAAACGCTCTTCCAAATGTCCGTGACGTTGAAACAGAGCAAAATCCTGCTCTAAGAACGTTAAGTCTGTCGCTCGAAGAACAAATAGATAAGCTAATAAAAGAAGCTTGTCAAAAGAGCCGAGACAATCACAGCCGCTAAATGGCCATTTATGAAAAAGCCAAGTCACAGCGCCTCAATCAGCAATCTGCGGAAAAGGAAGATTATAATGCTTTTCATCCCTGGCCCGCTATACATCCTCGCGAAAAGGGAAAATCCTGAAATAGAGGTAAAAACAGGGCAAAGAACGCAAACAACGTTCGAAAACAACAAAGCAGATCTAAGAAGCCGTGTAATTGAGAAAAGGTCGATTGGAACCCGTCCTTTGTAAAAAAGATAGGTCGGGAATACTCTTTCCCCCAAGACAAGACGAGGAAAATATTCAACCTTGTCATAAAGCACCAAATGATGACACTTCCAAAGTCTTGGCACACTGAACAAATGAACGAAGTCCATCATTCGGATTGTTGCTCCTATCACCGAGTAATAGGTCATCCCCTCGAAGACTGCTTCATCTTCAAAGATTGGGTAGAAGACCAGTATCAACAAGACAGGTTCGCTTTATCCGACAGCTGGAGTGTAACCCCGCCGCAAAAACATGAGCTAAGGAGGCCCTATACCATCAGGATAGGATTAACTCAACCATAAAAGGGAAGCAAACTCGTACTTGCCATATGATAACACTCTCAAAAGAGGGAAGGCATGAGACTATGGATGACTTCCACATGTGCTTCGCAAATGAAGATGAGGATGAGGCGATCTTCGAGTTTCCACCAGCACCAAAGGAGCTGGAAGATGGAATACACACCACGGCGGACAACCTAAAAAATTGACTTAGGGACGGAAAATGATTCAAGGCCAATGTTCGTCTGTGAGCTGCCGTCTGAAAAATAGGTATCCACGTTAAAGGACATGCTCATGCAATATAAAGACTGCTTCGCATGGAACTATTCTGAGATGCCGGGTCTAGATCCAAAGGTGGCAGTACATAAACTGGCCATATCGCCGGACATAAAGCCAGCCAAACAGGCGCTAAGAAAAATGCGGCTCGAACTTGAGATGAGTATCAACGCTGAAATCAAGAAACTAATCGACTCCGTGTAACGTTTTAGAAATCGTTTTGCGAATTTTCCCGTTTTAGGGCAAAATAGTCGGTTTTCCCGTTTTAACCCGATTTCGATCAAACGACCGTATAAGCTTACCGACATCTAATTTGGCCAAAATAAAGCTTGTGCGCGAACTTTGGGAGTATTTGGGAGGTTTTGGTTCAGATAGTTTTTTTCCCAAATAAAATATTATTTTAAGCGGTATTTCGTGCACGTAAATCGGGAAAATTTTTATTTTTGTGAATAAATTAATTTTGTCACTAGAATTAATTTAGAAGGTTCTTTTTAAATATCTGGATCTTTTTTGGCGACTAATGGTTTGGATTTTAAAAAATAAAAGAAAAGAGTGAAAGGTGGCAAAATAGCATTTTTTATATTATTTACACTCTTTCCTAGCAATTTCTTCACCCAAAATTCACAAAAATACCCCCCCACTCACCTTGGCCGACCCTCATCCCCCCATTTCTGTCCTAAACATTTCTAAACTCATTTCTCACTCATTTTCTATCAAAACACAAAAGGAATTCCAAAAATAAATCCAAAACAATTCCTATATAAATATTAAACCATTTTTCCTTCACTAATCCTTCATGAATCTTCATCAAAGCTTGATTTTTGGAGGCTAAAGTGATGAATCTAAATTCTTTTTGGTGTTCTTGAGGAGGTATAATTTCTTACCTTAATCTATGATTAATTGCTTTAATTTTAAACTAGCATTTTTAGTTAACTATTTAAGTGCTTAATTTAGCTTTTAATTCATGATTAATTCATTATATTTGGTTTAATAAATTCATTTTAGGGTTAAATTTTGATTAAGTGATTAGTGTTTAATTCAAGTGTTAAATTGTGTTTTGGTAAAGATTAATCTAGTAGAAAGTGTTAAAATTTGTTAATAAGCATTTTGTTTAATTAAGCAAAATTGCTTACTAGATTTTTGCTAAAACATAATTAGCAAGTGTTAAAAATATAGGATTGGTTTAGATAGCTTAGTTAAGCTATTTTAAGGTATTTGTAATTGTTAGATTTGTGTTATCTTGAATCTAGTGCGATATATTGCGATAGGTTGCTTACTAGATTTCGGGGTTTTTCCGACATAGGGTTCGTTTGGTAGTTGCGAGGTTATATCAAGTGTATTCATCGTAATTTTTGTGTTGTGTTGCGCGATCGGGACGATCGGGGTCCAGACTTGGTGTTTTGTAGTTTAGCGACCCTAATTAGGTTTTTTGCCGGTATCGTGCGCGATAGATGCGCTAAGCGCGCAGTGTAATTTTCCGGGCGTTTTCGTCGCGTTTCGTTGTCTTTCCGTCATTATAGGATATTTAGCTTATGTGTTGTATTTATGAAATTTTAGGTTCGCAAGCAGGGACTTCGGGTGCTGCGGACAAGGGGAAGCAGGTGGTCGGATTTTCTTAGCTCGAGACCATCGGTGAGTAGATTTAACATCTACGGGGAAATCGCCCGTATGGCGTTATGCATCGGGGCGAATATGATATGATAGCTGCATGTATTTGCATATTAGTTACTTTCATATGAATGTCATTGCATAACATTATCTGTTGTACTTGACTCGTACCTTTAGATATAACACATTACTGACGGTTCATGTTGCACGAGCACTAAATTGTATGCTACACCCACACCGTCTGTAATTGCCATGACACGCACAAACACCTACATATGTGATATGATAGTGGATAGGAATGATTAGAGTAGTAACTCATATTCTGTTGTGCATATGAAATACTGTGGACACATACATACGTGATATTGCATTGGGCAGGAATAGTTAAGGTAGTGAACCTTATTCCACTTCACTTATATCTTGCTAT
Source organism: Agapanthus africanus (assembly GCA_030015575.1). Lineage (NCBI taxonomy): Eukaryota > Viridiplantae > Streptophyta > Magnoliopsida > Asparagales > Amaryllidaceae > Agapanthus > Agapanthus africanus. Next base: position 666,885,048 of record CM057341.1, on the reverse strand, counting down.
AATTACCTATACATCATGCATACCTATTGACATGTACACCCTCGTACTTGATTACATGTAGATACTTAAACCTTTCTACACTTACATGTACACTTCATATGATACTGCATTTATTTTCGAAGGAATTGGGAACCGCATGATGTGTTTTAAAGCTAGATTCAATTTAAAGAGCGGTTTTCCCTTTATATGCTCATATTGATGTTTTATGTTGCATATATCAGTTTTATATGGATTTTACGCATTGAAATATGGATTTCATATGATTAATGGATTTGAGAACCGTGGGGGATATTTTCAAGAAAACTATGTATTGTTTGAAAACCCGGTTTCTCTTGATATGATATTTGATGCGTCCACCATGTGATTTATCGGTTCTGAGATTTGGCTTGTGATACCCGATTCGAGGAGCGCGATGCACCGTCTGCGGGTACATGGTGGACCCGGTATGGTACCCCGGGGTGAGTGGTGATTTCGTGGTGTAGACGATAAACCTGACGGTGGGACCACTACCTACCGGTGATTGTATTTGGACTCGGCGGGTATCATGGAGATACCGACCGGAGTGAGGTATGACATATCGTCAGGGCTAGTCATGGTGACAGTGCCTGAGTTATAAGGATTTACGTGTCGATGCTAGACACGGGTTTCATGATGTTTCGAGTGTCGGTGTTTGACACTCAGGTTTTCGTGAGACATACAGGATGTGAGGGCCGATCTGAGGATGCGGTGCCTGAGGATTTGGGATTTGATGTGTCAGTGAGGGACACTGGTGTTTTCCATGCTGATGATTTTTGCATGAGATTTTATATTATATCATCCCACACTCAGGATTATGTTGATATGCATTGTTTCATGTAGTTGTAGTACCCTGATGATGTACCATTACATGATTGTTGCATATTCACTTATCATACTTATGCTATCGGATTACTTGTGATAGATAGATCGCTGTTCGTGCATACTTGCGATTACTGTATGATGTTATTTACTATTCATGAGTTGGCAACTCACCCCCGTTGTGCCACAGTGTTGTGCAGGACTTACCCTCTGAGTAGTCGCGGCAGGGCATCTTTTCATCTCTACTTTCGCGGATACCGCTACGGTTGGCTGTGAAGCCTTGCTTTTAGGTGGGTTGCGGTTATCTGTTTGTACTTTGTATATTTTTTGTTGGATCTAGTATTCTCCATCTACCACTATGTTGTATATGACTTAGAGACGACTTGTGAGGATTCAGTGTTATTTTGTGGTGACTTTGGGAGCCGTGCTCGTGGGAGCCGTTTTTGTTGAAAAGTTTTACTTCTTTATGCAGTTTCCTTTTATATTTCTTCGCTTCGGCGTCGTATATATGTTGTGGTGGTTGTCTCCGCCGTTGGGCGTGATTTGCTCCCGTTTGGGATGCTTTTATTATTATCCATGTTGTACCCGTTTTCGGGGTTAGTTTTTACAAAGGAAGTGCTGCCGAAATTTTTAAGAACGAAAACTAAACTTAAAGATTTTTACTTGAAAAATTCTGAATGTTTAAAACAATGTTTTCTCCGTTGATCCAGTTTTGGGTGGTTTAGATTTCTGGGTTTCGGCTTACTTAAGTTGCGTACGCCTTTAGACGTTACGTAGTTTAAGTGCCGGTTGCGGGCCAAATTTGGGTCATGACAAAGTTGGTATCAGAGCGCTAGGTTTTTACCTTTCGGAGTGTAGGATGACCTTGGTATGATGGAGTAGGTAGCTTGAGCAGAGTGACGTAGCGTGTGTATGTTCCGCGGTATACTTACGACACGGTACTCCGCCTAAGTGGCCTTAGGACTTATTGATTGAAATTCCTTCCGTGATTGATATACATCTTTGTGATTCGATTTCCGTTTCCTTATCGAATCTTGTTTCAATTTCCAGCCTATATGCCGCCGAAGACTACGAGGGCACAGAGAGCGGCCGCGAGGGCCGAGGCCAGAGTCGACTCGTCTGAGGCGAGGGTTGACCCCGGCGATACGCCTGTGGTACCGGAGCACATTGCTATGATTGGGGCTGGTATGCAGGATCTGCGCCAGATTGTGGGGACCTTAGTAGAGGCCATTCGAGCACAGGGGAAGGCTGTTGTTCCACCCGTTGCAGGGACCACGATGGTACCTACTGATCCGGCAGTCGTAGTTTCAGCTCCAGAGGTTATTACCGTGTCACTGACGGAGTTCATGAGGCTGAGGCCTCCGGTGTTTACTGGCACAGATGTTACTGAGGATCCGCAGTCGTTCATCGACCGGATGGCCAGGATTTGTCGCTCACTCCGATGCTCCGATGAGAGATGGGTAGAGTTTGCGAGTTTCCGGCTGGAGGGTATGGCCCAGAAGTGGTGTGAGTCGTTGGAGAGGGGCAGAGCCGCTGGTCTTGCTCCTATGACCTGGGCTGAGTTTGTGACGTCGTTTCTTGCCCGTTTTCTTCCACCGAGCGTCAGGGATGCGCGAGCGCGCAGATTTGAGTCGTTACGTCAGACGCCGGGGATGACGGTGTCGGAGTATGATGTTTTGTTTACTGAGCTGTCGGTGTATGCTCCGTACCTGGTAGCGACTGAGGAGATGAGGGTGAAGAGGTTTGTTCGAGGCCTGCTTACCCAGTTGTTCCTAGCCATCAGCATTCAGCATTACGACACGTATGCGGCAGCTGTCGATGCAGCCCTATTGGTGGAGGAGCGTCTAGCTGAGTCATCGGTTGTTCCATAACCGAAGAGGACTCGTACGGATGAGCCAGCATGGGGACCGAGGTTTGTCCGCAGAGGAAGAGTTCCTTCAGACTCGGGGAGTAGCAGAGACGTGGGACGTGGCCAGTTATTCAGTTCTTATTCCCAGGAGGGCCAGCGACCGTCTTATGGATGCTTCGGTTGTGGCAGTTTGCAGCATCTTGTTCGGAATTGTACTGTGGTGCGTCAGAGAGGGCCAGCAGTACCGCAGGTTACTTTACCACCTTCTCCACCTCAGAGAGCGTTGCCTCTTATTCCTGTTGTTACATAGCGTCAGACTCCTACTCAGAGAGGTCATGGTCGCGGTGGTTTTGTGCCGAGAGGACGAGGTGGCAGAGGCAGAGGACAGCCAGTAGCCGGTAGAGGGCAGGAACGGGTTTTTTCCTTGACTCACCAGGACGCTCAGGCGTCCAATGCTGTGGTTTCAGGTACCCTTTCCTTATGTTCTTTTGATGCACATGTTCTTTTCGATCCGGGATCTACGCATTCGTATGTTTCCATGCATTTCGCGCCGAGGTTAGGCCGAGAGTAGTGTTTGCTGGATCAGCCGCTAGTAGTGACTACTCCTGTGGGAGAGTCGTTTGTTGCGCGGCACGTGTTCCGATCATGTGCTGTCCGTTTAGGAGACAGAGATCTGTCCGTCGACTTGATCCTTCTTGAGATGTTGGACTTCGACGTTCTGTTGGGCATGGATTGGCTAGCGACTTTCTATGCGTCCGTGGACTGCCGCGAGAAGACAGTTAGATTTTGTTTTCCCGGCGAGCCAGTGTTTGTTGTGCAGGGAGACCGTGGTGTCGCCCCTCACAGTTTGGTTTCTGTTCTGTGCGCTAGTCGGCTTTTGAGGAGGGGATGTCAGGGATTCTTGGCTTTCTGGAGTTACGGTGGATTCGTTGGACCAGGTTTCTACCGTGCGAGAATTTCCCGATGTCTTTCCCGACAACTTACCTGGGTTGCCGCCAGAGCGCGATATTGAGTTTTGCATTGATCTGATTCCTGGCACGGAGCCTATTTCTATACCGCCTTATCGGATGGCTCCGGCAGAGCTTAGAGAGCTTAAAGATCAGTTGCAAGAGTTTCTTGTTTTGGGACTTGTGCGTCCGAGTGTTTTGCCGTGGGGAGCTCCTGTTCTGTTCGTCAAGAAAAAGGACGGCAGTTTGAGGCTATGTGTGGATTATCGTCAGTTGAACCGAGTTACGGTGCGGAATAGGTATCCTTTACCCCGCATTGACGATTTATTTGATCAGCTCCAGGGTGCGAAACATTTTTCGAAGATTGATTTGCGTTCGGGTTATCATCAGTTACGGGTTCGGAATGATGACATTCCGAAGATTGCTTTTCGTACGCGCTATGGGCATTATGAGTTTTTGGTGATGTCGTTCGGACTCACCAATGCGCCAGCAGCGTTCATGGATCTGATGAACCGGATTTTCAGGCCGTTCCTCGACCAGTTCATTATAGTTTTTATTGATGACATACTGGTCTACTCTAGGAGTCATGAGGGGCATGAACAGCACTTGAGGATCACTTTGCAGATATTGAGAGAGCACCGGCTGTATGCTAAATTCTCAAAGTGCGCATTTTGGCTTGATAGAGTTGACTTCCTGGGTCATGTGGTGACTGGTGATGGTATTCTTGTGGACCCGAGGAAGATCGAGGCTGTACAGCTTTGGCCCAGACCTATATCGGTGACGGAGGTCCGCAGCTTTTTGGGCTTAGCTGGTTATTATCGCTGTTTTGTGCAGGATTTCTCGAGTATCGCTGCACCGCTGACTGGACTGACCCGGAAGGGAATTCCTTTTCTCTGGACTGATGCGTGCGAGCAGAGTTTTCAGCAGTTGAAGACTCGGTTGACAACAGCACCAGTTCTTTCTTTACCTTCTGGATCAGGCGGCTATGTTGTTTATTGTGATGCCTCTCGAGTGGGACTCGGCTGTGTTTTAATGCAGCATGATAGGGTGATTGCATATGCTTTTAGGCAGCTGAAGAAGCACGAGCAGAATTACCCCACTCACGATCTTGAGATGGCAGCGGTAGTCTTTGCGTTGAAGATTTGGAGACACTACTTGTACGGAGAGTCGTGTCAGATCTTCACGGATCACAAGAGTTTGAAGTATATCTTCCAGCAGCGAGATCTGAACCTGAGACAGCGCCGATGGATGGAGCTAGTGAAGGATTATGATTGTGAGATCCTTTATCACCCGGGCAAGGCGAATGTGGTAGCTGATGCTTTGAGTCGTAGGCCCGTGGGTAGCTTGTCCCAGTTGAGCGCTGTTCAGTGTCAGTCCTCTGCAGATTGGCAGCTCTTGTGTGATAGTAGAGTGCAGTTCGAGTTCACTTCCGCTGGGAGACAGCTTGCTCATGTCCGCGCCCGTCCACTTCTTTTTGATCGTATCCGTGAGGCACAGCCCAGCGATGCCCGTTTGATTGAGATTCTTGAGCTTGTTCGGCAGGGAAGAGTTTCATAGTTCATGATTGATGACCAGGGTGTGCTACGATGCGAGACTCGCTTGTGTGTACCAGATATTGATGGGTTGAGACGCGAAATCCTAGAGCAGGCACATCAGTCGGCCTTTAGCGTTCATCCAGGTTCCACCAAGATGTACCGTGACTTGAAGGACTTCTACTGGTGGGAAGGGATGAAGCGTGATATATCGGACTTCGTTTCGAGGTGCCTGACTTGTCAGCAAGTCAAGGCTGAGCATCAGAGACCGGCTGGAGAGTTGCAGCCTTTACCCGTTCCGGAGTGGAAATGGGAGCAGATTTCCATGGACTTCATTGTGGGTCTACCCAGGACCAGTCGAGGGTATGACTCCATTTGGGTTATTGTAGACCGGTTGACGAAAGCGGCTCACTTTCTTCCAGTGAAGACCACTTTCGGTTATGCTCAGAATGCTCAGTTATACATAGATGAGATTGTGCGTTTGCACGGTGTTCCCACATGCATAGTATCCGACAGAGGCACCCAGTTTACTAGCCGTCTTTGGTAGAAGCTTCAGGAAGCTTTGGGTACCCGGCTGAGTTTTAGTATCGCTTTTCATCCACAGACCGATGGCCAGTCGGAGCGGACTATACAGACTCTGGAATATATGCTCCGTGCATGTGTGCTTGATTTTGGTGGCAGTTGGGATCGTCACTTGCCGTTGATTGTGTTCTCCTACAACAACAGCTTTCAGGAGACTATTCAGATGGCACCTTTTGAGGCATTATATGGTCGGAAGTGTCGATCGCCAGTCTGTTGGACCGAGCTTAGTGAGAGTTTGGTTTTAGGACCCCAGCTAGTTCAGGAGACCACGGAGAAGATCCAGCTGATTCAGGATAGGATGAGAGCAGCCCAGTGCAGGCAGAAGTCTTATGCCGACCGTCGTCGTCGCAGACTTGAGTTCGCAGTGGGGGATCATGTATTCCTGAGGATTTCTCCGATGAAGGGCGTTATGCGATTTGGGAAGAGAGGGAAGCTCAGTCCCAGATTTGTAGGTCCTTTTGAGATCCTTGAGCGAGTGGGTTCTGTTGCTTATCGTTTGGCGCTCCCGCCCAGTTTTCCGGATGTTCACCCTGTTTTTCATGTGTCGATGCTTCGTAGATACCTTCATGATCCTTCTCACACGATTCAGCACGAAACCGTTCAGCTTGAGCGTGATCTTTCGTTCACCGAGCAGCCGGTAGTTATTTTGGATCGGCAGGTGAAGAAACTTCGGTCAAAGGTCTTGCCATCTGTGAAGGTTCTTTGGCGTAGCCCGACTAGTGAGGAGATCACTTGGGAGGCCGAGAGCGAGATGCGGAAGAAATTCCCTCATCTTTTTGAATGTACGCTTAGTATGAAATTTTAATTCGGGGACCAAATTTCTATAAGGAGGGGAGATTGTAACGTTTTAGAAATCGTTTTGCGAATTTTCCCGTTTTAGGGCAAAATTGTCGGTTTTTCCCGTTTTAACCCGATTTTGATCAAACGACCGTATAAGCTTACCGACATCTAATTTGGCCAAAATAAAGCTTGTGCGCGAACTTTGGGAGTATTTGGGAAGTTTTGGTTCAGATAGTTTTTTTCCCAAATAAAATATTATTTTAAGCGGTATTTCGTGCACGTAAATCGGGAAAATTTTTATTTTTGTGAATAAATTAATTTTGTCACTAGAATTAATTTAGAAGGTTCTTTTTAGATATCTAGATCTTTTTTGGTGACTAATGGTTTGGATTTTAAAAAATAAAAGAAAAGAGTGAAAGGTGGCAAAATAGCATTTTTTATATTATTTACACTCTTTCCTAGCAATTTCTTCACCCAAAATTCATAAAAATACCCCCCCACTCACCTTGGCCGACCCTCATCCCCCCATTTCTGTCCTAAACATTTCTAAACTCATTTCTCACTCATTTTCTATCAAAACACAAAAGGAATTTCCAAAAATAAATCCAAAACAATTCCTATATAAATATTAAACCATTTTTCCTTCACTAATCCTTCATGAATCTTCATCAAAGCTTGATTTTTGGAGGCTAAAGTGATGAATCTAAATTCTTTTTGGTGTTCTTGAGGAGGTATAATTTCTTACCTTAATCTATGATTAATTGCTTTAATTTTAAACTAGCATTTTTAGTTAACTATTTAAGTGCTTAATTTAGCTTTTAATTCATGATTAATTCATTATATTTGGTTTAATAAATTCATTTTAGGGTTAAATTTTGATTAAGTGATTAGTGTTTAATTCAAGTGTTAAATTGTGTTTTGGTAAAGATTAATCTAGTAGAAAGTGTTAAAATTTGTTAATAAGCATTTTGTTTAATTAAGCAAAATTGCTTACTAGATTTTTGCTAAAACATAATTAGCAAGTGTTAAAAATATAGGATTGGTTTAGATAGCTTAGTTAAGCTATTTTAAGGTATTTGTAATTGTTAGATTTGTGTTATCTTGAATCTAGTGCGATATATTGCGATAGGTTGCTTACTAGATTTCGGGGTTTTTCCGACGTAGGGTTCGTTTGGTAGTTGCGAGGTTATATCAAGTGTATTCCTCGTAATTTTTGTGTTGTGTTGCGCGATCGGGACGATCGGGGTCCAGACTTGGTGTTTTGTAGTTTAGCGATCCTAATTAGGTTTTTGGCCGGTATCATGCGCGATAGATGCGCTAAGCGCGCAGTGTAATTTTCCGGGCGTTTTCGTCGCGTTTCGTTGTCTTTCCGTCATTATAGGATATTTAGCTTATGTGTTGTATTTATGAAATTTTAGGTTCGCAAGTAGGGACTTCGGGTGCTGCGGACAAGGGGAAGCAGGTGGTCGGATTTTCTTAGCTCGAGACCATCGGTGAGTAGATTTAACATCTACGGGGAAATCGCCCGTATGGCGTTATGCGTCGGGGCGAATATGATATGATAGCTGCATGTATTTGCATATTAGTTACTTTCATATGAATGTCATTGCATAGCATTATCTGTTGTACTTGACTCGTACCTTTAGATATAACACATTACTGACGGTTCATGTTGCACGAGCACTAAATTGTATGCTACACCCATACCGTCTGTAATTGCCATGACACGCACAGACACCTACATATGTGATATGATAGTGGATAGGAATGATTAGAGTAGTAACTCATATTCTATTGTGCATATGAAATACTGTGGACACATACATACGTGATATTGCATTGGGCAGGAATAGTTAAGGTAGTGAACCTTATTCCACTTCACTTATATCTTGCTATAATTACCTATACATCATGCATACCTATTGACATGTACACCCTCGTACTTGATTACATGTAGATACTTAAACCTTGCTACACTTACATGTACACTTCATATGATACTGCATTTATTTTCGAAGGAATTGGGAACCGCATGATGTGTTTTAAAGCTAGATTCAATTTAAAGAGCGGTTTTCCCTTTATATGCTCATATTGATGTTTTATGTTGCATATATCAGTTTTATATGGATTTTACGCATTGAAATATGGATTTCATATGATTTATGGATTTAAGAACCATGGGGGATATTTTCAAGAAAACTATGTATTGTTTGAAAACCCGGTTTCTCTTGATATGATATTTGATGCGTCCACCATGTGATTTCTCGGTTCTGAGATTTGTCTTGTGATACCCGATTCGAGGAGCAGGATGCACCGTCTGCGGGTACATGGTGGACCCGGTATGGTATCCCGGGGTGAGTGGTGATTTCGTGGTGTAGACGATAAACCTGACGGTGGGACCACTACCTACCGGTGATTGTATTTGGACTCGGCGGTTATCATGGAGATACCGACCGGAGTGAGGTATGACATATCGTCAGGGCTAGTCATGGTGACAGTGCCTGAGTTATGAGGATTTACGTGTCGATGCTAGACACGGGTTTCATGATGTTTCGAGTGTCGGTGTTTGACACTCAGGTTTTCATGAGACATACAGGATGTGAGGGCCGATCTGAGGATGCGGTGCCTGAGGATTTGGGATTTGATGTGTCAGTGAGGGACACTGGTGTTTTCCATGCTGATGATTTTTGCATGAGATTTTATATTATATCATCCCACACTCAGGATTATGTTGATATGCATTGTTTCATGTAGTTGTAGTACCCTGATGATGTACCTTTACATGATTGTTGCATATTCACTTATCATACTTATGCTATCGGATTACTTGTGATAGATAGATCGCTGTTCGTGCATACTTGCGATTACTGTATGATGTTATTTACTATTCATGAGTTGGCAACTCACCCCCGTTGTGCCACAGTGTTGTGCAGGACTTACCCTCTGAGTAGTCGCGGTAGGGCATCTTTTCATCTCTACTTTCGCAGATACCGCTACGGTTGGCTGTGAAGCCTTGCTTTTAGGTGGGTTGCGGTTATCTGTTTGTACTTTGTATATTTTTTGTTGGATCTAGTATTCTCCATCTACCACTATGTTGTATATGACTTAGAGACGACTTGTGAGGATTCAGTGTTATTTTGTGGTGACTTTGGGAGCCGTGCTCGTGGGAGCCGTTTTTGTTGAAAAGTTTTACTTCTTTATGCAGTTTCCTTTTATATTTCTTCGCTTCGGCGTCGTATATATGTTGTGGTGGTTGTCTCCGCCGTTGGGCGTGATTTGCTCCCGTTTGGGATGCTTTTATTATTATCCATGTTGTACCCGTTTTCGGGGTTAGTTTTTACAAAGGAGGTGCTGCCGAAATTTTTAAGAACGAAAACTAAACTTAAAGATTTTTACTTGAAAAATTCTGAATGTTTAAAACAATGTTTTCTCCGTTGATCCAGTTTTGGGTGGTTTAGATTTCTGGGTTTCGGCTTACTTAAGTTGCGTACGCCTTTAGACGTTACGTAGTTTAAGTGCCGGTTACGGGCCAAATTTGGGTCGTGACACTCCGGCTTCATCCAAGAAGTTCAATATCCTGACTGGATCGCTAACATCGTTCCAGTGATGAAGAAAAATGGGACGGTGTGCATCTGCGTGGACTTTCGGGACCTCAACAAAGCTTACCCGAAGGATGACTTCCCAGTACCTGTTACTGAGCTGATGATCAATAATACGTCTACCCATGAGGTCTTCTCCTTCATGGATGGATCTTTAGGATACAATCAAATAAAAATGCATCCTGAAGACCAAAAGTATACCGCCTTCCAGACCCTGCTGGGCATATTTTGCTATAAGGTGATGCCCTTCGGTTTAAAGAACGCTGGCGCTACCTACTAGAGGGCCATGACAAAGATCTTCGATGACGTCATCCATGAGATTGTCGAATGCTACATCGACGACCTTGTAGTGAAAAGCAAGTCTTACGAGGAACATTAGGAACATCTAAAAATTGTGTTCCGACGTCTTCGGAAATATAATCTGAAGATGAATCCTCTAAAATGCGCGTTTGGAGTCTCCTTAGGCAAATTCTTAGGATTCATCATATGGCACCGGGGCATCGAAATCGATCCCTTAAAGATCAAGGTGATTATGGAAATGCCCACGCCAAGAAATCTCAAACAATTGCGATCTCTTCAAGAAAAGCTCACATATATCCGGCGGTTCATAGCCAACCTCTCCGGAAAATACCGTCCCTACAGTTATTTGATGAAGAAGGGGACCCCGTTCATCTGCGATCAAAAGTGCCAAAATGCACTAGATGAAATCAAGCAATATCTGTAAATCCGCCGGTATTAACCGCTCCGGTTAAGGAAAAACCCGTTATCCTATACTCAACGGCCCTTGAGGGTTCACTAGTATGGGCATAAGAGAATGATCAGGGAAAGGAGAGAGATCTACACTATTTGAGTTGAGTTCTTCCAGGGGCAGAAAACAACTACTCCCCCATCGAAAAGCATTGCCTGGCCCTGATTTTCGCTATAACGAAGCTCAGACATTACGCCTTGGCACATGAGGTTCATCTCATATCAAAAGTGGATCCTCTCAAATATCTGATGTCAAGGGCCATACTAACAGGAAGGCTTGCCAGATAGACCCTCCTCCTGATGGAGTTCTCGATAACGTATCGACCCCTTAAAGCAGTGAAAGGCTAGGCCATTGCCGACTTTCTCGCGGAGCATCTGATACCAGCCGACTCCCCCTTGAATTGCGAGTTGCTAGATGAACATGTGTTCAACACAATCGAAGAAGAGAAGGAAGAAAATGATTCCCAATGGGAACTCTACTTTGATGGAGCATCTTCCATGAAGAGGCGAAGGCAAAACACCCCCATAATCAAAGCCGGGGTGGGCCTTATCTTCATGACTCCGTAAGGAGGGATATTGCGTTACGCTCTCTACTTAACGGAGACAAGGACTAATAACGAAGCTGAATATGAAGCTTTGAAAGCAGGTCTCGAGATCGCTGTCGACATGGGAATCAATGAACTCATCATATATGGTGACTCCCAACTGATCTTCAGCCAAGTAAATGACGACTATCAGACGTGTAAGGCAGAGCTGATAAAGTATGGCGAGAGAGTGCAGCAACTGCTGACACAAATTCCCACCTACATCCTGGAGAGTATACTGCGTGCAGAAAATAGTTAGGCGGATGCATTAGCCAAACTGGCTAAGGAACTGGCCGATGAAGACCTCGATGATGTAAGGATCATTGTGCAAAGCCGCCGGGTTCTCATGCCAACAGATATATCTTTAGAAGACTTAACAATGCCATCCGAAGGAAAAGAAGCGACAGAATAAGTAGCCCTTAAAATAAAGGACGAAGAAAAGGTCAATGATTGGAGGGAAGTCTTCGTAGACTACTTCAAATCCCAACGAACGCCCAAAAATGCGTCGTTTTGACATCAGCTCATGAAACGAGCATTGTCTTTCGCCTTCATCAATGATACTCTATATAAGAGATCTTTCGACTGTCTATGGCTGAGATGCCTGGGACCAGAAGAAGCGAAGAGATTCGTTCAAGAAACTCATGACGGACTCTGCGGTTCTCATCAAGCTGGGCCAAAGTTGAAGCTGTAGATAAAAGGAATGGGTTACTATTGGCCTACAATGATTCAGGACTGCCTCGAATATGCAAAGCAGTGTCACTCATGCCAAATTCACAGGGACTTCATCCAGCAACATCCAAATCCGCTACACCCAACAATAGCTAGCTGGCCATTCGAAATGTGGGGAACCGATATAATTGGCCCCACTGAACCGATATCGTCCAAAGGACATCGGTTCATACTGGCGATGACCGACTACTTCTCTAAGTGAGCAGAAGCAGTACTACTAAAGGAGGTGAAGACAGATAATATCCTCCATTTCTTCAGAACACATGTCATCTATCGGTTCGACACTTTGCGACGAATTATCTCGGATAATAGGCCAGCTTATAGAAGTCATAAAATCAGCCGCTTCGCACAACATCATAAAATAGATTGGAGATACTCTTCAGTCTATAACCCTCAGACCAACGGTCTAGCCGAAGCTTCCAACAAGACCTTGATAAAGATTATAAAGAAAATGGTGTCCAGAAACAAAAAAGACTGGTACGAAAGGCTGCATGAAGCTCTCTGGGTGTACAGAACAATATTCAAAATGGCCACGAATACAACACAATATGCGTTGGTATTCAGCACGGAAGCAGTGCTTCCCCTGAAAATAGAACTCCCTTCTCTACGAGTAGCAGTCCGATACGAGCTAACAGATGAAGAAAATGCTCATCTTTGGCTTGAGGAGCTCGATGCCCTCGACGAAACTCGCCTTATAGCACATCAAAATCTAGAAGCTTATAAGGCAAGGATGACGCGGTCATACGAAAAACTGACCAGGCCGAGAATATTCTGCCAAGGCAAACTCGTGCTAGTCGTCAAAAGACTAATGATCCCTAATCGTGCAAAACGGGGGAAGTTCGTACCGAACTATGAAGGATCGTATATTATAGACAAAGTCTACCAAGATGGAGCCTACCTGCTTATGGATATGCATGGCGAAAGACCATTCCGGCCAATAAACGGTCGATTCCTTAAAAAATACTATACTTGAATAGTCATGACTTAGGTCAATGATAGATGATGATGCTTGTGTCCGCTCGCTATCTTCTTGAGTCAGAACCCTGAAAGTATTATCCAAAAAGCTCCGTCGCCTCAAACATGTCAATAACGGACCGAGATGTCCCTAAACTAGAACTTTGCCTCAAACATCACGACAACGGACCGATATGTCCCTAAACTAGAACTTCGCCTCAAACATGGCAACAACGGGCCGAGAAGTCCTTAAACTAACTATCCGCCTCAAACATGGCGACAACAGACCGAGATTTCCCTAAACTAACAATGGACCGAGATGTCCTTAAATTAAAATTTTGCCTCAAACATAGCGCAATGGACCAAGGTTTCCCTAAACCAGCACATCGCCCCCCAAAAAATGGTGATATGCTCCCTTGAGATCTATGTTCCAATCGAAGTCTTAACGGTGAAGGTTGCAACTCAAGTCCCAATGGCTACACAGTTATTCCAGCGATGAAGCCACCCCCAAATCCTACCGGCAAACAGATGGGTCACCTGCGACGAAGCTACTTTCAAGAGTTTCGCCATTTAAAAAAAACGGTACGTTCACAAGAGAAATGGGTACGGATGAAAACCCGAAAGGGCTCCATGAGTAAAAACAGCATGACTACCGGCGAACTTGTGAAAACTCGGAAGGGCACAAACTCGTTAAAAAAACGGTATGACCATAAGGAAAATGGGCACGGATGAAAACCTGAAAGGGCTTTGTGTGTAAAAACTGCAGGACTACCGGCGAGCTTGTGAAAACCTGAAAGGGCGCAATCTTATAAAAAAAATATATAATACGCTTACGAGATCCTTACGACTCGTAAGGAGAATTTCTTCTTATGAGACCCTTATAGCTCATGGGATTCAAAAGCCTTAAGTTATAGAGATCTAAGCCTATTCTTAAGCCATTAAAAACCCTTTTGCCTTACAGGCGGTCCCATATTGACCCTTATATACAATCTACGTGCATAAATAAATATATCCTCCACCAAGTTCCACTAACGATGAGAAATGTTCCCATATGGTGAACAACACTTGTGAGTCTTCTCGATTTACTAGGAGAAAATACTCTTGTAAGATCCTTATGACTTATAAAAGAGAACACACTTAGGAGTCCTTACGATTCTTAAGAAGAAAATACACCTATGAGATCCTCACGACTCGTAGGGGGATAAACCTTTATGAGACCTTTACGGCTCATAAAGCCAGAAAGCCTTAGTCGACAGGATACTAACCCTGTCTACTAAGCCATCTTTGTTCGAATTGACAAAGACAAATGATGATTCGCTCCTGGGAATGTTCCAGTTGTAGCGATACTGATGCCTAAGTAGGTATCAAATTTCAAGTCCTCTCACGACAAATAATGATTCGCTCCTAGCAATATCCCAGTGGTAGCGATGCTAATGCAAATATTGGTATCAGATTTCAAATCCCCAACTCAAAAAAATAATAATAATAAAAAATAGCCAAAATGGTAGGGCAACTCGCAATAAAAAGCAGTGAGTAAAAATAAAAAAAATAAAAAAATAGCCGAAATGATTAGGCACCGCGGATAAAAAGTCGAAATGATTGGGCAATCGCGACTTTCGCTATATAAAAATTTGAAAAGATAGAGCATCACGGAAATATAAAATAAAATAAAATAAAATTTCTTTTGCCCTGCAGGTAGGTCCACATCGACCCCTATATACAATCCATGGGCACAAATGAAATAAAGAGAGCCATATTTTCCTACCAGGCTCCGTCAAAGGGAGAGCCAGATCTCAACGGTAACATCTATAGCCTAGAGATCAGCTCGACGTTCTTCTCATTCCAACAGGGTGCAGACGTAATATCAACAAAACTCTAAGGAGCCAAATCAAAATGGAGTAACGGCAAAATTCTAGCTCCAAGTCTTGACAGTACATATACAGCCTGGAGACTATCTTGGTGTCCCCCTCATTTCAGTAGGATACGAATGCAGCTATCAAATGAAAATGGAGCAATGGCATATTCCTAGCTCTGGACTTCAACTGCAATACACGCAGCATAGGGGTCTTACAGATGTCTACCCTATTTCAGCAAAAGAATCGGTGTGACATCACCAAAACAAAAAACGATGCGACTGCATATTCCTAGCTTCGGGTCTTGACGACAACTCATATAAAGCCTAAAGGCCGTTGGAGATCATCCCACCCCAGAAGGGTGCAGTCATGACTCATCGGGGCTCCAAATTGAACCTAACCTCAAGTAAAAAGCGTCATGGAAAATCCCTAACGCTTGCTCTTCCGGAGGTAATATGACCTAAGGAGATCACTTGAAAACGTCTTATCCAACCCCCGAAGGGATCAAAGACATGACAGTCGTGGGGCTATTCGAACAGCGGCTTAAAGACTGCATATCAAGAGATACATCAGCCAACACGACGGTACCACGCACTAAAACCCTAGTACCACAAATCTAATGGACCTCTGTCGTAAAAAGAATGGAGGTTATCTACATATAACGTTAGGACAAGTTTGCCTGTAAACCCAAGGGAGGTAAACTAAAGATACTCCGAAATGAGTGAATAAACTACAAACTTTGAAACGAGTGAATAAACTAGAGACTCCAAAACGAGTGAATAAAATACAAACTCGGAAACGAGTGAATAAACTACAAACTCCGAAACAAGTACATAAACTACAAACTCCGAAACGAGTATATAAACTACTTCACGCCAAAGCAAGACATTAAAGGATAGAGAGGTGCAAGCATGAAATAAAATATGTCTTTTATTCATAAATCAAAATGAATACAAGATACAAAAAAGGGAAAAAATATACAGCGACAAAAATTTTAAGACGGCGGGCGGTTCAATAGGCCAGCTAGATCATCATTTTTCCACTGGACCTCCACCTCAAGCTCTAGCAACACCGCAAGCTGAGCCTCTGCTTGTGCCTGTTGTTTTTGGTATAAAGAAAATCGATGCTCAAGCTCTTTCTTGGCAGTCTTGTGGGTATCAACCATTTCGCGTGTAAAAATGACGGCTTTATCAAGAGCCACCACCTCCGTAATTGCCTCCTGAAGGCCCCGCCAGATTTCATAGGCCTGATTAGTCTTGGTTGTGAGCTGGGCATGAAGTTCCCCCAAATCCTTTGAAGCAAATTCCCTCTCCGAAAACTTCCGGTTGAGACTTTTCTCGCAAGACCGGAGATTGGCTGCATACCGATCAATCCATTCACGCAAGTGGGCCTTTACAGATAAGATATCAGAAGGAAGGCATACGCATTCGACTCCATGTAGCCTCCACTTGACGGCAATATTCGACTCAAGTACGTACTAGCGCCTCGTCGTGGTAGGTGGCAAGGACGGACAAAGAAGCATTAGCTTCAACAGAAAATTTCTCAACCATGACGGAAGTGCTAGCACGAAGATCTTCAATAATAGTTGCCAGTGAATGAATACTCTGTTTCGCCAGCCTCTCAGACACACGTCTGGCGTAAGGGCCTGGCGGCATGCAAATATGGGGAGTCAGGGTTGGTAAAGTTGTGAAGATACATGTATGGTTAGTCGCCTTTCCGAACGAGGAATAAGTAAAAGAATACTAGGGCTAATGTGTCACTTACCTTTGGCCACAAAAGGCAGATCTGAGAAATCCCCATGCCCATCAAGAACTTCAACTTCGTCCTCATCCTGTAGGACTGTGGTTTAAAGTAAAGAGCACATCAGCATCACTATAAGAATATAATATAGAAGGAAAAGGAATACCAACCTTGGCCGGAGGAAAGGACGATACGCTGGGGGGTGGGTATCGTGTGCGGGGCCGCCATGGTAAGTAGACAAAGGAAGGTTTCCTCCGGAGAATGATCTATAACAGAGGACACCAACTCTCGCAATTCTGGGAGAAAGAAAAGGGTCAGACATATGGAAAGGTCATTTATATATATATATATATATATATATATATATATATATATATATATATATAAGATTACCTTCAATACTTCGCCCATTCTGGACTGGAGGGATAACAGCTTCATTAATCTCCTCTACATTCTTTGGTGTATCACTGGAAATATTTACAGAATCTATGGCCGGCCCGGCAACCTCTGCTGAAGGAATAAAAGCCATTAACGGAGACTTTAAGACGCGATCTGGGCTCGAAACTGCGCTCGCCGTAGAAAGCCCTACGAAAGAAAGATATGTAAAGACGAATGTGATATGAAAGTGATACAAATTATTTACTGAGAGGGATATAAAAGATATATACAGATACACTGGGGATCATGAAGTATAGCTTTTTCAAGCCGCTGCTCTTTTCCGGTTAATCGCGTTCGTCGACCTTCGATTGAAGATAAATCCCTGCCTGCCTTCAGAGCAGCCTCATCTTCAGAAGCGGCCGATATTGGTTGTTTGAGAGCCCGTTCTTATTCCAGCATTAAATGAACTACTGGAGACATAGCAGGAGCCGGATCTGTAAGTCCATAGTAGCGCCCCGGCCGTCTAACAGACTCCAAATGCGGAACAAAAACTTTTTGACTGGCGCTATCGTGTACTATAACCCGGATCTGCCATTAAAGCTAAACTAACAAACTACAAAGTGGGTAGAAATGTTATACCGAACGATCCGAGTCCTTCGGTTTTCAACCATCATCCCACGCTTTGTTGCGGCTGCTCCGATCTCCTGAATTCCAGTCTCCTCGTCCAGGTGGCACCACGTCAACGGATCTTTAAACGGGCTCCCTCCTCTGAACCGAGGCAACTCGATCATCAAGTTTGCTAAAAGAGATGACCAAGATGATGTAGAGAATGAGTAGAACACTTTGTCTCACTTCGTCCAAAGCCATGGACGAACGGTTAATGAAGTTGCCTTTTGGATCGGGTGAAATGAGAAATGAGGCTATCTAATTTCCATGAATCCAAAACTATAATCTTTTCCAAATCAACAACCATCATTCCCAAGAATGAATGGCCGGCCACTTATATGGAGGAGGGAGGTGAGTGTAGGAACTTAGGAGAGTGACCATAAGATAAAAGAGAATGAATGATTAATATACACCTTGCATAACACATTTAATGAAACAAGTAATGCAAATGAAGATGCATTAACCTAGTCACCATAAACATTAAATGAACATTAAATGCACTAATGAGTCACTTAACACCTCATCATCCTACTCACCATTTCTAGAATCTTCTAGAACCTTCCACACTCATCAAGAAAAGATAAATCCGTCTTTAACCGAATGTTAAAGACGGGTGATAGAAAACTGGAAACTGGCAACTTCCAAAAGCGATCCCGAAACGAATTTCAGGATAACCCCGTAATAGTATAAACATACCCGCATTTATATTACGACCGAATACAAATGCAACTGGGACAAAGATATTATATTTACACAGTATAATACTCGGATCCGGCTTAAACCAAAGCCTACCAGTATTATCTGCCCGAAATATGACACGTGCGTAAACGCACGTGCATTTTCCGAACCTTACCATAAAACCATACGGCCTCTACAACGTTTCGCCCGAACTTGGGAAACTGTCTGTGGGGGACTCTAATGACTCATCAACATACTGGCACTGGGTATAACCACTAGCACGTCAGAGGTACTAGCTGTATGTAATGGTTGCCTATGTATTGATTGGAAGGGAAGCTGACGAGTGAACTCATCCAGAAACCCTACTGAGCCTAACAGTGACAATATACATACAGTCCGGTCCGTTCGTCTATGAGTATCGTATATCGGCCTAGGGAGCTGGTAACGTCAGACCCCCAATAGCGGTATAAGTTGTGTCAGAGAGTAGCCCAGAACACCCTGAGATACTACTGGAGTACCTACCAGTAAATCTCCTGCCTCGGCCGAGGGCTTCGTGTAATGGCTCTCCTAGACACAGCGCGATCTCACCCCCAATACCGGGAGAGACGAATCCCCTGCCGATCCGCTCACTTGCTTCCATGTGGCTCGGGACTGTACCCAAAAAAGACCTGTTTGCACAACTCCTTTGAGCCGTGGTAGGGTAGAAATCAAAGCACAGTGGGAACTCACACGAGACAAATGACGACCTCAGATCGATGAACTAACCTGTACACATGTCACCAGGGAACTGCTATCTGACGCTAGGTATAATACCAACTAGCAGATTCCCGGCGAGTCCTGTCCGGTGTACTCATAACCCAATGAGCACCTGTATACATCTTAGGTGAACCAACTAACACCAATGGCTTGTGAGACCGGCCACCGCCCCTCGTCGGGGTCTCGACTGTATACACTAGTCTACTCTGGAGTATCGATGCCCTGTCTCGAAACTCCCACGACTAAGGACACTTTAAGGATGTGCTTATAGACCTCAGCTCCCACGTATATGATCGCCATCATACTGCTGGCAGTCAAGAAAGAATCCTATGGGCTCTATCATCATGCAATAGTGAACTAAAGCATGTATACGATGATAAAGACAAACCAGATAGTATACTATCATCTCGAGCAAGACTGTCATATCGGTATAGGTCATGCCCCAATCATTGCAATCACGTACCTGCGATCCAATAATTGACTTTGAGGGCACTATATCCAACAATCTCCCACTTGCACTTAAGGCTAATTATTGCGATGTCGCATACTCACAGCCCGTGTGATACCAAACATCCAACTCCTCTATTAATCAGTTTCACAAATCCCGTTTGTAAAACTATTGTGTTCGAGAAATAGCCTTAGTAAGTGGATCCGTCCTGATGTTTCTTTCTATATCTCTCTTAATCTCAAGTTCGCGGAGAAAGCCATCTCCTGAATCGAGTAATACCTGTCTTAGAATATTTCTGGATATCTGATGTGACCTAGTTCATAAATGAACTCCAAATCCAAACTTCTTAGACTATTTTGATAACTGAACCTAATCAGTATCCAGCACCATGCCTCCCACAGTATCCTTTTGGACCACCTGTCCATAATACTGTCCCTCATCAGAAGGAAAACTATAACTTTGACAATCACTCTGTCATCCATGTCACTTTTAAAGCCTGGAATGATAACCGTCTCCTGAAGGAGGCTGCCGCCATCAAATCCGTAGAACATACACTTATATTCTAAAACTGCTTCCTTATGTTTCTTCCGGATCGGATTAATTTAAATTTATCGCATCTAGTGCAAAAATAACATCTGGTGTGGTACTTGACATCTCACGATAGACTCAATTGCCTAAGCAAATGATCTGCCAATCATGCACATCCCTCTCCCCTTTAGTCTATAAGACACCTTTAGAGAGGGTGACTCCATCACCTGCAGGTACACCACCATGCCAGGAGTCATTTATTCTAAATACCATTAGAATACTGTCAAAATACCCACATTGGGAAACTACCCAAATCTAGATCTAAAACCATAGATCTAGTAACCAGAATGTCAGATATTATATCCATATCCTTTGTGGAGAAACAATTGTGTGACGACCACAGTATAACCGATCGTAGTATGGGAATTTTACTTCCTACTCTGTGTATGTCATCCAAATATCAGGACATCATACCCTACTACCTTCTCAACAGATCCATCCCCTATTCTGATGATGTCAAACCCATGACTCTCACATCAAAATTAGATGATCTATCTCCGGTATATCTGCTCAAGCTTATAAATAGACATAAGCTACTTGCCCACTATGCTTCCACTGCTCCCACTGACTATGACAACCCTCTGGCAGAATAATATATACGTACATTTCTAAAACTAGTTTAGAACGACGCTATACTTATCCTTTTGCCGGGTCTCATAGTCTGGAACAACAGCAGTGTCAAGTCTGGGTAAACTAGAACCTCCCTGTCATCGTCCTTGAGGCTACCGGAGTACCTCTCGAGTGTCTGAGGTTACCCACCATATCTGCGGAGTGGCTATTGGAATGTCAAACCTGATTGAATATATAGGTCCTATTAAATAACCCGTAATCATTTACGGTTCTGGAATCACTTCCAGTTCTATCATACTCCCACTACTGTTTTCTGAAAAAATTCATTTTACTAAAACTGTGCCGAGTCAAGAACAATATCACTATTGATCTTCCAGATGGTAGAATATCAACCCTCGACATAGCCCGGGTCAACCCATAAACTGCCATTACAGAAACGTGCCTTGAGTTATCCAGAGTCTGGTTTTAAGCATAAGCCGGACAACTCCCCGTATCTTAACATCGTTAAGATATGAACCATTCTATATACAATATAGAAATAGAGGCACTAATTTAACTGGAACCATATTCAAACCATGCAGCTGTCTCCAGTGCATGTCAATTTAATAGATAGAGGATAATCAGCATTACCCAACTTAGGAATCCATCCAATTATGAGTAACCTCAAAGAGAAACAAGTTTCTCAAAACTATTACTTCCAACTGAATACTAATCACAAGAATCTACATCTTGGATTTCTTTGAAGAATCCCGATACTTGCGATACCTGGTTCTCTACTTTATTCTTATACCCACAACTTCTCAAAACTTAGATATTGTATTTCTACGAAACACTTGTCTAAAAACTAGAGAAGTCACAAGTAAACAGAACATAGTACAAGGACCTACCCCTTTGTCCTGACGGACACTGGACAACATACAATACTCTGTATAAGTCCTCTGAGTTGAATAACTCAAAACCTGTGCATCGTAGGTTGAAAACTGTACCCAGAGGATTTCCTCAAATATCACCAACTACAACGAATTTCGATATAATGAGGATGATCTCCTAATTCCCAATAACTTACTCCCACTCATCATCTATAAAACCATACAGATATGAGAATGAAACCTGGTAAATACATACCCTGGAGTAAGTATCTAATCGGGAAATCAGTTTTCCTTTAACAATGCAAACATGAAAATATTTCGTAGGGGTTTCCTGGTATTCCTAGTAATGCATCTTCCATAATCTTATTCATGACTTTAACCGTATATTTCTTTGCCATCTTTCCAAATCCCTTTATTTGTCTTTATTCGTTACCTTCTGTACACCATCGTTAGACTAAGTGGTTTTCTTCCTTCCTTACCGTTCGGCACCAACCTATGGTTTGGAAGAAGACTATCCAGTAAGCATAATAGGTGTACCCTCCTAAACCAAGGAGTACTCGCAACTTGAGAGAAGGTGATGATAAAAGACAACTGAATAATTCTTTATTCTATTTCTCCCGAACTGCGAAAAAGGTAAAGGTGAAAAATAGGAGTGGCGATGAAGTACGCGGTTTGGTCGTGAATGATAGCAGTCACAATTTACTTTGCCCTCTTTCTAATCCCTTTATTTTGTCTTTAGTTATTACCTTCTGTACACCCTACTTAGGCTAATTGGTTTTCTTCATTCCCTACCTTTCGGCTCCTGCCTATGGTTTGGAATAAGACTATCCAAAAAGCATAATAGGTGTACTCTCCTAAACTAAGGAGTACTCGCAACCTGAGAGAAGGTGATAATAAAAGATAACTGAATAAACCAATTCTATTCCTCCTGAACCTGGATCCATCCTCGAAGAAGTCCCTTCGAGTTCGTATATAATCATACGATGGATCTATCCAATGGAAGTGGATGTCCATAGTAATACGGGGTGTTCTGAGAAATGCAAAGGGTAAAAGAAGGAGTGGCAATGACTTATGCAACTCGGACAATCCAAAATCCAGTATTTTAAGAAGGTTCGGTCAACTTGGTCACTGCCAAAGAGAGAGAGAGAAAAGAAACACTCTGCGTGCACTCTAACCTAGATCAGAATGGTTATCACTTTATCTAATCCGGAAACCTCCCACTGTACTGTCAAATTCTCCTCCAAACCTGAAAGAAGAATCAATCGGGATCACCCGAAGAGTAAACCAACTCATCAGTGGGAATCGGGATCCAACTCTCATCGCATGATAACGTGACGGAATCCACTCATGTTATCACACTCCAGAAGGTATGCGCATACTTGGCAAGTTTCAGTTTCTTTAGAAACTCCCGATGTGATTTTTGCCCCATGCTCTTATGACCTTGGCATTGGTCAAAATGTCATAAGTCACATACCAAGTTCTACCCATTATTATCTTGTCAATTTGAACCAACCCGCACATGCCCCTGACATTGGCCAAATGGCAGAACGACTGTCCCAAACCAACTCATCTATCTATGCAACAGATGAATTCCCAGCAGCTACCAAACACTATGCCTTGGCGTTGGTCAAAATACATAGCTTGAATACTACTGAATACCCAAATGAAATGACGGAGGGCTACGGCTGGTTTTTGGCGAAAAACCTTTAACGTAACGAACTTGATATTGCTGAAGGAACCTGATAGCTTTTTATAAAATATAGTGGCGAAAACCTTTGCTAAAGAGGTCACTCCCGGTGAAGGGATCTCGGCTCTTTCTTCGTGGAATGAGGTGCAGGATATTCCAACTGAATACCGCGATGCAAAGCAACATGTAATCGACTATAGTGAAGTTATTACCCTGACGCAAACTTCTGCCCAAGGGGTCACTCCCGGTGAAGGGATCTCGGCCCTTGCCTCGTCGAATGAGGTGCAGGATATTCCAACTGAATACCACTGTGCAAAACAAAAGAAAACGTCTTTGTAATAACACTTTTTAAAACTGTTCCAACAACATCCAAACAGGTTTGTTTTCCTTTGCATTGATCAAAATCAACGCAGTCCCATCAATTAATCACACCAGAAAAGAACGAAAATAAAATGTACGTATATGCCATCCGCATTCGTCACTGGGTCCCGTCATCACCCATTAGGTTACTTAACTAACCACAGAGCGAGGACTGGACTAGCGCGGGTGCAAAACATATACAACATCTACTAGTATATATACCAATATACAATAATCGCTCCAGGCGTGATAATATGCAACATTACAGAAAAGTAATAAGCATCACAGAACACTACAGATAATCTGGGATCCCCGGGTTTCATAGAGCCGTTACTGAAACCCGATGTTCCCCTGGTCCTGTGGATAGCTTGTGCAATGAAACCTAGACCCTTACGGGTGCGGCAAGTTACCCGCCAAAACCTGAAGCGAGGCAGCCCCCTACAGCATAGTGAATGGACTACCCGGCACTTCACGGAATCCGGTAAATTGAGCACCCTTCCTTGGGTCAACCTGTATCCCCTACGAGTGCGGCGAATAGTCTGCCAATTCTAGAGTGAGGCCCCTCTGCCTCTCAAAGCCATGAGATACGGAGCTGTTGCCCTCCAGAACCCGGCTATCCGTGCACTCCGTCACGGGTAAACCTAGTACAGAAATAAAAAATATGTACAACGGGTACATCGACCTCAGCCCGGTCGTGCCCCAAAAGAATATTATACAAACAGGCAGTGACGGCAGTCCACATGTTGGACGCTCGCCCCGCAATATCAAATGTACAAATAAATCCAAACAGCACTATCATTGCACACTGCTATCCACCATGAAAAATCCATAACATCACAGCACAACACAAAACATCAACGCGAATGTCACGTTCTCAAATCCGTCTAAAAGGACTATAGCAATTAGACACAATTTACTGCTCGAATGACATTCACGGTCGGAGATATAATATAAGTACTGTAAACTAACAAGTTTAAAATTTCGATCGACAAAACTTTCCGAAGTGGGCCCCACGTACTCCTGGTGTACAGTAATAAAATCTGGGCCCAAAGGAAATATTCCAGAAACCACAATTTACAATGAAGAACATACTGTAGAAAATTGGAACATTGATCCCACAATATGGCGGCGGATCCGCAGCCAAACCCTGGTTTTTGCCGCGGATCTGCGGCCGTACAGAAAGATCATTCGACCAATTTTCACCAGTTTTCTTAGAAAAGCCTGCACAATTTTCTGTGATGCTCAAAATAATTTTTAGACCAAGTTTAAAATCGACAGAAACTTTTGTACAGAAAAATGTAGTTTTTGAAATTCGGTTCGATTGATGTTTTAAATGTGTTAGAACAAGTTAGTAAAGCTTTATGGTGAGGCTCTGATACCACTGTAAGTCCACGGTAACGCCCCGTCCGTTTAACAGACGCCAAATGCGGAACAAAAACTTTTTGACTGGCGCTATCGTGTACTATAACCCGGATCTGCCATTAAAGCTAAACTAACAAACTACAAAGTGGGTAGAAATGTTATACCGAACGATCCGAGTCCTTCGGTCTTCAACCATCATCCCACGCTTTGTTGCGGCTGCTCCGATCTCCTGAATCTCCAGTCTCCTCGTCCAGGTGGCACCACGTCAACGGATCTTTAAACGGGCTCCGGCCTCTGAACCGAGGCAAACTCGATCATCAAGTTTGCTAAAAGAGATGACCAAGATGGTGTAGAGAATGAGTAAAACACTTTGTCTCACTTCGTCCAAAGCCATGGACGAACGGTTAATGAAGTTGCCTTTTGGATCGGGTGAAATGAGAAATGAGGCTATCTAATTTCCATGAATCCAAAACTATAATCTTTTCCATATCAACAACCATCATTCCCAAGAATGAATGGCCGGCCACTTATATGGAGGAGGGAGGTGAGTGTAGGAACTTAGGAGAGTGACTATAAGATAAAAGAGAATGAATGATTAATATACACCTTGCATAACACATTTAATGAAACAATTAATGCAAATGAAGATGCATTAACCGAGTCACCATAAACATTAAATGAACATTAAATGCACTAATGAGTCACTTAACACCTCATCATCCTACTCACCATTTCTAGAATCTTCTAGAACCTTCCACACTCATCAAGAAAAGATAAATCCGTCTTTAACTGAATGCTAAAGACGGGTGATAGAAAATTGGAAACTGGCAACTTCCAAAAGCGATCCCGAAACGAATTTCAGGATAACCCCGTAATAGTATAAACATACCCGCATTTGTATTACGACCGAATACAAATGCAACTGGGACAAAGATATTATATCTACACAGCATAATACTCGGATCCAGCTTAAATCAAAGCCTACCAGTATTATCTGCCCGAAATATGACACGTGCGTAAACGCACGTGCATTTTCCGAACCTTTCCATAAAACCATACGGCCTCTACAACGTTTCGCCCGAACTTGGGAAACTGTCTGTGGGGGACTCTAATGACTCATCAACACACTGGGACTGGGTATAACCACTAGCACGTCAGAGGTACTAGCTGTACGTAACGGTTGCCTATGTATTGATTGGAAGGGAAGCTGACGAGCGAACTCATCCAGAAACCCTACTGAGCCTAACAGTGACAATATACATACAGTCCGGTCCGTTCGTCTATGAGTATCGCATATCGGCCTAGGGAGCTGGTAACGTCAGACCCCCAATAGCGGTATAAGTTGTGTCAGAGAGTAGCCCAGAACACCCTGAGATACTACTGGAGTACCTACCAGTAAATCTCCTGCCTCGGCCGAGGGCTTCGTGTAATGGCTCTCCTAGACACAGCACGATCTCACCCCCAATACCGGGAGAGATGAATCCCCTGCCGATCCGCTCACTTGCCTTCATGTGGCTCGGGACTGTACCCAAAAAAGACCTGTTTGCACGACTCCTTTGAGCCATGGTAGGGTATAAATCAAAGCACAGTAGGAACTCACACGAGACAAATGACGACCTCAGGTCGATGAACTAACCTGTACACATGTCACCAGGGAACTGCTATCTGACGCTAGGTATAATACCAACTAGCAGATTCCCGGCGAGTCCTGTCCGGTGTACTCATAACCCAATGAGCACCTGTATACATCTTAGGTGAACCAACTAACACCAATGGCTTGTGAGACCGGCCACCGCCCCTCGTCGGGGTCTCGACTGTATACACTAGTCTACTCTGGAGTATCGATACCCTGCCTCCAAACTCCCACGACTAGGGACACTTTAAGGATGTGCTTATAGACCCCAGCTCCCACGTATATGATCGCCATCATACTGCTGGCAGTCAAGCAAGAATCCTATGGGCTCTATCATCATGCAATAGTGAACTAAGCATGTATACGATGATAAAGACAAACCAGATAGCATACTATCATCTCGAGCAAGACTGTCATATCGGTATAGGTCCTTCCTCAATCATTGCAATCACATACCTGCGATCCAATAATTGACTTTGAGAGCACCATATCCAACAGGATCAACCTCACGGAATTCTATAGGGGGAAAGCATCCTTTCTTGGGGCGCACGTTTTCGGTTTCATCCTGTGAACGCTTCAAAGCTTCGGCCAACTGAGCGGCTTCCTCGGCAGATGTACCAGGAAAGAGGAGACCGTCGTCCAGTTGATGCGTAGATATAGGCTCATCATGAGTGAGAGGCTCTGACTCGAGCAATGCATCGATTAAACGAGAAGCCGATTTCTTCCTCCTTTTAGGGCCCGATCAAGCAGTAGTAGAGGGACGCTTCCTCCCCTTCGACACTTTTGCATGGTGTTGCCCAATCTCGCCTTTGGTATCCGACTTTGGTGACGCCGCCACTGGTGCTGGTGCTTTATCAAGTGTCTCTACCCCGGTTCCAGTGCGAACTAGCATACCAGCGGTATGGGGGACCGATTTTGTTCAAGCGGCTTTTGGAATAAGCACTGAATCGCTGTCCTTTAGAGGAGGGCGAACGACTGACCGTGGCCGCAACGCAGCGCTGATGGCTTGAGCTGGAGCTAAGGCTTTACACTCGAAGAGCACCCGTCTTTCCTGTGCGATGATGGGACTAACCCGGTGACGATATCATCCCTTGAAGGGTCCCACGGGCCTAAGAATGTAGTCGGGCTCGGAGATCATGAAGAGGGAACCAGTATTTAACAGCATGAAATGATGAATAATGTCACAGGCGGTCTCCAGCGAGAGAGTAGGCTCAACTAGAAAAGGCTTCGAAAGGGACGCCCTGGTTGTAACCTAGCTGCTGGGTAAAGCGATGCGGATTATACCGCATGAAAAGAGCAGTGTCATTTAGGCGGAACACTAAGTACCCCGGCCTAATTGAATATAAATGCATGATCTCTTTGTGTTTTAAAGCCGACACCCCATTCTTCAAAAAATCGAATAACTGTTGAATAGGCCCCGCTGGCACAGAAAGGACCCGATTATTGAAAACCATACCGCCTTCGTTTGAGTATGGGTTAAGCAACATGCGCAAAGCCCCTAATTGAGTCAGATCAGGAGCGGAGGCATCAACCAATCTCATGACTCGCGGGAAGGTGTATGACTCATAGAAATCAGGCCGCCGGTGTGCTGCAAATGTGTCTAACACATGCATCTCGATCCAGGACGTGAAGTAGTGGAGGGAGAAATTCATGGTGTCTGCACCTGGGTTTGAAGTGTTGGCTGTAGGGTTCCTAGGCACACCCATGAGGTTCTACAAGTGATCAAACATGGCCAATTCAAATTTTTATGTGCCTACAAACCCTAATACGGATCGTTAACTAGATGTATAGGCGATGCAATGCAAGTAAACAACTTTAACTTAAAGGAAAGGGGCTACAACTTTTGTAGATCCAGTCCTCCACCTCCATAGCTCCGTGATGAAGTCCCCTCACTGCGATCATCGGATCCCGGGCTCTAGCGTCGGCTTCATCGGAGAAATAGGCGGGCTAGGTCGTCGACTTCGATGCCGAAGATGATCTACGTCGAGGCAACACAAGATCAAGCTCCAACTTCACCAAGCCATGAAACTTGTGAAGAAAACACCCTATACTACTTGGCAAGTGGTAGAGGATGAAGAAATAGGAAGTGGGTTCACTTTAGAATTGGATTTCTCACTCTTTTTCTCATGTTGCCATTGATGGAGGCAAGGTTTCTTCTTTGTTGAAGAAGAAGAAGAAGAAGAAAGAATATGATGAGTATTATTTTAAAATAGAAAACAAAATGATACTTATCATAATCTCAACCATGGTTTAGTGTAGAGAATTAACTAGGCTTTAGTTAAATGGTTAGGGTTAGGACATGAAGACAAAATGGTTACTTAGTCAAAGCTTCATGAAGCTTCAACAACAAAACAAACTAAGCCACCATTTCATTTTTGCCCAAAATGAATTAATGAATAAATAAATAAATGAATAATTAAGTAAATCAAAACCCTAACCATTAACATAACCATGGTTTAATTCTTTACACAAACCCAAGTTTGCATGTATCATCAAACATGATACAAACAAGTGCACAAAAGTATATCACATATACAACTTGTGTACATCAAGTGAGAAAATCCAATTTAAGTGAACCAATACTAGTTAATGCAAAGTAATATATCAAATATATAATTATGCATTAAATCATTAAATCAATACTTGATTTAACGATACGGTCATATCGCATATAACCGACTAATATCCAATGTATCGGCTTATCGAATCAATCCTTGATTCGATAACTAGGTTATATCACATACAACCATTCGATACATTCATCACGAGAATAGAATACGGTATCACATACATGCATTATTATCGGTCCCGCACATATCTCATATGCGCTCATATTTCGTTTCGCTTGAGCCAGGAAACCTCTGTGTAGGACTCTAAAGACCCGTCAGTACGCCGGCAGCAGGTGATGATCATATCAAACACCCACAAGCCGCGTAACGGTCACCCGGGTATTGAGCGATCAGAAGATCGACGAGCAAGCCCGCTCACACTCCTGTGAATCCAACCAGTAACACTTACCGTGCAGTCCGGTCTGTTCGTCTGATATGTCGCATATCTCGTCTAGGGGTGGTAAACGTCAGACCCCAATAGCTCGATAAGTCATGCCGACGTGTGGTCCATAACAATCGTGAAACTACTGATAACTCTTACCAGTATATCACTGCAACCCTGGCCAGGGATTTCCTGTTATGGCCAGTCGTGCATAACGCAACATCAACCCCCAATACCGGGAGAGACGAATCCCCTCCTATCGCTCATTGCCTCCATGTGAATCGGGACTGTACCCAAAAACCACCTGTTTGCACGACTCAATAGAGCCGTGGTAGGGTGGAAATCAAAGCACAGTGGGAGACACACAAGACTCTATGACGATCTCGGGTCAACAGACTAAGCTGTACCAGTGTCACCAGAGAACTGCCATCTGACGTGAGGTATAATACCATCTGGGAGTTCTCGGCGAGTCCGTTCAGTGTACCCAGTCTCCACTGAGCACCCGCATACTATCTCTGATATCAAACACCAATGGATATGGGATCATCCATCGCCCATCACATGGGTCGAGAAGATATACGCTAGTCTACTTTGGAATATCGATGCCCCGTCTCGATATTCCCACGAATAGGAACATTGAAGGATGTACTCATGGACTACCCAGGCCCCACTAGTATGATCTGCATCATAGTCCTGGAAGTCGAGTACACATCCTAAGGGCTTTATCAACATGCAACAGAGAGACAGAAAGTATACATGTTAAGATAAAGAGCAACCAGATAGCGTACTATCATGTCGAGCAAGAAAGTCCTACCTATATATGTCCCAGCATCCACTATAATATACATCCAATGTACAGTAATGGCCTCTGGGGCATACATATAACTAACAATCTCCCATTTGCACTAGGGCCATCTGTAGCAGTGGTTGCAGTATCTCATACTCAACCATCCCATAAAAGTCTCTCTCTGGGAAAAAGCCTTTGTGAGTGGATCCGCCGCGTTATCCTCTGAGTCTACTCTCCTAACCTCGATCACCCTGGAGATCATCTATCTCCATGATCAGGTGATGCTGCCTCAGAATATGTCTGGGTCACTGATGGGACTAGGGTTCCTGGGCCAAAACCACACTTCCATTGTCATACAATGGTAGGAACCTAGTTCATCTTATGAACCAATATACACCCAAACTTCCTCTTTGGTAGTATCTTTAATAGCGATGTTACCAGCCTTTATCGTCTAGTTTGCCACGGTATTTAGCTTGGAACTCTTCCAACATACCGTCCCTTTACTGAAGGTAAAGACAATGCCTGTGACTGACATTCAGTCGTCTTTATCACCCTGGAACCCTTCCAGTGATTCTCCCCAGGATCGATTGATACCATCTCACTACATCTAGTGAGAATCCTAACATCCATTTATATCTATCTCATAGATCCAAAACCCAGAATTTAGTAGGTATCACTTTGATCCTATGTGGAGAATCATTGTGATAAGCGGAGATTGATCGAGCGCAGAATAGGAAACTCCTTCCCTATCAAGAGTATGTCATCCACGTACTCTACAAGGATCGTCACCATACTCCCTACTACCATTTTGTTTATACAAGCTTCATCTACCATTTTGATGATGTCAAACTCTTTGACTACCACATCAAAACAGATGTTCCAACTCCGCGATGCCTGCTTCATCCTGTAAAGCAACTTGCACATGTTTCCACTGCTCCCACTGTTTACGAAGCCCTCTGGCTGTGTTCTTATAGACGTTCTCTTCTAAATCACTATTTAGAAAAGTAGTCATGGCACCCAACCACCAGATATCGTAGTCATGGTATGTAGCCGTGGCAAGTTGGATCCGGATGGACTTAAGCATAGTCCCTAGAAAAGGTTTCATCATTATCCACACCTGGTTGATGACTAAAACCTTTAACAAGTCTAGCTTTGAAAGTCTCAACTTTTCCATCTACACCAAGTAATCTTCTCAAGATATACTTGCTCCTGATGGGGATTTAACCCTTCAGATATAGCAGCTAAAGTCCATACTTTGCTGGTGTACATGGATTCCATCTCAGATCGCTAAGCATCCAGCCATTCTTACAGAGTCCTTACTCTTGATGACCTGCTCGAATCTAGTTGGGTCATCATCTCATGATGCAGTCCTCGCTCCCACTGTCATCGAGAAACCGAAGTATCTCTCAGGCAGGTGAGGAACCCTACCAGATCGACGGAGAGGCTAAGGTTCGTCGGGGATTATTGAATCCTTTGGTTCTGTCAGATCATCAGCTGCAGTTTGTATAGCTGGAACCTTTCCAGTTCTACAGAACTAACCTTGACTTGATCTTGTCCGGATTTCGCTTTTGACATAGGCCGGACAATCCCAAATCTTAACTTACTTAAGAGATAGGCTCTTCCCATACCATATCTTATATGGAGTGGTAGGCACTGATTTGATTCGAATCCAATTCAATAGGTATGCAACTTCTCAAGTGCACAACCCCCAAAAGGAAATAGGTAACTCAGTAGTACTCATCATAGAGCATACCATATCTAATATGGTGCGGTTGCTCCGCCCCGATACACCGTTGTGCTATGGTGTATACGGAGGAGTAATGCTGAGAGAGAATCTCATTCTCCTTTAGAATAGTCCAGGAATTCTATGCACAAGTATTCTCCTCCCTGATCTTATCATAGGACATAATACTTATACCCGTATTTTAGTTCTCTACTTCTAACTTATATTCTGTGAATATCTCAAAAGGTTCGGACTTGTGTTTCAACAGGAACATATGTCTGAATCTTGAGACATCATCAGAGAACGTAATGAAGTATAAAGAACCGGTCCTGGCATGTGTAGACATGAGACCTTACATGCACCATCATGTATCAGTCCCAAGAGTTCACTAACTCTTTCTCTGTTTCCAATAAACAGAGCTATGGTCATCTTATCTTTGTGACATGACTGGCAAGTTTCACAAGATGTAAATTCAAACTGATTTAAATATGCATCTAAAATGTAAGTTCAGCCAGTCGGGTCGCATTGATATGACCTAGTCTATAATGCCTCAAGAAGGAATCGTTCATTTCTGAACTCTTCCTCTTGTGTGTGTTCTGTATACTAGGAACTGTAGTTTGATTTAGAACATCAATGCTTTTAGATAACGTGCCTGAACCGATCAACTTTTGATATAGGAAATGTTCAAAACATTATCCAACAATACAATATTTTATCATTTCTTTACTTATAAAGAGACTGATATGATTTTGTATATCAGGTTCGGTATCTAATAACATTCCTTCAGAATCAATGTACTGGTAATACAGGGTGACAGTGACCAACAGACTTGGCTGCAACACTTGCCCCGTTTTCTATCTCATGAAACTTATCACCCGTTCTCAGTTCTCTGCCTTTCTGTTGCCCTATGTAACAGATTACATATCTGGGATCCTGATCCGGTATCCGATACCCAGGATGCAGAGGATACTGAGAAACAGTTCTGTATAATGAACACACCCGAAGGAGATGCATCATATGCACTTTCTTCGTTTGGGCGGCATAGGAATTCTGGTTTTCCTCTATTTCCTGCTCTGTCTTATAACGATTATAAGTTGGAGCGGGACCAACGTTCCCCAGCTCAGTATAACAAGCGGGTTCGGTCAATACATCCATATTATTATCTTGATTAAGGCGTGATATGGTCGCTACCTGGAGAGAGAGAGAAGAAAACACTCTGCGTGCGCTCTTGCAAGATTAGATTGGTTATATATTTTATCTAATCAGGATGGCTCCCACTGTTTTTATCAAATCTTCCTTCAAACCCTAAAAGGAAAGACTAGCCGGGATTAATTACACTTTACAAGTTCGCCAATCTTTCAGCCAGGCCAGTGTCGGTACTTTGAGGGAGGTTCCCCGTGCTTTCGCACGGACCTAATTACAGTAAACCTCGTTTTCCCAGAGGCGTAACCCCATTGACACCATTCTAGACACCTACTTGATCGGCTAATTGCAAAGTGCAAAACTCTCCCAGGAGTAACAATTACTCGCAGTGGGTATCGGGATCCAACTATCATATAGAAGGTATGCAATCTCATTGCAAATTTCAACACTTGAAACTCCCGATAATGATTTTTACCCCCAGCACTTATGACCTTAACTATGGTCAACAAATCATAAGTACTAGTCAAGTTCTACCCGTCATTTCGTGATTAATTAGACCCACCCACATGACCCTTAACTAAGGTCAATAAAGTCACGCGACTGTCCTAACTAATCGCATCATATGCGGTGTAGGAAGACATCACTTAGCTACCGTACACTGTGCCTTAACTAAGGTCAATAAACACAGCACGAATACTAAGTACTCTACTTCCTAAAATGACGGAGGGTTGCGAATGGTTTTTAATAAAACCTTTAACTCTTTGAACTTGATCTCGTTGCGGAATCAAACGGTTTTTAAATGGAATGTTTTTGAGGCTTTTCTAGTTTTGCTAAAGGGGTCACTCCCGGTGAAGGGATCGTCGGCCCTTTCCTCATCGAATAAGGTGCAGGATATATCATATATACCGCTGTGCAAAGCAGAAACTATAGAAGCATTCAAAAGACAAACTGAGGGTTGTAGCATCTTCCAGTTATTGCTAAAGGAGTCACTCCCGGCGAAGGGATCTCGGTCCTTTCCTTATCGAATAAGGTGCAGGATGTTCTACAAGGAACACCGCGATGTAAAGCAAGAACTGTAGCTACCTGTTTTATTTTGAAATTCGATTCCGCAACATCAGTTAGGTTTATTTTCTTTCATTAATCTCATTAATGAATATCCCATCATTTAAGTCCACCTAAACATCACAGATAAATATAACGTACGCTTATGCCATCCGCATTCGCCTCGATGTCCCGTCTGCACCGTTAGGTTAGGTAACTAACGCCAGAACGAGGCAGGGCTAGCGCGGGTGTAAAACATAAGCAACGTCTATATAATATATCATATATACTGTTGGAGATAGTGCCCTCAGAGTCAATTATTAGGTCACAGGTACGTGATTGTAATGATTGAGGGAGGACCTATCCCGGTAGG
Source organism: Agapanthus africanus (assembly GCA_030015575.1). Taxonomy (NCBI): domain Eukaryota; kingdom Viridiplantae; phylum Streptophyta; class Magnoliopsida; order Asparagales; family Amaryllidaceae; genus Agapanthus; species Agapanthus africanus. The sequence goes on along the minus strand of CM057341.1, from coordinate 666,850,262 downwards.
ACAGTCTTACTCGAGATGATAGTATGCTATCTGGTTTACCTTTATCATCGTGTACTGCTTTAGGTGACCTGACACGTCGCTATTACACGTTGATAGAGCCCCTAGGATTCTTGCTTGACCACCAGCAGTATGAGGGCGATCATATAAGTGGGAGCCGGGGTCTATAAGCTTATCCTTAAAAGGTCCCTAGTCATGGGAGTTTCGAGACTGGGCATCGATACTCCATTAGTAGACTAGCGTATACAGTCGAGACCCCGACGAGGGGCGGTGTCCGGTCTCACAAGCCACTGGTGTCAGTTGGATCACCTAAGATGTATACAGGTGCTCACTGGGTTATGAGTACACCGGACAGGACTCGCCGGGAACATGCTAGTTGGTCATATACCAGACGTCAGATGGCAGTTCCCTGGTGACATGTGTGCAGGTTAGTTCATCGACCTGGGGATCGTCATTTGTCTCGTGTGAGTTCCCACTGTACTTTGATTACTACCCTACCACGGCTCAAAGGAGTCGTGCAAACAGGTTTTAGTTGGGTACAGTCCCGAGCCACATGGAGGCAGTGAGCGTATCTTCAGGGGTTCGTCTCTCCCGGTATTGGGGGTGAGGTCGTGCTGTGTCTAGGAGAGCCATTACACAAAGTCCTTGGCCAAGGCAAGGAGATTTACTGGTAGGTATTCCAGTAGTATCTCAGGGTGTTCTGGGCTACACTCCGACACGACTTGTACCGCTTTTGGGGGTCTGACTTTTACCAACCCCCTAGGCCCGCCATGCGATACTCATAGACGAACGGACCAGACTGTACGGATATTGTCACTGACAGGCTCAGTAGGGTTGTCAGGCTGAGTTCGCTCACAGACATCCCTTTTAGTCAGTACCTGGTAGCCCGTTACGTATTGGCTTATACCTCTGACGTGCTAGTGGTTAAATCCACAACCAAGGTGTTGATGAGTCTTTAGAGTCCCCCACATTCAGTTACTCAGCTTTCGGGCGAAAGGTTGTAGAGGCCGTATGGAGATATGGCAAGGTCCGACCAGATACGTGCGGTATTGCACGGATCGGGATCGGACAGTTTGTACTATAGGCCGTATGGATATATGGCAGGGTTCGATCAGATACGTGCGGTATTGCACGGATCAGGATCGAACGGATATTACTGGCCGGCTTTGGTATAAGCCGGATCCTAGTATAGTACTGTGTAGAGTTTGTCTCATTGCATTTGTATTTCGGTCGGAATATAAATGCGGGTGTGTATGCACAGTATCGGGGTTTTCCTGTAATTTATTACGGGACCAGTTTTCTGGAGTTGCCAGTTTGCTTTCCGTTTCGGCCAATTTCCATTGTTCCGTTCATTGGCCGAAGATTGGTGGAGGAGGGTTTATTTGCATTGTTGCAAATAGGCATTTGTGGAGGGGTTCTTTGTTTTTTGTAGCATCATGATAGTCTTCATGATGGTGCACCATCCATTGACTTGCTTGACTTCATTCTTCATGATGGCTTGACTTTGTTAGCATCATGGTTGTTGATGATGGTTGTGTGGAGTGTTGGCATTGCCTTGTGATCATTCCCTTTTGCATGATAGCTTTCCTCTCTCTCTCTTTGGGATTAGATGAGAATGGCTCCCATCTTTTTGATACTCTCTCACTCTTTCACTCTCTCCACCACCATATACATGGCCGGCCACATTGAGGGAGGGGGCTGTCCAAATTTCTTGGGGTGGGATTTTTGTTCTTCTAGCTTTGTAAAATCCCACATGTTTCATCTCCACAAGCTCATATCATTTCCTCCACCAAAAAGGCAATTCCACAACCCCAAAGTGAGACTTGAGGGCTACATATTCTACAGCGAACCTTGGGCACGTCGAGTAGCCGGCTTCGTGCCCGAGTTGCCTCGGCATTGAGGTGGGAGCCCGTAAAAGAAGTAGGCGATGTGGTGCACTTCCGGCGACGAGGAGGAGACGGGACATTCCGCAAGAGATCGGGACGATGATGAGAAGACCGGAGGACATGGATCGTCGGTATATCTCTATTCCCTTTCTTGTTGGTAGCTAGGACTAATTAATGGTTCGATCCGGGTAGTAGTGCGCGGCGGTTTGCCAGTTTAAGAAAATTTAAAGTTTATCACCGCTTCCGCTTTTGGCCGTCGGATTGACGGCCGGGGCGCCGCCGTGCACTTACAGTGGTATCAGAGCCTCGCCATTAACTTAGTCTAGCTTGGTGTAGTGTGTTTTTCTGTTTCGATCGATCGAATGTTCCAAAACTACATTTTTGTTAGCATCAGTTTTCTGTTGGAAATTTTTGGTGTCGAAAATTTTTTCAGGTTGTAAAATATTGATGTACTGGAAAATCTAAAAACTCTGTAAAATTTCGATGAAGTGAATCCACAGTGGGAGCGCGGAACCGCCGCATATACCCCCATTCCGCCGCTCTTCCGCCGCACACTGTGGAGATCACTTCACCAATTTTTTTCATAGGCTTTCTGGGCTTAAAATATGGGTTTTGGAATATTAAAATTGGGCCCAGGTTTTCTGTGAGTGCTACAGTTTTGATTGGGGGCCCACTTGTTAATTTTTGATCGATCGGATATTTTAAACACATTTTTCACAGTATTTACATTATATCTGCGACCGTGAATGTCACTTGATCGGTAAATCCGGTCTAACTGCTATAGCCCGGTTAGACGGATTTGCGAACGTGACTTTCACGTTGATGTTTTGTTTTTGCTGTGGTGTTGCGGATCGGTCGTGGGGGATAGCCTGGATGCAATGCTAGTACAGTTTTGTTGTATTATGTACATTTGATATTGCGGGGCGAGCGTCCGACATGTGGACTGCCGTCACTGCCTGTTTGTATTATTATTTTGGGGCACGACCTGGTTGCGGTCGATGTACCCGTTGTATGTATATTTTACTTTCTGTACTAGGATTGCCCCGCGGAGGGGTGCACGGATAGCCGGGTTCTGGAGGGCAACAAGCCCGCATCTCATGGCATTGAGACGGAGGGGGCTTCACTCTAGGATTGGCGGGCTATTCGCCGCACTCGTAGGGGGTACAGGTTGACCCAGGAGGGGTGCCCAAGTTACCGGATTCCGTGAAGTGCTGGGTGGTCCATTCACGTTGCTGAAGGGGGCTGCCTCGCTTCAGGTTTTGGCGGGTAACTTGCCGCGCCCGTAGGGGTCTAGGATTTCATTGCACAGGCTATCCACACGACCAGGGGAACGTCGGGTTTCAGCAGTGGCTCTGTGAAACCCGGGGATCCCAGATATCTGTATTGTTTCTGTGATGCTGTACATTTCTGTGATGTTGTTTTTTTTATTCACGCCTTGAGCGAAATACTATATATTGGTATATATATTAGTAGATGTCGTATATGTTTTGCATCCGCGCTAGTCCAGTCCCCGCTCTGTCGTTAGTAAGCTAACCTAACGGGTAATGACGGGACCCAGTGGCGAATGCGGATGGCATATACGTACATCAGTATATTTTCGTTCTTTTTGGTGTGATCAATTGATGGGACTGCATTGATTCGGATCAATGCAAGTTTAAAAACAAACCTAATCTGATGTTGTTGGAACACTTTTTCAAAAAGCTGTTATTGCAAGGACGTTCACTTTTGTTTTGCATCGCGGTATTCATTTAGAATATCCTGCTCCTCAGTCGACGAGGCAAGGGCCGAGATCCCTTCACCGGGAGTGACCCCTTGGACAAAAGTTTGCGTCAGGGCAATGACTTCACTATAGCCGATTACTTTTGCTTTGCACCGTGGTATTCAGTTAGAATATCCTGCACCCCATTCTACGGGGAAAGAGCCGAGATCCCTTCACCGGGAGTGACCTCTTTAGCAACAGTTTTCGTCACTATATTTTTAAAAGCTATCCGTTCCTTCAACGATATCAAGTTCATTACGTTAAAGGTTTTCGCTAGAAACCATTCGTAGCCCTCCGTCGTTTCATATGGGTAGTCAATAGTATTCAAGCTGTGTTTGTTGACCAAAGTCAAGGCACAGTGTTTGGTAGCTGTTGGTTATTCATATGCAGCATTGATAGATGCGTTGGTTTGGAACAGTCGTATAGCCTTGTTGGCCAAAGTCAAGGGCTTGTGCGGGTGGATTCGAATCAACCTGGAGAATGACGGGTAGAACTTGACATGTGACTTATGATTTGTTGGCCAAAGTCAAGGTCATAAGAGCATGGGGCAGAAATCTCATCGGGAGTTTCAAAAGAACTGAAACTTGCCAGATATGCGCATACCTTCTGGAGTGTGATACCGTGAGCGGATTCCGTCACGTTGTCATGCGATGATAGTTGGATCCCGATTCCCACTGATGAGTTAGTTTACTCCTCGGATGACCCCGACTAATTCTTCTTTAAGGTTTGGAGGAGAATTTGAGGTACAGTGGGAGGATTCCAGATTAGATAAATTGGTAACCATTCTGATCTAGGTTAGAGTGCACGCTGAGTGTTTCTTTTCTCTCTCTCTTTGGCAGCGACCATTGACCTGACCCTAAGACTATGACTCAGTGACCAAGTTGACCGAACCTTCTTAACACCGGCTTTTGGATTGTCAGAGTTGCAGACCTCATTGCCACTCCCACTTTTACCCTTTTCTCCAGGACACCCCGTATTATTACGAACGTCCACTTCCATTAGACAAAACCATCGTATGGTTAGATACGAACTCGAAGGAATTTATTCGAGGATGGTTTCAGGTTCTGGAGAAAACGGATAGGATTATTCAGTTGTCTTTTCCTTTTACCTTCTCTCAGGTTGCGAGTACTCCTTGGTTTAGGAGATAGTACACCTATTACGCAAATTGGATAGTCTTCTTCCAAACCTTAGGCTGGTGCCGACCGGTAGGGAATGAAGAAAACCAATTAGCCTAACGATGGTGTACAGAAGGTATTAAGTTCAGACAAAGCAAGGGATTAGTAAGAGGGCAAAGTAAATTGCAACAGATATTCACGACCAAACCAGGTATTTCATTACCACTCCCAAATCACCTTTGTATTTCTCCAGAACACTCCGTATCACTACGAAGATCCACAGTTTATTGGATACTCCATCGTATGGTAATATACGAACTCGAAAGGAACTAGTTCCAGTTCGGGGATGGATTCTGGTTCAGGAGAAATAGGAATAAGGCTTATTCAGGTGTCTTTTATCTTCACCTTTTCTCGCATTGCGAGTGTTCCTAGGATTGGGACAGTACACCCATTATGCTTATTGGATAGTCTTCTTCCAAACCATAGGCTGGTGCCGAACGGTAGGGAAGGAAGAAAACCATTTGGCCTAAAGGGGTGTACAGAAGGTAATGACTAAAGACACATGAAGGGATGTGGAGAGGTGGCAAAGAGATATACGGTTACGGTTGTGAATCTGGATAATGGAAGAGACATTACTAGGAATACCAGGATACCCCATCGGAACATTTCAATGTTTCAGTTTCACTGTGTAATGTTAAAGGAAAACTGATTTCCCGATTAGATACTTACTCCAGGGTATGTATTTACCAGGTACGATTCTCACATCTGTATGGTTTTACAGATGATGAGTGGGAGTAAATTATTGGGAATTGGGTGATTATCCTCATTATATCGGGATTCGTTGTAATCAGTGATATTTGAGGAAATCACCTGGGCTGTTTGCCGGTCGGCAAATATTTGGTTTTGAATATCCGCTGTTATGCACCAATTTCAAATTGATATATCTGTACGTCTATTTTCATAGAGTGAGATATACCTTTCTGAAATTATGTCTACGACATTTACCTATATCAGTGGATGGTTAGGTAAGGAGCATTAAACAGCGGTGTAATTCTTCTTAACCATAAGTACAGTTTTCAACCTACGACACACAGTGAATGAGTTATCAGACTCAAGGGACTTATACAAAGGATTGTATGTTGTCCAGGGTCCATCAGGACAGAGGGCTTGGTCCTCGTACTATATTCGGTTTACTTATGACTTCTCTAGTTTTTAGGCAGGTGTTTCGTGGAAACACAGGGTCCAAATTTTGAGAAGTTATAGGTATTTGAATAGAGTAGAGAACCAGGTATAGCAAGTATCGGGATTCTTCAAAGAGATCGAAGATGTAGATACTTGTGTATGGTATTCAGTTGATAGTAATGATAAAGAGATCTTGCTTCTCTTTCAGGTTACTCATAATTGGAAGTATTCCTAAGTTGAGTAACGCTGATCGGCCTCCTTCCATTTAGTTGACATGCGCTGGGGACAGCTGCATGATTTGAATCTGGTTCAATTAAATCAGTGCCTCTGTTTCTATATTGGATATAGAACAGTTCATATCTTAACGATGTTAAGGTACGGGGAGTTGTCCGGTTTATGATTAAAACCAGACACTGGACAACTCAAGGCACGTTTCTGTAATGGCTGTTTGTGGGTTGACCCAGGCTATGACGAGGGTTGACTTTCTACCATCTGGATGAACAATAGCGATATTGTTCTAGACTCGCCACAGTTTTATTAAAAATGGATTTTTTTTCAGAAAACAGTAGTGGGAGTATGGTAGAACTGGAAGTGATTCCAGAACCACAAACGATTACTGAAGATTTGATAAGGAACCTAAAGATTCAATCTGGATTGACATTCCATTGGCCACTCCGCAGATAAGGTGGGTAACTTCAGGCACCCGAGAGGCACTACGGTAGCCTCAAGGACGGTGACAGGGAAGTTCTTGTTTACCCACAATTGCCATTGCTGTTGTTCCAGGTTACGAGACCCGGCGGGAGGATGAGTATAGCGTCGTTCTAAACCAGTTTTAGAAGTGTACGTCTATATGACTCTGCCAGAGGGTTGTCGTAGTCAGTGGGAGCAGCGGAAGCATTGGTGGACAGGTTGCTTATGTCTATTTATAGACTAGAGCAGATGTAGCGGAGAAAGATCATCTATTTCTGACGTGACAGTCATGGGTTTGACTTCATCAGAATAGGGGATGGATCTGTTGAGAAGGTAGTAGGGTGTGATATCCTGGTATTTGGATGACATACACATAGTAGGAAAGGAAACTCCTATACTACAGTCGGTTATACTTTGGTCGTCACACAGTGGTTTCTCCACAAAGGAAATGGATTTTGTATCAGACATACTGGTTACTAGATCTATGGTTTTAGATCTAGATTTGGGTAGTCTCCCAATCTGGGTACTTAGACAGCATTCTAAGGGTATTTAGAATGGACGACTCCTGGCACGGTAGTGTACCTGCAGGTAATGGAGTCACCCTCTCTAAAGGTGTCTTACAGACTAAAGGGGAGAGGGATGTGCATGATTGGCAGATCACTTGCTTAGGCAATTGAGTCAATCATGAGATGTCAAGTACCACACCAGATATTGTTCTTGCACTAGATGCAATAAGCTGACATTAGTCCAATCCTGGAGAAACAGTCGGAAGCAGTTTTAGAACATAAGTGGATGTTCTAGGGATATGATAACGACAGCCTCATTCGGGAAACAGTTATCATTCCAGGCTTCCAAGGTGACATGGACGACAATGAGGTTGTCAGAGTTATAGTTTTCCTTCTGATGAGGGGCAGTATTTTGGACAGGTGGTCCAAGGCAATACTGAGGGAGGCATGGCGCGGAGGATACTGATTAAGTTCAGTTGACGATACAGTCTAAGAAGTTTGGATTTGGAGTTCATTTATGAGCTAGGTCCCATCAGACATCCAGACATATTCTGAGACAGGTATTGCTCTTTTCGGGAGATGGCCTTCTCCGCGAACTGGAGATATAGAGAGACATAGAAAGAAACAACTAAGCAGATCCACTCACTGAGGCTATTCCTCGAACGCAATAGTTCCGCAAACGAGCTTTGTGAGACTGACTAGTAGAGGAGTTGGATGTTCGGTATCACACGGGCTGTGAGTATGCGACATCGCAATAATTAGCCTTGAGTGCAAGTGGGAGATTGTTGGAGATAGTGCCCTCAGAGTCAATTATTAGGTCACAGGTACGTGATTGTAATGATTGAGGGAGGACCTATCCCGGTAGGACAGTCTTACTCGAGATGATAGTATGCTATCTGGTTTACCTTTATCATCGTGTACTGCTTTAGGTGACCTGACACGTCGCTATTACACGTTGATAGAGCCCCTAGGATTCTTGCTTGACCACCAGCAGTATGAGGGCGATCATATAAGTGGGAGCTGGGGTCTATAAGCTTATCCTTAAAAGGTCCCTAGTCGTGGGAGTTTCGAGACTGGGCATCGATACTCCATTAGTAGACTAGCGTATACAGTCGAGACCCCGACGAGGGGCGGTGGCCGGTCTCACAAGCCACTGGTGTCAGTTGGATCACCTAAGATGTATACAGGTGCTCATTGGGTTATGAGTACACCGGACAGGACTCGCCGGGAACATGCTAGTTGGTCATATACCAGACGTCAGATGACAGTTCCCTGGTGACATGTGTGCAGGTTAGTTCATCGACCTGGGGATCGTCATTGTCTCGTGTGAGTTCCCACTGTACTTTGATTACTACCCTACCACGGCTCAAAGGAGTCGTGCAAACAGGTTTTAGATGGGTACAGTCCCGAGCCATATGGAGGCAGTGAGCGTATCTTCAGGGGTTCGTCTCTCCCGGTATTGGGGGTGAGGTCGTGCTGTGTCTAGGAGAGCCATTACACAAAGTCCTTGGCCAAGGCAAGGAGATTTACTGGTAGGTATTCCAGTAGTATCTCAGGGTGTTCTGGGCTACACTCCGACACGACTTGTACCGCTTTTGGGGGTCTGACTTTTACCAACCCACTAGGCCTGCCATGCGATACTCATAGACGAACGGACCGGACTGTACGGATATTGTCACTGACAGGCTCAGTAGGGTTGTCAGGCTGAGTTCGCTCACAGACATCCCTTTTAGTCAGTACCTGGTAGCCCGTTACGTATTGGCTTATACCTCTGACGTGCTAGTGGTTAAATCCACAACCAAGGTGTTGATGAGTCTTTAGAGTCCCCCACATTCAGTTACTCAGCTTTTGGGCGAAAGGTTGTAGAGGCCGTATGGAGATATGGCAAGGTCTGACCAGATACGTGCGGTATTGCACGGATCGGGATCGGACAGTTTGTACTATAGGCCGTATGGATATATGGCAGGGTTCGATCAGATACGTACGGTATTGCACGGATCAGGATCGAACGGATATTACTGGCCGGCTTTGGTATAAGCCGGATCCTAGTATAGTACTGTGTAGAGTTTGTCTCATTGCATTTGTATTTCGGTCGGAATACAAATGCGGGTGTGTATGCACAGTATCGGGGTTTTCCTGTAATTTATTACGGGACCAGTTTTCTGGAGTTGCCAGTTTGCTTTCCGTTTCGGCCAATTTCCATTGTTCCGTTCATTGGCCGAAGATTGGTGGAAGAGGGTTTATTTGCATTGTTGCAAATAGGCATTTGTGGAGGGGTTCTTTGTTTTTTGTAGCATCATGATAGTCTTCATGATGGTGCACCATCCATTGACTTGCTTGACTTCATTCTTCGTGATGGCTTGACTTTGTTAGCATCATGGTTGTTGATGATGGTTGTGTGGAGTGTTGGCATTGCCTTGTGATCATTCCCTTTTGCATGATAGCTTTCCTCTCTCTCTCTTTGGGATTAGATGAGAATGGCTCCCATCTTTTTGATACTCTCTCACTCTTTCACTCTCTCCACCACCATATACATGGCCGGCCACATTGAGGGAGGGGGCTGTCCAAATTTCTTGGGGTGGGATTTTTGTTCTTCTAGCTTTGTAAAATCCCACATGTTTCATCTCCACAAGCTCATATCATTTCCTCCACCAAAAAGGCAATTCCACAACCCCAAAGTGAGACTTGAGGGCTACATATTCTACAGCGAACCTTGGGCACGTCGAGTAGCCGGCTTCGTGCCCGAATTGCCTCGGCATTGAGGTGGGAGCCCGTAAAAGAAGTAGGCGATGTGGTGCACTTCCGGCGACGAGGAGGAGACGGGACATTCCGCAAGAGATCGGGACGATGATGAGAAGACCGGAGGACATGGATCGTCGGTATATCTCTATTCCCTTTCTTGTTGGTAGCTAGGACTAATTAATGGTTCGATCCGGGTAGTAGTGCGCGGCGGTTTGCCAGTTTAAGAAAATTTAAAGTTTATCACCGCTTCCGCTTTTGGCCGTCGGATTGACGGCCGGGGCGCCGCCGTGCACTTACATATACTATATATAATATCTATCTGAACATATCTCATGATCACATCACAGATAACGCAGCAGAAAATATCATATGAAATATTGGATATACTAGGACGTCCGTGTTTTCAATACGAGCCAGTATAAAACAAGGATTCCACGGTCGTGATGAATAGCCAACCCCACACCCCTAGACCCCTACGAGAGCGGCAAGCAACCCTACCAATTCTAGAGTTAGGAGACCCTGACTCGACTCCTCGAGTTGGTCTCCCACCGGACTCAAGAACCCGGTTACTTGTGCTCTAATCCTTGGGTCTATCCTAGTGCGGAAAAGTAAATAATATACAAACGGTGACATCTTCCGCAACCTGGAAGTGCCCCAATAAATGAATATTACATACAAGTTTTTACATGAATGAAAATGAAAAACACTCATCTCACATAAAACCCCCCCGGCTATTCGAACACGACGATCCAATATAACATATCCAGCAACACATAACATCACATGTCATCAACGTAAGTAAATATGCGCATCCCAATTGTCGTTGACATATAGCAACGAAACCGGCGATATCACATATTACACTTATGGTCACAGAAAAGAAAGTATAAAACTACAACAGTTGGAATCCGCAACCTGCATAGACATCGCATGCCTAATCAAATGAATTCCTTAGACATCGCATGCCTAACAATTATACACCCCGCATTTTAGTCTCATTATCGAAAACACTTTTCAATATTAAAGTCGGGCAATTCAACAAGATTCCCGATATCATGATCGAATGCTCGTCGCAAACTTTAGTAGGCGGCCGCACCCCTGATACCGTCGACGAAGTGCACCAAGGCGGAACACCGCTGCCGCGAGCACCCGAATGGATGCTTTCGGCGACGGGGTTCTCCTACAGTCACTTGGTCGGGGCTATGGGGCGTGGCTGTCTATTAAGTTTACCAGCGAGTATCCGCGTACGCTACGTGATTGCGACGAACTTTTGATCGCATCAAAATTCCGTGGCAACCGATCAAGTGAGACTAAACTGTTATGTTTATAATATTCATTCAGTTATCTCATAACTACTTGTGAATTCCAAATATTGTATCACATTCCGGATAAATAGAAAATGTTAAACTTTCCGATCAAACAATCGAACACCCAAGTTTTCCCGATACAGCTCAACACATGATATAAGTTTAAAAACATTCAGTTCATGCCTCAGTACCAACGGTCCAGCCGTAGAAGGGTCAAGCCAACGCCTCACATGTGGCACGCCGTACTGCCCCAAACCCGAAGGTTCAAAGGGCAGTTCAAGACAGTCACATAATCGAGTTAAGGTTTGTTGTCTTCTAGAGGGACCATCGCGTTACTTGCACTACTTGGAACGTCATTAAACTATTGAAAAATCCAACAATTGGAAATTTCCCAGCAGGGAAAAAATGGGTATTTTTATCCGGTCGAACTTTTTAACATATTCTAAAATTACCCGGAAAAACACATGGACAAAGTTTGATAATCCGATCGAATTTACGAACTCCCAATACAACCCAGAAAACTCAACTCTTGAGTATAATTTAAAAATTCCCAGAAAATACAGCACTAATAGATAGGAGTTACTGTGCAAAAACTAATGTAAGAAACGACCGTACGGCCGCGGAACCGCCGCATTAGCCACGCTATTGCTGCGGTTCCGCGGCTATTTGATCGAATTAGAGGTTCCATTTTGTACAGTAATTCTTAGAAACTCCTGCTGCATTTTCTGCATATTTTTAATTCTCAAAAATCCCCGATTTCAAAAAATGTACAGAGAGCAATTTTGAATTAGGGTTTCGGTTCGATCGGATTTCTAACTCCGTCTACACATCGCCTAAGGCTCTAGCTAGGCTCTGATACCACTGTAGGGTTCCTAGGCACACCCATGAGGTTCTACAAGTGATCAAACATGACCAATTCAAATTTTTATGTGCCTACAAACCCTAATACGGATCGTTAACTAGATGTATAGGCGATGCAATGCAAGTAAACAACTTTAACTTAAAGGAAAGGGGCTACAACTTTTGTAGATCCGGTCCTCCACCTCCATAGCGAGGATTGCATCATGAGATGATGACCCAACTAGTTTCGAGCAGGCCATCGAGAGTAGGGACTCTATAAGAATGGCTGGATGCATAGTGATCTGAGATGGAATCCATGTACACCAACAAAGTATGGACTTTGGTTGCTATATCTGAAGGGTTAAATCCCCATCAGGAGCAAGTATATCTTGAGAAGATTACTTGGTGTAGATGGAAAGGTTGAGACTTTCAAAGCTAGTCTTGTTAAAGGTTTTCGTCATCGACCAGGCGTGGATAATGATGAAACCTTTTCAGGTGGCCATGCTTAAGTCCATCCAGATCCTACTTGCCACGGCTACATACCATGACTACGATATCTGGCGGTTGGGTGTCATGACTGCTTTTCTAAATGATGTTTTAGAAGAGAGCGTCTGTAAGTACACAGCCAGAGGGCTTCGTAGATAGTGGGAGCAGCGGAAACGTGTACAAGATGCTTTATAGGATAAAGCAGGTATCGCGGAGTTGGAACATCTGTTTTGATGTGTTAGTCAAAGAGTTTGACATCATCAAAATGGTAGATGAACCTTGTATAAACAAAAAGGTAGTAGGGAGTATGGTGGTGATCCTCGTAGCATACGTGGATGACATACTCAGGATAGGGAAAGAGTTTCCTATGCTACGCTCGATCAATCTCCGCTTATCACAATGATTCTCCATATGGGATCAAAGTGATACCTCCTAAATCCTGGATTTTTGGATCTATGAGATAGATCTAAATGAATGTTAGGATACTCACTAGTTGTAGTGAGAAGGTATCAATCGATCCTGGGGAGAATCACTGGAAGTGTTCCAGGGTGATAAAGACGACTGAATGTCAGTCACAGGCATTGTCTTTACCCTCAGTAAAAGGACGGTATGTTGGAAGAGTTCCAAGCTAGATACCGTGGCATACTAGACGATAAAGGCTCGATACATCGCTACTTAAGATGCCACCAAAGAGGCAGTCTGGATGTATATTTGTTCATGAGATGAACTTAGTTCCTCCCATTGTGTGACAATGGAGTTGTGGCTTATGCCAAGGAACACCCGTCCCATCAGTGATCCAGACATATTCTAAGGCAGTGTCACCTGATCAAGGAGATGGTTGATCTCCAGGGTGATCGAGGTTAGGAGAGTAGACTCAGAGGACAACACGGCGGATCCACTCACAAAGGCCTTTTTCCCAGAGAGAGACTTTTATGGGATGGTTGAGTATGAGATACTACAACCACTGCTATCAGATGGCCCTAGTGCAAGTGGGAGATTGTTAGTTATATGTATGCCCTAGAGGCCATTACTATACATAGGATGTATATTGTAGTGGGTGCTTGGACATATATAGGGAGGACTTTCTTGCTCGACATGATAGTATGCTATCTGGTTACTCTTTACCTTAACGTGTACACCACTTGTCTCTCTGTTACATGTTGGTAAAGCCCTTAGGATGTGTACTTGACTACCTGGACTGTGATGCGGATCATACTAGTGGGGACATGGTAGTCCATAAGTACATCCTTCAAGGTCCCTAGTCGTGGGTGTATCGAGATGGGGCATCGATATACCAGAGTAGACTAGCCTATACCTTCTCGACCCATACAGATGGGCGATGGATGATCCCATATCCATTGGTGTTTGACATCAGAGATGATATACGGGTGCTCAGTGGAGACTGGGTACACTGGACGGACTCCCCGAGAACTCCCAGATGGTATTATACCTTACGTCAGATGGCAGTTCTCTGGTGACACTGGTACAGAGTAGTCTGTTGACCCGAGATCGTCATTGAGTCTGTTGGAGATAGTGCCCTCAGAGTCAATTATTAGGTCACAGGTACGTGATTGTAATGATTGAGGGAGGACCTATCCCGGTAGGACAGTCTTACTCGAGATGATAGTATGCTATCTGGTTTACCTTTATCATCGTGTACTGCTTTAAGTGACCTGACACGTCGCTATTACACGTTGATAGAGCCCCTAGGATTCTTGCTTGACCACCAGCAGTATGAGGGCGATCATATAAGTGGGAGCTGGGGGTCTATAAGCTTATCCTTAAAAGGTCCCTAGTCGTGGGAGTTTCGAGACTGGGCATCGATACTCCATTAGTAGACTAGTGTATACAGTCGAGACCCCGACGAGGGGCGGTGGCCGGTCTCACAAGCCACTGGTGTCAGTTGGATCACCTAAGATGTATACAGGTGCTCATTGGGTTATGAGTACACCGGACAGGACTCGCCGGGAACATGCTAGTTGGTCATATACCAGACGTCAGATGGCAGTTCCCTGGTGACATGTGTGCAGGTTAGTTCATCGACCTGGGGATCGTCATTCGTCTCGTGTGAGTTCCCACTGTACTTTGATTACTACCCTACCACGGCTCAAAGGAGTCGTGCAAACAGGTTTTAGTTGGGTACAGTCCCGAGCCACATGGAGGCAGTGAGCGTATCTTCAGGGGTTCGTCTCTCCCGGTATTGGGGGTGAGGTCGTGCTGTGTCTAGGAGAGCCATTACACAAAGTCCTTGGCCAAGGCAAGGAGATTTACTGGTAGGTATTCCAGTAGTATCTCAGGGTGTTCTGGGCTACACTCCGACACGACTTGTACCGCTTTTGGGGGTCTGACTTTTACCAACCCCCTAGGCCCGCCATGCGATACTCATAGACGAACGGACCGGACTGCACGGATATTGTCACTGACAGGCTCAGTAGGGTGTCAGGATGAGTTCGCTCATCGACGTCCCTTTTAGTCAATAGCTGGTGGCCCGTTACGTATTGGCTTATACCTCTGACGGGCTAGTGGTTAAATCCACAGCCATTGTATTGACGAGTCTTTAGAGTCCACCACATTTTCAGTTACTCAAGCTTTCGGGCGAAAGGTTGTAGAGGCCGTATGGAGATATGGCAAGGTCCGATCAGATACGTGCGGTATTGCACGGATCAGGATCAGACAGTTTGTACTATAGGCCGTATGGTTATATGGCAGGGTTCGATCAGATACGTGCGGTATTGCACGGATCAGGATCGAACAGATATTACTATCCGGTTTTGGTATAAGCCGGATTCTAGTATAGTACAGTGTAGATTTTGTCTCATTGCATTTGTATTTCGGTCGGAATACAAATGCGGGTGTGTATGCACAGTATCGGGGTTTTCCTGTAATTTATTACGGGACCAGTTTTCTGGAGTTGCCAGTTTGCTTTCCGTTTCGGCCGATTTCCATTGTTCCGTTCATTGGCCGAAGATTGGTGGAGGAGGGCTTATTTGCATTGTTGCAAATAGGCATTTGTGGAAGGGGGTCTTTGCATTTTGTTGTATCATGATAGCACCCTCCTTTGACTTGCTTGACTTCATACTTCATGATGGCTTGACTTTGTTAGCATCATGGTTGTTGATGATGGTTGTGGTTGTGTGTGGTTTTTGCTTGTGATCATATTCTTTCATGATGCCTTCTTGCATCATTGCTTCCACCCACCCCTTGACCTTGCTCTCTCTCTCTCTCTCCAATCACACATGAAGGGGGGGGCCGGCCATTCCTTGGAGGGATGGGATTCATTTTCATTTGATGTGTGGAGAAAAATATGATACATTCCTTCTTGAGTATGCTCCATTTTTCTCACCTCTCTCCAAGCTCTTTTTTCCTTCACCAATGGCAATTCCACAAACCCCAAAAATGAGACTTGCTCACTACATATTCTACAACGAACCTTGGGCACGTCGAGTAGCCGGCTTCGTGCCCGAGTTGCCTCGGCATTGAGGTGGGAGCCCGTAAACGATGTAGGCAACGTGGTGCACTTCCGGCGACGAGGATGAGACGGACGGAGATCCCGCGAGGAGATCGGATTGGAGATGAAGACCGGAGGACTTGGATCGTCGGTATATCTCTTTCCCATCTTCTGGTTAGCTTAGACTTGTTAATGGTTACGATCCGGGTGTTTAGTGCGCGGTGGTGCCGGTTTGCTAAGTCCGCAAAATTTAAGTTATTCACCGCTTCCGCATTCCGGCGTCGGTTTGACGGCCGGGGCGCCGCCGTGCACTTACAGTGGTATCAGAGACTCCCCATTAACTTAGTCTAGCTTTGTGTAATGTGTTTTTCTGTTCCGATCGATCGAAATGTCCGAAAACCCCAATACACCCACGACAGTTTCTGTTGAAATTTTTCTGTCTCCAAAAATTTTTCAGGTTGCATAAAAGTACTGTGCTAGAAATTCTAAGAACACTGTTCAAATTCGACGCACTAATCTTCTTACTTGACCGCGGAAGGGCGGCCAAAACCCACGTTTGGCTGCGCTTCCGCCGCAGTCTACAGGGATCAGTGGGTTGGGTTTTTACAGTGGGCTTCTGGGCTTAAATTATGGGTTTTGGAACATTAAAATTGGGCCAATTGTTTCTGTGAGTGCTACAGTTTTCTTTGGGGCCCACTTATTAAAGTTTGATCAATCGGAAATTTTTTAAACACATTTTTCACAGTATTTACATTATATCTGCGACCGTGAATGTCACTCGATCGGTAAATCCGGTCTAACTGCTATAGCCCGGTTAGACGGATTTGCGAACGTGACATTCACGTTGATGTTCTATGTATTTGCTGTGATGTTGCGGATCGGTCGTGGGGATAGCCTGGATGCAATGCTAGTACTGTGCTGTTGTATTATGTACATTTGATATTGCGGGGCGAGCGTCCGACATGTGGACTGCCGTCACTGCCTGATTGTATTATTATTTTGGGGCACGACCTGGTTGCGGTCGATGTACCCGGTGTATGTATATTTTACTTTCTGTACTAGGATTGCCCCGCGGAGGGGTGCACGGATAGCCGGGTTCTAGAGGGCAACAAGCCCGCATCTCATGGCATTGAGACGGAGGGGGCTTCACTCTGGGATTGGCGGGCTATTCGCCGCACTCGTAGGGGGTACAGGTTGACCCAGGAGGGGTGCCCAAGTTGCCGGATTCCGTGAAGTGCTGGGTGGTCCATTCACGGCGCTGAAGGGGGCTGCCTCGCTTCAGGTTTTGGCGGGTGACTTGCCGTGCCCGTAGGGGTCTAGGATTTCATTGCACAGGCTATCCACACGACCAGGGGAACGTCGGGCTTCAGCGGCTCTGTGAAACCCGGGGATCCCAGATATCTGTATTGTTTCTGTGATGCTGTTCATTCTCTGTGATGTTGCATTTTATTCACGCCTTGAGCGAATATAATATATTGGTATATATATTAGTAGATGTTGTATATGTTTTGCATCCACGCTAGTCCAGTCCCCGCTCTGTCGTTAGTAAGCTAACCTAACGGGTAATGACGGGACCCAGTGGCGAATGCGGATGGCATATACGTACATCAGTATATTTTCGTTCTTTTTGGTGTGATCAATTGATGGGACTGCGTTGATTCGGATCAATGCAAGATAAACAAACCTAATCTGATGTTGTTGGAACACTTTTCAAAAAGCTGTTATTGCATGGACGTTCATTTCTGTTTTGCATCGTGGTATTCATTTGGAATATCCTGCTCCTCAGTCGACGAGGCAAGGGCCGAGATCCCTTCACCGGGAGTGACCCCTTGGACAGAAGTTTGCGTCAGGGCATTAACTTCACTATAGCCGATTACTTTTGCTTTGCACCGTGGTATTCAGTTGGAATATCCTGCACCCCATTCTACGGGGAAAGAGCCGAGATCCCTTCACCGGGAGTGACCTCTTTAGTAAAGGTTTTCGTCACTATATTTTCTTAAAAGCTATCCGTTCCTTCGACGATATCAAGTTCTTTACGTTAAAGGTTTTCGCCAGAAACCATTCGTAGCCCTCCGTCGTTTCATATGGGTGGTCAATAGTATTCAAGCTGTGTATGTTGGCCAAAGTCAAGGCACAGTGATTGGTAGCTATTGGGGTATTCATATGCAGCATAGATAGATGCGTTGGTTTGGGACAGTCGTGCTGCCATTTTGGCCAAAGTCAAGGGTATGTACGGGTGGATTCAAATTAACCTGGAGAATGACGGGTAGAACTTGACATGTGACTTATGATATGTTGGCCAAAGTCAAGGTCATAAGAGCATGGGGCAGAAATCACATCGGGAGTTTCAAAAGTACTGAAACTTGCCAGATATGCGCATACCTTCTGGAGTGTGATACCGTGAGCGGATTCCGTCACGTTGTCATGCGATGAGAGTTGGATCCCGATTCCCACTGATGAGTTGGTTTACTCCTCGGGTGACCCCGACTAATTCTTCTTTAAGGTTTGGAGGAGAATTTGAGGTACAGTGGGAGGATTCCAGATTAGATAAATTGGCAACCATTCTGATCTAGGTTAGAGTGCACGCTGAGTGTTTCTTTTCTCTCTCTCTTTGGCAGCGACCATTGACCCGACCCTAAGACTTTGACTCAGTGACCAAGTTGACCGAACCTTCTTAAACACCGGCTTTTGGATTGTCAGAGTTGCAAACCTCATTGCCACTCCTACTTTTACCCTTTTCTCCAGGACACCCCGTTTTACTACGAACGTCCACTTCCATTGGACAAAACCATCGTATGGTTAGATACGAACTCGAAAGAATTTATTCGAGGATGGTTTCCGGTTCTGGAGAAAACGGATAGGATTATTCAGTTGTCTTTTCCTTTTACCCTCTCTCAGGTTACGAGTACTCCTTGGTTTAGGGGTAGTACACCTATTACGCAAATTGGATTGTCTTCTTCCAAACCTTAGGCTGGTGCCGACCGGTAGGGAATGAAGAAAACCAATTAGCATAACGATGGTGTGCAGAAGGTATTAAGTTCAGACAAAGCAAGGGATTAGTAAGAGGGCAAAGTAAATTGCAACAGATATTTCACGACCAAACCAAATATTTCGTTACCACTCCCACATCACCTTTGTATTTCTCCAGGACACTCCGTATCACTACGAAGATCCACAGTTTATTTGGATATTCCATCGTATGGTTATATACGAACTCGAAAGGAACTTGTTCCAGTTCGGGGATGGATCCTGGTTCAGGAGAAATAGGAATAAAGTACATTCAGGTGTCTTTTATCTTCACCTTCTCTCGTGTTGCGAGTGTTCCTAGGATTGGGACAGTACACCCATTATACTTATTGGATAGTCTTCTTCCAAACCATAGGCTGGTGCCGAACGGTAGGGAAGGAAGAAAACCATTTGGCCTAAAGGGGTGTGCAGAAGGTAAAGACTAAAGACATATGAAGGGATTTGGAGAGGTGGCAAAGAACTGTACGGTTACAGTCGTGAATCTGGAAGAGGCATTACTAGGGATACCAGGATACCCCATCGAAACATTTCAATGTTTCAGTTTCACTGTGTACTGTTAATAGAAAACTGATTTCCCGATTAGATACTTACTCCAGGGTATGTATTTACCAGATACGATTCTCATATCTGTATGGTTTTACAGATGATGAGTGGGAGTAAGTTATTGGGAATTAGGTGATTGTCCTCATTATATCGGGATTCGTTGTAATCGGTGATATTTAAGGAAGTCACCTGGGTCATTTGCCGGACGGCAAGTATTTGGTTTTGAATATCCGCCGTTATGCACCAATTTCAAATCGATGTATCTGTACGTCTATTTTCATAGAGTGAGATATACCTTTTTGAAATTATGTCTATGACATTTACCTATATCAGCGGATGGTTAGGTAAGGAGCATTAAACAGCGGTGTAATTCTTCATAACCAAAGGTACAGTTTTCAACCTACAACACACAGGGAATGAGTTGTCAGACTCAAGGGACTTATACAGAGTATTGTATGTTGTCCAGGGTCCATCAGGACAGAGGGGTTGGTCCTCGTACTACATTCAGTTTACTTATGACTTCTCTAGTTTTTAGACAGGTGTTTCGTGGAAACGCAGGGTCCGAATTTGGAGAAGTTACAGGTATTTGAATAGAGTAGAGAACCAGGTGTAGCAAGTATCGGGATTCTTCAAAGAGATCGAAGATGTAGATACTTGTGGTATTCAGTTGAAAGTAATGATTAAGAGAACTAGCTTCTCTTTCAGGTTACTCATAATTGGAAGTGTTCCTAAGTTGAGTAACGCTGATCTGGCCTCCTTCCATTTAGTTGACATGCACTGGAGACAGTTGCATGATTTGAATCTGGTTCAATTAAATCAGTGCCTCTGTTTCTATATTGGATATAGAACAGTTCATATCTTAACGATGTTAAGGTACGGGGAGTTGTCCGGTTTATGATTAAAACCAGACACTGGACAACTCAAGGCACGTTTCTGTAATAGCTGTTTGTGGGTTGACCCAGGCTATGACGCGGGTTGACTTTCTACCATCTGGAAGATCAATAGCAATATTGTTCTTGACTCGCCACAGTTTTAAATTAAAAATGGATTTTTTCAGGAAAACAGTAGTGGGAGTATGGTAGAACTGGAAGTGATTCCAGAACCACAAACGATTACTGAAGATTTGATAAGGAACCTAAAGATTCAATCTGAATTGACATTCCATTGGCCACTCCGCAGATAAGGTGGGTAACTTCAGGCACCCGAGAGGTACTATGGTAGCCTCAAGGACGGTGACAGGGAAGTTCTTGTTTACCCACAATTGCCATTGCTGTTGTTCCAGGTTACGAGACCCGGCAGGAGGATGAGTATAGCGTCGTTCTAAACTAGTTTTAGAAGTGTACGTCTATATGACTCTGCCAGAGGGTTGTCGTAGTCAGTGGGAGCAGCGGAAGCATTGGTGGACAGGTAGCTTATGTCTATTTGTAGACTAAAGCAGATATAGCGGAGATAGATCATCTATTTCTGACGTGACAGTCATGGGTTTGACTTCATCAGAATAGGGGATGGATCTGTTGAGAAGGTAGTAGGGTGTGATATCCTGGTATTTGGATGATATACACAGAGTAGGAAAAGAAACTCCTACACTACGATCGGTTATACTTTGGTCGTCACACAGTTGTTTCTCCACACAGGACTTGGACATTATATCAGACATACTGGTTACTGGATCTATGGTATTAGATCTAGATTTGGGTGGTTTCCCAATCAGGGTACTTGACAGCATTCTAAGAGTATTTAGGATGGACGACTCCTGGCACGGTAGTGTACCTGCAGGTAATGGAGTCACCTTCTCCAAAGGTGTCTTACAGACTAAAGGGGAGAGGGACGTGCATGATTGGCAGATCACTTGCTCAGGCAATTGAGTCAATCATGAGATGTCAAGTACCACACCAGATGTTGTTCTTGCACTAGATGCAATAAGTTGACATTAATCCAATCCTGGAGAAACAGTCGGAAGCAGTTTTAGAACATAAGTGGATGTTCTAGGGATATGATAACGACAGCCTCATTCAGGAGACAGTTATCATTCCAGGCTTCCAAGGTGACATGGACGACAAGGAGGTTGTCAGAGTTATAGTTTTCCTTCTGATGAGGGGCAGTATTTTGGACAGGTGGTCCAAGGCAATACTGAGGGTGGCATGGCGCAGGATACTGATTAAGTTCAGTTGACGATACAGTCTAAGAAGTTTGGATTTGGAGTTCATTTATGAGCTAGGTCCCATCAGACATCCAGACATATTCTGAGACTGGTATTGCTCTTTTCGGGAGATGGCCTTCTCCGCGAACTTGAGACATAGAGAGACATAGAAAGAAACATCTAAGCGGATCCACTCACTGAGGCTATTCCTCGAACGCAATAGTTCCGCAAACGAGCTTTGTGAGACTGACTAGTAGAGGAGTTGGATGTTCGGTATCACACGGGCTGTGAGTATGCGACATCGCAATAATTAGCCTTGAGTGCAAGTGGGAGATTGTTGGAGATAGTGCCCTCAGAGTCAATTATTAGGTCACAGGTACGTGATTGTAATGATTGAGGGAGGACCTATCCCGGTAGGACAGTCTTACTCGAGATGATAGTATGCTATCTGGTTTACCTTTATCATCGTGTACTGCTTTAAGTGACCTGACACGTCGCTATTACACGTTGATAGAGCCCCTAGGATTCTTGCTTGACCACCAGCAGTATGAGGGCGATCATATAAGTGGGAGCTGGGGGTCTATAAGCTTATCCTTAAAAGGTCCCTAGTCGTGGGAGTTTCGAGACTGGGCATCGATACTCCATTAGTAGACTAGTGTATACAGTCGAGACCCCGACGAGGGGCGGTGGCCGGTCTCACAAGCCACTGGTGTCAGTTGGATCACCTAAGATGTATACAGGTGCTCATTGGGTTATGAGTACACCGGACAGGACTCGCCGGGAACATGCTAGTTGGTCATATACCAGACGTCAGATGGCAGTTCCCTGGTGACATGTGTGCAGGTTAGTTCATCGACCTGGGGATCGTCATTCGTCTC
The DNA here is from genome assembly GCA_030015575.1 of Agapanthus africanus. Taxonomy (NCBI): domain Eukaryota; kingdom Viridiplantae; phylum Streptophyta; class Magnoliopsida; order Asparagales; family Amaryllidaceae; genus Agapanthus; species Agapanthus africanus. The sequence continues at coordinate 666,827,716 of CM057341.1, read as the reverse complement.
GTGTGAGTTCCCACTGTACTTTGATTACTACCCTACCACGGCTCAAAGGAGTCGTGCAAACAGGTTTTAGTTGGGTACAGTCCCGAGCCACATGGAGGCAGTGAGCGTATCTTCAGGGGTTCGTCTCTCCCGGTATTGGGGGTGAGGTCGTGCTGTGTCTAGGAGAGCCATTACACAAAGTCCTTGGCCAAGGCAAGGAGATTTACTGGTAGGTATTCCAGTAGTATCTCAGGGTGTTCTGGGCTACACTCCGACACGACTTGTACCGCTTTTGGGGGTCTGACTTTTACCAACCCCCTAGGCCCGCCATGCGATACTCATAGACGAACGGACCGGACTGCACGGATATTGTCACTGACAGGCTCAGTAGGGTGTCAGGATGAGTTCGCTCATCGACGTCCCTTTTAGTCAATAGCTGGTGGCCCGTTACGTATTGGCTTATACCTCTGACGGGCTAGTGGTTAAATCCACAGCCATTGTATTGACGAGTCTTTAGAGTCCACCACATTTTCAGTTACTCAAGCTTTCGGGCGAAAGGTTGTAGAGGCCGTATGGAGATATGGCAAGGTCCGATCAGATACGTGCGGTATTGCACGGATCAGGATCAGACAGTTTGTACTATAGGCCGTATGGTTATATGGCAGAGTTCGATCAGATACGTGCGGTATTGCACGGATCAGGATCGAACAGATATTACTATCCGGTTTTGGTATAAGCCGGATTCTAGTATAGTACAGTGTAGATTTTGTCTCATTGCATTTGTATTTCGGTCGGAATACAAATGCGGGTGTGTATGCACAGTATCGGGGTTTTCCTGTAATTTATTACGGGACCAGTTTTCTGGAGTTGCCAGTTTGCTTTCCGTTTCGGCCGATTTCCATTGTTCCGTTCATTGGCCGAAGATTGGTGGAGGAGGGCTTATTTGCATTGTTGCAAATAGGCATTTGTGGAAGGGGGTCTTTGCATTTTGTTGTATCATGATAGCACCCTCCTTTGACTTGCTTGACTTCATACTTCATGATGGCTTGACTTTGTTAGCATCATGGTTGTTGATGATGGTTGTGGTTGTGTGTGGTTTTTGCTTGTGATCATATTCTTTCATGATGCCTTCTTGCATCATTGCTTCCACCCACCCCTTGACCTTGCTCTCTCTCTCTCTCTCCAATCACACATGAAGGGGGGGGGCGGCCATTCCTTGGAGGGATGGGATTCATTTTCATTTAATGTGTGGAGAAAAATATGATACATTCCTTCTTGAGTATGCTCCATTTTTCTCACCTCTCTCCAAGCTCTTTTTTCCTTCACCAATGGCAATTCCACAAACCCCAAAAATGAGACTTGCTCACTACATATTCTACAACGAACCTTGGGCACGTCGAGTAGCCGGCTTCGTGCCCGAGTTGCCTCGGCATTGAGGTGGGAGCCCGTAAACGATGTAGGCAACGTGGTGCACTTCCGGCGACGAGGATGAGACGGACGGAGATCCCGCGAGGAGATCGGATTGGAGATGAAGACCGGAGGACTTGGATCGTCGGTATATCTCTTTCCCATCTTCTGGTTAGCTTAGACTTGTTAATGGTTACGATCCGGGTGTTTAGTGCGCGGTGGTGCCGGTTTGCTAAGTCCGCAAAATTTAAGTTATTCACCGCTTCCGCATTCCGGCGTCGGTTTGACGGCCGGGGCGCCGCCGTGCACTTACAGAGTCTTGTGTGGTTCCCACTGTGCTTTGATTTCCACCTTACCACGTCCAAGAGGGCGTGCAAAACGGTGGTTTTTGGGTACAGTCCCGAATCACATGGAGGCAATAAGCGATAGGAGGGGATTCGTCTCTCCCGGTATAGGGAGTTGATGTTGCGCTGTGTTCGATTGTCTATAACAGGAAATCCCTGGCCAGGGTTGCTGAGATTTACTGGTAAGTGTTACCAGTAGTTTCTCGAATTGTTATAGACCTCATATCGACACGACTTATCGAGCTATTGGGGTCTGACGTTTACCACCCCTAGGCGAGATATGCGACATATCAGACGATCAGATCGGACTGTACGGTAAGTGTTACTGGTTGGATTCACAGGAGTGTGAGCGGGCTTGCTCGTCGATCTTCTGATCGCTCAATACCCGGGTGGCCGTTACGTTTAGCAGACCGCTTGCGGCTTATGGGTGTTTGATATGATCATCACATGCTGCCGGCGTATTGACGAGTCTTTAGAGTCCTACACAGAGGTTTCCTGGCTCAAGCGAAACGAAATAGGAGCGCATATGAGATATGTGCGGGACCGAGAATAATGCGTGTATGTGATACCGTATTCTATACTCGCGATGAATGTATCGATATGGTTGTATGCGATATAACCTAGTTATCGAATCAAGGATTGATTCGATAAATCGATACATTGTATATTAGTCGGTTATATGCGATATGGCCGGATCGTTAAATCAAGTGTTGATTTAATGATTTAATGCATAATTATATATTTGATATATTACTTTGTATTAACTAGTATTGGTTCACTTTAAATGGTTTTTCTCACTTGTTCATTTGCATATTGTATATGTGATATAGTTTTGTGCACTTGAATGTATCATGTTTGATGATACATGATAGTTTGGTGTATGGTTTAAACCATGGTTGGTTAATGGTTAGGGTTTCTTATGCTTCATTTACTTATTCTTTTATTTATTCATTGATTTGTGAAAGAAATAAAATGGTGGCCATTTTGGATTATCCTTGAAGCTTCATGAAGCTTTGAAATGGTTGACCATTTTGTTTCTTTCTCTAACCCTAACCATACAACCTAACCTTAGTTAATTCTCTACACCTAACTAGAGTTGGATTATGATAAGTATTCATGGATTTTCTATTTTGCAAAAAAAACTTATCATATTCATTCTTATCTTCTTCTTCTTCTTCTTCAAGATGAAGAACCTTGATTCCATCAATGGTGATTGATGAAAATGAGTGAGAAATCCAATTCTAAAGTGAACCCACTTCCTATTTCTTCATCCTCTACCTCTTGCCAAGTAGTATAGGGTGTTTCCTTCACAAGTTATCATGGCTTGGTGAAGGTGGAGCTTGATCCAGTGATGCCTCGACGTAGATCATCTTCGGCATCGTCGTCGATGACCTAGCCCGCTCTTTCTCCGATGAAGCCGATGCTAGAGCCCGGGATCCGTTTTGGACAGCGAGGAGACATCATCACGGAGCTATGGAGGTGGAGCACCGGATCTACAAAGGTTGTATTTCCGTATACCATTTAGTTAAGTTGTTAACTAGGTTCTTTTTCGCCTAAACTTCTAGCCAACGATCCGTATTAGGGTTTCTCGGCACCCCTAAAATTTGAAATTGGCATGGTTGATGCTTTGTGAGACCTCATTAGGGTGCCTAGGAACCCTACAGTGGTATCAGAGCCTAGTTAGAGCCTTAGGCGATGCGTAGACGAAGTTTGAAACCCGATCGAACCGAAACCGTAACCCTAATATTGCTCTCTGTACATTTTTGAAAATCGTGGATTTTTGAGAATTAAAAATATGCAGAAAACTCAGTAGAAGATTATAAGAATTACTGTATAAAACGGGTCCCCTGAATCCATCAAAGCGCGGCGGAACCGCGGCATTAGCATGCTAATGCGGCGGTTCCGCGGCCCTTTTGTATCCTCTTGCAATAAATTTTGCACAGTAATTCCTAGTTTGTAGTGCTGAGTTCTCTGGGTATTTTTAAATTTTATTCAAGAGTTCAATTTTCCGGGGTTGTTTTGGGGATTCGGTGTTTCGATCGGAGTGTCAGATTTTGTCTATGTGGCTTTCCGGATAATTTTAGAATATGTTAAAAAGTTCGACCGGATATAAATACCCACTTTTTCCCCTGTCGGAAAATTTCCAAGTGTTGGATCTTTCCGTAGTTTAAAGACATTCTAAGTAGTGCAAGTAACGCAATGGACCCTCTAGAAGACAACAAACCTTAACTCGATTATGTGACTGTCTTGAACTGCCCTTTGAACCTTAGGGTTTGGGGCAGTACGGCGTGCCACATGTGAGGCGTTGGCTTGACCCTTCTACGGCTGGACCGTTGGTACTGAGGCACGAACTGAATGTTTTTAGACTTGTTTCATGTGTTGATCTGTATCGGGAAAACTTGGGTATTGAATGTTCGATCGGAAAGTTTAACATTTTCTGTTTATCTGGAATATGATACAATAATTGGAATTCACAAGTAGTTATGAGATAACTGAATGAATGATATAAACGTAGCACTTTAGTCTCACTTGATCGGTTGCCACGGAATTTTGATGTGATCAAAAGTCCGTCGCAATCACGTAGCGTACGCGGATACTCGCCGGGTAAACTTAATAGACAGCTACACCCCATAGCCCCGACCAAGTGACTGTAGGAGAACCCCGTCGCCGAAAGCATCCGTTCGGGTGCTCGCGGTGGCGGTGTTCCGCCTTGGTGCACTTCGTCGACGGCGTCGGAGGTGCGGCCGTCTACTGAAGTTTGCGACGAGAATTCGATCAGGATGTCGGGAATCTTGTTGAATTGCCCGACTTGATAGTGAAAAGAGTTTTCGATTTTGAGACTAAAATGCGGGGTTTATAATTGTTAGGCATGCGATGTCTAAAGAATTCATTTGTTCAGGCATGCGATGTCTGAGGTGGTTGCGGATTCCAACTGTTGTAGTTTTACCCTTTCTTTTGTGTGACCGTAAGTGTAATATGTGATGTCGACGGTTTCGTTGCTATATGTCAACGACAATTGGGATGCGCATATTTACTTACGTTGATGACATGTGATGTTATGTGTTGCTGGATATGTTATATTGGATCGTCGTGATTGAACAGCCGGGGGTTTTTATGTGAGATGAGTGTTTTTTCATTTTCATTCATGTAAAAACTTGTATGTAATATTCTTTTATTGGGGCGCTTCCAGGTTGCGGAAGATGTCACCTTTTGTATATTATTTACTTTTTCGCACTAGGATAGACCTAAGGAGGAGGGCATAAGTAACCGGGTTCTGGAGTCCAGTGGGAGACCAACTCGAGGAGTCGAGTCCGGGTCTCCTAACTCTAGAATTGGTAGGGTTGCTTGCCGCTCTCGTAGGGGTCTAGGGGTGTGGGTTTGGCTATTCATCACGACCGTGGAATCTGTGTTTTATACTGGCTCGTATTGAAAACACGGACGTCCTAGTATATCCAATATTTCATATGATTCTTCTGCTGCGATATCTGTGATGTGATCATGTGATGTTCTGTGATAGATACTATATATAGTATATATGATATATTATATAGACGTTACTTATGTTTTACACCCGCACTAGCCCTGCCCCGCTCTGCCGTTAGTTACCTAACCTAACGGTGCACGAGGGGACATCGAGGCGAATGCGGATGGCATAAGTGTACGTCGTATTTATCTGTGATGTTTAGGTACTTAAATGATGGGACTTCATTAATGTGATTAATGAAATAAAAGAAACCTAAGATGTTGTAGAATCGAATTTCAAAACAAAACAGGTAGCTACAGTTCTTGCTTTGCACAGCGGTATATATGATATATCCTGCACCTTATTCGATGAGGAAAGGACCGAGATCCCTTCACCGGGAGTGACTCCTTTAGCAATAACTGGCAGATGCTACAACTCTCGGTTTGTCTTTTGATTGCTTTTATGAGTTTTGCTTTGCACAGTGATATATATGATATATCCCGCACCTCATTCGACGAGGAAAGGACCGACGATCCCTTCACCGGGAGTGACTCCTTTAGCAAAACTAGAAAAGCCTCAAAAGCACTCCATTTTTAAAATCATTTGATTCTACAACGATATCAAGTTCATTACGCAATAGGTTTTCAGAAAAACCTGTCGTAGCCCTCCGTCATTTCAGATAAGTACTAGTTAATATTCGTGCTACGTTTGTTGACTATGTTAAGGCGTAGTGTGCGGTAGCTAATTAGTGCTTATCTGCATAAGCATATGATGTGATTGGATTAGGGTAGTCGTGCGACTTTGTTGACTATGTTAAGGGTCGTGCGGGTGGGTTTAATTCAATCGGGAAATGACGGGTTGAACTTGACTAGCACTTATGATTTGTTGACTATGTTAAGGTCATATAGCTGCTAGGGGCAAAATATTATCGGGAATTTCAAGTGTTGAAATTTGCAATGAGATTGCATACCTTCTATAAGATAGTTGGATCCCGATACCCACTGCGAGTAATTGTTACTCCTGGGAGAGTTTTACACATTACAATTAGCCGATCAAGTAGGTGTCTAGAAAGGTGTTAACAAGGTTACGCCTCTGGGAAAACGAGGTTTACATTAATTAGGTCCGTACGAAAGCACGGGGAACCTCCCTCAAAGTACCGACACTGGCCTGGCTGAAAGATTGGCGAACTTGTAGTTTGTAATTAATCCCGGCTAGTCTTTCCTTTTAGGGTTTGAAGGAAGATTTGATAAAAAGCAGTGGGAGCAATCCTGATTAGATAAAATAATAACCAATCTATTCTTGCAAGAGCGCACGCTGAGTGTTTTCTTCTCTCTCTCTCTCCTGGTAGCGACCATGTCACGCCTTAATCAAGATAATAATACGAATTATTGACCGAACCCGCTTGTTATACTGAGCTGGGGAACGTTAGTCCCGCTCCAACTTATAATTATTATAAGACCGAGCAGGATATTGGGGAATACCAGATTTCCCGTGCCGCCCAAACGAAGAGAGTGCATGCTGATGCATCATCTTCGGGTGTGTTCATTACAAAGAACTGTTTCTCTGTATCCTCTACGTCCTGGGTTTGTGATACCAGATCAGGATCCCAGATATGTAATCTGTTACATAGGGCTACAGAAAGGTAGAGAACTGAGAACGGGTGATAAGTTTCATGAGGCAGAAAACGGGGCAAGTGTTGCAGCCAAGTCTGTTGGTCACTGTCACCCTGTATTCCAAATACATTGATTCTGAACGAATGTTATTAGATATCGAACCTGATATACAAAATCATATCAGTCACTTTACTAGTAAAGAAAGGATATAATTTTGTATTGATGGATAATGTTCTTGAACATTTCCTATATCAAAAGTTGATCGGTTCAGGCACGTTATCTAAAAGCATTGATGTTCTAAATCAAACTACAGTTCTTAGTATATGGAACACACACAAGAGGAAGAGTTCAGAAATGAACGAATTCTTCTTGAGGCATTGTAGACTAGGTCATATCAATGCGACCCAACTGGCTGAAGTTACATTTTAGATGCATATTTAAATCAGTTTGAATTTACATCTTGTGAAACTTGCCAGTCATGTCACAAAGATAAGATGACCATAGCTCTGTTTATTGGAAACAGAGAAAGAGTTAGTGAACTCTTGGGATGATACATGTTGATGTATGTAGGTCCCCTGTCTACAAATGCCAAGACCGGTTCTTTATACTTCATTACGTTCTCTGATAATCTCTCAAGATTCAGACATATGTTCCTGTTGAAACACAAGCCCGAACCTTTTGAGATATTCACAGAATATAAGTTAGAAGTAGAGAACCAAAATAAAGGTATAAGTATTATGTCCTTTGATGTGATCAAGGAGGAGAATACTTGAGCACGGAATTCCTGGATTATTCTAAAGGAGAATGAGATTCTCTCTCAGCATTACTCCTCCGTATACACCATTGCACGATGGTATATCGAGGAGGAGCAATCACACCCTATTTGATAAGGTGTGCTCTATGATGAGTACTACTGAGTGACCTATTTCCTTTTTGGGAGTTATGCACTTGAGAAGCTGCATACCTATTGAATAGGGTTCTGATCAAATCAGTTGCCTACCACTTCATATGTGATATGGAAAGGGAAGAGCCCATATCTTAAGTTAGTTAAGATTTGGGGTTGTCCGGCCTATGTCTGAAAGGCAAAATCCGGACAAGCTCGAGGCAAGGACTGTTATGTAGAACTGGAAATGTTCCAGCTATACAAACTGCAGCTGATGATTTGGTAGAACTGAAGGATTCATTAGTAACCAACGAACCTCAGCCTCTCCGCCGATCTAGTAGGGTTCCTCACCTACCTGAGAGATACTTCGGTTTCTCTATGACAGTGGGAGCGAGGATTGCATCATGAGATGATGACCCAACTAGTTTCGAGCAGTCCATCAAGAGTAGGGACTCTGTAAGAATGGCTGGATGCATAGTGATCTGAGATGGAATCCATGTACACCAACAAAGTATGGACTTTGGTTGCTATATCTGAAGGGTTAAATCCCCATCAGGAGCAAGTATATCTTGAGAAGATTACTTGGTGTAGATGGAAAGGTTGAGACTTTCAAAGCTAGTCTTGTTAAAGGTTTTCGTCATCGACCAGGCATGGATAATGATGAAACCTTTTCAAGTGGCTATGCTTAAGTCCATCCAGATCCTACTTGCCACGGCTACATACCATGACTACGATATCTGGCGGTTGGGTGTCATGACTGCTTTTCTAAATGATGTTTTAGAAGAGAGCGTCTGTAAGTACACAGCCAGAGGGCTTCGTAGATAGTGGGAGCAGCGGAAACGTGTACAAGATGCTTTATAGGATAAAGCAGGTATCGCGGAGTTGGAACATCTGTTTTGATGTGTTAGTCAAAGAGTTTGACATCATCAAAATGGTAGATGAACCTTGTATAAACAAAAAGGTAGTAGGGAGTATGGTGGTGATCCTCGTAGCATACGTGGATGACATACTCAGGATAGGGAAAGAGTTTCCTATGCTACGCTCGATCAATCTCCGCTTATCACAATGATTCTCCATATGGGATCAAAGTGATACCTCCTAAATCCTGGATTTTTGGATCTATGAGATAGATCTAAATGGATGTTAGGATACTCACAAGTTGTAGTAAGAAGGTATCAATCGATCCTGGGGAGAATCACTGGAAGTGTTCCAGGGTGATAAAGACGACTGAATGTCAGTCACAGGCATTGTCTTTACCCTCAGTAAAGGGACGGTATGTTGGAAGAGTTCCAAGCTAGATACCGTGGCATACTAGACGATAAAGGCTCGATACATCGCTACTTAAGATGCCACCAAAGAGGCAGTCTGGATGTATATTTGTTCATGAGATGAACTTAGTTCCTCCCATTGTGTGACAATGGAGTTGTGGCTTATGCCAAGGAACACCCGTCCCATCAGTGATCCAGACATATTCTAAGGCAGTGTCACCTGATCAAGGAGATGGTTGATCTCCAGGGTGATCGAGGTTAGGAGAGTAGACTCAGAGGAAAACACGGCGGATCCACACACAAAGGCCTTTTTCCCAGAGAGAGACTTTTATGGGATGGTTGAGTATGAGATACTACAACCACTGCTATCAGATGGCCCTAGTACAAGTGGGAGATTGTTAGTTATATGTATGCCCTAGAGGCCATTACTATACATAGGATGTATATTGTAGTGGGTGCTTGGACATATATAGGGAGGACTTTCTTGCTCGACATGATAGTATGCTATCTGGTTACTCTTTACCTTAACGTGTACACCACTTGTCTCTCTGTTACATGTTGGTAAAGCCCTTAGGATGTGTACTTGACTACCTGGACTGTGATGTGGATCATACTAGTGGGGACATGGTAGTCCATAAGTACATCCTTCAAGGTCCCTAGTCGTGGGTGTATCGAGATGGGGTATCGATATACCAGAGTAGACTAGCGTATACCTTCTCGACCCATACAGATGGGCGATGGATGATCCCATATCCATTGGTGTTTGACATCAGAGATGATATACGGGTGCTCAGTGGAGACTGGGTACACTGGACGGACTCGCCGAGAACTCCCAGATGGTATTATACCTTACGTCAGATGGCAGTTCTCTTGTGACACTGGTACAGAGTAGTCTGTTGACCCGAGATCGTCATAGAGTCTTGTGTGGTTCCCACTGTGCTTTGATTTCCACCTTACCACGTCCAAGAGGGAGTGCAAAACGGTGGTTTTTGGGTACAGTCCCAAATCACATGGAGGCAATGAGCGATAGGAGGGGATTCGTCTCTCCCGGTATAGGGAGTTGATGTTGCGCTGTGTTCGATTGGCTATAACAGGAAATCCCTGGTCAGGGTTGCTGAGATTTACTGGTAAATGTTACCAGTAGTTTCTCGAATTGTTATAGACCTCATATCGACACGACTTATCGAGCTATTGGGGTCTGACGTTTACCACCCCTAGGCGAGATATGCGACATATCAGACGATCAGACCGGACTGTACGGTAAGTGTTACTGGTTGGATTCACAGGAGTGTGAGCGGGCTTGCTCGTCGATCTTCTGATTGCTCAATACCTGGGTGGCCGTTACGTTTAGCACACCGCTTGCGGCTTGTGGCTGTTTGATATGATCATCACCTGCTGCCGGCGTATTGACGAGTCTTTAGAGTCCTACACAGAGGTTTCCTGGCTCAAGCGAAACGAAATAGGAGCGCATATGTGATATGTGCGGGACCGAGAATAATGCGTGTATGTGATACCGTATTCTATGCTCGCGATGAATGTATCGATATGGTTGTATGCGATATAACCTAGTTATCGAATCAAGGATTGATTCGATAAATTGATACATTGTATATTAGTCGGTTATATGCGATATGACCGGATCGTTAAATCAAGTGTTGATTTAATGATTTAATGCATAATTATATATTTGATATATTACTTTGCATTAACTAGTATTGGTTCACTTTAAATGGTTTTTCTCACTTGTTCATTTGCACATTGTATATGTGATATAGTTTTGTGCACTTGAATGTATCATGTTTGATGATACATGATAGTTTGGTGTATGGTTTAAACCATGGTTGGTTAATGGTTAGGGTTTCTTATGCTTCATTTACTTATTCTTTTATTTATTCATTGATTTGTGAAAGAAATAAAATGGTGGCCATTTTGGATTATCCTTGAAGCTTCATGAAGCTTTGAAATGGTTGACCATTTTGTTTCTTTCTCTAACCCTAACCATACAACCTAACCTTAGTTAATTCTCTACACCTAACTAGAGTTGGATTATGATAAGTATTCATGGATTTTCTATTTTGCAAAAAAAACTTATCATATTCATTCTTATCTTCTTCTTCTTCTTCTTCAAGATGAAGAACCTTGATTCCATCAATGGTGATTGATGAAAATGAGTGAGAAATCCAATTCTAAAGTGAACCCACTTCCTATTTCTTCATCCTCAACCTCTTACCAAGTAGTATAGGGTGTTTCCTTCACAAGTTATCATGGCTTGGTGAAGGTGGAGCTTGATCTAGTGATGCCTCGACGTAGATCATCTTCGGCATCGTCGTCGATGACCTAGCCCGCTCTTTCTCCGATGAAGCCGATGCTAGAGCCCGGGATCCATTTTGGACAGCGAGGAGACATCATCCCGGAGCTATGGAGGTGGAGCACCGGATCTACAAAGGTTGTATTTCCGTATACCATTTAGTTAAGTTGTTAACTAGGTTCTTTTTCGCCTAAACTTCTAGCCAACGATCCGTATTAGGGTTTCTCGGCTGCCCTAAAATTTGAAATTGGCATGGTTGATGCCTTGTGAGACCTCATTAGGGTGCCTAGGAACCCTACAGATGCCCCGTCTCGATATTCCCACGACTAGGAACATTGAAGGATGTACTCATGGACTACCCAGGCCCCACTAGTATGATCTGCATCATAGTCCTGGAAGTCGAGTACACATCCTAAGGGCTTTATCAACATGAAACAGAGAGACAGAAAGTATACATGTTAAGATAAAGAGCAACCAGATAGCGTACTATCATGTCGAGCAAGAAAGTCCTACCTATATATGTCCCAGCATCCACTACAATATACATCCAATGTACAGTAATGGCCTCTAGGGCATACATATAACTAACATTGGCGGCGGTACACCATGGTATAGGTGTGATAACCCTGCAATGCCAATGGCCAGTCGCGCTCCTTCGGCTATGCGATGTGTAGGGTAGAAGACAGAGGCTCTCATAAAACGGCGGTGCATCGGCATGGCGAACCAGCTGAGCCAGAGACTGATGAAGCTTACGAAGAATGTTTCTTCGTTTATTCCAGGAGCAGCGATTGCATCAAAGGTTAAGGTTGACGAATTTGGAATATAAAAGTGCAGCAGATCTTCTTCTTTAGCCGGCAATTTCTCCAAGCCGAATCCGAAGGAATCTTCGACCTTTGCAAATTTCGGCGCTTTCTTGGATAGAGCATCTTTACGAAGAAAGCAAGCGATGAAAGCGTCAAAAGTAACACCTTGCCCTTATGATGCCATGAACAGGCTCTCAAAAACACCTAAGGCCTTGATTAGAATTGGGTGCTTGTGCTGAATGGCATTCTCGGTTGTCAAGCCTTCAAGCATGGCTGGCACTGTAGCAAAAATGTACTCATCACGGGGTAATAATTCTTCATAGTGCTCTCCCCTAATTGGCAGCCCTGAAATCTCACGAAATTCCTCCAGTGAAATGGAGACTTCGTGGTCCCCTAGTAGAAACGTATTCGTTGGAAGATTCCACTGGTTTAAAAAGTTCTTGACCCACCAGACGTAGGGGCATGGTAGTAGAAAAGCGACGCGTATGCCGCTTTATACAGCCTAACTTTCTGCAACCGTGAGTGTTGGGAGGAGAGAATGTACTGGGCCCAAAGAATGTATCCCATTGGATGTCGCAGGGTAACGCCTATCTTGTAAACCTGCCCCCAAGGTCGAGCTTCACCTTGACATATTCGGCATCCCAAAATATCGATGGCCATCAAGGGTTGATTGGGTATCCCCGTCGTTGATGGCTCAAGCCGGCCCTCGGGAGTCTAATTGAACGCCTCCACTGCATAAGCAGTACGCGAGCGCTCCATGAATGAAATCGAGCGGATGGGTTCTGTTGGAAATCCACATGTAAAACTACGGCGGCCCTTGATAATATGACCGTACCAAATCCCCCATAGAAGAAGGATCTTTTTGTCCTTGTTATGTTCCCTAATCATAGCCATAGCTTTCTCGTCTGATGGCGACTGTGGAAAAGAAACCTCCAAGCATGTGTAAGGGGAGTAGGGAAGTAACGTCATTGTACCTAAAGAAAGGGGACAAACAAAAAAAACTCATTAATAATAGGTGTGACTTTGTTTTATAGGACTACTAACTACAAATCCAGTGGGCCCCACGAAATCAAAATGGCGGCTCACCAATGATGAGGCAAGATGAACATTATGAGAATCCAAAAGGATTCTCATTAAAAAAACAGTGGGTTTTAAAAAAAACTCTGAACATTCTCGAAAAGTGAGTTCTGTTAAAAATAAACAACAGATTCAAATCTGTAAAAGGGGTATTAATGTTAGTTATATATATATGCCCTGGAGGCCATTGTTATACATATGATGTATATTATAGTGGATGCTTGCATATATATATATAGAGGACTTTCTTGCTCGACATGATAGTATGCTATTTGGTTTTCCTTTATCTTAACTTGTTGACTTGTATTGGTTTACTATCTTGCTTTCACTTGTCGATAAATCCCATAGTATATGTACTCGACTACTAGGACTATGATGCAGATCATACTAGTGAGGACAGGGTAGTCCAAGAGTACATCCTATAACTGTTCCTAGTCGAGAGAGTATTGAAACAGGGCATCGATACTCCAGAGTAGACTAGCGTATACGCTTCACGACCCATATGATGGGCAATGGATGATCCCATATCCATTGGTGTTTGAGATCAGAGTAGGTATACGGGTTCTTAGTGGAGACTGGGTACACTGAACGGACACACCGAGAACTCCTAGATGGTATTATACCTATCATCAGATAGCAGTTCTCTAGTGACAGTAGTACAGGTTAGTCTGTAGACCCGAGATCGTCATAGAGTCTTGTGTGATTCCCACTGTGCTTTGATTTCCACCTTACCACGTTCACGAGAACGTGCAAAATGGTGGCTTTTGGGTACAGTCCCGAATCACATGGAAGCAATGAGCGATAGGAGGGGTTTCGTCTCTCCCGGTATTGGGAGTTGATGTTGCGCTGTGTTCGATTGGCCATAACTGGAAGTCCTTGGCCAGGGCTGATATGGAGACCTACCGGTAAGTGTTATCAGTATTTTCTCGACCCGTTATGAGCCTCACATCGACACGAATTATAGGTTACTAGGGTCTGACGTTTACCACCCCTAGACTAGATATGCGACATATCAGACGAAGAGACCGGACTGTACGGGAGTGTTACTGGTTGGATTCACAGGAGAATGTATATGCTTGCTTGTTGATCTTCTGATCGCTCAATACGTGTGTGGCTGTTACGTTTAGCTGACCGCTTGCAGCTTGTAGGTGTTTGAAATGATCATCACCTACTGCCGGCGTATTGATGATTCTTTAGAGTCTTACACAGAGGTTTCTTGGCTCAGGCCAAACGAAGTAGGAGCATATATGTGATATGTGCGGGACCGAGATTAATACGATATGAGATGCCGTATTTTATTCTCGCGATTTGTGATATCGGCCGGGTATATGTGATATAGCCGGGATATCGGATCAAGTGTTGATTCGATAAAATGATACATGCTATATTAGTCGGTTATATGTAATATAGCCGGATTATCAGATCAAGTGTTGATTCGATAATTTAATGTATAATTATATATGTGATATATTATATTGCATTGACTAACATAAGCTCACTTAAATGATTCTTTTTCTCACTTGGATAATACATTGATATATATGTGATATATGTTAATTGTATTATTTTCTTTTGTTACATTAAATATTATATATGTGATATATAATATTGCAAAATGTTAGGGTTACAAATGCAACTAAAGTTATGAGATTAAACCATGTTAGGGTTTGGATTAGGGTTAGTGTTTTGGATTAAGTTTTGGATGAGCTTTGAGGAAGCTTCATGATGGTTTGACTTAGTCCACTCTCTTTGATATTTTTGGAAGATATTTGTTAACCCAACCCAAACCTTAACCCATGGTTTATTCTCTACAAGGGTTAAGCATGTCATGCTTAACTCTAGGTTGCAATTATAACCACAACAATAATTCATTATTCATCACAAAAGAAACTTCATCTTCATCTTCCTTTCTTGGAAAAGCTTTTCTAGCTTTTGGTTTGCGATGATTTAAAGTGAGTTAAAGAAAAAAAAAGAGAGCAAAATTCCTACTTCATTATCCTCATCTATTCTAGCCACTTAGATTAGGGTGTTCACTTCACTAATACCTAATTAGAGAAGTGTGAGCTTGGGTTAGTGTTGCTTCAAGGTAGATCATCTTAGAAAAGGAAGACTTCAAGCAAGATGCCTCATTCACCTCATGGAGCCTCTCTAAAGTCTGGGTTCTTGATGATCGCAGCGAAGAGACTTCAACTCGTAGCGTATAAAGTGAAAGAACGGACTACAAAGATTGTTATCCCTAACTCTTAGAAGTAAAGTTGTTTAATTGGTTGTTTGGTTTGATTTTCTAGTTAAAGTTCCTAGGTTTAGGGTTATCTTCAATGGCAAAATTTTAACTTGGCATGGATGATGCCTCCCGAAACCTTGCTGCCGTTGTAGGTAACCCAACAGGGGTATCAGAGCCTAGCTAGAGAATTAAACGGATAAGTGTAGGATTACGAAACCGAAACAACTCCGAAACATCCGTATCGAAACCCTAGTTTCTGTAAATTTTTCAGAGTGTCAAAAAATGTTCCAAACAATTGCAGGGTGATGTATGTAATACAATATGAGCACTGTACAAATTTCATCCCATTCCAAAAAAATTTGGCTGAGATCACCCCCCAAAACCGGCCACATCAGATCCCCCAGGGCTGGAATTTGCACAGTGTTTAAAGCTCTGGGTTTTGATACTTTTGGTGTTGTTTGTGTTTGCTAATTTTTCATGTGATGTTATCTTTTAGCAAAGGCAATTCGGAGTGTTTCGTATTCGTAATTCTAGCTTTTGTTTCGGTTATTTAGACGATATTAAAAAGTTCGATCAGATATCAAATACCCACTTTAACCCCTTCCGGAAAATTTTCAAGTGTTGGATTTTTCTTTTGTTAAAGAACATTCAAATAGCGTGCAAGTGATGCGGTGAACCCTCTAGAAGAACAAAACCTTAACTCGATTTTGTGACCGTCAAAACCGCCACTAAACCATAGGGTTTGTGGTAGTTTAGCGGTGCTACAAGTGAGGCATTGGTTGACCCTTCTACGGCTGGTTCACTACTACTGTGGCATGTGATGGATACTTCTAAATTACGCTCAAGTGTTGAGCATTTTGGGAAATTTTGGGTGTTTGTTGATTCGATCGGAATGTTTAACATCGTCTAACTTTTTCTGTAATGTGACAAAATATGTGGAATTCATATAGTTAGGCATGAAATCCGTAATATGTGGTATTTCGGGTTTACGATGTCTAAGGAGATTATGGATTCCAAATGTTGTAGTTTTTCACTTTCTTTTCTGTTACTGTAAGTGTAATATGTGGTGTATTGCCGGTTTCGTTGCTATATATCAACGACAATTAGGATACGCATATTTTCTTACGCCGATGACATGTGATGTTATGTGTTGCTGTGATATGTTATATTGGATCGTCGTGTTTTGAATAGCCGGGGGTTTTATGTGAGATGAGGGTTTTTATTTTCATTCATGTAAAATTCATTGTATGTAATATTCTTTTATTGGGGCACTTCCAGGTTGAGGATGATGTCACCATTGTATATTATTTACTTTTCAGCATTAGGATAGACCTAAGGAAGGGAGCACAAGTAACCGGGTTCTAGGGTCCAGTGGGAGGCCATCTCGAGGAGTCGAGACCGGGTCTTGTAACCCTAGAATTGGCAGGGTTACTTGCCGCTCTCGTAGGGGTCTAGGGATGTAGGTTTGGCTATTCATCGCGACCGTGGAATCCGTGTTTTATATAGGCTCAAAATAAAACACGGGCTTCTTTGTATATCCAATATTTCATATGTTTCTTCTGCTGCTGATATACTGTGATCTGATCATATTTTATACGTGAGTCGGATGCTTTATTATTGTATATATGATATATAATAAATGTTGCTTATGTTTTGCACCCACGCTAGTCCCGCCCCGGTATGCCGTTAGTTAAGTAATCTAACGGTGCATAACGGGACACAGTGGCGAATGCGAATGGCATAAGCATACGCTGTATTTTTGTTTCTTCTGTGATGCTTAGGAAGCTTAAATGATGGGATTCATTAATGAGATTAATGAAAGAAAAGAAACCTAAAAGTTTTTGTAGAATCAAATTTATAAAATGGGTAGTTCTAGTTTGTCTTAGCATAGCGGTATTCGTAATAGAATATCCAGCACCTTATTCGATAAGGAAAGCGCCGAGATCCTTTCCCCGGGAGTGACCTCTTTAGCGAAACTAGCAGATACTACAACTCACCCGGTTTTGTTTTTGATTGCTTCTATAGTTCTTGCTTTTCATAGCGGTATTTTTGAAATATACTGCACCTTATTCGATAAGGAAAGAGCCAAGATCCCTTCACCGGGAGTGACCTCTTTTGCAAAACTAGAAAAAGCCTAAAAAACACTCCTTTTCAAAATCACTTATTTCTACAACGATATCAAGTTCATTACGCTTATGGTTTTCTGAAAAACCTGTGTAGCCCTCCGTCATTTCAGATAAGTACTACTTAGTATTCGTGCTACGTTTGTTGACTATGTTAAGGCGTAGTGTGCGGTAGCTAATTAGTGCTTATCTGCTAAAACATGAGATGTGATTGGATTAGGGTAGTCGTACGACTTTGTTGACTATGTTAAGGGTCGTGCGCGTGGGTTTAATTCAATCGGGAAATGACGGGTTGAACTTGGCTAGCAATTATGATTTGTTGACTATGTTAAGGTCATAAGTTGCTAGGGGCAAAAGTATTATCGGGAATTTCAAATGTTGAAATTTGCAATGAGATTGCATAGCTTCTATGAGATAGTTGGATCCTGATACCCACTGCGAGTAAGAGTTACTCCTGGGAGAATTTTACACTTGAAAATTAGCTGATCAAGTAGGTGTCTAGAAAAGTGTTAACGGGGTTATGCCTCTGGGAAAACGAGGTTTATTTTAATTAGGTCCGTGCGAAAGCACGGGGAACCTCCCTCAAAGTACCAACACTGACCTGGCTGAAAGATTGGCGAACTTGTAAGGTGTAATTAATCCCAGCTAGTCTTACCTTTTAGGGTTTTAAAGAAGATTTGATAAAAACCAGTGGGAGCCATCCAGATTAGATAAGATAATTACCAATCTAATCTTGCAAGAGTATACGCTAAAGTGTTTTCTTCTCTCTCTCTCTCAAGGTAGCGACCATGTCAGGCCTTAATCAAGATAATAATATGGATGTATTGACCGAACCCACTTGTTATACTGAGCAGGGGAACGTTAGTCCCGCTCCAACTTATAATTATTATAAGTCTGAGCAGGGAATAAGAGAATATGCGGATTCTCATGCCGCCCAAACGAAGAATAAGCATGTTGATGCATCTTCTTCAGGTGTGTTAGTTATCGAGAACTGTTTCTCAGTTCACTCTACGTCCTGGGTATTAGATACCGGATTAGGATCCCACATATGTAATATGTTACATGGTCTACATAAAGGTAGGGAACTGGGAGAGGGTGATCATTTCGTAAGAGTAGGGAATGGTGCAAATGTTGCAACCGAGGCTGTTGGTGAATATCACTTTGTGTTACCAAATAGTAATATATTGATTCTGAACGAATGCTATTACATTCCGACCCTGATATGTAATCTTATATCAGTTTCTTTATTGAGTAAGGAAGGATATAATTTTGTAGTACAGGATGATGTTATGAACATCTTCCTGAATCAAAAGTTGATTGGACCAGGCTCGTTAAATAATGGTATATACGTTCTCAATAAAACTACAGTACTTAATATGCAAAACACATACAAGAGGAAGAGTTCAGAAATGAATGAATCCTATTTATGGCAATGTAGACTAGGTCACATCAATGCGACACGACTGGCTAAGTTACATAAGGATGGATATTTGAATCCATTCGAATTTTCATCTTATGACAGTTGCCAGTCATGTCTCAAAGGCAAGATGACCAAAACTCCGTTTAGTGGACACGGAGAAAGAGTTATGGAACTCTTTGGACTGATACATAGTGATGTATGTGGTCCCATGTCTACACATACCAGGAATGGTTCCTCATATTTCATTACATTCACTAACGATCTATCAAGATACGGACATGTGTTCCTGTTGAAACACAAGTCTGAATCTTTTGAGAAATTCAGAGAATATAAACACGAAGTAGAAAACTAAACGGGTAAAAGTATTAAGATCGTTCGATCTGATCGAGGAGGAGAATACTTGAGTAATGAATTCCTGGACTATCTAAAAGAGAATAGGATTCTCTCTCAGCTTACTCCTCTCTATATACCACAGCACAACGGTGTATCAGAGCGGAGGATCACACCCTATTAGATATGGTGCGCTCCATGATGAGCACTGCCGAGTTGCCTATTTCCTATTGGGGCTATGTGCTTGAGACAGCAGCATACCTATTGAATCAAGTTCCACCTAAATCTGTATCTACCACCCCATATGTGATATGAAGTAGGAAGAGACCATATTTTAAACGAGTTAAGATATGGGGTTGTCCGGCCTATGTCAAAAGGCAAAATCCGGACAAACTCGAGGCACGATCAGTTCTTTGCAAGTTTGTGGGATATCCTAAGAATTCCCAAGGATATATTTTCTACCACGCTGAGGAGAAAAAAGTGTTTGTTTCTCAATATACCACCTTTTTAGAAAAGGAATTTCTTACTGAAGAAATTAGTGGCGAAGAGGTAGAGCTGGAAGAAGTTCCAGCAGCACAAACTACAACTGAAGATTTAGTGGAATCAGAGGATTCGATAGTTCCCAACGAACCCCAGCCTCTTCGCCGATCTAGTAGGGTTCCTCATCTACCTGAGAGATACTACGGTTTTCTCATTGATGGTGGGAGCGAGGATTGCATCATGGAAGATGATGACCCGGCCATCACGAGTGGAGACTCTGTGAAATTGCTGGATGCAATGTGATCTGAGATGGAATCCATGTACACCAACAAAGTATGGACTTTGGAAGTTGCTCCTGAAGGGGTAAAACCCATTAGGAGCAAATGGATCTTTAAGAAGAAACTTTGTGTAGATGGAAAAGTTGAGACTTTCAAAGCTAGATATGTTGCAAAGGGTTTTCGTCAACGACCAGGTGTGGATTATGACGAAACCTCTTCTCCAGTGGCTAAGCTTAAGTCCATCCGGATCCTACTTGCCATTGTTTCCATCCGGGTCCTACTTGCCATTGCTGCATACCATGACTACGAAATCTGGCAGATGGATGTTAAGACCGCCTTTCTAAATGGTGATTTAGAGGAGTGCGTGTACATGACTCAGCCAGAGGGCTTCGTAGATAGTGGGAGAAGTGGAAAGGTATGCAAGCTACTTAAATCTATCTACGGGTTAAAGCAGGCGTCGCGGAGTTGGAACATCTGTTTTGATGTTGTAGTTAAAGAGTTTGACTTCATCAAGAACGTTGATGAACATTGTATTTACAAGAAGGTTGCAGAGAGTAAGGTTGTCTTCCTCGTATTGTACGTGGATGACATACTCTTGATAGGAAATGAT
This sequence comes from Agapanthus africanus, assembly GCA_030015575.1. Classification (NCBI taxonomy): domain Eukaryota; kingdom Viridiplantae; phylum Streptophyta; class Magnoliopsida; order Asparagales; family Amaryllidaceae; genus Agapanthus; species Agapanthus africanus. The sequence continues at coordinate 666,807,106 of CM057341.1, read as the reverse complement.
GTTCCTATGCTGCACTCGATTAAGCTCTTCTTATCACATAGATTCTCAATGAAAGATCTAGGTGATGCCTCCTGCATTTTGGGGATTAAGATCTACAGAGATAGATCTAAACGGATATTGGGATTGTCCCAATCCAGGTATATTGACACCATACTAAAGAGGTTTAGTATGGAAGAATCCAAGCGTGGGAACCAACCCACGATCTCTGGACTCACTCTCTCTATAGAGATGTCTCCTAAGACTGATTTGGAGAGAGCTCGCATGGAAGGGATACCCTATGCTTCGTCAATAGGCTCTATCATGTACGCGATGCTATGTACCAGACCCGATGTAGCATACTCACTAAGTGCAGTGAGTAGCTATTAAGCAGATCTAGGAGAGTGTCACTGGACAGCTGTGAAGAACATTCTTAAGTACTTAAGAAGGACTAAGGAGATGTTCTTGGTGTATGGTAATGGAGAACTCCAGGCGGAGTCCTTTACCAATTCGAGCTTCCAAAGTGATAAGGACGACTCTAAGTCGCACTCGGGATTTGTCTTTACCTTAAATGGAGGGGCAGTTTGTTGGAAGAGTTCCAAGGAAGAAACCATGGCAGACTCGACGATGGAGGCTGAATACATCGCTGCCAATGATGCTGCCAAAGAGGCTGTCTGGATGAAGAAGTTCATCACTGAACTTGGTGTGCTTCTATCCATTGAGCATCCAATACCTTTGTATTGTGATAACAGTGGAGCTTTGGCTTTGGCCAAGGAACCCAGATCCCATCAGCGATCCAGACATATTCTGAGGCGATATCACCTGATCCGAGAGATAGTTGATTGCCGAGAGATCGAGGTCAGGAGAGTTGACACGAAGGACAACACTGCGGATCCACTCACGAAGGCCATACCCCAGATACAATTTGAGAGACTCTTCGGGATGTTGGGTATGAGATACTACAACAGCTGGCCTTAGTGCAAGTGGGAGATTGTTAGTTATATATATATGCTCTAGAGGCCATTGTTGTACATATGATGTATATTATAGTGGATACTTGGATATATATAGAGAGGACTTTCTTGCTCGACTTGATAGTATGCTATTTGGTTTCCCTTTACCTTAATATGTTGACTTGTATTGGTTTACTGTCTTGCTCTCACATGTTGATAAAGCCCTTAGGATATGTACTCGACTAGTAGGACAATGATGCATATTATATTAGTGGGGCCAGGATAGTCCAAGAGTACATCCTATAACTGTTCCTAGTCGAGGGAGTATCGAGACAGGGCATCGATACTCCAGAGTAGACAAGCGTATACGCATCTCGACCCATATGATGGGCAATGGATGATCCCATATCCATTGGTATTTGACATCAGAGAAGGTATATGGGTGCTCAGTAGAGACTGGGTACACTGGACGGACTCGCCGAGAACTCCTACATGGTATTATACCTATCGACAGATAGCAGTTCTCAGGTGACACTGGTACATGTTAGTCTGTAGACCCGAGATCGTCAGAGAGTCTTGTGTGATTCCCACTGTGCTTTGATTTCCACCTTACCACATTCACGAGAACGTGCAAAACGGTGGCTTTTGGGTACAGTCCTGAATCACATGGAGGCAATGAGCGATAGGAGGGGTTTCGTCTCTCCCGGTATTGGGAGTTGATGTTGCGCTGTATTTGATTGGCTATAACTGGAAGTCCCTGGCCAGGGCTGATATGGAGACCTACTGGTTAGTGTTATCAGTAGTTTCTCGACCCGTTATGAGCTTCACATCGACATGAATTATAGGTTACTAGGGTCTGACGTTTACCACCCTTAGACTGGATATGCGGCATATCAGACGAAGAGACCGGACTGTACGGGAGTGTTACTGGTTGGATTCACAGGAGAATGTACAGGCTTTCTTGTTGATCTTCTGATCGCTCAATACCTGGGTGGCTGTTACGTTTAGCTGACCGCTTGCAGCTTATGATCATCACCTACTGCCGGCGTATTGACAATTCTTTAGAGTCCTAAACAGAGGTTTCTTGGCTCAGGTAAAATGGAGTAGGAGCACATATATGATATGTGCAGGACCGAGATTAATACGATATGAGATGTCGTATTTTATTCTCGCGATTTATGGTATCGGCCGTGTATATATGATATAGCCGGGATATCGGATCAAGTGTTGATTCGATAAAATGATACATGTTATATTAATCGGTTATATGTAATATAGCCGGACTATCGGATCAAGTGTTGATTCGATAATTTAATTTATAATTATATATGTGATATATTACATTGCATTAACTAATATAAGCTCACTTAAATGATTCTTTTTCTCACTTGGAATACATTGATATATATGTGATATATGTTAATTGTATTATTTTCATTTGTTACATTAAATATTATATATGTGATATATAATATTGTAACATGTTAGGGTTACAAATGCAACTAGGGTTATGAGATTAAACCATGTTAGGGTTTGGATTAGGGTTAATGTTTTGGATTAAGTTTTGGATGAGCTTTGAGGAAGCTTCATGATGTTTTGACTTAGTTTACTCTCTTTGATATTTTTGGAAGATATTTGTTAACCCAACCCAAACCTTAACCCATGGTTTATTCTCTACAAGGGTTAAGCATGTCATTCTTAACCCTAGGTTGCAATTGTAACCACAACAATAATTCATTATTCATCACAAAAGAAACTTCATCTTATTTTTCCTATCTTGGAAAAGCTTTTCTAGCTTTTGGTTTATGATGACTTAAAGTGAGTTAAAGAAAACCAAAGAGAGAAAAATTCCTACTTCATCATTCTCATCTATTCTAGCCACTTAGATTCGGGTGTTCACTTCACTAATACCTAATTAGAGAAGTGTGAGCTTGGGTTAGTGTTGCTTCAAGGTAGATCATCTTAGAAAATGAAGACTTCAAGCAAGATGCCTCATTCACCTCATGGAGCCTCTCTAGAGTCTGGGTTCTTGATGATCGCAGCGAAGGGAATTCAACTCGGAGCTTATGAAGCGAAAGAACAGACTACAAAGGTTGTAATCCCTAACTCTTATAAGTAAAGTTGTTTACTTGGTTGTTTGGTTTGATTATCAAGTTAAAGTTCCTAGGTTTAGGGTTATCGTCAATGGCAAAATTTTAACATGGCATGGATGATACCTCCCGAAACCTTGCTGCCGTTGTAGCTAACCCAACAGTGGTATCAGATCCTAGCTAGAAAATTAAACGGATAAGTGTAGGATTACGAAACCGAAACAACTCCGAAACCTCCGTATCGAAACCCTAGTTTGTGTAGATTTTTCAGAGTGTCAAAAAATGTTCCAAACAATTGCAGAGTGATGTATGTGATACAATATGAGCACCGTACAAATTTCATCCCATTCCAAAAAAAATTGGCCGAGATCACCCCCCCAAGACCGGCCACATCGGATCCCCCAGGGCTGGAATTTACACAGTGTTTAAAGCTCTGGGTTTTGATACTTTTGGTGTTGTTTGTGTTTGCTAATTTTGCATGTGATGTTATCTTTTAGCAAAGGCAATTTGAAGTGTTTCGTATTCGTAATTCTAGCTTTTGTTTCGGTTATTTAGACGACATTAAAAAGCTCGATCAGATATCAAATACCCACTTTAACCCCTTCCGGAAAATTTTCAAGTGTTGGATTTTTCTTTCATTAAAGAACATTCAAATAGCGTGCAAGTGATGCGGTGAACCCTCTAGAAGAACAAAACCTTAACTCGATTTTGTGACCGTCAAAACTGCCACTAAATCCTAGGGTTTGTGGTAGTTTAGCGGTGCCATAAGTGAGGCATTGGTTGACCCTTCTACGGCTGGTTCACTACTACTGTGGCATGTGATGGGTACTTCTAAACTACGCTCAAGTGCTGAGCATTTTGGGAAATTTTGGGTGTTTGTTGATTCGATTGGAATGTTTAACATCGTTTAGCTTTTTTTGTAATGTGATAAAATATGTGGAATTCATATAGTTAGGCATGAAATCCATAATATGTGATATTTCAGGTTTACGATGTCTAAGGAGATTATGGATTCCAAATGTTGTAGTTTTTCACTTTCTTTTCTGTTACCGTAAGTGCAATATGTGGTGTATCGCCGGTTTCGTTGCTATACATCAACGACAATTGGGATACGCATATTTACTTACGCTGATGGTATGTGATGTTATGTGTTGCTGTGATATGTTATATTGGATCGTCGTGTTTTGAATTGCCGGGGGTTTATGTGAGATGAGGGCTTTTATTTTCATTCTTGTAAAATTCATTTGTATGTAATATTCTTTTATTGGGGCACTTCCGAGTTGAGGATGATGTCACCATTGTATATTATTTACTTTTCCGCATTTGGATAGACCCAAGGAAAGGAGCACAAGTAACCGGGTTCTAGGGTCCAGTGGGAGGCCATCTCGTGGAGTCGAGACCGGTTCTCCTAACCCTAGAATTGGCAGGGTTACTTGACGCTCTCGTAGAGGTCTAGGGATGTGGGTTTGGCTATTCATCGCGACCGTGGAATTCGTGTTTTATACATGCTCAAAATAAAATACGGACCTCCCAGTATATCTAATATTTCATATGTTTCTTCTGCTGCTGATATACTGTGATGTGATCATATTATATGCGTGAGACGGATGCTTTATTATTGTATATATGCTATATAATAAACGTTGCTTATGTTTTGAACCCGCGCTATTCCCGTCCCGGTATGCCGTTAGTTAAGTAACCTAACGGTGCATAACGGGACACAGTGGAAAATGCGGATGGCATAAGCGTACGTTGTATTTTTGTTTCTTCTGTGATGATTAGGAAGCTTAAATGATCGGATTCATTAATGAGATTAATGAAAGAAAAGAAACCTAAAAGATATTGTAGACTCAAATTTATAAAAAGGGTAGTTCTAGTTTTGCTTTGCATAGCGGTATTCCTTGTCGAATATCCAGCACCTTATTCGATAAGGAAAGAGCCGAGATCCCTTCACCGGGAGTGACCTCTTTAGCGAAACTAGCAGATGCTATAATTCACTCGGTTTTGTTTTTGATAGTTTCTATAGTTCTTGCTTTGCATAGCGGTATTTTTGAAATATCCTGCACCTTATTCGATAAGGAAAGAGCCGAGATCTCTTCACCGGGAGTGACCTCTTTAGCAAAACTAGAAAAAGCCTAAAAAACACTCCTTTTCAAAAATCACTTGTTTCTACAACGATATCAAGTTCATTACGCTTATGGTTTTCTGAAAAACCTGCGTAGCCCTCCGTCATTTCAGATAAGTACTATTTCGTGCTACGTTTGTTGGCTTTGTTATGGCGTAGTGTGCGGTAGCTAATTAGTGATTATCTGCTAAAACATGAGATATGATTGGATTAGGGTAGTCATACGACTTTGTTTACTATGTTAAGGGTCGTGCGGGTGGGTTTAATTCAATCGTTAAATGGCGGGTTGAACTTGGCTAGCAGTTATGATTTGTTGACTATGTTAAGGTCATAAGTTGCTAGGGGCAAAAGTATTATCGGGAATTTCAAGTGTTGAAATTTGCAATGAGATTGCATACCTTCTATGAGATAGTTGGATCCTGATACCCAATGCGAGTAAGAGTTACTCCTGGGAGAATTTTACGCTTGACAATTAGCCGATCAAGTAGGTGTCTAGAAAGGTGTTAACGGGGTTTTGCATCCGGGAAAACGAGGTTTATTTTAATTAGGTCCGTGTGAAAGCACGGGGAACCTCCCTCAAAGTACCAACACTGACCTGGCTGAAAGATTGGCGAACTTGTAAGGTGTAATTAATCCCAGCTAGTCTTACCTTTTATGGTTTTAAGGAAAATTTGATAAAAACCAGTGGGAGCCATCCTGATTATATAAGATAATAAGCAATGTAATCTTGCAAGAGCATACGCTAAAGTGTTTTCTTCTCTCTCTCTCCAGGTAGCGACCATGTCAGGCCTTAATCAAGATAATAATATGGATGTATTGACCGAACCTGCTTGTTATACTGAGCAGGGGAACGTTGGTCCCGCTCCAACTTATAATTGTTATAAGTCTGAGCAGGGAATAGGAGAATATCCGGATTCTCACGCCGCCCAAACGAAGAATAAGCATGTTGATGCATCTTCTTCAGGTGTGTTAGTTATCAAGAACTGTTTCTCAGTTCACTCTACGTCCTGGGTATTAGATACTGGATTAGGATCCCACATATGTAATATGTTACATGGGCTACGTAAAGGTAGGGAGCTGAGAGAGGGTGATCATTCCGTAAGAGTAGGGAATGGTGCAAATGTTGCAGCCAAGGCTGTTGGCGAATATCACCTTGTGTTACCAAATGGTAATACATTTATTCTGAACGAATGCTATTACATTCCGACCCTGATATGCAATCTTATATCAGTTTCTTTATTGAGTAAGGAATGATATAATTTTGTAGTACAGGATAATGTTATGAATATCTTCCTGAATCAAAAGTTGATTGGATCAGACTCGTTAAATAATGGCATATACATTCTCAATCAAACTACAGTACTTAATGTGCAAAACACACAAGAGGAAGAGTTCAGAAATGAACGAATCCTACTTATGGCAATGTAGACTAGGTCACATCAATGCGACACGACTGGCTAAGTTACATAAGGATGGATATTTGAATCCATTCGAATTTTCATCTTATGACACTTGCCAGTCATGTCTCAAAGGCAAGATGACCAAAACTCCGTTTAGTGGACACGGAGAAAGAGTTACGGAACTCTTGGGACTCATACATAGTAATATATGCGGTCCCATGTGAAGGGTTCCGGCAGCGCCCCGGCCGCCGAAACGCGGCCAAAATGCGGAACAAAAATTTTCTAAACTGGCGCTACCGCTACCCGATTTACGGATCGACCATAAACCCTAAACTAGCAAACTAACTAAGAGTTAAAATCGTTATACCGAGTTGATCCGAGTCCTTCGGTCTTCATTCCAAGCTCCTAGCGGTTCTTTGACAAGGTTTGGTTACCGGTCTTCCTTTATCTCCGATGATCCACCCGAGGGAAACGGCGCAAGCTCCAACCTCGACAAACGAGGTAACCGACGCTCCAAAGTCGCTAGCGATGGAGAGTGGGGGTGTATGAAAATGTCACTACAATTTTCTCTCTTTTCTTGTGCTCTAGGGAGCAACCATCGAAGAAGAATGGAGGTGATGAGAACTTTGGCATGAACTAAAAATGGTTAAGTTTCCTTTTTGAAATTGAGAGAGTGAGAGAGTAGGCTAATGTAAAATTCAATCAACCAAATGAAATGAGCACCCCCACCAAGAATTGGTCGGCCCTCTTTCTCTCTCTCTCCACAAAAAAATATCATTTCCAATTAATCAAATAAACAATGCACCATACTTTTGACCCATGCCACTCCATGCCTCATGCCACCTCACACCCTCCACCTCATTATCAAACAAATGATTTTTCTAAAAAGAAAAAAAATCAATAATGAGGTGGCACATCTTCTAGAAGTCATTCCATATAAAATACGGAATACTTCCCGGTACATGTATCGAAATACATATATGCGTATTCGTACAAAAATACGAATAGCAAAGAGAGAAAATGAATAGTGAACAATAATACTAGAATACGTATATACAAATACATATATAAATTATTAAATCAAAACCCGATTTAATAATCCGGCTTAATCCTAAGCCGCTAGTATTATCAACCGTCCGATTAAAGTCTGCGCAGCATGTGCACATATTTAATCGGACACCTGTATGTATCAACATACCTCATGTACACTATATCGACTGAACCGTGAAAACCCTCTGTGTGGGACTCTAAAGACTCGTCAATACGCTGGCAGTGGGTTTAACCACAAGCATGTCAGCGGCACTAGCTGTACATAACGGCTACCCAGGTATTGAGCGAAAGGGAGGCCGATGAGCAAACTCATCCTGAAGCCCTACTGAGCCTGACAGTGACAATATCCGTACAGTTCGGTCTGTTTGTCTAAGAGTATCGCATATCGAGTCTAAGGGGTGGATAAAGTCAGACCCCCAACAACGCGATATTTAGTGTTGGCATGAAACCCATCACCACCTGAGAAACTATCGATCCTAGATCGATAATTCTCGTCCACCGTGGCCACGGATTTATGGTGATAGCCATCCGTATGCAGCGCGACATCAACCCCCAATACCGGGGGAGACGAATCCCCGACGATCCGATCACTGCCTCCATATGGCTCGGGACTGTACCCAACTAAAACCTGTTTGCACGACTCCTTTGAGCCGTGGTAGGGTAGTAATCAAAGCATAGTGGGAACTCACACGAGACAAATGACGATCTCAGGTCGACAGACTAACCTGTACACATGTCACCTGGGAACTGCTATCTGACAATAGGTATAATACCAACTAGCAGGTTCCCGGCGAGTCCGTCCAGTGTACTCATAACCCAATGAGCACCTGCATACTATCTTAGGTGAACAAACTAACACCAATGGCTTGTGAGACCTGGCCACTGACCTTCGTCGGGGTCGCGATCAGTATACACTAGTATACACTGGAGTATCGATGCCCGGTCTCGATACTCCTACGACTATGGACATTTAAGGATGTGCTTATAGACTCCATCTCCCACATATATGATTGCCATCATACTGCTGGCAGTCAAGCAAGAATCCTAAGGGCTCTATCAACACGTACATGATGATAAAGACAAACCAAATAGCATACTATCATCTTGAGTAAGGCTGTTTTATCGGTATAGGTCTTACCACAATCATCATAATCACAAGTCCGCGACTATGATAATTTCCTTGAGGACACTATAGCCAACAATCTTCCACTTGCACTTAAGGCCAATTATTGCGATGTCGCATACTCACAGCCCATGTGATACCGAACACCCAACTTCTCTACTAATCAGTTTCGCAAAGCCCGTTTGCAAAAATTATTGCGTTCAAGAAATAGCCTCAGCGAGTCGATCCGCTCCAATGTTTCTTTCTGTATCTCTCCATATCTCAACTTCGCGGAGAAGACTATCTCCCGAAGAGAGTAATACCTGTCTTAGAATTTGTCTGGATATCTGATGGGACCCAGTTCACAAATGAACTCCAAATCCAGCAAACTTCCTAGACAGTATCATCCACTGAATTTAATCAGTAACATGCGCCATGCCTTCCTCAGTATCCGCTTGGACCACCTGTCCAACATACTGTCCCTCAAAAGAGGGAAAACTATAACTCTGACGGTCACTCTGTCATCCAGGTCACCTTGGGAGCCTAAAATGATAACCGTCTCCTGAAGGAGGCTGCTGTTAACATATTCCAAGAACATTCACATATGTTCATAAACTACTTCCCAATGTTTCTCCAGGATTGGATTAATATATGTTTATTGCATCTAGTGCAAAAAAAAAAATATCTGGTGTGGTACTTGATATTTCATGATTAACTCAATTTCCTAACCAAGTGATATGCTAATCATGTAGATCCTTCTCCTCTTTAGTCTGTAGGACACCTTTAGAGAGGTTGACCCCATCACCTGCAGGTAGACCACCATGCCAGGAGTCGTCCATTTAATGTGAAAATACCCAGATTAGGATACTTCCCAAATCTAGATTTAAAACCATAAATCTAGTAACCAGAAACCCTGATATTATATCCTTATCATACGTGGAGAAACAACTTTGTGACAACCACAGTATAACCGATCGTAGTATAGGAATATCTCTTCCTATCAAGTGCATGTCATACAAATACCTGGATATCACTCTCTACTACCTTCTTAGCAGATCCATCTCCTATTTTGATGAAGTCAAAGCCTATGACTATTACATCAGAAATAGATGATCTATTTCCGCTATACCTGCTTTAGTCTATAAATAAACATAAGCTACTTGCCTACTATGCTTCTGCTGCTCCCACTGACTACAACAACCCTCTGGCAGAGTCATATACACGTGCACTTCCAAAACTAGTTTAGAATGACGCTATACTCCTCCTGCCGGGTCTTATAGTCTAGAACAGCAGCAATGGCAAGTCTGGGTAAACAAGAACCTCCCTGTCACCGTCTCTGAGAAGACCAAAGTACCTCTCGGGTGCCTGAGGTTACCCACCAAATCTGCGGAGTGGCTTATAGAACATCAAATCCAATTGAATCCTTAGGTTCTATTAAATTTCCAGTAATCGTTTGTGGTTCTGGAATAACTTCCAGTTCTACCATACTCCCACTTGTGTTTTCTGAAAAAGTCCATTTTACTAAAACTGTGGCGAGTCAAGAACAATATAAATATTGATCTTCCTGATGGTAGAAAGTTAACTCTCATCAAAGCCCTGGATAACCCACAAACAGCTATTACTGAAACGTGCCTTGAGTTTATCCGGATTCTGGTTTTAAGTATCAGCCGGACAACTCCCTATACCTCAACATTGTTAAGATATAAATTGATTCTATATAAATCGAATATAGAAACAAAAGCACCAATTTAATTTGAACCAGATTCAAAATCATGCAGCAGTCTCTAGTGCATATCATCCAAATGGAAAGAGGACAATCAGCATTACTCATCTAGGAGTCCATCCATATATGAGTAACCCGAAAGAGAAGCAAGTTCTCAAAACCATTACTATCAACGGAATACCAAACACAAGTATCTACATCTTCGACTTCCTCGAAGAATCCTAATACTTACAATAAATGGTTCTCTACTTTATTCTTATACCTATAACTTCTCAATATCTGGACTTTGTATTTCAACGAAATACTTGTCCAGAACTGGGGAAGTCACAAGTAAACAGAATATAGTATGAGTACCAACCCCATTGTCCTAACGGACACTGGACAACATACAATACTTTGTATAAGTCCCCTGAGCCAATAACTCAAACTCTGTGCGTCGTAGGTTGAAAATCTGTACTTTGGTTAAGAAGAGTTACACCGCTGTTGAATGCACCTTACCTAATCACCAGCTGATATAGGTAAATGTCACAGACATAATATCAAAAAGTTATATCTCACTTTATAAAATAAATGTACAGATATATCAGTTTGAAATTGGTGCATAACAACGGATATTCAAAACCAAATATTTGCCATCCGGAAAAAACCAGATGATTTCCTCAAATATCACCAATTACAACGAATTCCAATATAATGAGGATCTAATCACCCAATTCCTAATATCTTACTCTCACTCACCATCCGTAATAACATGCAAATGTGAGAAACTGATCTGGTAAATACATACCTAGGAGTTAGATTCCAATTGGGAAAACAGTTTTCAATTAACATTGCACAGTGAAACTGAAACACGAAAATGTTTCAAAAGGTTAACTGATATTCCTAGTAACGCCTCTTTCATTATCCTGAATCATGACAGTAACCATATACTTATCTTCCCTCACTGCAATCCCTTCATTATGTCTTTACTTATTACCTTCTGTACACCTCCTTTACGCTAATTGGTTTTCTTCATTCCCTACCCTTCGGCACCAGCCTAAGGTTTGGAAGAAAACTATCCAATAAGCGTAATAGGTGTACTCTCTTAATCTTAGGAGCCCTCGCAACCTGAGAGAAGGTAAAGAGAAAAGACATCTGAATAATCTTATTCTTTTTCTCCTGAACCAGAACCCATCCTCGAAAAAGTTCCTTCGAGTTCGTATGTAACTATACGATGGATTTTTCCAATGGAAGTGGATATCCGTAGTGATATGGAGTGTTCTAGTGAAAAGCAAAGTGGATGTAGGAGTGGCAGGGGTATACACGATCTTTGTCCTGAATGATGGTGATCGCAACTTTCTTCGCCATTATTCTAATCCCTTTATATGTCTTTACTTATTACTTTCTGTACACCACAGTTAAGCTTGTTGGTTTTCTTCCTTCCCTACCGTTCGACACCTGCCTATGGTCTGGAGGAAGACTATCCAATAAGCTCAATAGGTGTACCCTCTCCTAATCCTAGGAGCCCTCATAATCTGAGAGAAGGTAAAGAGAAAAGACAACTGAATAATCCTATTCAATCTCTCCAGAACCAGAATCCATCCTCGAAAAAGTTCCTTCGAGTTCGTATGTAACTATACGATGGATTTATCCAATGGAAGTGGATATTCGTAGTGATACGAGGTGTTCTGGAGAAATGCAAAGGTGATATAGAAGTGGCAATGATGTATGCGACACCGTGACATTCCAAAAAACCAAAGTGTTTTAAGAAGGTTCGGTTAACTTGGTTCATGAATTTTAGTCAAAGGTCGGGTCATAGTCGTAGCCAGAGAGAGAGAGAAAAGAAACACTCAGCGTGCACTCTAACCTAGATCAGAATGGTTAAACATTTTATCTAATCTAGATGGCTCCCACTGTTTCCTCAAATTCTCCTCCAAACCCAAAAGGAGGATTAGTCGGAATCACCCGAGGAGTAATCCTACTCATCAGTGGGAATCGGGATCTAACTATCATCGCATGATGACTTGATGGAAGCCACTCAAGTCACCACACTCCAGAAGGTATGCGCAAGCCTGACAAGTTTCCTGTATGTTTGAAACTCCCGATTTGATTTTTACCCCTAATGACCTATAACCTTGACGCTTGCCAACAAGTTATAAGCCACTAGTCAAGTTCAACCCGTCATTGTCCTGGATTAACTCGAACCCATCCGCACAAGCCCTTGACGCTTTCCAACAAAGTTGTACGACTGTCCCGACCAATCGCATATCCATGCTACAAATAAGTATTATTCAGCTACCGTACACTATGCCTTGACGCTTGCCAACAAACATAGCACGAATACCAAATAGTACTTATAAGAAATGATGGAGGGCTACGACTGGTTTTTGGCGAAAACCTTTAACGTAATGAACTTGATCTGGTTGAAGGAATCCAAGTGGTTTTATAAATATATAGTGGCGAAAACTTTTGCTAAAGAGGTCACTCCCGGTGAAGGGATCTCGGCTCTTTCCTCGTAGAATGAGGTGCAGGATATTCCAAACTGAATACCACGATGCAAAGAAAAAGTAATCGACTATAGTGAAGTTATTACGTTGACACAAACTTTTACTCAAGGGGTCACTCCCGATGAAGGGATCTCGGCCCTTGCCTCGTTGAATGAGGTGCAGGATATTCCAAAATGAATACCACGGTGCAAAGCAAAAGAGAACGTCTGTAATTTCAGTTTTTAAAAAACTTGGTTCCAACAACATCATATATAGGTTTGTTTTATCCTTGCATTGATAAGAATTTATGCAGTCCCATCAATTAATCACACCAGAAAAGAACGAAAATAAAATGTACGTATATGCCATCCGCATTCGCCACTGGGTCCCATCATCACCCGTTAGGTTACTTAACTAACGACAGAGCGGGGACTGGGCTAGCGCGGGTGCAAAACATATACAACATCTACTAGTATATATAAATATATATATATATATATATAACAGTCGTCCCAGGCATGATATGAAGCAATATCACAGAAACATCACAGAAGCAACACAGAATGGTGGACAATCTGGAGCCCCGGGTTTCACTTGAGCCGCAAGTGAGACCCGACGTTCTCTGTCGTGTGGATAGCATGCGCAATGAAACCTAGACCCCTACGAGCGCGGCAAGTTACCCGCAAAACTAGAAGCGAGGCAACCCCCTTCAGCAACGTGAATGGACCACCCAACACTTCACGGAATTCGGTAACTTGAGCACCCCTCCTGGGTCAACCTATACCCCCTACGAGTGCGGCGAATAGCCCGCCAATCCTAGAGTAAGGTCCCCTCCGTCTGAATGCCTTGAGATGCAGACCAGCTGCTCTCTAGAACTCGGCTATTTGTGCACTCCACCTTGGGGTAATCCTAGTACAGAAAATAAAATAATATACAAGGGTGACATCGAACTCAGCCCGGTCGTTCCCCAAAAGAATAATATACAAACTGGCAGTGACGGCAGTCCACATATCGAACGCTCGCCCCGCAATATCAAATGTACAAATGAAATTGAACTGTACTAACATTGCACCATAGCTATCCACCACGACGATCTAACCAACATCACAGCACAACACAGAACATCAACTTGAATGTCACGTTCGCAAACTCGTCTAAAAAAACATATAGCAGTTAGACGGGTTTACCGATCAAATGACATTCACGGTCGCAGATAGAAATGTATGTACTGTTAAACGCCCACTTAAAAATATTGATCGATTAAAATTCCCAAATTGGCCCCAATTGCAAAAACTGCACATCACAGAAATCTGGGCCAAAACAGAATATGTTAAAAATCACAATTCCAAAAAATAGAGCAACAGTAAAAATCTTGGAGCCCGTCGCCACTGTTCGACCGCGGAACCACCGCTAATAGGGGTATTACGCGGCGGTTCCGCGGCGCTATAGATGAATCATGACCCCAAACTTTTTGTGTACTCTTAAAATCGCCTGCACGGATTTTTAAGCCTCTGGAAAATATTTTTTGAACACTTTTTAAAATCGGCAGAAAACAGAAAATTGAAATCGTGATTTCGGAAACTTTGGTTGATCGATCTTTTAGGCACGTCTAAACAAGCTAGTAAGGGGTTTAAAGGGTGGCTCTGATACCATGAAGGGTTCTGGCAGCGCCCCGGCCGCCGAAACGCCGCCAAAATGCGGAACAAAAATTTTCTAAACTGGCGCTACCGCTACCCAATTTACGGACCGACCTTAAACCCTAAACTAGAAAACTAACTAAGAGTTAGAATCGTTATACCGAGTTGACCCGAGTCCTTCGGTCTCCATTCCAAGCTCCTAGCGGTTCTTTGACAAGGTTTGGTTGCCGGTCTTTCTTTATCTCCGATGATCCACCCGAGGGAAACGGCGTAAGCTCCAACCTCGACAAACGAGGTAACCGATGCTCCAAAGTCGCTAGCGATGGAGAGTGGGGGTGAATGAAAATGTCACTACAATTTTCTCTCTTTTCTTGTGCTCAAGGGAGCAACCATAGAAGAAGAATGGAGGTGATGAGAACTTTGGCATGAACTAAAAATGGCTAAGTTTCCTTTTTGAAATTGAGAGAGTGAGAGAGTGGGCTAATGTAAAAATCAATCAACCAAATGAAATGAGCACCTCCACCAAGAATTGGCCGGCCGCCTTTCTCTCTCTCTCCACAAAAAAATATCATTTCCAATTAATCAAATAAACAATGCACCATACTTTTGACTCATGCCACTCTATGCCTCATGCCACCTCACACCTTCCACCTTATTATCAAACAAATGATTTTTCTAAAAAGAAAAAAAATCAATAATGAGGTGGCACATCTTCTAGAAGTCATTCCGTAGAAAATACGGAATACTTTCCGGTACATGTATCGAAATACATATACGTGTATTCGTGCAAAAATACGAATAGCAAAGAGAGAAAATGAATAGTGAACAATAATACTAGAATACGTATATACAAATACATATATAAATTATTAAATCAAAACCCGATTTAATAATCCGGCTTAATCCTAAGCCACTAGTATTATCAACCGTCCGATTAAAGTCTGTGCAGCATGAGCACATATTTAATCAGACACCTGTATGTATCAACATACCTCATGTACACCGTATCGCCTGAACCGTGAAAACCCTCTGTGTGGGACTCTAAAGACTCGTCAATACGCTGGCAGTGGGTTTAACCACAAGCACGTCAGCGGCACTAGCTGTACATAACGACTACCCAGGTATTGAGCGAAAGGGAGGCCGACGAGCAAACTCATCCTAAAGCCCTACTGAGCCTGACAGTGACAATATCCTTACAGTTCGGTTTGTTTGTCTAAGAGTATCGCATATCGAGTCTAGGGGGTGGATAAAGTCAGACCCCCAACAACGCGATATTTAGTGTCGGCATGAAACCCATCACCATCTGAGAAACTATCGATCCTGGATCGATAATTCTCGTCTACCGTGGCCATGGATTTATGGTGATAGCCATCCATATACAACGCTACATCAACCCCCAATACCGGGGGAGACGAATCCCTAACGATCCGATCGCTGCCTCCATGTGGCTCAGGACTGTACCCAACTAAAACCTGTTTGCACGACTCTTTTGAGTCGTGCTAGGGTAGTAATCAAAGCACAGTAGGAACTCACACGAGACAAATGCCGATCTTAGGTCGACAGACTAACCTGTACACATGTCACCTGGGAACTGCTATCTGACAATAGGTATAATACCAACTAGCAGGTCCCGGTGAGTCCGTCGAGTGTACTCATAACCCAATGAGCACCTGCATACTATCTTAGGTGAACAAACTAACACCAATGGCTTATGAGACCTGGCCACCGCCCCTAGTCGGGGTCTCGATCAGTATACACTAGTTTATACTGGAGTATCGATGCCCGGTCTTGATACTCCTACGACTATGAACATTTAAGGATGTGCTTATAGACTCCAGCTCCCACATATATGATTGCCATCATACTGCTGGCAGTCAAGCAAGAATCCTAAGAGCTCTATCAACACGTACATGATGATAAAGACAAACCAAATAGCATACTATCATCTTGAGTAAGACTGTTTTATCGGTATAGGTCTTACCTCAATCATCATAATCACAAGTCCGCGACTGTGATAATTGCCTTGAGGGCACTATAGCCAACAATCTTCCACTTGCACTTAAGGCCAATTATTGGGATGTCGCATACTCACAGCCCGTGTGATACCGAACACCCAACTTCTCTAGTAATCAGTTTCGCAAAGCCCGTTTGCAAAAATGATTGCGTTTGAGAAATAGCCTCAGTGAATGGATCCGCTCCAATGTTTCTTTCTGTATCTCTCCATATCTCAACTTCGCGGAGAAGACTATCTCCCGAAAAGAGTAATACCCAGTTCACAAATGAACTCCAAATCCAGCAAACCTCCTAGACAGTATCATCCACTGAATTTAATTAGTAACATGCGCCATGCCTTCCTCAGTATCCGCTTGGACCACCTGTCCAACATACTGTCCCTCAAAAGAGGGAAAACTATAACTCTGACAGTCACTCTGTCATCCAGGTCACCTTGGGATCCTAAAATGATAACCGTCTCCTGAAGGAGGATGCCGTTACCATATTCCAAGAACATTCAGTTATGTTCATAAACTACTTCCCAATGTTTCTCCAGGATTGGATTAATATATGTTTATTGCATCTAGTGCAAAAAAAAACAATATCTGGTGTGGTACTTGACATTTCATGATTAACTCAATTTCCTAAGCAAGTGATATGCTAATCATGTAGATCCTTCTCCCCTTTAGTCTGTAAGACACCTTTAGAGAGGTTGACCCCATCACCTGCAGGTAGACCACCATGCCAGGAGTCGTCCATTTAATGTGAAAATACCCAGATTAGGATACTTCCCAAATCTAGATTTAAAACCATAAATCTAGTAACCAGAAACCCTGATATTATATCCTTATCCTACATGGAGAAACAACTTTGTGACAACCACAGTATAACCGATCGTAGTATAGGAATATCTCTTCCTATCAAGCGCATGTCATACAAATACCCAGACATCACTCTCTGCTACCTTCTTAGCAGATCCATCTCCTATTCTGAAGAAGTCAAAGCCTATGACTATTACATCAGAAATAGATGATCTATTTCCGCTATACCTGCTTTAGTCTATAAATGGACATAAGCTACTTGCCTACTATGCTTCCGCTGCTCCCACTGACTACAACAACCCTCTGGCAGAGTCATATACACGTGCACTTCCAAAACTAGTTTAGAATGACGCTATACTCCTCCTGCCGGGTCTTATAGTCTAGAACTGCAGCAATGGTGTAACACCTGAGTTTAGGTTTAGTGGTAATTGTGTGTTAATGTGGGGTTTTTGGTAAAAAGTTTACCAAAACGGGGTTCTAATAATTTATCTGGTTTTATGGTTATTTTAGTAGAATTTTATCACGACCGCACACACTTGTGCATGATAACTAGGGTTAAGACTAAGGTTGCCATATAAATGAGCTTATGGGTTAACCATGTTTAAGATAACCATGGTGGTCTAACACACTTGTTTAGGCTAATTAGATTTAATTAAGGGTTTTTGGTTTTGTCCAAGGGTGTTTAGGATTTAGGTTGACTTGCTTGTTGAGAGAGAGAGAGAGAGAGAGAGAGAGAGAGATATGTGATGGTTGTCATGCTAGCTTTTGTTTAGAGGGAGAATGATGGCTTTAAGGTTGTGTCACACCATTTCAATTCAAAACTTTTTCCACTTACATCTTTCAACTCCCTCTCACTCACACCCTCACATCAGCCCCAAACATCATCAGCTCAGCACATCAGCCACCAAATCAACACCAAAACAGTAACATCAGCTACACTACAGCCCCAACTTCTTAAACAACATCACTACACACCACACTCCACCACAAATACTACAACACCTTCTTCACTTGCTGCTACAACAACAACACAAAAGAAAATACAACACAACACCAAAGAAAAAGAAGCACAACACAAAGCAACAGCAACAGCTTCAGCCAGTTACAGAAACATCATCTGCAGCCAGTCACCGCACTTTCCAGCCAAGTTTTGCAGCACTGGAGCTATAGCTGCAGTACTCCAGCAGCACTTCCACTTTCTCCTTCTTCTCTTCTTCTTCATCTAGGGTCTCTAGAGGTATAACCCCTTAACCCGACTCCTAATTGCTAAAGTTATGGGTATCTAACTTAATTTAGTATTTATTATATGCATTAGTGGTAATTTTAGGTAATTTAGGGGAGTTTTGGCAAAGTAATGGTTGTGATGGTTAGAGTAGCCTTATTAGATGCTGTTGAGACTAGATCACCCAAGTTTGGTCCCAGATTTCACAATATTACCCGATTTGTCCGACTCGGCGTAATTTAGAAATTTTAGTGACTTTTTAGCCTCTGTTAGATCTGCTGTTGACCCGAACCTCTCAGAATAAAATTGGTGAAACTGTAGCATGGTGAGACTAGCATAAACACACACACAAAGCACGGGGACCCACCTCATACTCAAGGCCGCCGGTTTATTCGTTCTAGCCGCAAATTGCGGCCAGAGTAGGGGGTGGGAGGGAGGGGTTAGGTTTTTGTGTGTATGGGTGTTGTGGGTAAATTAGTGTGTTGGTATCTATAACTTTTTAAGTTGGGCCCAGAGGAAAAATCAGGAGCCATAAACGTGTTTTCGATGTTTTAACACTTGTGCGACACGCGCGTGATACGCGTGGTTCTGTGGCGCGCTGCGCGACACAGCGCGTCGGAGTAGGTTCTAGTGGGTTTGCGCACGTCGCGACGTGTCGCGTGCACGCGCGTTTAGTTTCACACACGCGTATCCCTTTTATCGATATATCATGTTTTGCAGGATTTTTCCTTATATGGTGACTTTTGTAAATTCTAGGTTCGCCGGCAGAGACTTCGAGCACAGCGGAGAAGGGGAAGCAGGTGGTTGGACACACTTAGCGTGGGATCACGGATGAGTAGATTTCAAATCTACGGGGGATGATCGTTTGGATGGCGCAAGTCGCTCGATAGATTTAGTAAAGTTGAAAATAGTAAACTTTAACATTTACTTGTGACATTAGAAATAATAATACTTGCATGATAATTGCTGCAGTTAGGATCATATGTTGTACCCATATGCGCAAACTCATTCTGTAGGACACATGCACCATTACCAGGTTTTTATATACAGCACGGGTACTATTCATGTGTACACACACCCTGGTAATTGCCAGTCACGACACTAGATAACTATAAATCTGAAACATGTTAATTGCTTAGACCTGTGCTATTGCAATAAATATTTAAAATGAAATCATAAGAATTGCTATTCTCGTGCATATATATCATTATATCATTTGCTCATGCCTAGTATAAATCATACATTGCAACTTGAACATTGATACCATATGCATTCATTATCATTGACATATGCACCCATGATGGTTTCATGAGATTTATGATATTTCTGGATTTTGGGAAAAGCCGCAAGATTTCAAACGTATGATCTTTTAAAATATAAAAGTTGCGGTTTTCTAGTGATGTAAAGTGTCGTCCACCATGAGTTTGCTGTGGTTTTCGAGACCCGTTTCGAGGAGGTGGATGAACCATCTCGGGTACATGGTGGGCTCGGTAAGGTACCCCGGGGCAAGAAGATCGCAGGAGATGGCGTTGAGCCTGGCAGGGGACGGATTACCTACCGGTGAATTCATTCGGCACGGCGGATATCCAGAGGATACCGACCGTGGCCGCTAGATTGAGATATGGATATTCGGGATGGATCAGCCGGATGGCTGAGACCAGAGATACTTGACATGGATATATGAGATTGAGACAGTTTTGAGGTGTCGTTGCTGGACACGGATTTTGTTGATTTCATGGATATTATGATGATATTTGAAAAGAGTTTCAAAAAAAAGAAAGAATAGTTCTTGTACTTACATGTTGAGATCTTGAGTTGACTCATATAGCATACATACATGTTAGTACATTCATGTGGCATACATGCCTGCTAGTACACTGATGCTGCATACATACCTGCTAGTACACTGATGCTGCATACATACCTGCTAGTACATATAGCCATGCCTGTTAGAGATGCTAGGATACTTATGTGCATGCATGCGATAGCTTTTGTAGATGTTATTTATTACTCACGAGCTGGCAACTCACCCCCGTTGTGCCACAGCTTTTCTGCAGGTCCGTTCCGTCAGCACTGTAGCGGCGGACACTTTTGCCTCTTTTGCTCTTTTTTCCTGGACTCGAGGCTTTTGCTCATAGGTGGGTTGTTATCATTTTGTACCACCTTATGTATTCATTATATCTAGAGTACTCCATCTACTACTATTTCAGTGGCACCAATTATTTGGATTATTGTATATTGACCTAGAGGCGAGGTTGTGAGACTTGTGGATGATATGTTATTTTTGGGGTCCAGCTCACTTGGGTCGACATATTATTTTACTTGTGCTTTCATACTTACTTATGCACATTGTTATTTTACATTGCGTGGGATTTGTGACCGCCTGGAGGCGAAGAGCTAGCTCCCGCTTGGGGATGCCATATTTCTGCTATTCACTCGTAATCCTGTTTGTACCCGTTGGGGGACTATTTTACAAAGCAGATTTTGCCGGAAATTTGGGATAGGAAACCGGTTTTTAAGAAAAAGGGAACTTGGTATGTTTAATGGGACAAGGTGCTTTAAAATAAAAATGGCTTTTCCTTCACTCTATTTCTAAATCAGGTTTTGATTTCTCGGCTTCGGCTTACTTATCTTACGGACGCCTTGAGACGTTTCGTAACTTAAGTGCCGGTCACGTTCCGTACTCCGCGGGTCGTGACAAAGTTGGTATCGGAGCAATAGGTTTCACCTTTCTGAGTGTAGGATGGCCCTTAGTAGATGGAGTAAGTGACTTAAGCAGGATAGCGTAGCGTACGTATGTCCGCGGCATACTTGCGATACGGTACTCTGCCTAAGTGACTTTAGGATATATTTGGTTGAAATTCCTTCTTCAATTCCGTGTATCCTACGATTCTATTGCACCGTTCTTATTGTCCTGTTTCCTGTACCAGTCGCTATGCCGCGAGGGCTACCAAAGCGCAGAGGGCTGCCGCCCGAGACGAGATTCGAGCTGGCTCGTCCGAGACTAGGACTGAGCAGGGTGGTATGCCTGCACCGCAGGGACAGACTGATCCGCCTTCCCAAGGCCGTATGGATAGGCTTGAGTCTGGTATGGAGGAGCTGCGACAGATGATGGGGAGTATGTAGGAGCTACATCAGATGATGGGATCCTTAGTTGCGGCCAGTCGTGCACCGAGGCCGGAGGATGTACCCACTACATCCCAGACTACTATGATACCTGCTCCTACTACTACCACTGTGGCCATCCCGGTTTCTCTACAGGAGTTCCTGAGGCTGAGACCTCCAGTCTTCACGGGTACCGATGCAGCAGAGGACCCACAGACGTTCCTTGACAGTTTGGCCAGGATCTGCCGCTGGCTGAGATGTTCTGATGATCGATGGATAGAGCTGGCGAGTTTCCGACTAGAGTGCCTCGCACAGATATGGTGGGAGTCAGTTTTGAGAGGTCGAGCTGCAGGTCTACAGCCCATGACCTGGACCGAGTTCACAGCAGTCTTTCTAGCCCGTTTCCTTCCGGAGAGCATTCGTGACGCCAGAGCTCGTAGTTTTGAGGCCTTGATCAAGACTCCAGGGATGACGGTGTCTGAGTATGACGTCTAGTTCACGCAGTTATCCAGATATGCTCCGTACTTGGTGGATACCGAACCGAAGAGGGTGAAGAGGTTCATACAGGGACTAGATGCCCAGTTATTTCTTGCCATTGGCGCCCAGCACTTCGATACCTATTCAGCAGCTATGGATACAGCGTTGCGGATGGAGGCACGTATTTTAGCGACTTCGTCCATTCCCGTGCTGAAGAGGATTCGTACCGGCACGCCAGATCAGAGGCAGCATGCCAGATTTTTTCCGAGAGATAGGGCCGACAAAGGGTTTGGACGAGGTCAGCTGTATGGTTCGTATCCACAGGGGCAGTAGGCGTCACCAGGATGTTTTGGGTGCGGGAGTCTGCACCATCGTATCAGAGACTGCCCGGCGAGACGACACGGAGTGGCGACAGTTCCGCATGTGACCCTGCCACCATCACCGCCCCCTCCTCAGAGAGCTCTACTTCTTGCCACAGGCGATGCTCCATGCCAGTTAGGTGCACCCAGAGGCCGTGGACGCGGCAGACCTATCCAGAGAGGACGAGGAGGCAGAGGCAGAGGCCGAGGTCAGCCCGCTATTGGTGGAGGTCAGGCCCGGGTATTTGCGTTGACACCGCAGGATGCGCAGGCATCCAATGCCGTCGTGACACGTACCTTATCAGTATGTTATGTTGATGCACACGTGTTGTTTGATCCCAGATCCACGCATTCGTACGTTTCCACACACTTCGTGCCGAGTTTGGGTAGAGAGTCCGGTTTGCTTGACCAGCCGCTTGTTGTGACCACTCCTGTGGGAGAGTCATTTGTTGCTAGGTACGTGTTCCGATTCTGTACCGTCCGTATTGGCGAGCGAGAGCTGCCTGTCGACTTGATCCTTCTTGAGATGTTGGACTTCGACGTCCTTTTGGGCATGGATTGGTTAGCCACGTGCTATGCGTCTGTGGACTGCCGCGAGAAGACAGTTAGATTTTGTTTTCTCGGCGAGTCGGCTTTTGTTGTGCAGGGGGACCGTGGTGCCGCCCCTCACATATTGATTTCTTCTCTTCGCGCTGATCAGCTGTTGAGAAAGGGATGTCGGGGATTTCTAGCCTATGTTTGCGATACTAGAGCTACAGATATTCTATTGACCAGATTCTGATTGTATGCGAGTTCCCCGATGTTTTCCCTGATGAGCTGCCAGGATTGCCGCCTGAGCGCGATGTCGAGTTCTGTATTGAATTGATTCTCGGCTCGGGGCCTATTTCTATACCGCCCTATCGGATGGTCCCGACGGAACTTAGAGAATTGAAGGTTCAGCTGCAAGATTTGTTAGATAAGGGACTTATTCGACCCAGTGTTTCTCCATGGGGTGCTCCGGTCCTGTTTGTCAAGAAGAAGGACGGAAGTTTTCGCTTATGTATCGACTACCGCCAGCTGAACAAAGTTACTGTGCGGAACAGGTATCCGTTGCCACGCATCGATGATTTGTTCGATCAGCTTCAGGGTGTGGGTTATTTTTCAAGGACCGACTTGCGATCAGGATACCATCAGCTGCGAGTCCGACGGGAGGATATACCGAAGACAGCTTTCCGTACACGCTATGGCCACTAAGAGTTTATGGTGATGTCGTTCGGACTCACCAACGCCCCAGCAGCATTTATGGATTTGATGAACCGTACCTTCAGGCCATATCTCGACTTGTTCATCATAGTGTTCATTGATGATATTTTGGTGTATTCCTGGAGCCGAGAGGAGCACGAGCAGCACTTGCGGATTACGTTGCAGACTCTGAGGGAGCACCAGCTCTTCGCAAAATTTTCCAAATGTGCATTCTGGTTGGACAGCGTTGGTTTCTTGGGTCACGTGATTACGAGAGATGGCATATGTGTGGACCCAAAGAAGGTTGAGGTTGTTCAGCAGTGGCCCAGACCGACATCGGTTACGGAGATCTGCAGTTTTCTAGGCCTGGTGGGCTACTACAGGCGATTCGTTCAGGATTTCTCCTATATTGCTGCACCTTTGACCGGTTTGACACGGAAGTGAGTTCCTTTCATTTGGACAGAGGAATGCGAGCACAATTTTCAGCAGCTACGGACTTGTTTGACTACGGCGCCGGTATTATCTTTGCCTTCAGGATCAGGTGGATTCGTGGTTTATTGTGACGCTTCAAGGGTGGGGCTAGGATGCGTATTGATGCAGCATGATAGGGTGATCGCGTATGCTTCACGGCAATTGAAGAAACATGAACAGAACTACCCCACTCATGATTTGGAGATGGCTGCAGTGGTCTTTGCACTTAAGATATGGCGACATTACCTCTACGGCGAGTCATGCCAAATATTCACTGACCACAAGAGCTTATAGTATATATTTCAGCAGCGAGACCTGAATCTGAGACAACATCGTTGGATGGAGCTGGTGAAAGACTATGATTGCGAGATATTGTATCACCCGGGCAAGGCCAATGTAGTGGCGGATGCTTTGAGCTGGAGGCCCGGGGGTAGTCGTCTTGTTTGCGTGCAGTGCAGAGGCAGTCGTCAGCAGATTGGCAGATTTTATGTGACAGCCGAGTTGAGTTCGAGTTCACTTCGACAGGGGGACAGCTTGCGCATGTTTGTGCACGTCCGCAGTTACTTGACCGCATTCGAGAGGCACAGCCCGATGATGACCGACTTTCAGAGATCATGGGGCAGATTAGGCAGGGCAGAGATTCCGAGTTCATGATCGACGATCAGGGAGCACTACGATTTGGGACTCGATTGTGCATACCAGATTCGGAGGGACTGCGACGTGAGATTCTTGAGGAGGCGCATAGATCTACATACAGCGTTCATCCAGGTTCCACCAAGATGTACCGTGACTTGAGAGATGTCTATTGGTGGGACGGGATGAAGGGGGATGTCACAGACTTAGTGTCGAGATGCCTGACTTGCTAGCAAGTCAAAGCCGAGCACCAGAGGCCGGCAATAGAGTTGCGGCCTTTGCCCATTCCGGAGTGGAAATGGGAGCAGATTTCGATGGACTTCGTTATGGGTCTACCCAGGACCAGTCGAGGGTACGACTTTATTTGGGTGATTATGGATCGATTAACGAAAGTGGCTCACTTCCTTCCAGTGAAGACGACTTTCAGTTTTGCTCGGTATGCCCAGATTTACATCGACGAGATCGTGCGGTTACATGGCGTACCGACTTGTATAGTATCTGATCGAGGCACCCAGTTTACCAGCCGACTATGGCAGAGACTTCAGGAGGCTTTGGGCACTCGTTTGAGTTTCAGCACTGCATTTCATCCGCAGACCGACGGCCAGTCAGAGCGGACTATTCAGATTCTCGAGGACATGCTCAGAGCGTGCGTTTTGGACTTTGGCGGTAGCTGGGATCATCATTTACCTCCAGTGGAGTTCTCCTACAACAACAGCTTCCAGGATACTATTCAAATGGCACCTTTCGAGGCCTTGTATGGGAGAGATGTAGATCGCCCGTCTGTTGGACTGAGCTGAGCGAGAGCAGTATTTTTGGGCCGCAGATCGTGCAGGAGACGACCGAGAAAGTGCAGTTGATTCGAGACCGGATGAGAGAAGCTCAGAGCGGGCAGAAATTGTATGCAGACAGGCACCGTCGCAGATTAGAGTTCGTAGTTGGCGATCATGTTTTTCTGAGGGTCTTTCCGATGAAGGGCGTGATGCAATTTGGGCGAAAGAGAAAGCTTAGCCCTAGATTCGTGGGTCCCTTCGAGATCCTCGAGCTTGTCGGCGCTGTTGCATATCGTTTGGCTCTTCCACCCAGCTTTTTAGATGTTCACCCCGTCTTCCACGTGTCGATGCTACGCAGATATCTACATGACCCTTCCCACACGATTCAGCATCAGACCGTTCAGCTTGAGCCCGACCTTTCGTTCACCGTGCAGCCAGTTTAGATATTAGATCGGCAGGTGAAGAAACTTCGATCAATGGTCCTGCCGTCTGTAACGGTCCTTTGGCGCAGCCCGAATGGTGAGGAGATCACTTGGGAGGCCGAGGGAGAGATGCGGAAGAAATTCACTCATCTTTTTGAAGGTACGCGTAGTTATGTATTTTAAAATTCGGGGACGAATATTCTTAAGGGGGGAAGACTATAACACCTGAGTTTAGGTTTAGTGGTAATTGTGTGTTAATGTGGGGTTTTTGGTAAAAAGTTTACCAAAACGGGGTTCTAATAATTTATCTAGTTTTATGGTTATTTAAGTAGAATTTTATCTCGACCGCACACACTTGTGCATGATAACTAGGGTTAAGACTAGGGTTGCCATGTAAATGAGCTTGTGGGTTAACCATGTTTAAGATAACCATGGTGGTCTAACACACTTGTTTAAGCTAATTAGATTTAATTAAGGGATTTTGGTTTTGTCCAAGGGTGTTTAGGGTTTAGGTTGACTTGCTTGTTGTGAAAGAGAGAGAGAGAGATGTGATGGTTGTCATGCTAGCTTTTGTTTAGAGGGAGAATGATGGCTTTAAGGTTGTGTCACACCATTTCAATTCAAAACTTTTTCCACTCACATCTTTCAACTCCCTCTCACTCACACCCTCACATCAGCCCCAAACATCATCAGCTCAGCACATCAGCCACCAAATCAACACAGAAACAGCAACATCAGCTGCACTACAGCCCCAACTTCTTAAACAACATCACTACACATCACACTCCACCACAAATACTACAACACCTTCTTCACCTGCTGCTACAACAGCAACACAAAAGAAAATACAACACAACACCAAAGAGAAAGAAGCACAACACAAAGCAACAACAACAGCTTCAGCCAGTTACAGAAATAGCATCTGCAGCCAGTCACTGCACTTTCCAGCCAAGTTTTGCAGCACTGGAGCTGTAGCAGCAGCACTCCAGCAGCACATCCACTTCCTCCTTCTTCTCTTCTTCTTCATCTAGGGTCTCTAGAGGTATAACCCCTTAACCCGACTCCTAATTGCTAAAGTTATAGGTATCTAGCTTAATTTAGTGTTTATTATATGCTTTAGTGGTAATTTTGGGTAATTTAGGGGAGTTTTGGCAAAGTAATGGTTGTGATGGTTAGAGTAGCCTTATTATATGCTGTTGAGACTAGATCACCCAAGTTTGGTCCCAGATTTCACAATATTACCCGATTTGTCCGACTCGGCGTAATTTAGCAATTTTAGTGACTTTTTAGCCTCTGTTAGATCTTCTGTTGACCCGAACCTCCCAGAATAAAATTGGTGAAACTGTAGCATGGTGAGACTAGCATAAACACACACACAAAGCACGGGGACCCACCTCATACTCGAGGCCGCCGGTTTATTCGTTCTGGCCGCAAATTACGGCCAGAGTAGGGGGTGGGGGGGTTAGGTTTTTGTGTGCATGGGTGTTCTGGGTAAATTAGTGTGTTGGTATTTGTAACTTTTTAAGTTGGGCCCAGAGGAAAAATCTGGAGCTATAAACGTGTTTTCGATGTTTTAACACTTGTGCGACACGCGCGTGATACGCGTGGTTCTGTGGCGCGCTGCGCGACACAGCACGTCGAAGTAGGTTCTAGTGGGTTTGCGCGCGTCGCGACGTGTCGCGTGCACGCGCGTTTAGTTTCACGCACGCGTATCCTTTTTATCAATATATCATGTTTTGCAGGATTTTTCCTTATATGGTGACTTTTGTAAATTCTAGGTTCGCCGGCGGAGACTTCGAGCGCAGCGGAGAAAGGGAAGCAGGTGGTCGGACACACCTAGCGCGGGATCACGGGTGAGTAGATTTCACATCTACGGGGGACGATCGTTTGGATGGCGCAAGTCGCCCGATAGATTTAGTAAAGTTGAAAATAGTAAACTTTAACATTTACTTGTGACATTAGAAATAATAATACTTGCATGATAATTGCTGCAGTTAGGATCTATATGTTGTATCCATATGCGCAAACTCATTCTGTAGGACACATGCACCATTACCAGGTTTTTATATGCAGCACGAGCACTATTCATGTGTACACACACACACCCTGGTAATTGCCATGTCACGACACTTGATAACTATAAATCTGAAACATGTTAATTGCTTAGACCTGTGCTATTGCAATAAATATTTAAAATGAAATCATAAGAATTGCTATTCTCGTGCATATATATCATTATATCATTTGCTCATGCCTAGTATAAATCATACATTGCAACTTGAACATTGATACCATATGCATTCATTATCATTGACATATGCACCCATGATGGTTTCATGAGATTTATGATATTTCTGGATTTCGGGAAAAGCCGCAAGATTTCAAACGTATGATCTTTTAAAATATAAAAGTTGCGGTTTTCTAGTGATGTAAAGTATCGCCCACCATGAGTTTGATGTGGTTTTCGAGATCCGTTTCGAGGAGGTGGATGAACCATCTCGGGTACAAGGTGGGCCCGGTAAGGTACCTCGAGGCAAGAAGATTGCAGGAGATGGCGTTGAGCATGGCAGGGGACGGATTACCTACCGGTGACTTCATTCGGCACGGCGGATATCTAGAGGATACCGACCGTGGCCGCTAGATTGAGATATGGATATTTGGGATGGATCAGCTGGATGGCTGAGACCAGAGATACTTGACATGGATATATGAGATTGAGACAGTTTTGAGGTGTCGTTGCTGGACACGGATTTTGTTGATTTCATGGATATTATGCTGATATTTGTAAAGAGTTTCAAAAACAAAGAAAGAATAGTTCTTGTACTTACATGTTGAGATCTTGAGTTGACTCATATAGCATACATACATGTTAATACATTCATGTGGCATATATACCTGCTAGTACACTGATGCTGCATACATACCTGCTAGTACATATAGCCATGTCTGTTAGAGATGCTAGGATACTTGTGTGCATGCATGCGATAGCCTTTGTACATGTTATTTATTACTCACGAGCTGGCAACTCACCCCCGTTGTGCCATAGCTTTTCTGCAGGTCCGTTCCGTCAGCACTGTAGCGGCGGACACTTTTGCCTCTTTTGCTCTTTTTGCCTGGACTCGAGGCTTTTGCTCATAGGTGGGTTGTTATCATTTTGTACCACCTTATGTATTCATTGTATCTAGAGTACTCCATCTACTACTATTTCAGTGGGACCAGTTATTTGGATTATTGTATATTGACTTAGAGGCGAGGTTGTGAGACTTGTGGATGATATGTTATTTTTGGGGTCCAGCTCACTTGGGTCGACTTATTATTTTACTTGTGCTTTCATGCTTACTTATGCACATTATTATTTTACATTGCGTGGGATTTGTGACCGCCTGGAGGCGAAGAGCTAGCTCCCGCTTGGGGATGCCATATTTCTTCTATTCACTTGTATTCCTGTTTGTACCCGTTGGGGGACTATTTTACAAAGCAGATTTTGCCGGAAATTTGGGATAGGAAACTGGTTTTTAAGAAAAAGGGAACTTGGTATGTTTAATGGGACAAGGTGCTTTAAAATAAAAATGGCTTTTCCTTCACTCTATTTCTAAATCAGGTTTTGATTTATGGGCTTCGGCTTACTTATCTTACGGACGCCTTGTGACGTTTCGTAACTTAAGTGCCAGTCACGTTCCGTACTCCGCGGGTCATGACAAATGGCAATTCTGGGTAAACAAGAACCTCCCTGTCACCGTCTTTGAGAAGACCGAAGTACCTCTCGGGTGCCTTAGGTTACCCACCAAATCTGCGGAGTGGCTAATGGAACATCAAATCCAATTGAATTCTTAGGTTCTATTAAATTTCCAGTAATCGTTTGTGGTTCTGGAATAACTTCCAGTTCTACCGTACTCCCACTTGTGTTTTCTGAAAAAGTCCATTTTACTAAAACTATGTCGAGTCAAGAATAATATAAATATTGATCTTCTTGATGGTAGAAAGTTAACCCTCGTCAAAGCCTAGGATAACCCACAAACAGCCATTACTGAAACGTGCCTTGAGTTTATCCGGATTCTGGTTTTAAGTATCAGCCGGACAACTCCTTATACCTCAACATTGTTAAGATATAAATTGATTCTATATAAATCGAATATAGAAACAAAAGCACCAATTTAATTTGAACCAGATTCAAATCATGCAGCAGTCTCCAGTGCATATCATCCAAATGGAAAGAGGATAATCAGCAATACTCATCTAGGAGTCCATCCATATATGAGTAACCCGAAAGAGAAGCAAGTTCTCAAAACCATTACAATCAACGGAATACCAAACACAAGTATCTACATCTTCGACTTCCTAAGAATTCCCAAGGATATATTTTCTACCACCCTGAGGAGCAAAAAGTGTTTGTTTCTCAATATGCCACCTTTTTAGAAAAGGAATTTCTTTCTAAAGAAATTAGTGGAGAAGAGGTAGAGCTGGAAGAAGTTCCAGCAGCACAAAGTACAACTGATGATTTAGTGGAACCAGAGGATTCGATAGTTCCCGACGAACCCCAGCCTCTCCGCCGATCTAGTAGGATTCCTCATCCACCTGAGAGATACTACGGTTTTCTCATTGATGGTGGGGGCGAGGATTGCATCATGGAAGATGATGACCCGACTAGCTTCGAGCAGGCCATCACGAGTGGAGACTCTGTGAAATGGCTAGATGCAATGCGATCTGAGATGGAATCCATGTACACCAACAAAGTATGGACTTTGGAAGTTTCTCCTGAAGGGGTAAAACCCATTAGGAGCAAATGGATCTTTAAGAATAAACTTGGTGTAGATGGAAAAGTTGAGACTTTCAAAGCTAGACTTGTTGCAAAGGGTTTTCGTCAACGACCAGGTGTGGATTATGACGAAACCTTTTTTCCAGTGGCTATGCTTAAGTCCATCCGGATCCTACTTGCCATTGCTGCATACCATGACTACGAAATCTGGCAGATGGATGTTAAGACCGCCTTTCTAAATGGTGATTTAGAGGAGTGCGTGTACATGACTCATCCAGAAGGCTTCGTAGATAGTAGGAGCAGCGGAAAGGTGTACAAGCTGCTTAAATCCATCTACGGGTTAAAGCAAGCGTCGCGGAGTTGGAACATCTGTTTTGATATTGTAGTCAAAGAGTTTGATTTCATCAAGAACGTTGATGAACCTTGTATTTATAAGAAGGTTGTAGAGAGTAAGGTTGTCTTCCTCGTATTGTACGTGGATGACATACTCTTGATAGGAAATGATGTTCCTATGCTGCACTCGGTTAAGCTCTTGTTATCACATAGATTCTCAATGAATGATCTAGGTGATGCCTCCTGCATTTTGGGGATTAAGATCTATAGAAATAGATCTAAACGGATATTGGGATTGTCCCAATCTAGGTATATTGACACCATACTAAAGAGCTTTAGTATGGAAGAATCCAAGCGTGGGAACCAACCCACGATCTCTGGACTCACACTCTCCAACGAGATGTCTCCTAAGACTGATTTGGAGAGAGCTTGCATGCAAGGTATACCCTATACTTCGACAGTAGGCTCTATCATGTACGCGATGCTATGTACCAGACCCGATGTAGTATACTCACTAAGTGTTGTGAGTAGGTATCAAGCAGATCCAGGAGAGTGTCACTGGACAGCCGTGAAGAGCATTCTCAAGTACTTGAGAAGGACTAAGGAGATGTTCTTGGTGTATGGTAACGGAGAACTCCAGGTGGAGTCCTTTACTGATTCGAGCTTCCAAAGTGATAAGGACGACTCTAAGTCACACTCGGGATTTGTCTTTACCCTAAATGGAGGGGCGGTTTATTGGAAGAGTTCCAAGCAAGAAACCGTGGCAGACTCAACGATGGAAGCTGAATACATCGCTGCCAAAGAGGCTGTCGGAATGAAGAAGTTCATCACTGAACTTGGTGTGGTTCCATCCATTGAGCATCCAATACCTTTGTATTGTCATAACAATGGAGCTGTGGCTTTGGCCTAGGAACCAGATCCCATCAGCGATCCAGACATATTCTGAGGCGGTATCACCTGATCCGGGAGATAGTTGATCGCCGAGAGATCGATGTCAGGAGAGTTGACATGAAGGACAACACTGCAGTTCCACTCATGAAGGCCATACCCCAGATACAATTTGAGAAACTCTTCGGGATGTTGGGTATGAGATACTACAACAACTGGCTTTAGTGCAAGTGAGAGATTGTTAGTTATATATATATGCCCTAGAGTCCATTGTTGTACATATGATGTATATTATAGTGGATGCTTGGATATATATAGAGAGGACTTTCTTTCTTGACATGATAGTATGCTATTTGGTTTCCCTTTATCTTAACATGTTAACTTGTATTGGTTTACTGTCTTGCTCTCATATGTTGATAAAGCCCTTAGGATATGTACTCGACTACTAGGACTATGATGCAGATCATACTAGTAGGGCCAGAGTAGTCTAAGAATACATCCTATAACTGTTCCTAGTCGAGGGAGTATCGAGACAGGGCATCGATACTCCAGAGTTGACTAGCGTATACGCTTCTCGACCCATATGATGGGCAATGGATGATCCCATATCCCTTGGTGTTTGACATAAGAGAAGGTATACGGGTGCTCAGTGGAGACTGGGTACACAGAACGGACTCGCCGGGAACTCCTAGATGGTATTATACCTATCGTCAGATAGAAGTTCTCTGGCGACACTGGTACAGGTTAGTCTGTAGACCCGAGATCGTCATAGAGTCTTGTGTGATTCCCACTGTGCTTTGATTTCCACCTTACCACGTTCACGAGAACATGCAAAATGGTGGCTTTTGGGTACAGTCCCGAATCACATAGTGGCAATGAGCGATATGAGGGGTTTCTTCTCTCCCTGTATTAGGAGTTGATGTTGCGCTGTGTTCGATTGGCTATAACTGGAAGTCCCTGGCCAGGGTTGATATGGAGACCTACTGGTAAGTGTTATCAGTAGTTTCTTGACCCGTTATGAGCCTCACATCGACATGAATTATCGGTTACTGGGGTCTGACGTTTACCACCCCTAGACTGGATATGCGACATATCAGACGAAGAGACCGGACTGTACGGGAGTGTTACTGGTTGGATTCACAGGAGAATGTACAAGCTTGCTTGTTGATCTTTTGATCACTCAATACCTGGGTGGCTGTTACGTTTAGCTGACCGCTTGCAGCTTGTGGGTGTTTGACAAGACCATCACCTACTGCCGACGTATTGACGATTCTTTAGAGTCCTATACAGAGGTTTCCTGGCTTAGGCAAAACGGAGTAGGAGCACATATGTGATATGTGCGGGACCGAGATTAATACGATATGAGATGCCATATTTTATTCTCGCGATATGTGATATCGGCCGGTATATGTGATATTGCAGGGATATCGGATCAAGTGTTGATTCGATAAAATGATACATGTTATATTAGTCGCTTATATGTAATATAGCCGGATTATCGGATCAAGTGTTGATTCGATAATTTAATATATAATTATATATGTGATATATTACATTGCATTAACTAATATAAGCTCACTTAAATAATTCTTTTTCTCACTTGGATAATACATTGATGTATATGTGATATATGTTAATTGTATTATTTTCTTTTGTTACATTAAATATTATATATGTGATATATAATATTGTAACATGTTAGGGTTACAAATGTAACTAGGGTTATGAGATTAAACCATGTTAGGGTTTGGATTAGGGTTAATGTTCTGGATTAAGTTTTGGATGAGCTTTGAGGAAGCTTCATGATGGTTTGACTTAGTCCACTCTCTTTGATATAT
Organism: Agapanthus africanus; assembly: GCA_030015575.1. Classification (NCBI taxonomy): domain Eukaryota; kingdom Viridiplantae; phylum Streptophyta; class Magnoliopsida; order Asparagales; family Amaryllidaceae; genus Agapanthus; species Agapanthus africanus. The sequence goes on along the minus strand of CM057341.1, from coordinate 666,773,277 downwards.
TTGGAAGATATTTGTTAACCCAAACCAAATCTTAACCCATGGTTTATTCTCTAAAAGGGTTAAGCATGTCATGCTTAACCCTAGATTGTAATTCTAACCACAACAATAATTCATTATTCATCACAAAAGAAACTTCATCTTCTTCTTCCTCTCTTGGAAAAGCTTTTCTTGCTTTTGGTTTGTGATGATTTAAACTGAGTTAAAGAAAACATAAGAGAGCAAAATTCCTACTTCATCATCCTCATCTATTCTAGCCACTTAGATTAGGGTGTTCACTTCACTAATACTTAATTAGAGAAGTGTGAGCTTGGGTTAGTGTTGCTTCAAGGTAGATCATCTTAGAAAAGGAAGACTTTAAGCAAGATGCCTCATTCACCTCATGGAGCCTCTCTAGAGTCTGGGTTCTTGATGATTGCAGCGAAGGGACTTTAACTCGAAGTTTATGAAGCGAAGGAACGGACTTCAAAGGTTGTAATCTCTAACTCTTAGAAACAAAGTTGTTTACTTGGTTGTTTGGTTTGATTATCTAGTTAAAGTTCCTAGGTTTAGGGTTATCTTCAATGGCAAAATTTTAACTTGGCATGGATGATGCCTCCCGAAACCTTGCTGCCGTTGTAGGTAACCCAACAATTAAAACCCTAAGAAGGAAAATGCTCAAGAACAGGAAGGGGAATAAAATTCCCAAATGTCCTAAAAAATCTCAGAGCTAAGCTCTGTAAGAGAATGGAATTAAATGTAAGTCCACGTTGCCCACCCCGGTACTTGCGGGGAGGCAGAAAACGGAATAAAAATCGGATTTTTATGAGCTTAGGCAACATGGACTAGACTTTAAAGGATCTTTGCTAAACAAAAACTTGCTAAAGCTAACTAGAAACTAGCTAAGTGCTAGAAAGGTTATACCTTTGGTCTTTATGTCATTCTCTTCTTTCTCCTTGGAGTAGTGGAAGGAGGTCACCTTGTCGTCTTCTCCCGTCAAAGAAAGATCCACCCGAAAGCCTCAACCTTTGGCTTCAACTCCAAGCTAGAAGTAACTAGGGTTCAAGAAGTGCTAGTCCTTCAACCCTAGATGAGAGTAGAGATGATCAAGAAAGGTTTTTTCTCAAGCTCAAGTGTTTCTCAACACATGAGAAGGGAGAGCTTGAGGGAGAGGAAGAACAAGAGAGAGAAATGAAATGATAGAATGAGAATTATTTGAACCATTCTCACTAATATGTGTATATTATTTTAATTGAATAATTAGCTAGATAATTGTCATGGCTAATCATGACATGACCATTATCATTTCAATTTGCAAGGATCAAAAAGCATCTTCCAAAAGAAATGATGATGGTCAAAGTGTCAACCTAGGTCAACAAGTCAAGGAGGTCAAATGGTCAACAACCATAACCATGCATAATTATTAAACTAATTATCAAATAACTATAATACACACATAAGCATTAGGGTTAATAAAATGACAATAGTCATTAACCCTAATCAAGGTCCTCACCCTCTGTCTCAAACAACTGTGCATACACACCCGCATTCGTGATCCGAGGAACACGAATACAATGAGAAAAACCAATCCCAAATCATATACTAGGATCCAGCTTAAACCAAAGCCCGCTAGTATAAACTGTCCGGACAGCAAACGTGCACAAGTACGCGGATGCGAACGAACCCTGTCGCAAAACCATGCGACCTCTACTCATTTTGCCTAAAGGCGAATAGCTCTCTGTGTGGGACTCTAAAGACTCGACATTACGCTGGCAGTGGTTTTAACCACAGACCGCAAACGACACTAGCTGTACGTAATGGTCCCCGGCTAGATGTCGATAAGAAGACTGACGAGGTGAACCCCATCTGAACTCCTACTGAGCCTGTATGTGACAATCTCCGTACAGTCTGGTCTGTTCGTCTGATACATCGCATGGCGGGCCTAGGGGGGTGGTGAACGTCAGTCCCCTAATAGCGGTACAAGTCATGTCGGAGTTTAGCCCAAAACACCCTGAGATAATACTGGAAACCTACCAGTATATCTCGCTTGCCCTGGCCAGGGACTACTCGTGTAATGGCTCTCCTGGACACAGCGCGATGTCAATCCCTAATACCGGGAGAGACGAATCCGGTATAACCGTCACTGCCTCCAAGTGCTTCGGGACTGCACCCAAAAACTATCTGTTTGCACGACTCCTTTGAGCCGTGGTAGGGTAGTAATCAAAGTGCAGTGGGAACACACTCGAGGCGAAGTGACAGTGTCAAGTCAACGGACTAAGCTATACTCATGTCACCTGGGAACTGATAACTGACGATAGGTATACTACCAACCAATAGTTCCCGACGAGTCATGTCCAGTGTACTCGTAACCTAACAAGCACCCGTATACTATCTCAAGTACGACGTACTGACGGCTGTGGGACAGACCGTCTCCAACACTGGGATGAGAAGCGCATACGCTAGTCTACTCCGGAGTATCGATGCCCTGTCTCGATAGTCCAACGATTAGGGACCTGTATAAGGATGTGCTTATAGATCACCCAGCTCCCACGAGTGTGAGCGCCATCACAACGCTGGTAATCAAGCAAAGATCCTAAGGGCTCTACTAACATGTATATCAGCGATATGCTAAAAGAAACACATGCACATATTGAAGTAGAGACCAACCAAGTAGCATACTACCATTTCGAGCAAGATTGTATATACAACTGTGAATATCCCAAGCTTCCATCAAGTAATATACAAACCAGTATGATACAGTAATGGCCTCTAGGGCATATACACTAACAATCTCCCACTTGCACTAAGGCCATGTACTGGCGTATCGAAGACCTATCATCTCGATCAGCCGCTCGAACTGAGTCTGGGGCAAGGCCTTGGTGAATGGATCTGCTGTGTTATCCTCTGATGCAACTCTCCGGACCTCGATCTCCTGGCGATCCACGATCTCCCTGATCAGGTGATACCGCCTTAAGATGTGTCTGGATTTCTGATAGGACCTGGGTTCCTTCGCTAAAGCTATAGCCCCGTTGTTGTCGCAATACAGAGGTATTGGGTCAACAATGGACGGAACCACCTGAAGTTCTCTCAAGAACTTCCTCATCCAGACAACTTCTTTTGCGGCATCAGATGCAGCGATGTATTCCGCTTCCATAGTCGAGTCAGCAACGGTTTCCTGTTTGGAGCTCTTCCAACACACCGCCCCTCCATTGAGGGTGAAGACAAAACCCGACATGGACTTGGAATCATCCTTGTCACTCTGGAAGCTGGAGTCAGCAAAGGCCTCAATCTGCAGGTCTTTTCCGCCATACACCAAGAACATCTCCTTAGTCCTTCTCAGGTACTTGAGAATGTTCTTTACTGCTATCCAATGTTTCTCCCCAGGGTTTGACTGATACCTGCTTACCACACTCAGTGCATAAGCCACATCCGGTCTGGTACACAACATCGCATACATTATAGAGCCTACCGCAGAAGCGTAGGGTATAACAGACATGCGATCCCTCTCCAAATCAGTCTTGGGAGATATCTCTTTGGAGAGGGTGATCCCGTGACAAGCCGGTAGATTACCGCGCTTGGAATCTTCCATACTGAATCTCTTCAGTATGGTGTCGATGTACCTGGACTGCGAAAGTCCTAATATCCTCTTGGATCTGTCACGGTAGATCCGGATACCCAGAATGTATGAGGCATCACCCAGGTCTTTCATGGAGAACCTGTGTGACAAGAACCCCTTGACAGATTGTAGCATAGGAATGTCATTTCCTATTAAGAGAATGTCATCCACGTATAAAACGAGGAATACTACAGTTCTCGCTACAAATCTACAATAGATGCATGGTTCATCTGGATTTTTGATAAAGCCAAATTCCTTGACCGTCTCATCAAAACAGATGTTCCAACTCCGCGATGCCTGCTTTAGTCCATAAATGGACTTGAGCAACTTGCACACCTTTCCGCTGCTCCCACCCTGAATGAAACCCTCTGGCTGGTCCATATAGACACACTCCTCTAAATGACCATTTAGAAAAGCTGTCTTTACGTCCATCTTCCAAATCTCATAATCGTGGAAGGCAGCAATGGCAAGAAGGATCCGAATGGATTTCAGCATAGCTACTGGAGAAAAGGTTTCGTCATAGTCCAAACCAGGTCGCTGACGAAAACCCTTTGCTACCAGTCTAGCTTTATAGGTCTCAACCTGTCCATCTACACCAATCTTCCTTTTGAAGATCCACTTGCATCCTACGGGTTTTACCCCATCTGGAGCAATGTCCAACGTCCATACTTTGTTGGTGTACATGGACTCCATTTCGGTCCGCATTGCATCCAGCCATTTTACCGAGTCGACGCTTTGAATGGCTTGCTGGAAGCTAGTAGGCTCATCACAATCTATGATGCAATCCTCTCTATCCCCGTCAATGAGAAAACCGTAGTATCTCTCGGGCGGATGAGACTGCCTACTACTCCTGCGGAGTGGCGTGGGAATGTCCTGATCTTTCGAACCCTCTGGTCCTACTAAGCTTTCAGTAATAGCTCGTGGTTCTGGAATTTCTTCCAGTTCTATTGCGCTCCCACTTAATTCTTTTTCTATAAACTGGTGTTCTAGAAAGTGGGCATGGCGAGAAACAAGGACTTTTTGTTCCTCTTCGCAATAGAAGTAATATCCCTTGGAGTTCTTTGGATATCCCACAAACTTGCATTGTACTGAGCGTGCCTCGAGCTTGTCCGCATGCTGCTTTTTTACAAAAGCTGGACATCCCCATGTCTTAATATGATTAAGATAGGGTCTCTTCCAACACCACATCTGATATGGTGTAGTAGGCATAGTCTTAGTTGGAACTCGATTCAAAAGGTATGCAGCTGATTCTAGCGCATATCCCCAGAACGATCGCGGCAACTCAGCGTTACTCATCATGGACCGTACCATATCCAATAGGGTTCGGTTCCGTCTCTCCGATACACCATTATGTTGCGGAGTGTATGGAGGAGTAAGCTGAGAGAGAATTCCATTCTCTTTTAAGTAACCCAGGAACTCGGCACTCAAGTATTCACTACCTCGATCAGATCTCAGTGTCTTTATACTTTTGCCTGTTTGTTTTTCTACTTCATTCTTATATTCCTGGAATTTTTCAAAAGCCTCGGATTTATATTTCATTAAGAAGACATAACCGTACCTTGAAAAGTCATCCGTAAAAGTAATGAAGTAAGAATAACCGCTTCGATCATGTGTAGACATTGGACCGCACACGTCACTGTGTACGAGTCCCAAGAGCTCGCTCACTCTTTCTCCGTGTCCAGTAAACGGAGTCTTTGTCATCTTTCCTTTGAGACAGGATTGACAAGTTGCATACGATTGATATTCGAACGGATCCAAATATCCTTCTGTGTGTAACTTGGTCAACCTTCTCTCATTGATGTGACCCAGTCTACAATGCCATAAGAAATTTTTATTTATTTCTGGAGACTTTCTTTTGTGTGTATTCTGGACATTGAAAATCTGTGGTTGGTTTAGTACGTATATACCGTTGTTCAATATACCTGACCCAATCAAAACTTGATTAAGGTGAATGTTCACTACATTACTTACAAATGCAAATTCATAACCTTCTTTAGACAATAAAGATACAGAAATGATATTACAGGTTGCATTTGGTACATAATAACAACTACGCAAAACCAAAAAATGTCCATCCGACAATCCCAGGTGATAGTCCTCCACGGCCTCAGCATCCATGCTAGCACCGTTTGCAACTCTGAGGGTCATGTCACCTGCCTTCAAAACTCTACGCTTTCTCAACGCCTGCAAAGAATTATAGATATAAGATCCTGATCCGGTATCCAATACCCAGGATGTAGAGTTTATTGATAGACAATTTTCAATAACATACACACCTGAAGCTGAAGCCGCAACTCGCTTCAAATCCTGTGTTCTGGCCTTCCAAGCCTTGCAATCCTGTTTCCAGTGACCACTTTTGTGACAATAGAAGCATTCTTCCTTCCCCACTAGCTTCCCCGCTATCTTTGTTGCTTTTCCTTTTCCCTTCGTATCCACTTTACCGACACCGCCTCTTGGTTTGGCGGGGGCTTTCTTCTTCTTGCCCTTGGCTTTCGCCCTGGACCTAGAAGAGGAAGATCCTCCTACAAACAAAGTGGATGTCTCCCTACCCTTCTGTAGGGTGCCCTCAGCAGTCCTCAACATGTTCAGAAGTTCGGAGAGTTCAACCTCCTTTCCTTGCATGTTGAAGTTAAGAATGAACTGGGCGTAAGTGGAAGGAAGGGACTGGAGAATCAAATCAGTATAGAGTTCATTCTCCAACGTGGTCCCAAGGTCCGCGAGCTCCTCAATGTAGCCAATCATCTTAAGAACGTGTTCCGCTATCGATGATCCGACGGCCAACCTTGCCGAAAAAAGCTTCTTCGACACTTCGTATCTTGCGATACGAGACTGCTCTCCATACAGTTCTTTTGTATGGAGAAATATGGACTCCAGGTCCATATTCTCGTGCCTCCTCTGATGTTCGTTGTCCATCGAGGCAAGTACGAGGCACTTGGCCCTCGCGCAATCTATCTCCCATGTCTTACGGATTTCTACATCCGCGACGCTGGAGGTGGGACCTGGGACAGGGGGAGCTTTGGTGGTAAGTACATACCCCAACTTGTCATAAGTGATTGCCATCTTGACATTCCTGAGCCAATCTTTGTAGTTTGGCCCTGTCAATATGTTTTTATCTAGTAATAACTTAAGTCCGGTCATGTTGAATGGTCGCTGCAATTAGGAGAGAGAAAAGAAACACTTTAGCATGATGCTCTTGCAAGTTTAGAGTGGTTTTTAGTTTGTCTAAACTGGATGGCTCCCACTGTCTCTCGAATCCCTTCTCAAACCGTAAAGAAAGGATTAGTCAGGATCAATCTCACCGTACAATACTTGCTTAACCGTTCAGTCAGGCCAGTGTCGGTACTTCGAGGGAGGTTTTCCAACGCTTTCGCGAAGTTCCTTAATTAAGTAACCTCTTTTCCCTGTAGGCGTAGCCCCGCTAACACCTTTCTAGACACCTACTAAGTTTATAGCATTGATCGTTAAGTGAGAGTTTTCCCGAGGAGTAGCACATACTCACAGTAGGATCGGGATCCAAATATCATCGCGTGATAAAACCGAAGGAATCCTATCAGATTCATCACACTCCAAATGGTATGCAGCGCTAGCAGGTTTCAGTACTTATGAAACTCCCGATGTGGATTTTTGCCCCATGCTCTTATGACCTTGACTTTGGCCAAAATATCATAAGTCACATGTCAAGTTCTACCCGTCATTCTCCTGGTTAATTTTGACCCACCCGTACCCACCCTTGACTTTGGCCAAAATGGCAGCACGACTGTCCCAAACCAACGCATCTATCTATGCTGTACATGAATACCCAATAGCTACCAATCACTATGCCTTGACTTTGGCCAAAATACATAGCTTGAATACTTTTTGACCATTCATGTGGAATGACGGAGGGCTACGGATGGTTTTGGCGAAACCGTGAACGTAGTGAACTTGATATAATCGATGGAACGAGATAGCTTTTAAAAGGAGTGGTTCAAGCTCCGCGTTTAAAAGTTTAGTTTTGAAAAGAACCGAGTGGTTTTCAAAGTGTTCCAATCGACTTTTACTTAGTTTATTTTCTTGCATTAGTTCTTTTAATGCGTCCCATCATTTAATCCTACCATTGCAGAAAACAACCAAAATATGACGTACGCTTATGCCATTCGTATTCGCCACGGGGCCCCGTAATCACCCGTTAGGTTACTTTACTAACGACAGAGCGGGGGCTGGGCTAGCGCGGCTGTAAAACATAAGCAACGCCTAAATAGTTATCATATATAAATATATAGCAATGATAGACATTACAGATCACAGATGAATACATTGGATATACTAGAAATCCGCAATCCGTTCGAGCCTGCAACGAAAAGCGGATTACACGGTCGCGGTGAATAGCCAAATACCCCACCCAAGACCCCTACGGTTGCGGCAAACTACCCGCCAAGTACCCGAAGCGAAGCAACCTCCCTCAACACCGTGAGTAGGCCACTCGGCACTTCGAGATACCCGGTAGTTTATGCACCCCCTCCATGGGTCTATCCTAGGAGCAAAAACAGTAAAAAGAATTATACAATGATGGCTACAACCCCGACCCGGTTGTGCGGCCATACAAATAATAATATTACATCAATTTACATGTTACAATGAATGAAAGGAAATACAACACTCATCTCACATCCACCCCGGCTATTCACCCGCGACAATCCAACCCATTCATATACACATACCAATATCAAACACAGATCACAGATATGTATAACCCCGACTAATCGACATATAGCGATTAGCCGACGTTCAATACATACAAACATCACAGATATAACCGTCATAGTCAAAGTGTAGTGAAGTTCCGAAAAAAAATACGGATTTATAGGCCCCCAAAAATAAATTTCTATTCTGGAAAATCTGGGCACATATAACATATCTTAAAAATCCTAAAACCAAGCCAGAGATACACTGCACCAAACTCGACCCAGTGAAGAGCCAACTTGGCCGTGGTTGCGCGGCAATAGCATGCTATTGCCGCGGAACCGCGGCTCCTTGGTCGAGTCACTGGACCGGGTTTGGTGGTTATCTTTAAAAAACCCTGAGACGATTTTTGGAGTTTAACAAATTTTGTTTTGACCAGAAATTTTTTTAACAGAAACTAGGGTTTTAGAAAACTCGGTTTTTGGATTTTTCGGTTTCGAACTTCGTTACACTTCACTACCTAGCTAGTTTATGTTTAGTTAGTCTCTGATACTACTGTAAGTCTACGTTGCCCACCCCGGTACTTGCGGGGAGGCGGAAAACGGAATAAAAATCGGATTTTTATGAGCTTAGGCAACATGGACTAGACTTTAAAGGATCTTTGCTAAACAAAAACTTGCTAAAGCTAACTAGAAACTAGCTAAGTGCTAGAAAGATTATACCTTTGGTCTTTATGTCCTTCTCTCCTTGCTCCTTGGAGTAGTGGAAGGAGGTCACCTTGTCGTCTTCTCCCGTCAAAGAAAGATCTACCCGAAAGCCTCAACCTTTGGTTTCAACTCCAAGCTAGAAGTAACTAGGGTTCAAGAAGTGCTAGTCCTTCAACCCTAGATGAGAGTAGAGATGATCAAGAGAGAGTTTTTCTCAAGCTCAAGTGTTTCTCAACACATGAGAAGGGAGAGCTTGAGGGAGAGGAAGAACAAGAGAGAGAAATGAAATGATAGAATGAGAATTATTTGAACCATTCTCACAAATATGTGTATATTATTTTAATTGAATAATTAGCTAGATAATTGTCATGGCTAATCATGACATGACCATTATCATTTCAATTTGCAAGGATCAAAAAGCATCTTCCAAAAGAAATGATGATGGTCAAAGTGTCAACCTAGGTCAACAAGTCAAGGAGGTCAAATGGTCAACAACCATAACCATGCACAATTATTAAACTAATTATCAATTAACTATAATACACACATAAGCATTAGAGTTAATAAAATGACAATAGTCATTAACCCTAATCAAGGTCCTCTCCCTCTGTCTCAAACAACTGTGCATACACACCCGCATTCGTGATCCGAGGAACACGAATACAATGAGAAAAACCAATACCAAATCATATACTAGGATCCGGCTTAAACCAAAGCCCGCTAGTATAAACTGTCCGGACAGCAAACGTGCATAAGTGCGCGGATGCGAACGAACCCTGTCGCAAAACCATGCGACCTCTACTCATTTTGCCTAAAGGCGAATAGCTCTCTGTGTGGGACTCTAAAGACTCGACACTACGCTGGCAATGGGTTTAACCACAGACCGCAAGCGGCACTAGCTGTACGTAACGGTCCCCAGGTAGATGTCGATAAGAAGACTGACGAGGTGAACCCCATCTGAACTCCTACTGAGCCTGTATGTGACAATCTCCGTACAGTCCGGTCTGTTCGTCTGATACATCGCATGGCGGGCTTAAGGGGGCGGTGAACGTCAGTCCCCTAATAGCGGTACAAGTCGTGTCGGAGTGTAGCCCAGAACACCCTGAGATAACACTGGAAACCTACCAGTATATCTCGCTTGCCCTGGCCAGGGACTACTCGTGTAATGGCTCTCCTGGACACAGCGCGATGTCAGCCCCCAATACCGGGAGAGACGAATCCTGTCTAACCGTCACTGCCTCCAAGTGCTTCGGAACTGCACCCAAAAACTACCTGTTTGCACGACTCCTTTGAGCCGTGGTAGGGTAGTAATCAAAGTGCAGTGGGAACACACTCGAGGCGAAGTGACAGTGTCAAGTCAACGGACTAAGCTGTACTCATGTCACCTGGGAACTGATAACTGACGATAGGTATACTACCAACCAACAGTTCCCGATGAGTCCTGTCCAGTGTACTCGTAACCTAACGAGCACCCGTATACTATCTCAAGTACGACGTACTGACGGCTGTGGGACAGACCGTCTCCCACACTGGGATGAGAAGCGCATACGCTAGTCTACTCCGGAGTATCGATGCCCTGTCTCGATAGTCCAACGATTAGGGACCTGTATAAGGATGTGCTTATAGATCACCCAGCTCCCACGAGTGTGAGCGCCATCACAACGCTGGTAATCAAGCAAAGATCCTAAGGGCTCTACTAACATGTATATCAGCGATATGCTAAAAGAAACACATGCACATATTGAAGTAGAGACCAACCAAGTAGCATACTACCATTTCGAGCAAGATTGTATATACAACTGTGAATATCCCAAGCTTCCATCAAGTAATATACAAACCAGTATGATACAGTAATGGCCTCTAGGGCATATACACTAACATTAAATTCCTTGAATAGTGGGATTAAATCCCAGAAACTCCCATGGTGGGAAACAAAGAAAATGGAATTAAATTCCAAAGATCCTCAATTAGTGATAGGGTAAAAACCTAAGAGGAGAACCAACGATTCTCATTAATTCAAAACCCATGGTCTACTTAAAAAAGTGTTTTTTTGGATCTCTAAGAGATCAGTTCAAGAAAAGAGCAAAGCTCTGTTAATGGATTTAAAATCCAAGAAAGGGGGGTTTGCTTAAGAGATGAATTCCGTTCATAATCCTTACCAAAAAGAGTTTTTGCAGAGTTTGACTCTGATCAGAAGGGGTTTTGTAGGAAAAGAACTAAGCTCTAAAAGGAGAATTAAATTCTCAAAGAAAAGAGTTAAGGAGGAAGACGAAGAAACAGCGGTCATCTCAAGGGCCAAAGGCCCCATTTATAAGACGTGATGGGAAGCGGTTCAGCTTCTCATTCCCCTAGACAATCCAACAGTTATAAGGATGGACAGCGTTGCACTCACGTGCAAGCCACGTGAGAGCAATGCTGAGGGGCATTTGTTCCCTCATAAAAGATAAAAATGGGGAGAAAAATCCCCACGACTCAAGCCTCACGTGTTAAACACGTGAGCGTCTATATGCAAAGCATATAGGCGCTGCAATCAAACAACTATAGGCTAAATAAGTCTCACGTGTTAAACACGTGAGCGCATATATGCAAAGTATATAGGCGCTGAAATCAAACAACTAATAGGCTAAATAAGCCTCACGTGTTAAACATGTGAACGCCTATATGCAAAGCATATAGGCGCCACAGTCAAACAACTAAAGGCTAAATGGGCCTTACGTGTTAAACACGTGAGCGCCAATAAGGACAAAAGAAAATCTTCACTAGGGATCACGTGTTAAACACGTGGGAATACTCTTTTGAAGCATTAGCTTCAGATAGAGTTAAACTCTATTCATAGAATTAAATTCTATTTTTTGTATGCAAAACATATGAGCATTAAGAGTAAATAGCCAAAGGACAAATTGGCTTCACGTGTTAAACACATGAGCGCCCATATGCAAGGTATATGAGCCCCAAATCAGAGAAGCTAAATAAGCCTCACGTGTTAAACATGTGAGGGCACATCCTTACGTAGAATTAAATTCTACTCTTTGGAAATACTTCCCTAGATTTTTCTAAAAGAGAAAGATCCTCTCTGTTAAATAAGGAACCGTTGGATCAAAGATCCGATGGTGATTAAGCATAGAATTAAATTTTATTGCGAAGGATATTTTTGAAAGTCGACCTTAGCACCACCATTAGGTTCTAGAGGCATCACGCATGCCAAATTTTAATTTTTATTACATGCTAAGTTAACTAACAAGATCTTTGCTAGATTATTTGGGTTTTCCTTTTGTGATATGATGAACTAAAGAGAAGAAAAGAGCATACAACCTTTATAGTTCGAGTTCTTCTCTTCTATAGCTCCAGGTTGAAGTCCACGCGAGTCTACTAGGCTCCTTTTCGAGTTGAACGAATCTCCTTCATGATCTTCGCGCCAAAGACGATCCACCAGAAGTTCTTCTAGCCTAAACTAACTCTTTACTAAACTCCTTTAGTGTAGGAAACACACCACTCCAAATTGCTAGTTTGTTATGGGATGGTGAAGTAGGGGATATTAAAAGCTCACAAGTTTGTGTTCAAGCTTCATGGTTCACATCACATGTGAGGGTTGAAGCTTGAACTATAGCAATTGAGGAGGAAGAAGAAGCTAGAGAGCAACCATGGGAGCAACTCAAGAAAATGGCTGAGTGTAGAGAATGAGCAAAGAATGAATGGCAACTCTTGACCCCCACTCATTCAAGCATGGAATTTTGCAATATAAAATTGCAATCATGCTTGAATAGTGAGTCAAGATGAATAGACAAATATAACTCCCATACTTGCAACTATGCTCTCAATTTACACCTCATTTCTATTTTTCTCAAAAATAGAAAATCAATCCATACTTCATTATTATCTATATATCATATATATCATATATATTAATATATATATATATAATGAAGAATAATTAGTGAGCTAATGATATTAGTTAAGATATAATTATATCACATTATTAAATCAACACTTAATTTAATAATCCGGTAATATCACATATGACCAACTAATATCATTTTCACGTTATCAAATCAACACTTGATTCGATAATCTGGTTATATCACATATAATCGAACCGATAACAGATAACTTCCAGATTACAATACAGTATCACATACACGTATTTAATCAGGCCCACACACATATCACATACATGTCCTACTTCGTTTCACTTGAACCAGGGAACTTCTGTGTGGGACTCTAAAGACTCGTCAATACGCCAGCAGCAGGTGATGATCACATTGATCACCTACAAGACATCAGTGGTACTAGTTGGACGTAACAGCTTACCCAGGTATTGAGCGATATGAAGATCTGTTGGAGATAGTGCCCTCAGAGTCAATTATTGGATCACAGGCACGTGATTGCAATGATTGAGGGATGACCTATCCCGGTAGGACAGTCTTACTCAAGATGATAGTATGCTATCTGGTTTACCTTTATCATCGTGTACTGCTTTCGGTGACTTTACTGATCACTATTGCACGTTGATAGAGCCCCTAGGATTCTTGCTTGACTACCAGCAGTATGAGGGCGATCATATACGTGGGAGCTGGTGGTCTATAAGCACATCCTTAAAAGGTCCCTAGTCGTGGGAGTTTCGAGACAGGGCATCGATACTCCAGAGTAGACTAGTGTATATAGTCGAGACCCCGACGAGGGGCGGTGGCCGGTCTTACAAGCCACTGGTGTCAGTTGGTTCACCTAAGATGTATACAGGTGCTCATTGGGTTATAAGTACACCGGACAGGACTCGCCGGGAACCTGCTAGTTGGGATTATACCAGACGTCAGATAGTAGTTCCCTGGTGACATGTGTACAGGTTAGTTCATCGACCTGAGATCGTCATTTGTCTCGTGTGAGTTCCCACTGTGCTTTGATTACTACCCTACCACGCTCAAAGGAGACGTGCAAACAGATTTTAGTTGGGTACAGTCCCGAGCCACATGGAGGCAGTGAGCAGATCTGCAGGGGTTCGTCTCTCCCGGTATTGGGGGTGAGGTCGCGCTGTGTCTAGGAGAGCCATTACACAAAGCCCTCGGCCGAGGCAGGAGATTTACTGGTAGGTATTCCAGTAGTATCTCACGGTGTTCTAGGCTACACTCCGACACGACTTGTACCGCTTTTGGGGGTCTGACTTTTACTAACCCCCTAGGCCCGCCATGCGATGCTCATAGACGAACGGACCGGACTGTACGGATATTGTTACTGACAGGCTCAGTAGGGTGTCAGGATGAGTTCGCTCATCGACGTCCCTTTTGGTCAATACCTGGTAGCCCGTTACGTATAGGCTAATACCTCTGACGTGCTAGTGGTTAAATCCACAACCAAAGTATTGACGAGTCTTTAGAGTCCCCCACAGACCAGTTTCTCAAGTTTCGGGCGAAACGCTGTAGAGGCCGTATGGAGATATGGCAGGGTTCGATCAGATACGTGCGGTATTGTACGGATCAGGATCGGACGGTTAATACCAGTGGGCTTTGGTTTAAGCCGGATCCTAGTATTAGACAGTATAGATTTGTCTCATTGCATTTGTATTTCGGTTGGAATACAAATGCGTATACAGTAGCGGGGTTTTCCTGTAATTTATTACGGGATCAGTTTTCTGAAGTTGCCAGTTTGTTTTCCGTTTCGGCCAATTTTCTTTGTATCTTTCCTTGGCCGGAAATTGGTGGAGGAGGGCTTATTTGCATTTGTGCAAATAAGCATTTTAGAGGGTTGTCTTTGCATATTGTTGGATCATGATGGTTTTGTCTCCCTTTGACTTCTTCTAGTCATAATTGCTTGACTTTCTTATTCATCATGGCATGACTTTTGTTTTGATGGGTTCATGATGGTTGATTTGGAATGTGGACTTATGGTTGTGATCATTGGATTTTCTCATCATAACCTTTTCTCTCTTGATTATTCATCCACCCTCTCTTGGACTTTTGCCCACTTCCCTCACCACTTGAGGCCGGCCATGATAGGGCATGGGTCTGTCCCAATTTTTGAAGGGGATGGTTCTCATTTTAGTTTTACACAAAATTCCATTTGGTTCATCAAAACACTTCATATCATTCCTCCACCAACAATGGCAACTTCTTTGAAACCCCATGAGACCAAGAGCACTACAATATTCTACAGCAAATCTTGGGCACGTCGACTCGCCAACTCCGTGCCCGAGTTTCCTCGGTCTAGAGGTGGGAGCCCGTAAAAGAAGCCGGCGACGTGGTGCCCTTCCGGCGACGTGGTGGAGACCGGAGATTCCGCGGGGAGATCGGGAAGACGACGAGAAGACCGAAGGACACGGATCGCTCGGTATATCTCTCTACCCCCTTCATGTTAGCTAGAACTAGTTTAATGGCCCGATCCGGGATTTTTGTGCGCTGTGGTGCCGGTTTTCTAGTTAGAAAAGTTTTTCGTTTCCGCATTCCGGAGTCGGATTGACGGCCGGGGCGCCGCCGTGCACTTACATGGTATCAGAGCCTCGCCATTAACCTAATCTAGCTTTGTCTAATGTGTTTACATTTCCGATCGAATAAAATTCCAAAACCGTGTTTTTCATTGCATCAGTTTTCTGTCGATTTTTTTTCTGGCTCAAAATTTTTTTCAGTATATTACAGAAGTATGTGCAGGGACTTTTAAGCTTACTGTAAAAATTCGACACCATGATTCATTAGGAAGACCGCGGAACCGCGGCCAAAACCCCCTTTGGGCCGCGGTTCCACGGCCGTAATATGTTATCATCGTGCCAATTTTTTCCAGTGGGCTTTTGGGTTGGAAATGAGGGTTTTGGAATATTCATTTTGGGCCCAGAATTTCTTTATGTGCTACAGTAATTCTTGGGGCCCACTTTGGTAAATTTGATCGATCGAAACTTTTAAACACATTAGTTCACAGTATTTACATTATATCTGCGACCGTGAATGTCACTTGATCGGTAAATCCTGTCTAACTGCTATAGCCCGGTTAGACGGATTTGCGAACGTGACATTCACGTTGATGTTCTGTGATTGTGCTGTGATGTTGCGGATTGGTCGTGTGGAGAGCCTGGATGCAATGGTAGTACAGATTTGGTTATATTATGTACATTTGATATTGCGGGGCGAGCGTCCGACATGTGGACTGCCGTCACTGCCTGTTGTATATTATTCTTTTGGGGCACGACCGGGTCGAGGTCGATGTACCCGTTGTATGTATATTTTACTTTCTGTACTAGGAATGCCCCGCGGAGGGGTGCACGGATAGCCGGGTTCTAGAGGGCAACGAGCCCGCATCTCATGGCATTGAGACGGAGGGGGCCTCACTCTAGAATTGGCGGGCTATTCGCCGCACTCGTAGGGGGTACAGGTTGACCCAGGAGGGGTGTCCAAGTTACCGGATTCCGTGAAGTGCTGGGTGGTCCATTCACGTTGCTGAAGGGGGCTTCCTCGCTTCAGGTTTTGGCGGGTAACTTGCCGCGCCCGTAGGGGTCTAGGATTTCATTGCACAGGCTATCCACACGACCAGGGGAACGTCGGGTTTCAGTAGCGGCTCTGTGAAACCCAGGGATCCCAGATATCAGTATTGTTCTGTGATGCTGTACATTTCTGTGATGTTGCATTTTATCACGCCTTGAGCGAAATATTATATATTGATATATATACTAGTAGATGTTGTATATGTTTTGCATCCGCGCTAGTCCAGTCCCCGCTCTGTCGTTAGTTAACTAACCTAACGGGTAATGACGGGACCCAGTGACGAATGCGGATGGCATATACGTACGTCATTATTTTCGTTCTTTATTGGTGTGATCAATTGATAGGACTGCGTTGATTCGGATCAATGCAAGTTCAAAACAAACCTAATATGATGTTGTTGTAACTTTTTTCAAAAAGCTGTTATTGCAAGGACGTTTACTTTTGTTTTGCACAGTGGTATTCAGTTGGAATATCCTGCTCCTTAGTCGACGAGGCAAGGGCCGAGATCCCTTCACCGGGAGTGACCCCCTGGACATAAGTTTGCGTCAGGGCAATAACTTCACTATAGCCGATTACTTTTGCTTTTCATCGTGGTATTCAGTTGGAATATCCTGCACCTCATTCTACGGGGAAAGAGCCGAGATCCCTTCACCGGGAGTGACCTCTTTAGCAAAGGTTTTCGTCACTATATTTTTACAAAGCTATCCAGTTCCTTCAATGATATCAAGTTCATTACGTTAAAGGTTTTCGCCAGAAACCATTCGTAGCCCTCTGTCGTTTCATATGGGTGGTCAATAGTATTCAAGCTGTGTATGTTGGCCAAAGTCAAGGCACAGTGATTGGTAGCTATTGGGTATTCATATGCAGTATAGATAGATGCGTTGGTTTGGGGCAGTCGTACTACTATTTTGGCCAAAGTCAAGGGTATGTACGGGTGGGCTCAAATTAACCTGGAGAATGACGGGTAGAACTTGACATGTGACTTATGATATGTTGGCCAAAGTCAAGGTCATAAGATCATGGGGCAAAAATCACATCGGGAGTTTCTAAAGAAACTGAAACTTGCCAGATATGCGCATACCTTCTGGAGTGTGATAACGTGAGCGGATTCTGTCACGTTATCATGCGATGATAGTTGGATCCCGATTCCCACTGATGAGTTGGTTTACTCCTCGGGTGATCCCGACTAATTCTTCTTTCAGGTTTGGAGGAGAATTTGACGGTACAGTGGAAGGTTTCCAGATTAGATAAATTGGTAACCATTCTGATCTAGGTTAGAGTGCACGTTGAGTGTTTCTTTTCTCTCTCTCTTTGGCAGCGACCATTGACCCGACCCTATACTATGACTCAGTGACCAAGTTGACCGAACCTTCTTATAAGACTGGCTTTTGGATTGTCTGAGTTGCAAACCTCATTGCCACTCCTACTTTTACCCTTTTCTCCAGGACTCCCCGTATTACTACGAACGTCCACTTCCATTGGACAAAGCCATTGTATGGTTATATACGAACTCGAAGGAATTTATTCGAGGATGGTTTCCGGTTCTGGAGAAAACGGATAGGACTATTCAGTTGTCTTTTCCTTTTACCTTCTCTCAGGTTGCGAGTACTACTTGGTTTAGGAGATAGTACACCTATTACGCAAATTGGATAGTCTTCTTCCAAACCTTAGGCTGGTGCCGACCGGTAGGGAATGAAGAAAACCAATTAGCCTAACGATGGTGTACAGAAGGTATTAAGTAAAGACATATCAAGGGATTAGTAAGAGGGCAAAGTAAATTGCGAATGATATTCATGACCAAACCAGGTATTTCATTACCACTCCCACTTCACCTTTGTATTTCTCCAGGACACTCCGTATCACTACGAAGATCCACAGTTTATTGGATACTCCATCGTATGGTTATATACGAACTCGAAAGGAACTTGTTCCAGTTCGGGGATAGATTCTGGTTCAGGAGAAATAGGAATAAGGTTTATTCAGGTG
This sequence comes from Agapanthus africanus, assembly GCA_030015575.1. Classification (NCBI taxonomy): domain Eukaryota; kingdom Viridiplantae; phylum Streptophyta; class Magnoliopsida; order Asparagales; family Amaryllidaceae; genus Agapanthus; species Agapanthus africanus. The sequence continues at coordinate 666,754,870 of CM057341.1, read as the reverse complement.
TCTTTTATCTTCACCTTCTCTCGCGTTGCGAGTGCTCCTAGGATTAGGACAGTACACCCATTATGATTATTGGATAGTCTTCTTCCAAACCATAGGTTGGTGCCGAACGGTAGGGAAGGAAGAAAACCATTTGGCTTAAAGGGGTGTGCAGAAGGTAATGACTAAAGACATATAAAAGGATTTGGAGAGGTGGCAAAGAATTACACGGTTATAGTCGTGAATCTGGATAATGGAAGAGGCATTACTAGGAATACCAGATACCCCATCGAAACCTTTCAATGTTTCAGTTTCACTATGTACTGTTAAAAGAAAACTGATTTCCCATTAGACACTTGCTCCAGGGTATGTATTTACCAGGTATGATTTTCACATCTGTATGGTTTTACAGATGATGAGTGGGAGTAAGTTATTGGGAATTAGGTGATCGTACTTATTATATCGGAATTCGTTGTAATTGGTGATATTTGAGGAAGTCACCTGGGTTGTTTGCCGGACGGCAAATATTTGGTTTTGAATATCCGTTGTTATGCACCAATTTCAAATTGATAAATCTGTATGTCTATTTTTATAGAGTGAGATATACCTTTTTGAAATTATGTCTATGACATTTACCTATATCAGTGGATGGTTAGGTAAGGAGCATTGAACAGCGGTGTAATTCTTCTTAACCATAAGTACAGTTTTCAACCTACGACACACAGTGAATGAGTTATTAGACTCAGGGGACTTATACAGAGTATTGTATGTTATCCAGTGTCCATTAGGACAGAGGGGATGGTCCTCGTACTATATTCGGTTTACTTATGACTTCTCTAGTTTTTAGACAGGTGTTTCGTAGAAACACAAGGTCCAAGTTTTGAGAAGTTATAGGTATATGAATAAAGTAGAGAACCAGGTGTTGCAAGTATCGGGATTCTTCAAGGTAATCGAAGATGTAGATACTTGTGTATGGTATTCAGTTGATGAGTAATGATTAAAAGAACTTGCTTCTCTTTCGGGTTACTCATAATTGGAAGTACTCCTGAGTGGAGTAACGCTGATCGGCCTCCTTCCATTTAGTTGACATGCGCTGGAGACAGTTGCATGATTTGAATCTGGTTCAATTAAATCAGTGCCTCTGCTCCTATATTGGATATAGAACAGTTCGTATCTTGACGATGTTAAGGTACGGTGAGTTGTCCGGCTTATGCTTAAAACCAGACTCTGGATAACTCAAGGCATGTTTCTGTAATGGCTGTTTGTGGGTTGACCTAGGCTATGACGAGGGTTGATTTTCTACCATCTGCAAGATCAATAGTGATATTGTTCTTGACTCGCCATAGTTTTAACAAAATTGGATTTTTTTTCAGAAAACAGTAGTGGGAGTATGGTAGAACTGGAAGTGATTCCACAACCGCAAACGATTACTGAAAATTTGATAGGAACCTAAAGATTCAATCTGGTTTGACATTCCATTAGCCACTCCGCAGATATGGTGGGTAACCTCAGGCGCTCGAGAGGTACTTCGGTATGCTCAAGGACGGTGACAGGGAGGTTCTTGTTTACCCAGACTTGCCATTGCTGTTGTTCCAAACTGTGAGACCCGGCAGGAGGATGAATATAGCGTTGTTCTAAACTAGCTTTAGAAATGTACGTCTATATGACTCTGCCAGAGGGTTGTCGTAATCAGTGGGAGCAGCGGAAGCATTGGTAGACAGGTGGCTTATGTCTGTTTATAGACTAAAGCAGATGTAGCGGAGATAGATCATCTATTTCTGATGCGACAGTCATAGGTTTGACTTCATCAGAATAGGGATGGATCTGTTAAGAAGGTAGTAGGGTGTGATGTCTTGGTATTTGGATGACATACACAGAGTAGGAAGTGAAATTCCTATACTACGATCGGTTATACTTTGGTTGTCACACAGTGGTTTCTCCACATAAGGATATAGATATTATATCGGACATTCTGGTTACTAGATCTATGGTTTTAGATCTAGATTTGGGTAGTTTCCCAATCTGGGTACTTAGACAGCATTCTACAGGTGTTTTAGAATGGACGACTCCATGCACGGTAGTGTACCTACAGGTGATGGAGTCACCCTCTCTAAAGGTGTCTTACAGACTAAAGTGGAGAGGGATGTGCATGATTGGAAGATCACTTGCTTAGGCAATTGAGTCAATCATGAGATGTCAAGTACCATACCAGATGTTATTCTTGCAGTAGATGCAATAAGTTGATATTGATCCAATCCTGGAGAAACAATCGGAAGCAGCTTTAGAACATAAGTGAATGTTCTAGGAATATGATAACGACAGCCTCATTCAGGAGACAGTTATCATTCCGGGCTTCCAAGGTGACCTGGATGACAGAGAGGTTGTCAGAGTTATAGTTTTCCTTCTGACGAGGGGCAGTATTATGGACAGTTGGTCCAAGGGGATACTGAGGGAGGCATGACGCAGGATACAGATTAAGTTCAGTTGACGATATAGTCTAAGAAGTTTGGATTTGGAGTTCATTTATGAGCTAGGTCCCATCAGACGTCCAGACATTCTAAGACTGGTGTTGCTCATTTCGGGAGATGGGTTTCTCCGCGAACTTGTGATTTAGAGAGACATAGAAAGAAACATCACAGCGGATCCACTCACTGAGGCTATTCCTCGAACGCAATAGTTTCGCAAACGAGCTTTGTGATACTGAATAGTAGGAGAGTTGGGTGTTCGGTATCACACGGGCTGTGAGTATGTGACATCGCAATAATTAGCCTTGAGTGCAAGTGGGAGATTGTTGGAGATAGTGCCCTCAGAGTCAATTATTGGATCACAGGCACGTGATTGCAATGATTGAGGGAGGACCTATCCCGGTAGGACAGTCTTACTCTAGATGATAGTATGCTATCTGGTTTACCTTTATCATCGTGTACTGCTTTAGGTGACTTTACCGATCACTATTGCACGTTGATAGAGCCCCTAGGATTCTTACTTGACTACCAGCAGTATGAGGGCGATTATATACGTGGGAGCTGGTGGTCTATAAGCACATCCTTAAAAGGTCCCTAGTCGTGGGAGTTTCGAGACAGGGCATCGATACTCCAGAGTAGACTAGTGTATACAGTCGAGACCCCGACGAGGGGCGGTGGCCGGTCTCATAAGCCACTGGTGTCAGTTGGTTCTCCTTAGATGTATACAGGTGCTCATTGGGTTATGAGTACACCGGACAGGACTCGCCGGGAACCTGCCAGTTGGGATTATACCAGACGTCAGATAGCAGTTCCCTGGTGACATGTATACAGGTTAGTTCATCGACCTGAGATCGTCATTTTTCTCGTGTGAGTTCTCACTGTGCTTTGATTACTACCCTACCACGCTCAAAGGAGACGTGCAAACAGGTTTTAGTTGGGTACAGTCCCGAGCCACATGGAGGCAGTGAGTGGATCTGCAGGGGTTCGTCTCTCCCGGTATTGGGGGTGAGGTCACGCTGTGTCTAGGAGAGCCATTACACAAAGCCCTCGGCCGAGGCAGGAGATTTACTGGTTGGTATTCTAGTAGTATCTCAGGGTGTTCTAGGCTACACTCCGACACGACTTGTACCGCTTTTGGGGGTCTGACTTTTACCAACCCGCTAGGCCCGCCATGCGATGCTTATAGACGAACGGACCGGACTGTACGGATATTGTCACTGACAGGCTCAGTAGGGTGTCAGGATGAGTTCGCTCATCGACGTCCCTTTTGGTCAATCCCTGGTAGCCCGTTACGTATAGGATAATACCTCTGACGTGCTAGTGGTTAAATCCACAACCAAAGTATTGACGAGTCTTTAGAGTCCCCCACAGACCAGTTTCTCAAGTTTCGGGCGAAACGCTGTAGAGGCCGTATGGAGATATGGCAGGGTTCGATCAGATACGTGCGGTATTGCACGGATCAGGATTGGACGGTTAATACTAGCGGGCTTTGGTTTAAGCCGGATCCTAGTATTAGACAGTATAGATTTGTCTCATTGCATTTGTATTTCGGTCGGAATACAAATGCGGGTATGTATATACAGTAGCGGGGTTTTCCTGTAATTTATTACGGGATCAGTTTTCTGAAGTTGCCAGTTTGTTTTCCGTTTCGGCCAATTTTCTTTGTATCTTTCCTTGGCCGGAAATTGGTGAAGGAGGGCTTATTTGCATTTGTGCAAATAAGCATTTTGGAGGGTTGTCTTTGCATATTGTTGGATCATGATGGTTTTGTCTCCCTTTGACTTCTTCTAGTCATCATTGCTTGACTTTCTTATTCATCATGGCATGACTTTTGTTTTGATGGGTTCATGATGGTTGATTTGGAGTGTGGACTTATGGTTGTGATCATTGGATTTTCTCATCATAACCTTTTCTCTCTTGATTATTCATCCACCATCTCTTGGACTTTTGCCCACTCCCCTCACCACTTGAGGCCGGCCATGATAGGGCATGGGTCTGTCCTAATTTTTGAAGGGGATGATTCTTATTTTAGTTTTGCACAAAATTCCATTTGGTTCATCAAAACACTTCATATCATTCTCCACCAACAATGGCAACTTCTTTGAAACCCTATGAGACCAAGAGCACTACACTATTCTACAGCAAATCTTGGGCACGTCGACTCACCAACTTCGTGCTCGAGTTGCCTCGGTCCAGAGGTGGGAGCCCGTAAAAGAAGTCGGCGACGTGGTGCCCTTCCGGCGGCGTGGTAGAGACCGGAGATTCCGCGGGGAGATCGGGAAGACGACGAGCAGACCGAAGGACACGGATCGCTCGGTATATCTCTCTACCCCCTTCTTGTTAGCTAGAACTAGTTTAATGGCCCTATCCGGGATTTTTGTGCGCGGTGGTGCCGGTTTTCTAGTTAGAAAAGTTTTTCGTTTCCGCATTCCGGCGTCGGATTGACGGCCGGGGCGCCGTCGTGCACTTACAAGATCAACAAGCAAGCTCGTCTATACTCTCCATGAAGCCTATCAGTAACACTACCGTACAGTCCGGTCTCTTCGTCTGATATGTCGCATATTATGTCTAGGGGTGGTAAACGTCAGACCCCAGTAACGTGATAAGTCATGCCGATGTCTGGCCCATAACAGTTCGAGAAACTACTGATAACACTTATCAGTAAATCTCATAAGCAGCCCTGGCCAGGGGCTTCCAGTTATAGCCAATCGAGCATAGCGCAACATCAACCCCCAATACCGGGAGAGACGAAACCCCTCCTATCGCTCATTTCCTCCATGCGACTCGGGACTGTACCAAAAATCCACCTGTTTGCACGACTCCTTTGAGCTATGGTAGGGAGGAAATCAAAGCACAGTAGGTGCCACACAAGACTCTATGACGATCTTGGGTCTACAGGCTAACCTGTACCAGTGTCACCAGAGGACTGCTTTCTGACGATAGGTATACTACCACATAGGAGTCCTCGGCGAGTCCTGTTCGGTGTACCCATTCTCCAATGAGCACCTATTTACAATCTTTGATGTCACACACTAATGGCTGTGGGATCAACTATCATCCTTTAAGGGACAAGATACGTACACACTAGTCTAAACTGGAATATCGATGCCCTAGTCTCGATATTCCCATGACTAGGAACTAATTAAAGGATGTACTTTTGGACCACCCTGGCCCCAATAGTATGATCTCATCATAGTCCTGGTAGTCAAGTACATATCCTAAGGGCTATATCAACATGTGAGAGAAAGACAGTAAAGAATACCAGTCAACATATTAAGATAAAGAGTAACCATATAGCATACTATCATGTCGAGCAAGAAAGTCATCTATATATATGTCCAAGGATCCACTATAATATACATCACATGTATAATAATTGCCTCTAGGGCATACATATTCCTAACAATTTTCTGTTAAACAGAAAGTTGGCGGATCAAAGATCCAACGACATGGAAAAATTTTTCTATATCTTTCTAAACAGAGAAAGATTATGCTCTGTTAAACCGAGCACCCTTGGATTAAAAATCCAATGGTGATAAAAATATCACCGTTCAATAGAATAAAATTCTATATATGGGGGAATATTTCCCTGATCTTGTTAAAACAGGAAAACATATTCTGTAAGACAGAAACACTTGGATCAAAGATCCAACCGTGGGTAAAATTCCCCAAATCAATCTTAAGTCCAATTAAATCAATTGGAATATCTCAATGAGAGATCTTCTCAAAATTAATTAACAAACTTGCCTCCACTATATAAAGGACCTGAGACTTCTAGTTTCATATAGAAAAAACCCCCTACAAGCTTCTGCCAAAATACAGTGAGTTCTGAAAGAAAAGAACAGAGAATTTAATTCTCAAAGAAGAAGACTTTACTCCTCAAAAACCCTAGGTAAAGAAACGCAAAGATCAAAATATCTCTTTTTACCTATATAAGGGTTTAACTCTTCTCAAAGAACTTAGTTCTTCCTCTGGATTAGAGATCCTCAAGATAAGTCTCCCACAAGTTGAGAATTTAATTCTCATCGGGAAGATCTTGTTCCTGAGAATCAAGGATTCAGAAAAGAGCTAGGTTAAAAAGAAAGAAAAAGAAAATAAAACATGCTCTGGGAATTTAATTCCTCCAAAATTAGGGTTTAACTCTACATAAAGAAATTAGTTCTTATAAAAAAATAATAATAAAGGAAAAACCTAGCGTTGGCTATAGTGCCCTCAAGGCAATTATTGTAATCACAGGAAGGAGATTATGATTATTGAGGGAGGACCTATACCGATAGAACAGTCTTACTCAAAATGATAGTATGCTATCTGGTTTGTCTTTATCATCATGTACATGCATTATGTAGTATTACAGATCGCTATTACATATTGATAGAGCCCATAGGATTCTTGCTTAACTACCAACATTGTGATGGAGATCATATACGTGAGAGCAGGGTGGTCTATAAGCACATCCTTAAATGTCCCTAGTTGAGAGAGTATCGAGACTGGGCATTGATACTCCAGAGTAGACTAGTGTGTACTTATCGAGACCCCGACGAAGGGCGGTGGCCGGTCTCACAAGCCTTTAGTTTCTTTTTGTCACCTAAGATAGTATGCAGGTGCTCATTGGGTTATGAGTACACTCGACGGACTCGCCGGGAACATGCTAGTTGGTACTATACCTATTGTCAGATAGCAGTTCCCAGGTGACAAGTCTACAGGTTAGTCTGTCGACCTAACATCGTCATTTGTCTTGTGTGGGTTCCCACTGTGTTTTGATTACTACTTTACCACGGCTCAAAGGAGTCGTGCAAATAGGTTTTAGTTGGGTACAGTCCCGAGCCACATGGAGGCAGTGAGTGGATCGTCAGGGATCGACTCTCCCGGTATTGGGGGTTGATATCGTACAGTGCACGAGTAGCCATCACCAGAAATCCTTGGCCAAGATAGTGGAGAATTACTGATTTGGATCAGTAGTTTCTCAGTTGGTGATGGGCTTCATACCGACACGAAATGCCGCGTTATTAGGGTCTGATTTTATCCACCCCCTAGACTTGATATGTGATACTCTTAGACGAACAGACCAGACTGGACGGATATTGTCACAGACAGGCTCAGTAGGGGTTCAGATGAGTTTGCTCGTCGGCCTTCTTTTCTCTCAATACCTGGGTAGCCGTTACGTACAGCTAGTGCCGCTGATGTGCTTATGGTTAAACCCACTACCAGCGTATTGACGGGTCTTTAGAGTCCCACATAGAGGATTTCCCTGCCTCGGGCGAAATGATGTAGAGGCCATATGGTCTTACTTCAGGGTTCGATCATATACGTGCACTTATGCACGTATCATGATTCGGGCGGATAATACTAGTGGGCTTTGGTTTAAGCCGGGTTCTAGTATTTTATTGTTGGATTATTTTCATCTTATTGTATTCGTATTTTGTCGGAATACGGATACATGTATGTATATACAGATGATGGGTATTCTTGTAATTCGTTACAAGGTGCTTCTAGAAGATGACACCTCATTATGTTTAATAACCATTTGGTTAAATGGTTATTTGAGGTGGAGGATGAGGGGTCCTTGGCTTTAATTGATGGCATAGTTTACTTGGTGACTGATGGGGTGACTCATGGTCACTATTCTAGCATGCTTGATATTTAGTTTGTGTTGTGAGATATTTTGGAGACTTGAGATATTTTGGGGACTAGAGATATTATTGTGGCTTCATAATAACTCACAACACTTAGCCATTTTTCTAGAGTTGCTTCACACTCACATCCTCAAGCTTCTTCTTTTACCTCCACCCTTCAAGTCTCATATGTTGAGAAACCTAGGGTATTTAGAGACAAATTAATCCATCATTAGATTCTACATCCTTTAGGCTATCTAATTTAGCGAACTAGGTATCCTAGTTATCTCGGCTATGAGGTTGGAGCTCGAAATACAAATCTTCAGGTGGATCATCTTCGATGGAGGGAGACCGGAGATCAAGCTTGATCATGGAGGCCTCTAAGAGCTTAAGATGAGAGTTAAAGATCGTAGGACACGGATCATTCGGTATAACCATTCTTAACTCTTTTTATGTTTGCTAGCTTAGGGTTAATGGTCGATCCATAGCATCGGGTTGTTCTAGTGCTAGCTTGTAAAATTTTTGTACCGCAATCGGCCACGGTTTGATGGCCACGGCACTGGCATAACCCAACATGGTATCAGAGCCAACCCATAAACCCTAAACTAGCAGTTTAAACGATGTTTTAAATAACGAAACCGAAACAACTCCGAAACAATATGAACATTCTTCCAGTTTCTGTCGATTGTTTCTAGTCTTCAAATTTTTTTAAACAATTGCAGAAGGCTATTTATGTAGTATCTAGAACACCCTCAAAACACGAGCCCAAATTCAAACATCTGGCCAGCGAGATGGTGAAAATTCCCGGCCTGGCCAGTCTGGTTTGTGAAATAGGTCTTAGAATTTTTTGGGTTTTCTGGTCTCTTGAATATTTAGTTTTTGGTATTGTTTCTTTTTGCCCAGATTGCATATTATGTTATCTTTGGTTTGGGGGCAATAGAAGTATTTCGAAGTCGCTATTTTTAACACCGTTTAAAAGTTTTTAGCACTTGCATTACTATCTGCGACCGTGAATGTTATTAGAGCGGTACAACTCGTCTAATTGATGTATGTCTTTTAGAATGGTTTGCGAACTTGACATTCACGTTGATGTTCTGTGTTATGCTGAAGTTGTAGTTGGATTGTCATGGTGGATAGCCAGTGGTACAATGATAGTTTTATAGTTTAGCTTCTTTTATACATTTGATATTGCGGGGCAAGCATCCAACATATGGACTGCCGTCTCTACCAGTTTGTATATTATTTGTTTGGGGCCCGACCGGGTTGAGGTCGATGTCACCCTTGTACATATATTTTTCTTTTACTGTACTAGGATTACCCTACGGTGGAGTGCTCGAATAGCCGGGTTCTAGAGGGCAACATGCCAACATCTCATGGCGTTGAGAAGGAGGGGGCCTCACTCTAGAATTGGTAGGCTATTCGATGCATTCGTAGGGGGTATAGGTTGACCTACGGAGGATGCACAAGTTACCGGATTCCGTGAAGTGCTGGGTGACCCATTCACGTTGTTGATTGGGGTTGCCTCACTTCTGGGATTGGCGGGTAATTTTCCGCACTTGTTGGGGTCTAGGTTTTCATTGCACAGGCTATGTACACAAAAGGAAACGTCGGGTCTCATTTGCAGCTCAAGTGAAACCCGAGGCTCCAGGATTATCCACCATTCTGTGTTGCTTACTGAGATTTTGTGATGTTGCTTACATCATGCCTGGGACGAATGTTATATATATTTATATATATATACTAGTAGATGTTGTATATGTTTTGCACCCGCACTAGTCCAGCCCCCGCTCTGCCTTTAGTTAAGTAACCTAACGGGTGATGACGAGGCCTAGTGGCGAATGCAGATGGTATATACGTACATTATATTTTTTGTTCCTTTATCTGGTCTGATATGTTTAATTGATGGGATTGCGTTGATTCTAATCGATGCAAGAAAAACAAACTTATATGATTGTCACGAACCAAAAATATTGTTCGTGACCGGCACTTAAACCACGCAACGTCTAAAGGCGTAACGTAATTCAAGTAAGCTGAAGCCCAGAAATCTAAACCTTTTTAAGAAAATAAAAGAGGTGAAGTTTTGAAATAATGGTATGATGAAATCAAATGTTTCTTTAATGCATAGATAAAGGAACATTAAAAATACAAGTAGATTTTACTTGTTGAAAAACATGTTTCGTCTTTTAAAAATTTCGACAGCACCTCCTTTGTATATTTTGACCCAAAACCATATGTACATGATAATATAAAAGGCTTCCCCAAGAGGGAGCTAGCTCTTCGTCAATCGGCGGAATAACAACAACGCAAGACAGAAATATATGTATACGACACCCAACGGCGAAGATCAACACAAGAATAAAGAATAAAGCAAGACATCAACCCACCAAGCGAACATATAACCCATCGTTCTAAGTCTCGCAACCACAAGTCTCTTCTCAGTCTTACTACATATACAAATACTAGTTTCTAATTGATGGAGTTAACTAGATACAACAGGAATAATAAATACAAGAGTGGTACGATCCAACATGTACCACCTACCAAAGTAAAACACCTGAATGCAGCTGTGTGCCAGCGATGCTGCTACTGATCCAAGCGGTCAACCTGCAAGAACTGTGGCACAACGGGGGTGAGTTGCCAACTCGTGAGTAGAAAACATCATTAGGTAGAAATCGAATAAAACGACGATTCCTAGGTCAACTATATCATAAAGGTAATACTATGATATCTAGGGTGACCGTATCTGCATATGTGCCAACAATATACTCAATGCCTATATGCATGTGGATAACATCTACGTGTCCATCAATGACATAACAACATCATGCATGTAAATATCATGAAAGTATATGCATGTAAGTTTGAGGATATCAATCAACGTGTGTCTATCATCGACACATCAAAATCATGGAACCTGAGTGTCCAACACCGACACTCGAAACATCATGAAACCCGTGTCCAACATCGACACGTAAATCCTCATATCTCGGGCTCCGTTAGTCCGGATCGGCCCACGGGCTCCGTCTGTCCAGATCGGCCCTCGGGCTCCGGCAGAACGGATCGGCCCATATCCATCTCTTGCCTCCGGTCGGTATCCTCCGGATAACTGCCAGGTCCAACCAATCACCGGCAGGTAGTAGTTCCTCTGCCAGGCTCATCGTCTACTGCATGACATCCCTTTCTTGCCCCGGGGTACCATACCGGGTCCACCATGAACCCGCAAACGGATCATCCAACTCCTCGAATCGGGTTTCACATATCATACGTCTCAGAACCGAGAAAACGCATGGAGGACACACTGAAATATCATATTAAGAGAAACCGGATTTTTAAAACAATACATACTTTCTTTTGAAATAACCATGTTTCTCAAATCCAGAAATCTCATTAAAACAGCATATCTCAATGCGTATAATCATAAAGCATGATGTATGCGACATATAACAGAAATGTGAGCATATCCGTATATCATGCAACATGGAACAGTGATGTGAACATATCAGTATATCATGTGACATATCATAATGATGTGAGCATAGCAAGTATATCATGAAACATAGCATACGATGGGGAAATTCTACTATGTAAGTGACATAGCAATTACCGATGATGCAAGTGTATGAGTCGGCAAAGTTGTGTAAGTGTAACATTCGTATCATTGATAATGGTGTAGGTGTACTAGCATAGGTATATGTAATGCAATGAGAATGACATGAACGTGGCATAAGATACATCACACGCGAAATGCTAACAGGTATACGTATCTACAATATCTCCGAGTCGGTGAATCTATCAATCGGCATCCAACCTCACAATATCATGTACGGTATAATCCATCGTACGATATCCTCTAGTCAAGGGTACGGACCTAACGTCTCGTACGATATATCACTCATGATTCACAACCTTATATATATCTATATACCTATATTCCAGGTCGCATCCATAACAATCTCATATTAGGGGACCGGCAAAGGTATCAATCCTCTCATATCGACTCGCATCCCTATACCGACATATCAATCAAGTCATCATATCACATCGTATATTCTTTTCATCACATTTATATCCCACATCAGTCATTTTACATATATATATCCTATCTTATAAATCTCATGTCATGCTACTCTAAATCTCATACTTATTCTCGTGCACTACCTATCTATATATCGCGATTCACGTTCACTTATCATATCCTTATATATGTATCAATCTGAGACATCATTTCTTTCATATCATGTCACACTAAACCTTTAATCATATCCATAGGTTCCTAGAATAGGTTTCTCTAACCATATCCTATATATCGGTTTCCATCAAAATTTGCGGGGGTGCTATATGCCATCCACCCGACTTCCCCCGTAGATATAAATCTACTCACCCGTGGAACTCCTTGTTCAGCCGTAGTCGATGTGCTTCGTCATCTCGGAATCCACGCGAAGGTACCTACAATGCATACACAGTCGCAATACCATTAAAATCAAGTCCGGAAAACCAATACGGCACACTGTACGCTCATAGGTTAGAACCTATAGCCTACGCATGCAAAAAACAACCAAACAACCCTCGTCGTTGACGTAAAAACATCCAACGTCTAAATACAATATCAATTTCCAAAACCCAAGTGTTCAGAATCACAAAACACGAAAACAACAATCTAGGAAAACCACTCCCAGATTTCACCCTAGGTCAAACCAGAACATTTTGCATATTGGGTTGCTCTAGATATCAAATAAGGAAGCTATGGTCCAAAAATCACACAAAACCACCACGACTTGGCCGCAATTTGAGGCCAAATCCCTTAAATCTGCGGCCATAAAAGCTCACTAAGGGCTAGGATTTCAGGTATTGCTTCATGGTTGCCTGCACGTCTCATTGTCAAGGGAACTTAATTTATAATGGTCTCGGGTCATCCCAGATTCCCAGATTCATTCACCAGCTGTCAAATATCGACGTCGGGGAAATTCTAAGTTCTGGTTTTGGGTTCTAGTTTCCAGTCTAGGCCAGCAAAATCATCACTAAGGTCTTGTAGACACCCACTATAGGTTATAAATCCACATAATCACCCAACCCTTCTCTTGAATTTTCCAAACACCACATATCCTAACCAAATCACAATCTAAACTAAACTAGGATGCAAGAAACTAAAAACTAAGCTAAATGAAAGGAATTATGCCTCATTTGGGAAACTCAAGAAAAACCCTAGTTTCCTAAAGTCTCCAAAATCCAACTTTGATTGGTCCAATGCGTTGATGATGAAGAGGGGATCATTTTTAATGAAGAGAGTATAGGGTTTGTATGAAGATTTTGAGATGATACTTAGGGATGGAGGTGGAAGGAGATGAGGAGGAAGAAGATGAACGAAAATGATGGGGTGAAGAAATGGTGGCTGCCCTCTCTCTATTTCTTATTCTCACTCTCACTTACCCTCACTCTCTTAATAATTCCTCTTTTGTCTTTTAGCTTCCCTTTTCTCTTTTTCTTTTCTTTTTCTCCCACTCATTAAAACCAAACACATAAAACAAATGAAATGAAACAACAAGCAACATGTCATGGTGCACTAGCCATGGAAAACTGTAGAAACACGTATTTGGCTTAATCACGATTAGTAGTGCACTAATCAATTTTTATTTAAACTGTATATAATTAATTATAAAAATGCTAAATCCAATAAATATATTTTTAAATGAATAAATAATTTTAATTTTCAATTATTTCACAATTATTGGTATATATTTATACCATTTTACGAAAATCCCAAATTCGCAAATCGGGTAGTTTTCGCGAAATATATTATTTTAATATTAAATTCCAAAAATAATATTTTATATTTTCTGAAATGTTACAATGATGTTGTTGGAACCAAGTTTTTGAAAACTGACATTACAGACGTTCCTTTTTCTTTGCATAGCGGTATTCGGTTATGAATATCCAGCACCTCATTCGACGAGACAAGAGCCGAGATCCCTTCATCAGGAGTGACCTCTTGAGCAAAAGTGCGTCATCGTAATAACTTCACTATAGTTGATTCTTTTGCTTTGCATTGAGCTATTCAGTTTGAAATATTCTGCACCTCATTCGACGAGGAAAGAGCCGAGATCCCTTCACATGGAGTGATCTATTTAGCAAAAGTTTGCGCCACTATATATTTGTAAAACCACTCGGTTCCTTCAATGATATCAAGTTCATTACGTTAAAGGTTTTTCGCCAAAAACCAGTCATAACCCTCCGTCATTTCTGATGAGCAGTATCTAGTATTCATGCTGCGTTTATTGGCCTTTGTCAAGGTGTAGTGTGCGGTAGTTAAATATTGCTTGTCTGTTGCATTGAGTTGCGATTATCTATGATAGTCGTATAGCCATGTTGGCCTTTGTCGAGGGCTTATACGGGTGGGTCTAGATTAATCCAGGATAATGACGGGTTGAACTTGACTAGTGGTTTATGATTTGTTGGCCTTTGTCAAGGTCATAATCCGTTAGGGGTAAAAATCACATCGTGAGTTTCGAACATATAGGAAACTTGCCAGGCATGTGCATACCTTCTGGAGTGTGGTGACTTGAGTGGCTTCTATCAAGTTATCATGCGATGATATTTGGATCCCGATTCCCACTGATGAATAGGTGTTACTGCTCGGGTGATTTTACATGATCCTGACTAATTCTCTTTTTAGGATTTGAAGGAGAATTCGAGGAAACAGTGGGAGCCATCCTGATTAGATAAAGTGATTAACCATTCCGATCTAGGTTAGAGTGCACGCTGAGTATTTCTTCTCTCTCTCTTTGGTTGTGACCATAGCCTGACCCTAAACTAAAACTCATGAACCAAGTTAACCGAACCTTCTTAAAACAATTTGGCTATTGGATTGTCAAGGAGTCGCATATATTATTGCCAATCCTACATCTCCTTTGCATTTCTCCAGAACACTTCGTATCATGACGAAAATCCATATAGCTTGGATATTCCATCGTATAGTTACATACGAACTCGAAGGAACTTATTCCAGTTCGAGGATGGATTATGGTTCTGAAGAAATTGAATAGGATTATTCGGTTGTCTTTTCCCTTTACCTTCTCTCAGGTTGCGAGAGCTCCTACGATAGGAGAGTACACCTATTGCGCTTATTGGATAGTCTTCGTCCCAATCATAGGCAGGTGCCGAAAGGTGGGGAAGGAAGAAAACTAATTATCCTAAGTGTGGTGTATAGAAGGTAATACTTAAAGACATATAAAAAGATTAGAGTAAGGGCAAAGGAAATTGCGACTGCTATCATTCACGACAAGACCGCGTATACCCCTGCCACTCCAACATCCACTTTGCATTTCTCCAGAACACTTTGTATCACTACGAAAATCCATATTGCTTGGATATTCCATCATACGAACTCGAAGAAACTTGTTCCAGTTTGAGGATGGATTCTGGTTCGGGAGAAATAGAATATGATTATTCAGTTGTCTTTTCTCTTTACCTTCTCTCAGATTGCGAGGGCCCCTAGTATTAGGAGAGTACACCTATTACGCTTATTGGATAGATTTCTTCCAAACCTTAGGCTGGTGCCGAAGGGTAAGGAAGGAAGAAAATCAATTAGCCTAAGTGTGGTGTACAGAAGGTAATAAGTAAAGACATATAAAGGGATTGGAGTGATGGCAAGAAAGTATACGGTTACTGTCAAGAATCTGGATAGTGGAAGAGGCATTATTAAGAATACTCGGCCACCCCTTCGAAACATTTTCATGTTTCAGTTTTTTTGTGCGGTGTTAAGTGAAAACTGTTTTCCCAATTAGATTTTGACTCCAGGGTATGTATTTACCAGTTTTGATTCTCACATCTGTATGGCGTTACAAATGGTGAGTGGGAGTAAAATATTGGTAATTGGGTGATTAGATCCTCTATGTAGGGTTGGCTTAGCACCTTAGCAAGGTTTTGGTAAGCATCAATCATGCTACTTTAAAATTTTTGGGGTGCTAAACAAACCCTAACCAAGATCTTAACTAGAGTATTAGGATAAACATAGCAAGTAAACAATTTTACTTCTAAGAGTTAGGGATTACAACATTTGTAGTCCGTTCCTTCACTTCTAAAGCTCCGTGTGGAGGTCCCTTCGCTGTGATCATCGAGTACCCATACTCAAGAGAGGCTCCATGAAGAGAAAGATGCAAACTTGCTTCCAATCTTCAACTACTAAGATGATCTACCTTGAAGAATCTCAAACCCAAGCTCTTGCTTTACTAATCAAGTATTAGCAAAGTAAACACTCTAATCTAAGTGGCTAGAATAGATGAGGATGATGAAGTAGGAATTTAGCTCTCATTTATTTTCAATTTCTCACTCAAAATCATCACATAAGAAAAAGCTAGAAAGCTTTTCTCAAAGGAAGAAGAAGAAAAAATCACTTTGTGATGAATAATGAATCTTGTGTGTGGTTAGAAATGCAACCATGGGTTAAGAATGAAGACTTAACCCATGTAGAGAATTAACTATGGTAAAGGGTTGGGTTGGGTTAAAGAAATATCTATGCAAAATATCACAAGTCAAAGTCAAAGCTTCAAGAAGCTTCTTGAAAGCTTCATGCAAGTTTAACCCTAATCCAAACCCTAACCATATTTAAATGCCACAAAACATATTGCATTTATAACCCTAACTTATTACAATATTATATATCACATATACAATATTTATTGTAACAAAAAAAAATAATACAATTAATATATATCACACACATATATATATCAATGTATTACCCGATTGAGAAAATGAATCTTTAAGTGAGCTTATATTAGTTAATGTAATTTAATATATCAAATATATAATTATATATTAAATTATCGAATCATGACTTGATCCGATAATCCGGCTATTTCACAAATAACCGACTAATATAATCTGTATCAGTTCATCGAATCAACACTTGATCCGATGACCCGGCTATATCACATATACCCGGCCGATATCTCATATCGCGAGAATTTAATACGGTATCACATACTCGTATTATTCTCGGTCCCGCACATATCAAATATGTGCTCCTACCCCATTTTGCCTGAGCCAGGAAACCTCTGTATAGGACTCTAAAGAATCGTCAATACGCCGGTAGTAGGTGATGAGCATATCAAACACCCACAAGCTGCAAGCGGTTAGCTAAACGTAACAGCCACCCAGGTATTAAGCAATCAGAAGATCAACAAGCAAGCCTGTACATTCCCCCGTGAATCCAACCAGTAACACTCCCGTACAGTCCGGTCTCTTCGTCTGATATGTCTCATATCTCTCCTAGAGGTGGTAAACGTCAGACCCCAGTAGCTTGATAAGTTGTGTCGATATGATGTCTATAACAGTTCGAGAAACTACTGATAACACTTACCAGTAAATCTCAGCAACCCTGGCCAGGGATTTCCAGTTATAGCCAATCGAACACAGCGTAACATCAACTCCCTATACCGGGAGAGACGAAACCCCTCCTATCGCTCATTGCCTCCATATGATTCGGGAATGTACCCAAAAGCCACCTTTTTGCATGCCCTCTTGGACATGGTATGATAGAAATCAAAGCACAGTGGGAATCATACAAGACTCTATGACGATCTCGGGTCTACAGACTAACCTGTACCGGTGTCACCAGAGAACTGCCATCTGACGTGAGGTATAATACCATCTGGGAGTTCTCGGCGAGTCCGTCCAGTGTACCCAGTCTCCACTGAGCACCCGTATACCTTCTCTGATGTCAAACACCAATAGATATGGGATCATCCATCGCCCATCATATGGGTCAAGAAGCGCATACGCTAGTCTACTCAGGAGTATCGATGCCCTGTCTCGGTACTCCCACGACTAGGAACGTTTGAAGGATGTACTTGGCGACTATACTGTCCCCACTAATATGATCTGTATCATAGTCCTGGTAGTCAAGCACTCATCCTAAGGGCTTTATCAATATGTAACATAGAGACAATCAGAGTACATGTTAAGATAAAGAGTAACCAGATAGCATACTATCATGTCGAGTGATTTCTAAAAGAATTTTTATAACCGCAATCAAGAACGGCGTCACTTGGTAGCTAGCCGGTGAGTAAGGGTCGGTCCATAGGGATTTTGTGTATTCTCTAACTGTTCTAACGAGTTAATTCTGATTGTTGTCGGATTGATTAAATCTAAAAACTAAGTTGATCTAGACTAAAATCTTGCTAGGGTTAGGTTTAGGTTAAGTTTGGAAAGTCAATGTTCCTCACCGCTTTCTATGCCCTATTTAAGATCTATGAGGTGTTATGGTAATTATTAATAAAGTGGATTAGGTTCTTGTCCTTCCTTTCTTAATTCTTACCCTAACCTCCATGGAAAACATGAGCAACCGGTCCTTTATACTACGGCATCACCGCTACCTCATGGGATAGGGTGTCGTAGGGAGCGGTGTGTGCATGTATGCATGGAGTCCTATAAAAACGTATGTTGGGCAAGAAAGGGGTAAGAGATTTTCATCTCTCAAGCCTTCCCCAAATCTAACCCTAACAAGTGAGGAGACTACTCACGCATTAGGGAATTGAAAAACATTTTCTAACTATCTAACTAGGGCAGAGAATGAAAGTTATACTAGGGCAGATAATGAAAAATCTATACTATGGCATGAAAGAAATTACCTAGGGCATGGAAATAAAAAACAACTTACTTTATTTGATGCTCTCTTCATACATTGCAGAAATTTACAGATCTGAATTTTGATAAAATGAAATGAGGCACAAGAAAAGGCATACCTCAAAAAGAGGTTTAGGGCTTCTATTTATAGATCATAGAAACCCTAGGATTACAATCGAGTCACATCTGCTTTTACATTTTTACCCCCTAAGAAACCTAGTCAACCGCCGCCACACGTCAAGAATTTGCACCGTCACGGGCTAACTATGGCCGCGGAACCGCGGCCATAAGCCTGGTTTGGCTACGGTTCCGCGGCCATCTAGTGGGTTTGTGGGCTGCAATTTTTAGGAGTTCTTTCTGTTGCTTTTGGCTCCTTATTTCTTCACTTGGTTTCTCAAATTGTCTTATAGTTTTCTTCTAGATTTTCATAGTGAATAATTTCGTGGACTTTACCGCTTGTTTTGTGTTGAAGTCTTGAACCTTGCGCTACCTTTGTTCTTTGTGAAATTGTCCATTGATCTTCATTTAGTCTTCAAGCTGTAGGCATGATCAAGATCTTCCCATTTGTTGGTTGTAGTCTCACTTTTGTATCGTCTTTTCATCTTTTTCACTGTTTTTGTTCCGAGAACCTGTAACCTGCAACTATGTAGCAGACATGGGTCAAAAGTACCTGTTTATTTATAAAATAACTAAGAATGGGGAATATAATAATGCAAAATTATGGTATGAACAAATACCCCAAACTTATCTTTTGCTCGTCCTCGAGCAAACCTAGTTTTATTCTCGAAAAAGGCCTAGCCTCACTTTCGCAGGGAAACGCGATTGCACTGAGCTCGTGCAACAAGCCGTTAAACCTCTAGGTGTCAATAGTAGGAGGAGTGTTGTCTCCTGAGGGTTTTCAGCGGATACTACCCACAAAATCCTATCAATTCGGCCCATTGACTTTTATTCTCCAATTAGGTTTTCTAACAAGAAACTCTATTATCTTCAACTCAGAAATTATCAACCCGTATTTTTCACGGTTCCATATAATTTAACTTAAGATTATATATGTTTTGTAGAATTATTTAGCTTTTAGCATCTTTTAAGTTTTCCTTCTAAGGTTCCGTATCAACTTAGGAATTTCTATCATCTCTACTAAAGATATAAGCCCTATCTTTTATTCCTATCTCTCATCTAGACCCCAATCATATATCCCTACGTGTGTGTATGAATCACCCCTACACTTGGAAATTCAATTCAAGCTCTTATACTCTTGTCCATCGTCCAAAGTATTTTTAGTTGGTGAATTTTTAGATGAAATTGCTTACACATCCTTCATGCGACCGTTAATACTTCTTGAGGTACTAACGACCGATTACAAAATGAGTTTGCATATTAAGGCGTAATTCTTAGTCTTGTAACACCTAAGGCTTTAGCAGTGGTTCCCAAACCAGTTGGTCTAAGGCACTAGGTGTAAAGCACCCTCGCTAAATATTTTTTCTATTTATGCAGTCTTAAGTAATTACAAAAACCAGTGTTCATTTTTTTTATTCACACTTGTATTTTTATTTTATTTTCCTTTATACTAAGGACTTTAGACAAGAGAATTTCAAGGTCTCTTCTACTATTCAAAGTTTCAAGGTTCGTGTTTGTGCAATTTGTAGGGTATACATTTTCAGAATTTAGACTTAAGCTTAGGAATTATTTTTCAAACTTATACATTAATAAAGATATCAATACTTTTCCCTTGTTTTAACTTAGCCCAAGAAGTCAACTCGTAATTTGCCTATTTCTAAATAAACTACAAAGACATATACTTTCTACCGATGAATTTTAAGAAAGTTTATTTTTAGGGTTTTTAATTTACTATGTCTAAGATCTAGTTGTTCCTAGCTAGTTAACCTTTTTGTCAAACTCAAGTTAATTATGGCAAAAATTGAATGTTTTAATTTTTATAATTTTTCAAAATTTTCAATTTTTATGGATTTTAAAATAAGTATGCAAATGCAAAAATGTACATATGAATGCGAAGGAAGAAAGCTTACCGAGCATACCCCCAAACTTAAACTTGACAGTGTCCTCACTGTCAGGCTACACCAAAAAGGTCAAAATTGTCGGCGTTCCCCGGCAACGGCGCCATTTGATTTCTCAAAGAATTTTTATAACCGCAATCAAGAACGGCGTTGCTTGGTAGCCAGCCGGTGAGTACGGGTCGGTCCACAGGGATTTTGTGTATTCTCTAATTGTTCTAACGAGTTAATTCCGATTGTTTTCGGATTCATTAAATCAAAAAACTAAGTTGATCTAGACTAAAATCTTGCTAAGGTTAGGTTTAGGTTAAGTTTGGAAAGTCAATATTCCTCACCGCTTTCTATGCCCTATTTAAGATCTATGAGGTGTTATGGTAATTATTAATAAAGTGGATTAGTACCATCGGGAAGAAACGATGTTTCTTCCTCTAGGTTCTTGTCCTTCCTTTCTTAATTCTTACCCTAACCTCTATGGAAAACATGCACAACCGGTCCTTTATACTACTGTATCATCTCTACCTCGTGGGATAGGGTGTCGTAGGGAGCGGTGTGTGCATGTATGCATGGAGTCCTATAAAAACGTATGATGGGCAAGAAAGGGGTGAGAGATTTTCATCTCTCAAGCCTTCACCAAATCTAACCCTAACAAGTGAGGAGACTACTCACTCATTAAGGAATTGAAAAACATTTTCTAACTATCTAACTAGGGCAGAGAATGAAAGTTATATTAGGGCAGATAATGAAAAATTATATTAGGGCAGATAATGAAAAATCTATACTAGGGCATGAAAGAAATTATCTAGGGCATGGAAACAAAAAACTACTTACTTTATTTGATGCTCTCTTCATACATTGCAGAAATTTACAGATCTGAATTTTGATAAAATGAAATGAGGCACAAGAAGTGGCATACTTCAAAAAGAAGTTTAGGGTTTCTATTTATAGATCATAGAAACCCTAAGGTTACAATCGAGTCGCATCTGGTTTTACATTTTTACCCCCTAAGAATCCTAGTCAACCGCCGCCACACGTCAAGAATTTGCATCGTCACGAGCTTACTATGGCCGCGGAACCGCGACCATAAGCCTGGTTTGGCCGCGGTTCCGCGGTCATCTAGTGGGCTTGTGGGCTGCAATTTTTAGGGGTTCTTTCTGTTGCTTTTGGCTCCTTGTTTCTTCACTTGGTTTCTCAAATTGTCTTTTAGTTTTCTTCCAGATTTCCACAGTGAATAATTTCGTGGACTTTACCGCTTGCTTCATGTTGAAGTCTTGAACCTTGTGCTGCCTTTATTCTTTGTGAAATTGTCCAATGATCTTCGTTTAGTCTTCAAACTGTAGGCATGATCAAGATCTTCCCATTTGTTGGTTGTAGTCTCACTTTTATATCGTCTTTTCATCTTTTTCCCTTTTTTTGTTCCGAGAACCTGTAACCTGCAACTATGTAGCAGACATGGGTCAAAAGTACCTGTTTATTTGTAAAATAACTAAGAATAGGGAATATAATAATGCAAAATTATGGTATGAACATCGAGAAAGAAAGTCCTCCCTATATATGTCCAAGCATCCACTACAATATACAACGCATGTACAGTAATGGCCTCTAGGGCATACATATAATTAACAATCTCCCACTTCCACTAGGGCCATCTGTTGTAGTATCTCATACCAAACAATAAGCTGTGGTTGAACTATCTCATACTCAACCATCCCATAAGAGTTTCTACTGGAAACTAGGCCTTTGTGAGTGGATCCGCGTTGTTGTCCTCTGTGTATACTCTCATAACCTCGATCTCCCTGGAGATCAACCATCTCCATGATCAGGTGATACTGCCTTAGAATATGTCTGCATCACAGATGGGACGAGGGTTCCTAGGCCTAAGCCACAACTCCATTGTCACACAATGGTAGGAACGAAATTCATCTCATGAACTCATATATATCCAGACTGCCTCTTTGGTAGCATCCTTGGTAACGATGTATCTTGCCTTTAATCGTCTAGTAACTCACGGTATCTAACTTGGAACTTCTCCAACATACCGTCCCTCCACTGAGAGTAAAGACAATGCCTGCGACTGACATTCAGCCGTCCTTATCACCCTGGAACCTTTTCAGTGATTCTCCCCAGGATCGATTGATACCATCTCACTACAACTAGTGAGAATCCTAACATCCAGTTAGATCTATCTCATAGATCCATAACCCAGGATTTAGGAGGTATCACCTTGATCCTATATGGAGAATCTTTGTGATAGAGGAGATTGACCGAGCGTAGCATAGGAAACTCCTTCCCTATCAAGAGTATGTCATCCACGTACTATACGAAGATCACTACCATACTCCCTACTACCTTTTTGTATATACTTGGTTCATCTACCATTTTGATAAAGTCAAACTCTTTGACTACTACATCAAAACAGACGTTCAAACTTCGCGATGCCTGATTTATCCCATAAAACATCTTGCACACGTTTCCGCTGCTCCCACTGTCTAAGAAGCCATATGGCTGTGTACATATAGACGCTCTCTTCCAAATCACTATTTAGAAAAGGAGTCATGACACCCAACCGCCAGATATCGTAGTCATGGTATGTAGAAGTGGCAAGTAGGATCTGGATGGACTTAAGCATAGCTTTGAAAGTCTCAACTTTTCCATGTACACCAAGTAATTTTCTCAAGATATACTTTCTCCTGATGGGGATTTAACCCTTCAGATAAAGCAACCAAAGTCCATACTTTGTTGGTGTATAAGGATTCCATCTCAGATCGCTAAGCATTCAACCATTCTTACAGAGTCCCCACTCCTGATGGCCTGCTCGAAACTAGTTGGGTCATCATCTTATGATGCAATCCTCGCTCCCACTGTCATAGAGAAACCGAAGAATCTCTCAGGTGGATGAGGAACCCTACCAGATCGGCGGAGAGGCCGAGGTTCGTCGGAAACTATTGAATCCTCTGGGTTTACCAAATCATCAGCTGCAGTTTGTATAGCTGGAACTCCTTCCAGTTCTACCTCATGACCACTAATTTCTTCACAAGAAATTCCCTTTTTCTCAAAAAGTGAAATGCCGAGAAATAAAACATCTTTTGTTCCTTGGTGTGGTAGAAATTATTCCCTTACGAATGCTTGGGATATCCAACAAACTTCTACAGAACTGACCTTGCCTCAAGCTTGTCCGGATTTTGCTTTTGACATAGGCCGGACAACCCCAAATATTAACATCCTTAAGAGATGGGCTCTTCTCATACCATATCACATATGGAGTGGTAGGCATCTGATATGGTTGGAACCCTATTCAATAGGTATGCAACTTCTCAAGTGCATAACCCTAAAAGAAAATAGGCTACTTAGTAGTACTCATCATAGAGCACACCATATCACATATGGTGTAATTGCTCCGCCCCGATACACCGACGTGCTGTGGTGTATTCAGAGGAGTAATGCTGAGAGAGAATCTAATTCTCCTTTAGAATAGTCCAGGAATTCCGTGCTCAAGTATTCTCCTCCTTGATCACATCAAAGGACATAATACTTATACCCGTTTTTGGTTCTCTACATCTAACTTATATTCTGTGATTATCTCAAAAGTTTTGGACTTGTGTTTCAACAAGAACATATGTCTGAATCTTGAGAGATCATCAGTGAATGTAATGAAGTACAAAGAACCTATCCTGGAATATGTAGACATGGGACTATCATACATCATCATGTATCAATCCCAAGAGTTCACTAACTCTTTCTCTGTTTCCAATAAACGGAGCTGTGGTCATCTTATCTTTGTGACATGACTGGCAAGTTTTACAAGATGTAAATCCAAACTAATTTAAATATGCATCTTTATGTAATATTAGCTAGTCGGGTCGCATCGATATGACCTAGTCTACAATGCCTCAAGAAGGATTCGTTCATTTCTGAACTCTTCCTCTTGTGTGTGCTCTGTACGTTAAGAACTGTGGTTTGATTTAGAACGTCTATGCTTTTAGATAACGTGCCTGAATCGATCAACTCTTGATATAGGAAATGTACAAAACATTATCCAACAATACAAAATTATATCCTTCTTTACTTAATAAAGAGACTGATATGATGTTGTATATCAGGTTCGGTATCTAATAACATTCGTTCAGAATCAATGTATTCTGGTAATACAGGGTGATAACTGCCAACAGACTTAGTTGTAACACTTGCATCGTTTCCAACTCTTGAAACTTATCACCCGTTCTCAGCTCTCTACCTCTCTGTAGCCCATGTAACAAATTACATTTGCGGTATCCTAATCCGGTATCTCATACCCAGGACGTAAAGGATACTGAGAAACAGTTCTCGGTAATGAACATACCCGAAGATGATGCATCAGCATGCACTTTCTTCGTTTGGGAGGCACGGGAATTTTGGTAATCCCATATTTCCTGCTCTGTCTTATAACAATTATAAGTTGGAGCGGGACCAACGTTCCCTAGCGCAGTATAACAAGTGGGTTCGGTCAATACATCCGTATTATTATCTTGATTAAGGCGTGAAATGGTCGCTACCTGGAGAGAGATAGAAGAAAACACTCAGCGTATGCTCTTGCAAGATTAGATTGGTTATTAATATATCTAATCAGGATGTCTACCACTGTTTTAATCAAATCTTCCTTCAAACCCTAAAATGAAATACTAACCGGAATTAATTACACTCTACAAGTCCGCCAATCTTTCAGCCAGGCTAGTGCCGGAACTTTGAGGGAGGTTCCCCGTGCTTTCGTACGGACCTAATTTAAATAAACCTCGTTTCCTAGGGGCGAAACCCCTTTGACACCTTTCTAGACACCTACTTGATCGGCTAATTGTAATGTGTAAAACTCTCCCAGGAGTAACTCTTACTCGCAGCGGGTATCGAGATCCAACTATCTCATAGAAGGTATGCAATCTCATTGCAAATTTCAACACTTGAAATTCCCAATAATATTTTACCCCTAACCTCCTATGACCTTGACAAAGGCCAACAAACCATAGGATGCTAGTCAAGTTCAACCCGTCATTTCCTAATTGAATTAAACCCACCCGCATGACCCTTGACAAAGGCCAACAAGGTCGCACGACTACCCTAACTCAATCACATCATATGCTTATACAGATAAGCAGTAATCAGCTACCGCATACTATGCCTTGACAAAGGCCAACAAACGCAGCACGAATACTAAATACTACTTATCTGAAATGACGGAGGGCTACGACAGGTTTTTAAGAAAACCCTTTGCGTAATGAACTTGATATCGTTGTAGAATCGAATGATTTTAAATTGAATGTTTTTTAGGCCTTTTCTAGTTTTGCTAAAGAGGTCACTCCCGATGAAGGGATCTCGGCTCTTTCCTCATTGAATAAGGTGCAGGATATTTCACAAATATCACTATGCAAAGCAAAAACTAGAAAAACAATCAAAAGACATACCGAGTTTGTAGCATCTGCTAGTTTCGCTAAAGAGGTCACTCCCGGTGAAGGGATCTCGGCTCTTTCCTTATCGAATAAGGTGCTGGATATTCTACAAGGAATATCGCTATGCAAAGCAAGAACTAGAGCTACCAGTTTTTAAACAAGTTTCTACAACATCTTTAGGTTTCTTTTAGTTTCATTAATCTCATTAATGAAGTCCCATTTTATTATGTTTCACAAGCATCACGTTTGAAACGAAATCAACAATATACAATATATATCTCATATATATAATATAAACATTCGTCTCATGCAGTAATATGATCTCATCACAGAACATTGCAGCAGAAGAAGATATATGAAATATTGGATATACTAGGAGGTCTGTGTTTTAATACGAGCCTGTATAAAACACGGATTCCACGGTCGCAATAAATAGCCTAACCCACATCCCTAGACCCCTATGAGAGCGGCAAGCAACACTGCCAATTCTAGGGTTAGGAGGCCCGGTCCCGACTCCTCGAGATGGTCTCCCACTGGACCCTAGAACCCGGTTAGTTGTGCTCCCCGCCTTGGGCCTATCCTAATGTGAAAAAGTAAATAATATACAATGGTGACATCATCCTCAACCCGGAAGTGCCCCAATAAAAGAATATTACATACAATGAATTTTACATGAATGAAAATGAAAAACTCTCATCTCACATAAAACCATGGCTATTCAAAACACGACGATTCAATATAACATATCACAGCAACACATAATATCTCATATCATCAATGTAAGTAAATATGCATATCCCAATTGTCGTTAATGTATAACAACGAAACCGGCGATACACAACATATTACACTTACGGTCGCAGAAAAGAAAGTGTAAAACTACAACAGTTGGAATCCGCAACCTTTTTAGACATCTCATGCCTAACCAAATGAATTACTTAGACATCGCATGCCTAACAGTTATAAACCCCGCATTTTAGTCTCTATCTCGAAAACACTTTTCAATATCTAGTCGGGCAATTCAACAAGATTCCCGATATCCAGATCGAATGCTCGTCGGAAACTTTAGTAGATGGCCGCACCCCCCTGGATGCCGTCGACGGAGTGCACTAAGGCAGAACACCGCTGCCGCGAGCACCCGAACGGATGCTTTTGGCGACGCGGTTCTCCTACAGTCACTTGGTCAGGGCTATGGGGCGTGGCTATCTATTAAGTTTACCCGGCGAGTATCCGCGTACGCTACGTGATTGCGACGGACTTTTGATCACATCAAAATCCCGTGGCAACCGATCAAATAAGACTAAACTGCTAGATTTATAACATTCAAATTAGTTATCTTATAACTACTTGCGGATTCCAAATATTATATCACATTCCAGATAAATAGACAATGTTAAAATTTCCGATCGAATAAACAAACACCCAAGATTTCCCAAATAGCTCAACACTTGAGCGGAGTTCAAAAAGTATCCATCACATGCCACAGTACCAATGGTCCAGCCGTAGAAGGGTCAAACCAATGCCTCACATGTGGCAACGCCGTACTGCCCCAAACCCTAAGGTTTAGAGGCGGTTCAGACGGTCACATAATCGAGTTAAGGTTTGTGTTCTTCTAGAGGGTCCACAGATACACTTGCATGTTTTTCCGAAAGTTTTAAACTCAGGAAAAATCCAACACTTGAAAGTTTTCCAACAGGGGAAAAAATGAGTTATTGATATCCGTTCGAACCTTTTAACACGTTCTAAATTACCCGGAAAAACTTAAACGAGGTTAAACTTTCCGATCGAATCAACAAATACAAAGGATCTCCAGAAAACTCAACACATGAGTAGAATTAAAAATTCCCAGAAGCATGCAAAAGCACCCAAGAATCATACACTGAAGTATTATCCCCTGACAACCTAAGTTGGCCGCGGAACCGCCGCCAAACGCATGGTTTAGCCGCGGTTCTGCGGTCTCTTGAAGGGTTCATGGGTTCGTACTTCACAGTAATTCTTAAAATTCCCTGCTTAATTTTCTGAGTATTTTTAATACAGAAAAAACAACATTTTTAAAAATTTCCAGAGAGGGGGTGTATATCGACGTTTCGGGGTTCGATCGGACTTTAAATTTCGTCTAGATAACGCCTAAAGCTCTAGCTTGGCTCTGATACAACTGTAGGGTTGGCTTAGCACCTTAGTAAGGTTTTGGCAAGTATCAATCATGCTACTTTAAAATTTTTGGGGTGCTAAACAAACCCTAACCAAGATCTCAACTAGAGCATTAGGATAAACATAGCAAGTAAACAACTTTACTTCTAAGAGTTAGGGATTACAACCTTTGTAGTCCGTTCCTTCACTTCTAAAGCTCTGTGTTGAGGTCCCTTCGCTGCGATCATCGAGTACCCGGACTCAAGAGAGGCTCCATGAAGAGAAAGATGCAAACTTGCTTCCAATCTTCAACTACTAAGATGATCTACCTTGAAGAATCTCAAACCCAAGCTCTTGCTTTACTAATCAAGTATTAGCAAAGCAAACACCCTAATCTAAGTGGCTAGAATAGATGAGGATGATGAAGTAGGAATTTAGCTCTCATTTGGTTTCAATTTCTCACTCAAAATCATCACATAAGAAAAAGCTAAAAAGCTTTTCTCAAAGGAAGAAGAAGAAGAAATCACTTTGTGATGAATAATGAATCTTGTGTGTGGTTAGAAATGCAACCATGGGTTTGTTGGAGATAGTGCCCTCAGAGTCAATTATTGGATCACAGGCACGTGATTGCAATGATTGAGGGAGGACCTATCCCGGTAGGACAGTCTTACTCAAGATGATAGCATGCTATCTGGTTTATCTTTATCATCGTGTACTGCTTTAGGTGACCTTACAGGTCACTATTGCACATTGATAGAGCCCCTAGGATTCTTGCTTGACTACCAGCAGTATGAGGGCGATCATATACGTGGGAGCTGGGGTCTATAAGCACTTCCTTAAAAGGTCCCTAGTCATGGGAGTTTCGAGACAGGGCATCGATTCTCCAGAGTAGACTAGTGTATACAGTCTAGACCCCGATGAGGGGCGGTGGCCGGTCTCACAAGCCACTGGTGTCAGTTGGTTCACCTAAGATGTATAAAGGTGCTCATTGGGTTATGAGTACACCGGACAGGACTCGCCGGGAACATGCTAGTTGGTCTTATACAAGATGTCAGATAGCAGTTCGCTGGTGACATGTGTACAGGTTAGTTCATCGACCTAAGATCGTCATTTGTCTCATGTGAGTTCCCACTGTACTTTGATTACTACCCTACCATGCTCAAAGGAGACGTGCAAACAGGTTTTAGTTGGATACAGTCCCGAGCCACATGGAGGCAGTGAGCGGATCTTCAGGGGTTCGTCTCTCCCGGTATTGGGGGTGAGGTCGCGCTGTGTCTAGGACAGCCATTACATGAAGTCCTTGGCCAAGGCAGGAGATTTACTGGTAGGTATTCCAGTAGTATCTCAGGGTGTTCTGGGCTACATCCCGACACGACTTGTACCGCTATTGGGGGTCTGACTTTTACCAACCCCCTAGGCCCGCCATGCGATGCTCATAGACGAACGGACCGGACTGTACGGATATTGTCACTGACAGGCTCAGTAGGGTGTCAGGATGAGTTCGCTCACAGATGTCCCTTTTGGTCAATAGCTGGTGGTCCGTCACGTATGGCTAATACCTCTGACGTGCTAGCGGTTAAATCCACAGCCATAGTATTGACGAGTCTTTAGAATCCCCCACACACAGTTACTCAAGTTTCGGGCGAAACGCTGTAGAGGCCGTATGGAGATATGGCATGGTTCGATCAGATACATGCGGTATTGCACGGATCATGATCGAACGGATTTTACTAGCGGGCTTTGGTTAAGCTGGATCCTCTTATTAGACAGTGTAGATTTTGTCTCTTTGCATTTGTGTTCAGTAGGAATACGAATGCGGGCATGTATATGCAGTCGCGGGGTTTTCCTGTAATTTATTACGGGATCTGTTTTCTGAAGTTTCCAGTTTGCATTCCGTTCCGGCCAGTTTTCATTTGTTCCTTCCCGGCCGGACTTTCTGATGGAGGGGGTTATTTGCAAGTTTGCAAATAACTTTTTGTGGAGGGGGTTTCTTGCATTTTGTGGCTTCAAGATGGTTGTTGTCATCATGTGATTCCTTTTGGATCATTTGTCTTGCATTTATTGGGATGGAAAAGAAAAGGATGTGGATTTTTCTTTTCTTTGATCATGACTTATTTTCTCATGATGATTCTTTCTTGCATTATTCCTTTTTATTCCCACCACCATTTTTATGAGGGGGCCGGCCACATTATATATGGGAAAGAGAGAGAGAGGTTCAATTTTTTGATGTGTGATTTTTCTCATCTCATTCCTTGCAAAATTGAGAGCTCCATTGTTCCTCACCTCCCCCAAAAGTTCATTCTCTACACCTCCATCAACGGCAACTTCAACCCTAAAGAGACAACCTTTCTACACTACACTTACAGTACCCTTGGACGCGTCGGCTTGCCAACTTCGCGCCCGAGTTGCCTCGGTCCAGAGGTGGGAGCCCGTAAAAGAAATCGGCTACGTGGTGCCCTTTCCGACGAGGAGGTGACGAACGGTGATTCCGCGGGAGATCGGGACGACGACGAGAAGACCGAAGGACACGGATCGCTCGGTATATCTCTCTACCTATCTTTTAGTTTGCTAGTAGCTAGGTTAATGGCCCGATCTGGGGTTTTAGTTTCGCAAAGTTTTTCGTTTCCGCATTTCCGGCGTCGGATGGATGACCGGGGCGCCGCCGTGCACTTACATTGGTATCAGAGCCAGGCCATTAACCTAGTCTAGCTTGGTCTAACGTGTTTACATTTCCGATCGAACAAAAATCCCAAAACCGCATTTTCATGTACATCTGTTCTCTGTCGATTTTGTTTTGGCTCAGAATTTTTTTTGAAGTGTTGCAGAATGATGTGCAGGGAATTCTAAGACTTTTGTAGAAATTTGATCACGTGAACACACTATACTACCGTGGAACCGCGGCCAAACCCATGCTTGGGCCGCGGTTCCACCGCAGTATTTACTGTTCAGTGCATCAAAATTCTAAAGAGAGCTTCTGAGTTGAAAATAGGGTTTTTGGAATATTCTTTTTGGGCCCAGATTTTCTTTGAGTGCTATAGTAGTGCTTGGGGCCCACTTGGTAAAATTTGGTCGATCAAAAATTTTAAACACATTAGTTCACAGTATTTACATTATATCTGCGACCGTGAATGTCATTTGATCGGTAAATCCTGTCTAACTGCTATAGCCTTTTTAGACGGATTTGCGAATATTACATTCACGTTGATGTTCTGTGTATTTCTATGATATTGCGGATTGGTCGTGGGGATATCCTGGATGCAATGTTAGTACAGTTTTGTTTTATATGTACATTTGATATTGCGGGGCGAGCATCCGACATGTGGACTGCCGTCACTGCCTGTTTGTATTATTCTCTTGGGGCATGACCGGGTCGAGGTCGATGTACCCGTTGTATGTATATTTTACTTTCTGCACTAGGATTACCCCGCGGAGGGGTGCACGGATAGCCGGGTTCTAGAGGGCAACGAGCCCGCATCTCATGGCGTTGAGACGGAGGGGGCTTTACTCTAGAATTGGCAGGCTATTCGCCGCACTCGTAGGGGGTACAGGTTGACCTAGGAGGGGTACACAAGTTACCGGATTCCGTGAAGTGCTGGGTGGTCCATTCACGTTGCTGAAGGGGGCTGCCTCGCTTCAGATTTTTGTGGGTAACTTGCCGCATCCGTAGGGGTCTAGGATTTCATTGCACAGGCTATCCACACGACCAGGGGAACGTCGGGTTTCAGTAGCGGCTCTATGAAACCCGGGGATCCCAGATATCTGTATTGATCTGTGATGCTGGTTACATTTCTGTGATGTTGCATTTTTATCACACCTTGAGCGAATATTATATATTGATATATATACTAGTAGATGTTGTATATGTTTTGCATCCGCGCTAGTCCAGTCCCCGCTCTGTCGTTAGTTAACTAACCTAACGGGTGATGACGGGACCCAGTGACGAATGCGGATAGTATATACGTACGTCATTATTTTCGTTCTTTATTGGTGTGATCAATTGCTGGGACTGCATGGATTCGGATCAATGCAAGTTAAACAAATCTATTCTGATGTTGTTGGAACATTTTTCAAAAAGCTGTTGTTGCAAGGGCGTTCACTTTTGTTTTGCACAGTGGTATTCGGTTATGAATATCCAGCTCCTCAGTCGACGAGGCAAGGGCCGAGATCCCTTCACCGGGAGTGACCCCTTGGACAGAAGTTTGCGTCAGGGTAATAACTTCACTATAGCCGATTACTTTTGCTTTGCATCGTGGTATTCAGTTGGAATATCCTGCACCTCATCCTACGGGGAAAGAGCCGAGATCCCTTAACAAAGGTTTTCGTCACTATATTTTTATAAAGCTATCAGTTCCTTCAACGATATCAAGTTCATTACGTTAAAGGTTTTCGCCAGAAACCATTCGTAGCCCTCCATCATTTCAGTTAAATATTCGGTAGAATTCAAGCTATGTATTTTGACCTCACGCCAAGGCATAGTGATTGGTAGCTGCCGGATATTTATCTGCAGCATAGATAGATGCGTTGGTTTGGGACAGCCGTACTACTATTTTGGCCTACGTCAAGGGTATGTATGGGTGGGTTCAAATTAACCTGGATAATGATGGGTAGAACTTGACATGTAACTTATGACATTTTGACCTCACGCCAAGGTCATAAGAGCATGGGGAAAAAATCCACATCGAGAGTTTCTAAAGAAACTGAAACTTGCCAGATATGCGCATACCTTTTGGAGTGTGATAACTTGAGCGGATTCCGTCACGTTATCATGCGATGATAGTTGGGTCCCGATTCCCACTGATGAGTTGGTTTACTCCTCGGGTGATCCCGACAAATTCTTCTTTCAAGTTTGGGAAAGAATTTGACGTTACAGTGGGAGGTTTCCTGATTAGATAAAGTGATAACCATTCTGATCTAGGTTAGAGTGCACGCTGAGTGTTTATTTTCTCTCTCTCTTTGGCAGCGACCATTGACGCGATCCTAGACTATGACTCAGTGACCAAAATTAACCGAACCTTCTTAAACACTGGCTTTTGGATTGTCAGAGTTGCATACCTCATTGCCACTCCTACTTTTACTCTTTTCTCCAGGACACCCCGTATTACTACGAACGTCCACTTCCATTGGACAAAACCATCGTATGGTTATATACGAACTCGAAGGAATATATTCGAGGATGGTTTCTGGTTCTGGAGAAAACGAATAGGGACTATTCAGTTGTCTTTTCCTTTTACCTTCTCTCAGGTTGCGAGTACTCCTTGGTTTAGGAGATAGTACACCTATTACGCAAATTGGATAGTCTTCTTCCAAACCTTAGGCTGGTGCCGAACGGTGGGGAATGAAGAAAACCAATTAGCATAACGATGGTGTCCAGAAGGTATTAAGTTAAGACAAAGAAAGGGATTAGTAAGAGGGCAAAGTAAATTGCGACTACTATTCACGACCAAACCAAGTATTTCTTCGCCAATCCTAAATCACCTTTGTATTTCTCCAGGACACTCCGTATCACTACGAAGATCCACAGTTTATTGGATACTCCATCGTATGGTTATATACGAACTCGAAAAGAACTTGTTCCAGTTCGGGGATGGATTCTGGTTCAGGAGAAATATGAATAAGGTTTATTCGGTTGTCTTTTATCTTCACCTTCTCTCGCATTGCGAGTGCTCCTAGGACTAGGACAGTACACCCATTATGCTTATTGGATAGTCTTCTTCCAAACCATAGGCTGGTGCCGAACGGTAGGGAAGGAAGAAAACCATTTAGCCTAAAGGGGTGTGCAGAAGGTAATGACTAAAGACATATAAAGGGTTTTGGACAGATGGCAAAGAATTATACGGTTAGAGTTATGAATCTGGATAATGGAAGAGGCATTAGTAGGAATACCAGGATACCCTTACGAAACATTTCAATTTTTCGGTTTCACTGTGTACTATTAAAAGAAAACTGATTTCCCAATTAGACACTTGTTCCAGGGTATGTATTTACTAGGTATGATTCTCACATCTGTATGGTTTTACAGATGATGAGTGGGAGTAAGTTATTGGGAATTAGGTGATCATTCTCATTATATCGGAATTCGTTGTAATTGGTGATATTTGAGGAAGTCACCTGGGTTGTTTGCTGGACGGCAAATATTTGGTTTTGAATATCCGCTGTTATGCACCAATTTCAAATTGATACATCTGTACGTCTATTTTTATAGAGTGAGATATACCTTTTTGAAATTATGTCTATGACATTTACCTATATCGGTGGATGGTTAGGTAAGGAGCATTAAACAGCGGTGTAATTCTTCTTAACCATAAGTACAGTTTTCAACCTACGACACACAGGGAATGAGTTATCAGACTCAAGGGACTTATACAGAGTATTGTATGTTATCCAGTGTCCATTAGGACAGAGGGGTTGGTCCTCGTACTATATTCAGTTTACTCATGACTTCTCTAGTTCTTAGACAAGTGTTTCGTAGAAACACAGGGTCCAAGTTTTGAGAAGTTATAGGTATATGAATAAAGTAGAGAACCAGGTGTTGCAAGTATCGAGATTCTTCAAGGTGATCGAAAATGTAGATACTTGTGAGTATTCAGTTGATAGTAATGAATGAGAGAACTTGCTTCTCTTTCAGGTTATTCATAATTGGAAGCACTCCTAAGTTGAGTAACGCTAATCGGCCTCTCTCCATTTACTTGACATGCACTGGAGACAGCTGCATGATTTGAATTTGGTTCAATTAAATCAGTGCCTCTATTTCTGTATTGGATATATTATAGTTCATATCTTGACATTGTTAAGATATGGGGAGTCGTCCAGCTTATGCTTAAAACCAGACTCTGGATGACTCAAGGCACGTTTCTGTAATGGCTGTTTGTGGGTTGACCCAGGCTATGACGAGGGTTGACTTTCTACCATCTGGGAGATCAATAGTAATATTGTTCTTGACTCGCCACAGTTTTAATAAAAATGGATTTTTTTTCCAGAAAACGGTAGTGGGAGTATGGTAGAACTGGAAGTGATTCCAGAACCGCAAACGATTACTGAAGATTTGATAAAGAACCTAAAGATTCAATCTGTATTTGACATTCCATTGGCCACTCCGCAGATATGGTGGGTAACCTCAGGCACCCGAGAGGTACTCCGGTAGCCTCAAGGACGGTGACAGGGAGGTTCTTGTTTACCCAGACTTGCCATTGCTGTTGTTCCAGGCTGTGAGACCCGGCAGGAGGATGAGTATAGCATCATTCTGAACTAGCTTTAGAAGTGTACGTCTATATGACTCTGCCAGAGGGTTGTCGTAGTCAGTGGGAGCAGCGGAAGCATAGTGGACAAGTGGCTTATGTCTATTTATAGACTTAAGCAGATATAGCAGAGATAGATCATCTATTTCTGATGTGACAGTCAAAGGTTTGACTTCATCAGAATAGGGGATGGATCTGTTAAGAAGGTAGTAGGGTGTGATGTCCTGGTATTTGGATGACATATACAGAGTAGGAAGTGAAATTCCTATACTACGATCGGTTATACTTTGGTTGTCACACAGTGGTTTCTCCAGATAGGATATTAATCCAGTCGTGGAGAAACATTCGGAAGCAGTTTTAGAACATAAGTTGATGTTCTAGGGAAATGATAACGGCAGCCTCTTTTAGGAGACGGTTATCATTCCAGGCATCCAAGGTGACCTGGATGACAGAGTGACTGTCAGAGTTATAGTTTTTCCTCTGACGAGAGGCAGTATTTTGGATAGGTGATCCAAGCAGATACTGAGGGAGGCATGGCGTAGGATACTGATTAAGTTCAGTTGACGATACAGTCTAAGAAGTTTGGATTTGGAGTTCATTTATGAACTAGGTCCCATCAGACATCCAGACACATTCTAAGACAGGTATTGCTCATTTCGGGAGATGGATTTCTCCGCGAACTTGAGATATAGAGAGACATAGAAAGAAACATCAAAACGGATCCACTCACTGAGGC
Source organism: Agapanthus africanus (assembly GCA_030015575.1). NCBI lineage: Eukaryota > Viridiplantae > Streptophyta > Magnoliopsida > Asparagales > Amaryllidaceae > Agapanthus > Agapanthus africanus. The sequence goes on along the minus strand of CM057341.1, from coordinate 666,718,667 downwards.
TATTCCTCGAACGCAATAGTTTCGCAAACGGGTTTTGTGAGACTGACTAGTAGAGGAGTTGGATGTTCGGTATCACACGGGCTGTGAGTATGCGACATCGCAATAATTAGCCTTGAGTGAAAGTAGGAGATTGTTGGAGATAGTGCCCTCAGAGTCAATTATTGGATTACAGGCACGTGATTGCTGTAGGGTTCCTAGGCACACTAATGAAGTCTCACAAGGCATCAAACATGGCTAATTCAAACATTACATGTGCCTGCAAACCCTAATACGGATCGTTAACTAGATTTATAGGCTATGCGATGCAAGTAAACAACTTTAACAAAAAGGAAAGAAGCTAAAACCTTTGTAGATCCGGTCCTCCACCTCCTAGGCTCCGTGATGACGTCCCTCCGCTGTCCAAATTGAATCCATGACTCTAGCATCGGCTTCATCGGAGAAAAGGGCGGACTTGGTCGTCGGTTCGATGCCGAAGATGATCTACGTCGAGGCATCACAAGATCAAGCTCCAACTTCACCAAGCCATAAAAACTTGTGAAGGAAACACCCTATACTACTTGGCAAGAGGTAGATGATGAAGAAATAGGAGGTGGGTTCACTTTAGAATTGGATTTCTCACTTGATTTCTCAAGTTGCCATTAGTGTAGAAAGCTTTTCTTTTTCTTTCTCATGAAGAAGAAGAAGAAAAAGATATGATAAGTGTTGAAATAAAATAGATAAATAAATCAATACTTATCATTTACTAACCCTTGGTTAAGTGTAGAGAATGTACTATGGTTAGTTCATATGGTTAGGGTTAAGCATGAGACAAGAATGGTGACTTAGTCAAAGTTTCATGAATGTTCAACTAAAAACAAATAAAGCCACCATTCATCTTTCTCTTTTCCAAAATGAATAAGATAAATAAATAGATAAATAAGTAAATGAAAAAACAAAACCCTAATCATTAGTTTAACCATGGTTTAATTCTTTACACTTAACCAAGTAAGCATGTATCATCAAACACGATACAATCATGTGCACAAATGTATATCACATATACAACTTGCACAATTCAAGTGAGAAAATCCATTTATAGTGAACCAATACTAGTTAATTCAAAGTAATATATCAAATATATAATTATACATTAAATCATTAAATCTACACTTGATTCAATGATCCGGTCATGTCGCATATAACCGGCTAGTATCCAATGTATCGGCTTATCGAGTCAATCCTTGATTCGATAACTAGGTTATATCGCATACAACCATTCGACACATTCATCGCGAGAATGAAATACGGTATCACATACACGCATTATTCTCGGTCCCGCACATATCTCATATGCGCTCCTATCTCGTTTCGCTTGAGCCAGGAAACCTCTGTGTAGGACTCTAAAGACTCGTCAATACGCCGGCAGCAGGTGATGATCATATCAAACACCTACAAGCCGCAAGCGGTCTGCTAAACGTAACGGCCACCCGGGTATTGAGCGATCAGAAGATCGACGAGCAAGCCCGCTCACACTCCTATGAATCCAACCAGTAACACTTACCGTACAGTCCGGTCTGTTCGTCTGATATGTCGCATATCTCGCCTAGGGGTGGTAAACGTCAGACCCCAATAGCTTGATAAGTCATGCCGACGTAAGGTCCATGACATGTGTGAAACTACTGATAACATTTACCAGTAGGTCACTGCAACCCTGGCCAGGGATTTCCTGTTATGGCCAGTCGAGCATAGCGCAACATCAACCCCCAATACCGGGAGAGACGAATCCCCTCCTATCGCTCATTGCCTCCATGTGAATCGGGACTGTACCCAAAAACCACCTGTTTGCACGACTCAGTAGAGCCGTGATAGGGTGGAAATCAAAGCACAGTGGGAGACACACAAGACTCTATGACGATCTCGGGTCAACAGACTAAGCTGTACCAGTGTCACCAGAGAACTGCCATCTGACGTGAGGTATAATACCATCTGGGAGTTCTCGGAGAGTCCGTTCAGTGTACCCAGTCTCCACTGAGCACCCGTATACCATCTTTGATGTCAAACACCAATGGATATGGGATCATCCATCGCCCATCGCATGGGTCGAGAAGATATACGCTAGTCTACTCTGGAATATCGATGCCCCGTCTCGATATTCCTACGACTAGGAACAATGAAGGATGTACTCATTGACTACCCAGGCCCCACTAGTATGATCTGCATCATAGTCCTGGAAGTCGAGTACACATCCTAAGGGCTTTATCAACATGTAATCAGAGAGACAGAAAGTATACATGTTAAGATAAAGAGCAACCAGATAGCGTACTATCATGTCGAGCAAGAAAGTCCTACCTATATATGTCCCAGCATCCACTACAATATACATCCAATGTACAGTAATGGCCTCTAAGGCATACATATAACTAACAATCTTCCACTTGCACTAGGGCCATCTATAGCAGTGGTTGTAGTATCTAATACTCAACCATTCCCTAATAGTCTCTCTTTGGGAAAAGGCCTTCGTGAGTGGATCTGCCGTGTTGTCCTCTGAGTCTACTCTCCTAACCTCGATCACCCTGGAGATCAACTATCTCCATGATCAGGTGATGCTGCCTCAGAATATGTCTGGGTCACTGATGGGACCAGGGTTCCTTGGCCAAAGCCATAGTTCCATTGTCATACAATGGTAGGAACCTAGTTCATCCTATGAACCAATATACACCCAAACTGCCTCTTTGGTAGTATCCTTAATAGCGATGTTACCAGCCTTTATCTTCTAGTTTGCCACGGTATCTAGCTTGGAACTCTTCCAACATACCGTCCCTCGATAGAGGGTAAAGACAATGCCTGTGACTAACATTCAGTCATCTTTATCACCCTGGAACACTTCCAGTGATTCTCCCCAGGATCGATTGATGCAATCTCACTATTGCTAGTGAGAATCCTAACATCCATTTAGATCTATCTCATAGACCCGAATTCCAGGATTTAGGAGGTATCATCTTTATCCTATTGGAGAATCCTTATGATAAGAGGAGATCGACCGATCGTAGTATAGGAAACTCTTTTCCTATCAAGAGTATGTTGTCCACGTATAATACGAGGATGACCACCTTACTCTCTACTACCGTTTTGTATATACAAGGTTCATCTACTATTTTGATGAAGTCAAATACTTTGACTACCACATCAAAACAGATGTTCCAACTCCGCGATGCCTGCTTTATCCTGTAAAGTAACTTGCACATGTTTCCGCTGCTCCCACTGTTTACGAAGCCCTCTGGCTGTGTACTTATAGACTTTCTATTCTAAATTAGTATTTAGAAAAGCAGTCATGACACCCAACCACCAGATATCGCAGTCATGGTATGTAGCCGTGGCAAGTAGGATCTGGATGGACTTAAGCATAGTCCCTGAAAAAGGTTTCATCATTATCCGTGCCTAGTCGATGACGAAAACCTTTAACAAGTCTAGCTTTGAAAGTCTCAACTTTTCCATCTACACCAAGTTATCTTCTCAAGATATACTTGCTCCTGATGGGGATTTAACCCTTCAGATATCGCAATCAAAGTCCATACTTTGTTGGTGTATATGGATTCCATCTCAGATCGCTAAGCATCCAGCCATTCTTACAGAGTCCCACTCTTGATGGCCAGCTCGAAACTAGTTGGGTCATCATCTCATGATGCATTCCTCACTCCCACTGTCATCGAGAAACCAAGGTATCTCTTAGGCGGATGAGGAAGCCTACCAGATCGGCGGAGAGGCTGAGGTTCGTCGGAGACTATTGAATCCTTTGGTTCTGTCAAATCATCATCTGCAGCTGGAACCATTCCAGTTCTACAGAATAGACTTTGCCTCGATCTTTTCCGGATTTTGCTTTTGACATAGGCCGGACAACCCCAAATCTTAACTTACTTAAGAGACGGGCTCTTCCCATACCATATCTCATATGGAATGGTAGGCAGTGATCTGATTCGAACCTAATTCAATAGGTATGCAGCTTCTCAAGCGCATAACCCTAAAAGGAAATAGGTAACTCAGTAATACTCATCACAGAGCACACCATATCTAATATTGTGCGATTGCTCCGCCCTGATGCACCGTTGTGCTGTGGTGTATTCAGAGGAGTAATACGGAGAGAGAATCGCATTCTCCTTTAGAATGGTCCAGGAATGCCATGCACAAGTATTCTCCTCCCTGATCTCATCATAGGACATAATACTTATACCCGTATTTTGGTTCTCTACTTCCAACTTATATTCTGTGAATACCTCAAAAGCTTCGGACTTATGTTTCAACAGGAACATACGACAGAATCTTGAGAGATTATCAGAGAATATAATGAAGTATAAAGAACCAGTCCTGGCAAGTGTAGACAGGAGACCTTACATACATCAACATGTATCATCCCAAGAGTTCACTAACTCCTTCTCCGTTTCCAGTAAACAAAGCTATGGTCATTTTATCTTTGTGACATGACTGGTAAGTTTCACAAGATGTAAATTCAAACTGATTTAAATATGCATCTAAAATGTAACTTCAGCCAGTCGGGTCGCATTGATATGACCTAGTCTACAATGCCTCAAGAATGATTCGTTCATTTCTGAACTCTTCCTCTTGTGTGTGTTCTGAATACTAAGAACTGTAGTTTGATTTAGAACGTTAATGCTTTTAGATAACGCGCCTAAACCGATCAACTTTTGATATAGGAAATGTTCAAAACATTATCCAACAATACAAAATTTTATCATTTCTTTACTAATAAAGAGACTTGTATGATTTTGTATATCAGGTTCGGTATCTAATAGCATTTGTTCAGAATCAATGTATTGGTAATACAGGGTGACAGTGACCAACAGAATTGGCTGCAACACTTGCCCCGTTTTCTGTCTTATGAAACTTATCACCCGTTCTCAATTTTTCTATCCTTTTGTAGCCCTATGTAACAGATTACATATCTGGGATCCTGATCCGGTATCGAATACCCAGGATGCAGAGGATACTGAGAAACAGTTCTTTGTAACGAACACACCCGAAGATGATGCATCAACATGCACTTTTCTTCGTTTGGGCGGCATGGGAATCCTGGTATTCCCCTATTTCCTGCTCTGTCTTATAATAATTATAAGTTGGAGCGGGACCAACGTTCCCCAGCTCAGTATAACAAGCGGGTTCGATCAATACATCCATTTTATTATCTTGATTAAGGCGTGATATGGTCGCTACCAGGAGAGAGAGAGAAGAAAACACTCTGCGTGCGCTCTTGCAAGATCAGATTGGTTATATATTTTATCTAATCAGGATGGCTCCTACTGTTTTTATCAAATCTTCCTTCAAACCTTAAAGGAAAGACTAGCCGGGATTAATTACACTCTACAACTTCGCCAATCTTTCAGCCAGGCCAGTGTCGGTACTTTGAGGGAGGTTTCCCGTGCTTTCGCACGGACCTAATTACAGTAAACCTCGTTTTCCCAGAGGCGTAACCTCGTTGACACCTTTCTAGACACCTACTTGATCGGCTAATTGTAATGTGTAAAACTCTCCCAGGAGTAACAATTACTCGCAGTGGGTATCGGGATCCAACTATCAGATAGAAGGTATGCAATCTCATTGCAAATTTCAACACTTGAAACTCCCGATAATGGTTTTTACCCCTAGCACCTATGACTTTGGCTAAGGTCAACAAATCATAGATACTAGTCAAGTTCTACCCGTCATTTCGTGATTAATTAGACCCACCCACATGACCCTTGGCTAAGGTCAACAAAGCCACATGACTGTCCTAACTAATCGCATCATATGCTGTGTAGGAAGACATCACTTAGCTACCGCACACTACGCCTCGGCTATGGTCGACAAACGTAGCACGAATACTAAGTACTCTACTTCCTAAAATGACGGAGGGTTGCGAATGGTTTTTGTGAAAACCTTTAACGCTTTGAACTTGATCTCGTTGCGGAATCAAATGGTTTTTAAATGGAATGTTTTTGAGGCTTTTCTAGTTTTGCTAAAGGGGTCACTCCCGGTGAGGGGATCGTCGGCCCTTTCCTCGTCGAATGAGGTGCGGGATATATCATATATATCACTGTGCAAAGCAGAAACTATAGAAGCAATCAAAAAACAAACCGAGTGTGTAGCATCTGCCAGTTATTGCTAAAGGAGTCACTCCCGGTGAAGGGATCTCGGTCCTTTCCTCATCGAATAAGGTGCAGGATGTTCTACAAGGAACACCGCGATGCAAAGCAAGAACTGTAGCTACCTGGTTTTATTTTGAAATTCAATTCCACAACATCAATTAGGTTTATTTTCTTTCATTAATCTCATTAATGAATATCCCATCATTTAAGTCCACCTAAACATCACAGATAAATATAACGTACGCTTATGCCATCCGCATTCGCCTCGATGTCCCGTCTGCACCGTTAGGTTAGGTGACTAACGCCAGAGCGAGGCAGGGCTAGTGCGGGTGTAAAACATAAGCAACGTCTATATAATATATCATATATACTATATATAATATCTATCTAAACACATCACATGATCACATCACAGATAACGCAGCAGAAAATATCATATGAAATATTGGATATACTAGGACGTCCGTGTTTTTAATACGAGCCAGTATAAAACATGGATTCCACGGTCGTGATGAATAGCCAATCCCACACCCCTAGACCCCTACGAGAGCGGCAAGCAACCCTACCAATTCTAGGGTTAGGAGACTCTAACTCGACTCCTCGAGATGGTCTCCCACTGGACCCTAGAACCCGGTTACTTGTGCTCCCCTCCTTGGGTCTATCCTAATGCGGAAAAGTAGATAATATACAAATGGTGACATCATCAGCAACCTGGAAGTGCCCCAATAAAAGAATATTACATACAAGTTTTTACATGAATGAAAATGAAAAACACTCATCTCACATAAAACCCCCCGGCTATTCAAACACGACGATCCAATATAACATATCCAGCAACACATAACATCACATGTCATCAACGTAAGTGAATATGCGCATCGCAATTGTCGTTGACATATAGCAACGAAACCGGCGACATCACATATTACACTTACGGTCACAGAAAAGAAAGTGTAAAACTACAACAGTTGGAATCCGCAACCTCTTTAGACACGCATGCCTAATCAAATGAATTCCTTAGACATCGCATGCCTAACAATTATAAACCCCGCATTTTAGTCTCAAAATCGAAAACACTTTTCAATATAAAGTCGGGCAATTCAACAAGATTCCCGACATCCTGATCGAATGCTCGTCGCAAACTTCAGTAGGCGGCCGCACCCCCGACGCCGTCGACAAAGTGCACCAAGGCGGAACACCGCTGCCACGAGCACCCGAACGGATGCTTTCGGCGACGGGGTTCTCCTACAGTCACTTGGTCGAGGCTTTGGAGTGAGGCTGTCTATTAAGTTTACCCGGCGAGTATCCGCGTACGCTACGTGATTGCGACGGACTTTTGATCACATCAAAATTCCGTGGCAACCGATCAAGTGAGACTAAACTGCTATGTTTATAACATTCATTCAGTTATCTCATAACCTTTTGCGAATTCCAAGTATTGTATCACATTCCGGATAAATAGAAAATGTTAAACTTTCCGATCGAACAATCGAACACCCAAGTTTTCCCGAAACAGCTCAACACATGAAATAAGTTTTAAAACATTCACTTCGTGCCTCAGTACCAACGGTCCAGCCGTAGAAGGGTCAAGCCAACGCCTCACATGTGGCACGCCGTACTGCCCCAAACCCTAAGGTTCAAAGGGCAGTTCAAGACGGTCACATAATCGAGTTAAGGTTTGTTGTCTTCTAGAGGGACCATCGCTTTACTTGCACTACTTAGAACGTCTTTAAACCATGGAAAAATCCAACACTTGGAAATTTCCCGGCAGGGGAAAAAGTGGGTATTTATATCCGGTCGAACTTTTTAACAGTTTCTAAAATATCCGGAAAAACATAAACGAAGTTAAATTATCCGATCAAATTAACGAATCCCCAATAAAACCCTAGAAAACTCAACACTTGAGTGGAATTAAAAAATTCACATAAAAAATTGCCAAGAAAGGACCTAAGAATAAATATATGAAATTTGAGGGACTAAGTCAAATTTGGGCCGCGGAAGCGCCGCCAAACCCCTGGTTTGGCCGCGGTTCCGCGGTTGAATTATGGAATTAGGGGCCCAAACTTCACAGTAATTCTTAGTTTTTCCTGCTTACTTTTCTGCATATTTTTAATTCACAAAAATCCACGAATTTCAAAAATGTACAGAGAGCATTTTAGGGTTTGGGTTTCGGTTCGATCGGACTTCTAATTCCGTCTATGCATCGCCTAAGGCTCTAGCTAGGCTCCGATACCACTGTAGGGTTCCTAGGCACACTAATGAAGTCTCACAAGGCATCAAACATGGTTAATTCAAACATTACATGTGCCTGCAAACCCTAATACGGATCGTTAACTAGATTTATAGGCTATGCGATGCAAGTAAACAACTTTAACAAAAAGGAAAGAAGCTACAACCTTTGTAGATCCAGTCCTCCACCTCCTAGGCTCCGTGATGACGTCCCTCCGCTGTCCAAATTGAATCCATGACTCTAGCATCGGCTTCATCGGAGAAAAGGGCGGACTTGGTCGTCGGTTCGATGCCGAAGATGATCTACGTCGAGGCATCACAAGATCAAGCTCCAACTTCACCAAGCCATAAAAACTTGTGAAGGAAACACCCTATACTACTTGGCAAGAGGTAGAGGATGAAGAAATAGGAGGTGGGTTCACTTTAGAATTGGATTTCTCACTTGATTTCTCAAGTTGCCATTAGTGTAGAAAGCTTTTCTTTTTCTTTCTCATGAAGAAGAAGAAGAAAAAGATATGATAAGTGTTGAAATAAAATAGATAAATAAATCAATACTTATCATTTACTAACCCTTGGTTAAGTGTAGAGAATGTACTATGGTTAGTTCATATGGTTAGGGTTAAGCATGAGACAAGAATGGTGACTTAGTCAAAGTTTCATGAATGTTCAACTAAAAACAAATAAAGCCACCATTCATTTTTCTCTTTTCCAAAATGAATAAGATAAATAAATAGATAAATAAGTAAATGAAAAAACAAAACCCTAATCATTAGTTTAACCATGGTTTAATTCTTTACACTTAACCAAGTAAGCATGTATCATCAAACATGATACAATCATGTGCACAAATGTATATCACATATACAACTTGCACAATTCAAGTGAGAAAATCCATTTATAGTGAACCAATACTAGTTAATGCAAAGTAATATATCAAATATATAATTATACATTAAATCATTAAATCAACACTTGATTGAATGATCCGGTCATGTCGCATATAACCGGCTAGTATCCAATGTATCGGCATATCGAGTCAATCCTTGATTCGATAACTAGGTTATATCGCATACAACCATTCAACACATTCATCGCTAGAATTAAATACGGTATCACATACACGCATTATTCTCGGTCCCGCACATATCTCATATGCGCTCCTATCTCGTTTCGCTTGAGCCAGGAAACCTCTGTGTAGGACTCTAAAGACTCGTCAATACGCCGGCAGCAGGTGATGATCATATCAAACACCCACAAGCCGCAAGCGGTCTGCTAAACGTAATGGCTACCCGGGTATTGAGCGATCAGAAGATCGACGAGCAAGCCCGCTCAGACTCCTGTGAATCCAACCAGTAACACTTACCGTACAGTCCGGTCTGTTCATCTGATATGTCGCATATCTCGCCTAGGGGTGGTAAACGTCAGACCCCAATAGCTTGATAAGTCATGCCGACGTAAGATCCATGACATGTGTGAAACTACTGATAACACTTACCAGTAGGTCACTGCAACCCTGGCCAGGGATTTCCTGTTATGGCCAGTCGAGCATAGCGCAACATCAACCCCCAATACCGGGAGAGACGTATCCCCTCCGATCGCTCATTGCCTCCATGTGAATCGGGACTGTACCCAAAAACCACCTGTTTGCATGACTCAGTAAAGCCGTGGTAGGGTGGAAATCAAAGCACAGTGGGAGACACACAAGACTCTATGACGATCTCGGGTCAACAGACTAAGCTGTACCAGTGTCACCAGAGAACTGCCATCTGACGTGAGGTATAATACCATCTGGGAGTTCTCGGAGAGTCCGTTCAGTGTACCCAGTCTCCACTGAGCACCCGTATACCATCTCTGATGTCAAACACCAATGGATATGGGATCATCCATCGCCCATCGCATGGGTCGAGAAGATATACGCTAGTCTACTCTGGAATATCGATGCCCCGTCTCGATATTCCTACGACTAGGAACAATGAAGGATGTACTCATTGACTACCCAGGCCCCACTAGTATGATCTGCATCATAGTCCTGGAAGTCGAGTACACATCCTAAGGGCTTTATCAACATGTAATCAGAGAGACAGAAAGTATACATGTTAAGATAAAGAGCAACCAGATAGCGTACTATCATGTCGAGCAAGAAAGTCCTACCTATATATGTCCCAGCATCCACTACAATATACATCCAATGTACAGTAATGGCCTCTAGGGCATACATATAACTAACAATTGCAATGATTAAGGGAGGACCTATCCCGGTAGGACAGTCTTACTCAAGATGATAGTATGCTATCTGGTTTATCTTTATCATCGTGTACTGCTTTAGGTGACCTTACAGGTCACTATTGCACGTTGATAGAGCCCCTAGGATTCTTGCTTGACTACCAGCAGTATGAGGGCGATCATATACGTGGGAGCTGGGGTCTATAAGCACTTCCTTAAAAGGTCCCTAGTCGTGGGAGTTTCGAGACAGGGCATCGATTCTCCAGAGTAGACTTGTGTATACAGTCGAGACCCCGACGAGGGGCGGTGGCCGGTCTCACAAGCCACTGGTGTCAGTTGGTTCACCTAAGATGTATACAGGTGCTCATTGGGTTATGAGTACACCGGACAGGACTCGCCGGGAACATGCTAGTTGGTCTTATACCAGATGTCAGATAGTAGTTCCCTGGTGACATGTGTACAGGTTAGTTCATCGACCTGAGATCGTCATTTGTCTCGTGTGAGTTCCCACTGTACTTTGATTACTACCCTACCATGCTCAAAGGAGACGTGCAAACAGGTTTTAGTTGGGTACAGTCCCGAGCCACATGGAGGCAGTGAGCGGATCTTCAGGGGTTCGTCTCTCCCGGTATTTGGGGTGAGGTCGCGCTGTGTCTAGGAGAGCCATTACACGAAGTCCTTGGCCAAGGCAGGATATTTACTGGTAGGTATTCCAGTAGTATCTAAGGGTGTTCTGGGCTACACTCCGACACGACTTGTACCGCTATTGGGGGTCTGACTTTTACCAACACCCTAGGCCCGCCATGCGATGCTCATAGACGAACGGACCGGACTGTACGGATATTGTCATTGACAGGCTGAGTAGGGTGTCAGGATGAGTTCGCTCACAGAAGTCCCTTTTGGTCAATAGCTGGTGGCCCGTCACGTATGGCTAATACCTCTGACGTTCTAGTGGTTAAATCCACAGCCATAGTATTGACGAGTCTTTAGAGTCCCCCACACACAGTTACTCAAGTTTCGGGCGAAACGCTGTAGAGGTCGTATGGAGATATGGCATGGTTCGATCAGATACATGCGGTATTGCACGGATCATGATCGAACGGATTTTACTAGCGGGTTTTGGTTTAAGCCGGATCCTAGTATTAGACAGTGTAGATTTTGTCTCTTTGCATTTGTGTTCAGTAGGAATACAAATGCGGGCATGTATATGCAGTCGCGGAGTTTTCCTGTAATTTATTACGGGATCTGTTTTCTGAAGTTGCCAGTTTGCATTCCGTTCCGGCAAGTTTTCCTTTGTTCCTTCCCGGCCGGACTTTCTCATGGAGGGGGTTATTTGCAAGTTTGCAAATAACTTTTTGTGAAGGGGGTTTCTTGCATTTTGTGGCTTCATGATGGTTGTTGTCATCATGAGATTCCTTTTGGATCACTTGTCTTGCATTTATTGTGATGGAAAAGAAAAGGATGTGGATTTTTCTTTTCTTTGATCATGACTTATTTTCTCATGATGATTCTTTCTTGCATTATTCCCTTTTATTCCCACCACCATTTTTTTGAGGGGGCCGGCCACATTATATGTGGGAAAGAGAGAGAGAGGTTCAATTTTTTGATGTGTGATTTTTCTCATCTCATTCCTTGCAAAATTGAGAGCTCCATTGTTCCTAACCTCTCCCAAAAGTTCATTCTCTACACCTCCATCAATGGCAACTTCAACCCCAAAGAGACAACCTTTCTACACTACACCTACAGTACCCTTGGACGCGTCGGCTTGGCAACTTCGCGCCCGAGTTGCCTCGGTCCAGAGGTGGGAGCCCGTAAAAGAAATCGGCTACGTAGTGCCCTTTCCGACGAGGAGGTGACGAACGGTGATTCCGCGGGAGATCGGGACGACGACGAGAAGACCGAAGGACACGGATCGCTCGGTATATCTCTCTACCTATCTTTAGTTTGCTAGTAGCTAGGTTAATGGCCCGATCCGGGGTTTTAGTGCGCGGTGATGCCGGTTTGCAAGTTTCGCAAAGTTTTTCATTTCCGCATTTCCGGCGTCGGATGGACGGCCGGGGCGCCATCGTGCACTTACAGGGTTAATAATGAAGACTTAACCCATGTAGAGAATTAACTATGGTAAAGGGTTGGGTTGGGTTAAAGAAATATCTATGCAAAATATCACAAGTCAAAGTCAAAGCTTCAAGAAGCTTCTTGAAAGCTTCATGCAAGTTTAACCCTAATCCAAACTCTAACCATATTTAAACTCCACAAAACATATTGCATTTATAACCCTAACTTGTTGCAATATTATATATCACATATGCAATATTTATTGTAACAAAAAAAATTAATAAAATTAACATATATCACACATATATATCAATGTATTACCCGATTGAGAAAATGAATTTTTAAGTGAGCTTATATTAGTTAATGTAATTTAATATATCAAATATATAATTATACATTAAATTATCGAATCAATACTTGATCTGATAATCCGGCTATTTCACAAATAACCGACTAATATAATCTGTATCAGTTCATCAAATCAACACTTGATCCGATGACCCGGCTATATCACATATACCCGGCCGATATCTCATATCGCGAGAATTTAATACGGTATCACATACTCGTATTATTCTCAGTCCCGCACATATCACATATGTGCTCCTATCCCGTTTTGCCTGAGCCAGGAAACCTCTGTTTAGGACTCTAAAGAATCGTCAATACGCCGGCAGTAGGTGATGAGCATATCAAACACCCATAAGCTGCAAGCGGTCAGCTAAACGTAACAGCCACCCAGGTATTGAGCAATCAGAAGATCAACAAGCAAGCCTGTACATTCTCCCGTGAATCCAACCAGTAACACTCCCGTACAGTCCGGTCTCTTCGTTTGATATTTCGCATGATTGAATGATTCTCGGTGTGTAGGTAGAAAATGTATAGAAATCAAAACCAAAGAAATTTGTAAACCGCAATCAATAACGGTGTCAATTGTAGGTTCGTTAGCGAGTGCGGATCGTCCAAAGGGAAAGTGAGATTTGATCGTATTTGTTTTAGTTGAGTCGAAAATTAAAGAAGAAAAGAAAAGAGAAATTCAATTCAAGATTTAAAAGTGAATTTCAAGAATTATCTAGATCTAAATCAACAAAACTCAAAATCAAGAATCAAGAATTGATGACATCCAATCGAATTAGGTTTCAAGAATTGAAATGAGGCTCGTAGGAATCGATCGAATCTATAGACGTGATGATAACTAGTGATTACGTTTTCTTATCCATTAATGAATTGATACTAGATCGATGACGATTAATCGAGGTTTAAGCATCTTTCGAAGAAACTAGGGTTTCTTCATCTCATCCTTTGTCCTTTCGATGAATCTCATTCAAAAGCTAGCCTCTAGTAAATTGAATCACCAATCGTTGATCTCTAGTTACTAGCGAAAATATTCAAGAAAGTATTTCGCTCGAAACTAGGTTGTCGATGATTCAATTTACAAGAGTTTACAAAACTTATAGGAATTAAGAATCGTTTCAAGATTTGTAACATCATCATCTATTGATTCTCTCGACTCCTCCACGAGCGGAGTTTTTACTCAAGCATCATAACAAGAAACATAATCAAGAATTGAGATCTAATCATAATGCTCAAATATAGAAGTAAGCAAGATAAAGAAATTTCACTTTTTATTTATCAACAATTTTGTTACAATTCTCTCAAGATCTACAAGAGGAAAGAACTCGATCGTCGATTTAGCTCTGCATCGTCTCCTTGAGCCGCGGATTGTCTTGGATCACTTGCATGGTTGAAGATCGGTGTCGCTTCTAAAAGTTTGAAGGCTTCTGGCTTGATTTGTGCTCAAAGATCTTGAATTTTTGGCTTTGGTGATTGGATTAGGGTTAGGGTTTGAATGCACAAGTTGTGTTACTCAACTTGTGGGATTTTGGCTCAATTTTCAACAACCAACTAAATATTCAACAACTATTCAACAACCTTTAGATAGAAGCTTTAGGGTCCCTTTTATAGCCTTAGGATTAGGATTAGCTTTCTTTAGAAGCTAGGTTTAGTTTAGCTTCACTTGCAAGCTTGGTAGTTAGGAAGAAGGTTCTAGGCTTTGTTAGTTAGGGCTAGCTTCCTTCATAAGCTTGGAGGTTAGGGAGAAACTTCTAGGCTTAGGTAGTTAGCTTCCTTCATAAGCTTGGAAATGTTTAGCTTGTACACAAAACTTTGCTGTTCGAACAGAAGCTTCTGGAGATCTCTGGAGTTTGCATTGGATGAAATAAGTGTGGGCCCCGAATGGAGAAACCTGAGACAAATAAATGCTGACGTCATTACAAAGTGGCCGCGGATCCGCCGCGCGAAGGGCCTTCTGGTCGCGGATCCACGGCCCTTTCAAAGCTTCAGTGCATGATTTTTCCTGGCTAGGTTTGTTCTGACTTTGTGGCACTTTTCTGATGTGTGGAATCTCATATTTCTCTCTAGTTCACTGCCAGATCTCAAGTCTTGGACTTAGCGTATTTTTATCAGTCTTTTACAGTTTCGGCTCTTTTCCTGGAATTTCCTGTACTGATTCTCGAGACAAGTGTTGCGCTATACAAAGATTATGCGATGCAATGATAAACACTCAATTTCCCTCAACATGTCGGTTTTAATATATAACACATGTAATTTGGTATTTTACGGATGTTTTGCTAATTTGTGCTATAATCATTCCGAATACTTTTAGATGAGTGCAAATGGTAGGGAAATTGACGTATTAAAAATACAATATTTTCGACTGATTAAATTCCCCCAAACTTATTTTCGGTCGTCTCGAGCGAACTGTTTTATTAAAAAGAGAAGGAGAAAATATAAAAAAAAGAAAAACTTACTAGCACACTTTCGTAGGCAACACAATTGCACTGAGCACGTGCAACAAACCTTTAAACCTCTAGGTGTCCCTAGTAGGTGGAGTGTTGTCTCCTGAGGGTTTTCAGCGGATTGCACCCACAAAATCCAATAATAAAAGGAAGACCGTGAAAATTACATATAAAGATAAGAATTGTAAAAGAAAGACTTTGAAAATTAGAGTTCCCAACTATGCTAGCTTTTCAGTTGTCATGAGACCTATCTTAATAGTCATGAAAAGATGTTAGAAATCACATCATCCCTCAATAAAACATCGTCTTTATTCTTCATTCCTATCTCTCTTCCAAACATCGATCATATAACCCTACGTGTGTGTAAAGAACATCCCTACACCCGGAGAATTCAATTCAAGCTATCATACTCTTGTCCATCTGCCTCAGTACTTTTTAATTTGATGAATATTTAGATGGATTTGCTTACACATTTTTCATGCGACCGTTAATACTTCTTGAGGTACTAACCGACTGATTACTTATGTGCTTGCTTATTAGGTGTATTTTCCTCGTCTTGCACCACCTAAGGCTTAGCAGTGACTCCCAGACCAGTTGGTCTAAGGCACTAGGTGATGAAGCACCCTCGCTATATTTTTTTATTGCTGCCTCGGCGATAAAAAAACTAGTGTTCATTTTTCTCACCATTTTATATTTTATTCATTTTTTTTATTTCCTTCATACTTTGGCTTTTAGACAAGAGCATTTCAAGGTATCCTCTACTATCCCGAGTTTCAAGACGTGTGTAAGTGCATATAGTAGGGTATCAACGCTCAAATGTTTGGTTTCCAGAATAAGAACTATTTTTCAGACTTATTTTTATCCTCAGATTAGTGACTTCCTTCATCTTACTAACCATTGGGACAACGGCTCATAACTACTTATTACTAGTTCGTATAAGAAAACTTCTAATTTTCTTGGTTTTCTTAAATTTTTCCAATCTCATGGATGTAATTTTTCACTCTCTAATCTTTTATTATCTTATTTATGTACAAAAAAATTTATTTTTTGAATTTTTTTAAATTTTTATATGTTTTATATGTTTTGTGCTTATGCAAAGTGATATGCAAATGATGCAAAACTAAGCACAAACCTCCCCCAAACTTGTTTTCAACAGTGTCCTCACTGTTGCCATCCGCTAAATCACAAAAACCTGTAAGCTTGGGAGGAAATTTATTAACGGGGGCAACAAATATGATCGTGAAAAATCCTCCCCCAAACTTATTTTTGGCTCCACATTTTCAGTAAAAATTTTCTTTTCAAGAGCCATATTATGCCCCCCCCAAACTTGAGTTAAACAATGTTAAGCTTTGAAAATCACATGAGGGGGTCAAAAATTATTGGTCGATGCCAAGCTTTGCAAAGACCGAAGGTCAACACCAACCATTCAAAGATTTTATCAATGTAGTGCTCTGGTTGGTGGAATAAGAAGTAAGGAAAGGGTAAGTGGTGGAATAGAATGTGTTTGCGTCTCGTTTTGGAGAGACGATGCAGTGATTGTGATGGATTACTCGCATTCTTTTTACAGTTCATAAGAGGGGGTGGAGCTTCAATTTCTTTGTAGAGGTGGATTCATCTCAACACCCGTGTCGTTCAAAAATGCAAGTTCATCAGCGAATATTTCCTCAAAAGTCTCATCAATACCCTGAAGAATAATGTCATCAAAAAGTGCGGGGTGATCTTCAGACTCCAAAAACGGTTCATAATCAGTGTTAGTTGTTGACCCAGACAACTCGGTGGAAGAGTCCATATGTGTATGATACATAGTTGGATCAAACAACAACATATGAAAAGATTCTAGATCAGTATTATGAGGATCATCAAATTCGCTGCTGTCGACATCCATTAATTCGACAAAACAGACCTGAGTAGTAGGTTCGGAGGATACACTTCCCAACTTGTAAATGTTCAGCTCAATTGACCTATTCCCGAAAGATAGGGTCATAGAACCGTTACGATAGTTGATGATAGCATTGGAAGTGGCCAAAAAGGGGCGACCAAGAATCACCGGAATTTGATTCCGTGGGTTTGCTACAGGCTGTGTATCAATTACAATAAAATCTACAGTGAATACAAATTCCCTGATTTTTATCAACACATCCTCTAGTTCACCCCTAGGTGTGGTGATTGATCGGTCGGCCATCTGGAGAGTGCAGTGGGCTGGTTTCAACTCTCCGATCCCTAACTGCTCGTAAACCGAGAAAGGAAGCAGGTTAACACTTGCGCCAAAGTCAAGTAGTGCACAGTTGATGTGTTTGTCCCCAATAGAAATGGAAATAGTAGGATAGCCAGGATCCTTACGTTTCCTCGGTAATTGTTGGGGGAAAGCTATGTCTACAGTCTTTGACATGAATATCTTCTTGGGCACTTGAGTCTTCCTCTTCCTAGTGCACAAGTCTTTAAGAGTTTTCGCATAAGCGGGGACTTGTTGGATTGCATCTAAAAAAGGGATGTTGATGTTAACCTGTTTCAAGATTTTAGTGATCCTCTCCATTTGCGGACTTGGTCTGTTTCCCCTTAACCGATTCGGATAAGGAGCTTGGGCAATAAGGTCAGGGTCCAACACTGGAGAAGATCGTGTGGGTGGAAACGATCTAAGAATAGGAGTGGGGATCGTTTTTGGTGGACTAGAAGAGCTATCCTGAGGTGTCGAGCCTTGAGGAAAATGGAGAATAGGCTTGGAAGAAAATGGTGGGGTAGACAAACTGGGGTCAGAAACAGAAGTAGAAGTGGAAGGAAAAGTCTCAGCCGGGGTATCATCGATTGATTCTTCATTATTATCAATCTCTCTACCGACATGATTGTCAAGCACTCTTCCAGATCTCAACGTGGTGATTGCATTCACATGATGTGAATAGCCAGGATTGGGTAAAGGTTGAACTGAAAGTTTCCCTTTCTCTCTTGCACTCATTTCGGCTTTTAATTGTGCAATTTGTTCTTCCATCGATTTTATAGTCTCATTTTGAGAGACAGAGTTTTTCTTGATTTTATCTACGGAAGACTGAAGATTTGCCATAACTTGCATGAAATTTGTCAAAAGCAAATTCACGGTTTGTGTGAGTGAAGAGGATTCATCAGTACCGGTCAACTTCAAAGGATTATACGGTGCAGGTGTGTTGACAGGATTTTGAAAGTTTTGTGATTGGTAGGGGTGCTGACTCAATTGAAGTGGTTGCTGTTGTGGTGGAGGAACCCATTGCAAGTTATTCTGGTTTAGATCCGTGTATTAAGTTTGGTGTTGGATCCAAGAAAGATCAGGGTGATTCCTCCAATCTTGATTATATGAGGAAGAAGAAGGATCGTTTCCAGGTCTTTGCTGAAATGCAGCATTAGTGTGACCTTAAAACCTGTCACGCCCCGCTTCCCAGTGTACGGCGAAGGAGACGCGACGAGGTCCGCTACGTATATACTCAGAAGTACATACGCTAAGCGTATCTAAGCAATATAAAATAAGTACACAAGAGACAAGAAATAAAAAGAACAGCAACTTTTATTTATTAACATTCTTTGTACAATACATGAAGGAAATACAACTGAAATAAATAGATGCCTAAACAGTGGCATAACAGGAAATGTAAAATACTGAATGGAAAAGTGTACAATGAACTAAAGTGCAGGGACTTCGGCAAACTGCTCTAAGTCTTCTTGCGATGGCTCGATCTCCGCCGGGTCCAAATCACTTGACGACATTCAAAGAAAAAAGAAACAGAATGTCGTCAGCGAACAGGTCACTCGGTAAGTCCCAAAGATAGGGGAGAAATAGACAATGAGTAGGAGAGAGAGAGTAGCTTTTAATGTTGTATTGTATTGTTGTTGTATTGTATTGTTGTAATATTGTATTAACGCTGTTGTTTGTAGCTTGGTACAGAAGAATGCCAGTGTATACGAGAGGGGTCTCTATATGCTAGAGACCAGGACAAACGGAATATAGAGTACAAGGCTCCGTTAGAAGGCCCGGAACAACGGCAATTGGATTCATGTTAGGTGTCTTAAATCTGACCGTCTCGTGCCATTTTTAACATCTTCTATACCAATCTACCCCTTAAACCCCGCGATGTGTTGTTTGTATTGTTATCTTGTAAATTGTATTGGTTGTATGATTGATTGACTGACTGACCGAAACCATGATATCAGGAAACGGTTATAACCGTAGAGTCATGTAAATGGAATACTGAGAATCATGTAAAAGGAATATATATCCATGGTTCGGTTCAGTCAAGTTGTATAAATTGATAATTGTATTCATGGATTCATGTGTTCATATTGAATTGGAATCTTGTAGATTATAGATTGACTTGAATCATATTCAAGTCAGATTAATCAGACTCAAATCTGAGTCAGACAATCAGAAATATGAATCGAAGTCTTATAATTGCTAGGGTCCTTAGGGTATTTTATAAAACTTGAGGGGTTTTATGTAAAAATACTTTTATATACTTTTCAAAATACACCTCAAGTATTTATTGTTCTTCTTTAGAGATGTAATGAGGGTGGATTTTATGTTATGACATTTCTAGTGAAAATGTCTTAGTTTTATAAATAAGGGTATTTATTTGTAATATTGATTATTTGAAGTTCATGGTATTTTAGTGTAAAATATATTCTTGTGATTCTTAGAAAAAGGTGGAAAATTTATATTATAATAAAATTGGTATTTAAATGATAAATATACATATGTTTATACAAAAATAATTTTAATAAATATTTTATATTCCAAAAATCTCATTTTCTTAAGATGTCGTATTTTAAACCTTTCGAGACCGAATGCTCCTTGCGGAGGTCTGAATCTCGCACTACTAGCCCGAGGGTGCGATATAAACCGCACGATCCTGAACGGGTTCCTCAAAGATGGGTTGTAGCGGCGCTTTGCAAAGATTGTAAAATACTAATCCTTTAGAAAACGGTTTTATAAAGTAAAAGGTATTTATTTGCAAAGGTGTAAATTTTCCGTATTTTAGATTCTAGGGTTTCCTAAGCCAACTAGCCTATTTCTAGATGGTCTAAACGACAAGTCGTTAGAAGTCTCAAATCGCCTCTTCACCGCCAATTGTGGCCAGGTAAGTACAAGTGAGGAAGGAGGGATCCGCTCACGAATCGTGAGACCGGCCTTTTAAAGTTACCTAAGCTCACTTGCCTAGCCTAGACACTACAAAGCCAGGTTTAGATAAACGATCGATGTCCACAACTTATCGTATTTCCTAATGAGAGGTATTTGTTTAAAAGCGTATCTGTCACGTCCCGAAAGTATGGAATATGACCGGCACTTAAACTACGAACGCCTCGAGGCGTACGTAATCTAAGTAAGCCGAAAAAACACAGAAATCCAAACCAAGAAAAGTAGTAGAGTGAAGGAAAACCAATTTAAATCAAGTAGTTTTAATAGCATAAGCCGAATTATGCCCTTTTTAAAAACATCAAATATTTCCTGAAAATTTCGGCAGTCTCCTTTGTAAATACTGGCTCCCAAACGGGATACAACATGAATAGTATACGAAATCAAAAAAAGGCATCCCCAAGCGGGAGCTAGCTCTTCGTCAATCGACGGTCACAACCACACAAGCAATATAATATACAACGCCAACGGCGAGGATCAAAACTCAAATAGAAACTCAAAACAACAAGAAATCCACAGAAATACAACGCGCGACTCTAAGGTCGAAAGAATAAACATCACTGGTCTCTATCTCTGAAATAAATACATGTTTGGTTGATGGAATTTACTAGATACAACTGAATAACATTATACAAAGTAATATGATGGGTACGATACCAATAAACCCACCTACTAGCAAGTCACTCGAAAGAAGCAGTGCCAGCAAAGCCGTAAAAAAAAACCTATACGGCAACCAGCAAGAAACTGGGGCACAACGGGGGAGAGTTGCCAATTCGTGAATAGAAGAACATCTATGAATAGAAATCACAATGTATGACGCAATCCTAGGTCATACGATCAATATATATCCTCAAATATATATAACATGCAGCCTATAACAATGGCTAGGGTATACCTCTAAGCAACTGTAATACCAAGTGCTCGTGTCAGTGTAGGGTTCCTAGACACTCTCAAGAGGTCTCACAAGGTATCAAACATGCCAATTTAAAATTTTAACGTGCCGAGAAACCCTAAACTACGGATCGTTTGCTAGAAATCTAGGCGAAAATGAAATCTAGTTAACACTTAATTAAGTGAACGGAAATACAACCATTGTAGATCCGGTTCTCCACCTCCATAGCTCCGCAACGAAGTATCCTCGCTGTCCAAATCAAAATCCGGGCTCTTGCGTCGGCTTCATTGGAGAAGAAGCGGGCTAGGTCATCGACGACGTGCCGAAGATGATCTACGTCGAAGCATCACTAGATCAAGCTCCACCTTCACCAAGCCATGAAAACTTGTGAAGGAAACACACTCTACTACTTGGAAAGAGGTAGAGGATGAAGAAATAGGAAGTGGGTAGACTTTAGAATTGGATTTCTCACTCATTTGCATCAATCACCATTGATGGAGGAAGGTATCTTCATGAAGAAGAAGAAGAGGAAGAAGATGATAAATATTATGATAAGTTAAAAATAAATAGAAAAGAAAATTCAATCTTATCATAACACTTACCATAGTTAAGTGTAGAGAGTTAACCAAAGTTAGTGAGTGGTTAGGGTTTGGCATAAAACAAAAATGGTGGACTTTTCAAAAGTTCAAGAAACTTCAACAAAAGAAATAAATAATGCCACCATTTTCCTTTGGCCAAAAATAAGTAAAACAATAAATAAATCATTTAAAACCCTTAACCATTAACTAACTATGGTTTAAACATACATTTAACCAAGTATTGCATGTATCATCAAACATGATACAAGCAAGTGCACAAAATCATATCGCATATGCAATGCGCACACCCGAGTGAGAAAAATCCATTTAAAGTGAACCGATACTAGTTAATGCAAAGTAATATATCAAATATATAATTATACATTAAATCATTAAATCAACACTTGATTTAACGATCCGGTCATATCACATATAACCGACTAGTATCCAATGTATCGGTTTATCGAATCAATCCTTGATTCGATAACTAGGTTATATCGCATACAACCATTCGATACATTCATCGCGAGAATGGAATACGGTATCACATACACGCATTATTCTCGGTCCCGCACATATCTCATATGCGCTCCTATTTCGTTTCGCTTGAGCCAGGAAACCTCTGTGTAGGACTCTAAAGACTCGTCAATACGCCGGCAGCAGGTGATGATCATATCAAATACCCATAAGCCGCAAGCGGTCTGCTAAACGTAACGGCCACCCGGGTATTGAGCGATCTTAAGATCGACGAGCAAGCCCGCTCTCACTCCAGTGAATCCAACCAGTAACACTACCGTACAGTCCGGTCTGATCGTCTGATATGTCGCATATCTCGCCTAGGGGTGGTAAACGTCAGACCCCAATAACTCGATAAGTCGTGTCGATATGAGGTCTATAACAATTTGAGATACTACTGGTAACACTTACCAGTAAATCTCAGCAACCCTGGCCAGGGATTTCCTGTTATAGCCAATCGAACACAGCACAACATCAACTCCCTATACCGGGAGAGACGAATCCCCTCCTATCGCTCATTGCCTCCATGTGACTCGGGACTGTACCCAAAAACCACCGTTTTGCACGCCCTCTTGGACGTGGTAAGATGGAAATCAAAGCACAGTGGGAACCACACAAGACTCTATGACGATCTCGGGTCAACAGACTACTCTGTACCAGTGTCACCAGAGAACTGCCATCTGACGTGAGGTATAATGCCATCTGGGAGTTCTCAGCGAGTCCGTCCAGTGTACCCAGTCTCTACTGAGCACCCGTATATCATCTCTGATGTCAAACACCAATGGATATGGGATCATCCATCGCCCATCTGTATGGGTCGAGAAGGTATACGCTAGTCTACTCTGGTATATCGATGCCCCGTCTCGATACACCCACGACTAGGGACTTTGAAGGATGTACTTATGGACTACCATGTCCCCACTAGTATGATCCGCATCATAGTCCAGATAGCCAAGTACACATCCTAAGGGCTTTACCAACATGTATCAGAGAGACAATCAGTGTACACGTTAAGGTAAAGAGCAACCAGATAGCACACTATCATGTAGAGCAAGAAAGTCCTCCCTATATATGTCCCAGCATCCACTACAATATACATCCTATGTATAGTAATGGCCTCTAGGGCATACATATAACTAACAATCTCCCACTTGCACTAGGGCCATCTGATAGCAGTGGTTGTAGTATCTCATACTCAACCATCCCATAAAAGTCTCTCTCTGGGAATAGGCCTTTGTGAGTGGATCCGTTGTGTTGTCCTCTGAATCTACTCTCCAAACCTCGATCACCCTGGAGATCAACCATCTCCATGATCAGGTGACACTGCCTTAGAATATGTCTGGATCACTGATGGGACCGGCGTTCCTTAGCATAAGCCACAACTCCATTGTCACACAATGGGAGGAACATAGTTCATCTCATGAACCAATATACACCCAAACAGCCTCTTTGGTAGCATCTTAAGTAGCGATGTATCCAGCCTTTATCGTCTAATATGCCACGGTATCTAGCTTGGAACTCTTCCAACATACCGTCCCTTTACTGAGGGTAAAGACAATGCCTGTGACTGACATTCTGTCGTCTTTATCACCCTGGAACCATTCCAGTGATTCTCCCCACGGTCGATTGATACCATCTCACTACAACTAGTGAGAATCATAACATCCAATTAGATCTATCTCATAGATCCAAAATCCAGGATTTAGGAGGTATCACTTTGATCCTATATGGAGAATTATTGTGATAAACGGAGATTGATCGAGCGTAGCATAAGAAACTCCTTTCTTATCAAGAGTATGTCATCTACGTACTCTACGAGGATCACCACCATACTCCCTACTACCTTTTTGTTTATACAAGGTTCATCTACCATTTTGATGATGTCAAACTCTTTGACTTATCCATCAAAACAGATGTTCCAACTCCGTGATGCCTGCTTTATCCTATAAAGCATCTTGTACACGTTTCCGCTGCTCCCACTGTCTACGAGGTCCTCTGGCTGTGTACTTATAGACGCACTCTTCTAAAACATCATTTAGAAAAGCAGTCATGGCACCCAACCGCCAGATATCGTAGTTATGGTATGTAGCCGTGCCAAGTAGGATCTGGATGGACTTAAGCATAGCTACTGGAAAAGGTTTCATCATTATCCACGCCTGGTCGATGACGAAAACCTTTAATAATTCTAGCTTTGAAAGTCTCAACTTTTCCATGTACACCAAGTAATCTTCTCAAGATATACTTGCTTCTGATGGGGATTTAACCCTTCAGATATAGCAACCAAAGTCCATACTTTGTTGGTGTATAAGGATTCCATCTCAGATCACTAAACATCCAGCCATTCTTACAGAGTCTTACTCCTGATGGCCAGCTCGAAAATAGTTGGGTCATCATCTCATGATGCAATCCTCGCTCCCACTGTCATAGAGAAACCGAAGTATCTCTCAGGTGGGTGAAGTACCCTACTAGATCGGCGGAGAGGCTGAGGTTCGTTGGAATCTACTGAATCCTTTGGTTCTTTCAAATCATCTGCTGTAATTTGTATAGCTGGAACCTTTCCAGTTCTACATTACAGACTTTGCCTCGAGCTTGTCCGGATTTTGCTTTTAGACATAGGTCGGACAACCCCAAATCTTAACTAGCTTAAGACATGGGCTCTTCCCTTTCCATATCTCATATGGAGTGGTAGGCAACTGATTTGATTCGAACCCTATTCAATAGGTATGCAGCTTCTCAAGTGCATAATCCCTAAAAGGAAATAGGTAACTCAGTAATACTCATCATAGAGCACACCATATCAAATAGGGTGTATGTGCTCCGCCCCGATATACCATCGTGCTATGGTGTATACGGAGGAGTAATGCTGAGAGAGAATCTCATTCTCCTTTAGAATAATCCAGGAATTCCGTGCTCAAGTATTCTCCTCCTTGATCTCATCAAAGGACATAATACTTATACCCGTATCGGTTCTCTACTTCTAACCTATATTCTGTGAATATCTCAAAAGGTTCGGACTTGTGTTTCAACAGGAACATATGTCTGAATCTTGAGAGATTATCAGAGAATATAATGAAGTATAAAGAACCGGTCTTGGCATGTGTGGACAGGGGACCTAACATACATCAACATGTATCATCCCAAGAGTTCACTAACTCTTTCTCTGTTTCCATCAAACAGAGCTATGGTCATCTTATCTCTGTGACATGACTGGCGAGTTTCACAAGATGTAAATTCAAACTGATTTAAATATGCATCTTTATGTAACTCTAGCTAGTCGGGTCACATTGATCTGACCTAGTCTACAATGCCTCAAGAAGAATTCGTTCATTTCTGAACTCTTCCTCTTGTGTGTGTTCCATATACTAAGAACTGTAGTTTGATTTAGAACATCAATGCTTTTAGATAACGTGCCTGAACCGATCAACTTTTGATATAGGAAATGTTCAAAACATTATCCAACAATACAAAATTTTATCATTTCTTTACTAATAAAGAGACTGATATGATTTTGTATATCAGGTTCGGTATCTAATAACATTCGTTCAGAATCAATGTATTTGTAATACAGGGTGACAGTGACCAACAGACTTGGCTGCAACTCTTGCCCCGTTTTCTGCCTCATGAAACTTATCACCCGTTCTCAGTTCTCTACCTTTCTGCAGCCCTATGTAACATATTACATATCTGGGATCCTGATCTGGTATCACATACCCAGGACGTAAAGGATACTGAGAAACAGTTCTCTGTAATGAACACACCCGAAGATGATGCATCAGCATGCACTCTCTTCGTTTGGGCGGCACGTGAATTCTGGTAATCCCCTATTTCCTGCTCTGTCTTATAACAATTATAAGTTGGAGCGGGACCAACGTTCCCCAGCTCAGTATAACAAGCGGGTTCGGTCAATATTCCGTATTATTATCTTGATTAAGGCGTGATATGGTCGCTACCTGGAGAGAGAGAGAAGAAATCACTCAGCGTGCGCTCTTTCAAGAATAGATTGGTTATTATTTTATCTAATCAGGATGGCTCCCACTGCTTTTTATCAAATCTTCCTTCAAACCCTAAAAGGAAAGACTAGCCGGGATTAATTACACACTACAAGTTCGCCAATCTTTCAGCCAGGCCAGTGTCGGTACTTTGAGGGAGGTCCCCCATGCTTTCGCACGAACCTAATTAATGTAAACCTCGTTTTCCCAGAGGCGTAACCCCGTTGACACCTTTCTAGACACCTACTTGATCGGCTAATTGTAATATGTAAAACTCTCCCAGGAGTAACTCTTACTCGCTGCGGGTATCGGGATCCAACTATCTCATAGAAGGTATGCAATCTCATTGCAAATTTCAACACTTGAAATTCCCGATAATATTTTGCCCCTAGCGTCCTATGACCTTGACGGAGGTCAACAAACCATAGGCTACTAGTCAAGTTCAACCCGTCATTTCTTGATCGAATTAAACCCACCCGCACGACCCTTGACGGAGGTCAACAAGGCCGCACGACTACCCTAATCCAATCTGTATCATATGCATAAGCAGATAAGTACTAGTTAGCTACCGCACACTACGCCTTGACGGAGGTCAACAAACGTAGCACGAAAACTAAATAGGACTTATCTGAAATGACGGAGGGCTACGACAGGTTTTTCTAAAAACCTATTGCGTAATGAACTTGATATCGTTGTAGGATCGAATGAATTTTGAAATGGAGTGTTTTTTAGGCTTTTCTAGTTTTGCTAAAGGAGTCACTCCCGGTGAAGGGATCGTCGGTCCTTTCCTCGTCGAATGAGGTGCGGGATATATCATATATATCACTGTGCAAAGCAAAAACACTTAAAATCAATCAAAAGACAAACCGAGTGTGTAGCATCTGCCAGTTATTGCTAAAGGAGTCACTCCCGGTGAAGGGATCTCGGTCCTTTCCTCATCGAATAAGGTGCAGGATATATCATATATACCACTGTGCAAAGCAAGAACTCTAGCTACCTGTTTTATTTTGAAATTCAATTCTACAACATCTTAGGTTTCTTTTATTTCATTAATCACATTAATGAAGTCCCATCATTTAAATTACCTAAACATCACAGATAAATACGACGTACACTTATGCCATCCGCATTCGCCTCGATGTCCCCTCGTGCACCATTAGGTTAGGTAACTAACGGCAGAGCGGGGCAGGGCTAGCGCGGGTGTAAAACATAAGTAACTCCTATATAATATATCATATATACTATATAAAGTATCTATCACAGAACATCACATGATCACATCACAGATATCGCAGCAGAAGAATATCATATGAAATATTGGATATACCAGGACGTCCGTGTTTTCAATACGAGCCAGTATAAAACACGGATTCCACGGTCGTGATGAATAGCCAAACCCACACCCCTAGACCCCTACGAGAGCGGCAAGCAACCCTACCAATTCTAGAGTTAGGAGACCCGGACTCGACTCCTCGAGTTGGTCTCCCACTGGACTCTAGAACCCGGTTACTTGTGCTCTCCTCCTTGGGTCTATCCTAGTGCGGAAAAGTAAATAATATACAAAAAGTGACAACTTCCGCAACCTGGAAGTGCCCCAAGAAAAGAATATTACATACAAGTTTTTACATGAATGAAAATGAAAAACACTCATCTCACATAAAAACCCCCGGCTATTCAAACACGACGATCCAATATAACATATCCAGCAACACATAACATCACATGTCATCAATGTAAGTAAACATGCGTATCCCAATTGTCGTTGACATATAGCAACGAAAACGGCGATATCATATATTACACTAACGGTCACAGAAAAGAAAGTGTAAAACTACAACAGTTGGAATCCGCAACCACCTCAGACATCGCATGCCTGACCAAATGAATTACTTAGACATCACATGCCTAACAATTATAAACCCCGCATTTCAGTCTCATTATCGAAAACACTTTTCAATATCAAGTCGGGCAATTCAACAGGATTCCCGACAATTTGATCGAATGCTCGTCGCAAACTTCAGTAGACGGCCGCACCCCCGATACCGTCGACGAAGTGCACCAAGGCGGAACACCGCTACCGGGAGCACCCGAACGGATGCTTTCGGCGACGGGGTTCTCCTACAGTCACTTGGTCGGGGCTATGGAGTGAGGCTATCTATTAAGTTTACCCGGCGAGTATCCGCGTACGCTACGTGATTGCGACGGACTTTTGATCACATCAAAATTCCGTGGCAACCGATCAAGTGAGACTAAACTGCTATGTTTATAACATTCATTCAGTTATCTCATAACTTCTTGTGAATTCCAATTATTGTATCCCATTCCGGATAAATAGAAAATGTCAAACTTTCCGATCGAACAATCGAACACCCAAGTTTTTCCGATACAGATCAACACATGAAATATGAGTCTAACAACATTCAGTTCGTGCCTCAGTACCAACGGTCCAGCCGTAGAAGGGTCAAGCCAACGCCTCACATGTGGCACGCCGTACTGCCCCAAACCCGAAGGTTCAAAGGGCAGTTCAAGACGGTCACATAATCGAGTTAAGGTTTGTTGTCTTCTAGAGGGTCCATCGCGTTACTTGCACTACTTAGAACGTCGTTAAACTATGGAAAAATCCAACACTTGGAAATTTCCCGACAGGGGAAAAATTGGGTATTTTTATCCGGTCGAACTTTTTAACATATTCTAAAATTTATCCGGAAAGCCACAAAGACGAAATTTGATAATCCGATCGAAACTTTGATTCCCAATACAACCACAGAATACTCTGCTGTAGAGTCACAATAAAAGTATCCCAGAAAATATAGCATTGTATTATATGAGTTACTGTGCAGAAATTATCATATAAGGGAACAGTACTGCCGCGGAACCGCCGCATCATGCATAGCACGTGTCGCGGTTCCGCGGTGGAAAAGTCGACTTAGACCCTCGTATTTCACAGTAATTCAAATAACACCCAGATTGATTTTCTGCATATTTTTAATTGACAAAAATCCCATTTTTTAGAAAAAGTCCAGAGAGCATTTTAGGGTTTTGGGTTTCGGTTCGATCGGGTTTCAAACGTCGTCTAGACTTCGTCTAAGGCTCTAGCTAGGTTCTGATACCACTGTAGGGTTCCTAGACACTCTCAAGAGGTCTCACAAGGCATCAACCATGCCAATTTAAAATTTTAACGTGCCGAGAAACCCTAAACTACGGATCGTTTGCTAGAAATCTAGGCGAAAATGAAATCTAGTTAACACTTAATTAAGTGAACGGAAATACAACCTTTGTAGATCCGGTTCTCCACCTCCATAGCTCCGCAACGAAGTATCCTCGCTGTCCAAATCAAAATCCGGGCTCTTGCGTCGGCTTCATTGGAGAAGAAGCGGGCTAGGTCATCGACGACGTGCCGAAGATGATCTACGTCGAAGCATCACTAGATCAAGCTCCACCTTCACCAAGCCATGAAAACTTATGAAGGAAACACACTCTACTACTTGGAAAGAGGTAGAGGATGAAGAAATAGGAAGTGGGTAGACTTTAGAATTGGATTTCTCACTCATTTGCATCAATCACCATTAATGGAGGAAGGTATCTTCATGAAGAAGAAGAAGAGGAAGAAGATGATAAATATTATGATAAGTTAAAAATAAATAGAAAAGAAAATTCAATCTTATCATAACACTTACCATAGTTAAGTGTAGAGAGTTAACCAAGTTTAGTGAGTGGTTAGGGTTTGGCATAAAACAAAAATGGTGGACTTTTCAAAAGTTCAAGAAACTTCAACAAAAGAAATAAATAATGCCACCATTTTCCTTTGGCCAAAAATAAGTAAAACAATAAATAAATCATTTAAAACCCTTAACCATTAACTAACTATGGTTTAAACATACATTTAACCAAGTATTGCATGTATCATCAAACATGATACAAGCAAGTGCACAAAATCATATCGCATATGCAATGCGCACACCCGAGTGAGAAAAATCCATTTAAAGTGAACCGATACTAGTTAATGCAAAGTAATATATCAAATATATAATTATACATTAAATCATTAAATCAACACTTGATTTAACGATCCGGTCATATCACATATAACCGACTAGTATCCAATGTATCGGTTTATCGAATCAATCCTTGATTCGATAACTAGGTTATATCGCATACAACCATTCGATACATTCATCGCGAGAATGGAATACGGTATCACATACACGCATTATTCTCGGTCCCGCACATATCTCATATGCGCTCCTATTTCGTTTCGCTTGAGCCAAGAAACCTCTGTGTAGGGCTCTAAAGACTCGTCAATACGCCGGCAGCAGGTGATGATCATATCAAACACCCACAAGCCGCAAGCGGTCTGCTAAACGTAACGGCCACCCGGGTATTGAGCGATCTGAAGATCGACGAGCAAGCCCGCTCTCACTCCAGTGAATCCAACCAGTAACACTACCGTACAGTCCGGTCTGATCGTCTGATATGTCGCATATCTCGCCTAGGGGTGGTAAACGTCAGACCCCAATAGCTCGATAAGTCGTGTCGATATGAGGTCTATAACAATTTGAGATACTACTGGTAACACTTACCAGTAAATCTCAGCAACCCTGGCCAGGGATTTCCTGTTATAGCCAATCGAACACAGCACAACATCAACTCCCTATACCGGGAGAGACGAATCCCCTCCTATCGCTCATTGCCTCCATGTGACTCGGGACTGTACCCAAAAACCACCGTTTTGCACGCCCTCTTGGACGTGGTAAGATGGAAATCAAAGCACAGTGGGAACCACACAAGACTCTATGACGATCTCGGGTCAACAGACTACTCTGTACCAGTGTCACCAGAGAACTGCCATCTGACGTGAGGTATAATACCATCTGGGAGTTCTCGGCGAGTCCGTCCAGTGTACCCAGTCTCTACTGAGCACCCGTATATCATCTCTGATGTCAAACACCAATGGATATGGGATCATCCATCGCCCATCTGTATGGGTCGAGAAGGTATACGCTAGTCTACTCTGGTATATCGATGCCCCGTCTCAATACACCCACGACTAGGGACTTTGAAGGATGTACTTATGGACTACCATGTCCCCACTAGTATGATCCGCATCATAGTCCAGATAGCTAAGTACACGTCCTAAGGGCTTTACCAACATGTATCAGAGAGACAATCAGTGTACACGTTAAGGTAAAGAGCAACCAGATAGCACACTATCATGTCGAGCAAGAAAGTCCTCCCTATATATGTCCCAGCATCCACTACAATATACATCCTATGTATAGTAATGGCCTCTAGGGCATACATATAACTAACAATCAGTGCCTCGGGTAGCAATATATCATATGAATGAGGTATGAATGCATGAAAACAGAATACATGTAAATGAAGAAACTGTTTTCATAATTTAGTGAGATTTCCTTTGTATTTTTAAAATGAGGTATCATAAATGAAATCAGCATCAACAGTGTCTAGCATCGATACAAAACATAAATCTCAATGTCTCAAAATCTCAGGCTCCGGCTATCCGGACTGGCCTGTATCATCAAATCTCAATACCTCAATATCTCGAAATCTCAATGTCTCAATCTCAATATCTAGGGCGTTGTCAATCCAGACCGGCCCCTACCATCCATCTCAAGACCACGACGGTATCCTCCGGATATCCGATGTGTCGGGTAATATCACCGGTCGGTTATGCACCCCTGCGCAAGCTCAACGTCAACAACACGATCTTCTTGCCCCGGGGTACCGCACCGGGCCCACCATGTGCCCGAAACGGTTCATCCATCTCCTCGAATCGGGTCTCGAAATCCATTAGCAAACTCATGGTGGACGACTCATACATCATGGGAAAACCGGACTTTTTATTTAAAAGAGAGGAAAGAAGCTTATACAAGTTTTGCGGTTTTCCCCCAAATCCAGAAAATCTCATGGAAATCCGAATCCAAATCATCAATAGTATGTAAAACCATGAATAACAGTATGCATGAAGTGACAAGTAATAACTACAATATCTAAGCTGGCATATAAGGTAAGTACACTAATATTATGTCAAACTACTAGCTATCAAGCTAAGTTAAGCAATAATATTTTCTAAGGTGTACGTGACATGGCAATTACCAATTACCGATGAAGATGTGTGTGAGCCGACAAGTAAGTGTACGTGGTACATATGCATCATCGGTAATGGTGCTGGTGTCCTAACAGCATAATGTCAACAATGCAATATGAAATAACAATGTAAGTATGCGATGCGGAGCGAGCAACCAAAATGAGCGGGAGCTAAATATTAAACAATGGTGCCATTATCATCAATATACTCAAACAATATATAAACAATATATATATGTGTGTATA
This sequence comes from Agapanthus africanus, assembly GCA_030015575.1. Classification (NCBI taxonomy): domain Eukaryota; kingdom Viridiplantae; phylum Streptophyta; class Magnoliopsida; order Asparagales; family Amaryllidaceae; genus Agapanthus; species Agapanthus africanus. The sequence goes on along the minus strand of CM057341.1, from coordinate 666,685,768 downwards.
CGTATTCGTATACATCACCACGAACTGCGGTGGTGCTATACGCCATCCACCCGACTTCTCCCCGTAGATATAAATTTACTCACCTGGTCTTCGCTCGCCGAAATCGATGACGCTGTGCTTCTTCGCCTCGGAATCCTTGCGAGGGTACCTATAATAATAAACAGTCGCAATACGTATTAAAATCGAGGCAGAAAACCGATACAGCGTACAGTGTGCTCATAGGTTGGAACCTATGGCCTAAATGTGCAAATCAATCACACAATCCCTGTTGTCGATGTACGAACACCCGACAACCAAATACAAATCCAAATATCAAGAAAGTGCATTTTAAAATACGGAAAACATCGCCTAAAACACACAAAAATGCTCCCAGATTTTCCCCCGGTGACAATTAGCCAAAACTGCATATAGGAGGGGTCTAATTTAGTGCAAAATGAGCCCTGGAACAAAAATGAACCCATTCCCCTCTACTCTGGCCGCAAATTGTGGCCAGAATGATTAAATCTGCGGCCATGGGTTTGAATTAGGGGCTCGGGTCTTGGTGGTAGCTTCCTAGATGCCTGCACGACTCACTGTCAGCTCAATTTTATTTTAGGGGTCTCGGGGTAATAGCAGATTCCTAAATACACACCCAGATTTCACAATATCTCCGATATCAGTTTCTAAATCCGTATTTCGGGTTTCAAGTCTCTGTTTTGGGTCATAATTCAAGCACTACGGTGCTGGGGTGGCTTCTACTGATCTCAATTTCACAATACAACTCCCAATTCCCTCAAACCCTAACTAGGTTTTCTTTAAGTCCACAATCACACACAATATCGGTTCTAAACTTGCATGGGGGTATAAGAAATGCTAAAACTCAACTAATGATCCAGAAATTTACCTCATTTGCAACTCAAGAAAATTCTTGAAGTGGCCAAAATCCTAGCTTTCTTGGTCCGATATGTTTGTCTCGAGCTCGTGCACCTTTTTAGTGAAATGAAGATAGGGTTTTGAGTTTATTTTTGTGATGATTTGAGGAGGTGAAGAGGGAGGGAATGAGGAGCTAGGGCAGCAGCAGCAACCATGAAGAGGGAGAGAGGAAATGGTGGTGGAAAAAGGAGAAGGAGCCAAGTCAAAGAAGTCCTCACCTACTCTTTCTCTCTCTCACCATACCTATTTTCTTTTCTTTTTCTTATTTTCTTTTCTTCACTAAATCCCTTCTCACTTGAATAGTAAACCCAAAAGAAAAGCCATGGTAGAAACGCACAAGTGTAGAGAAAAAGATATGTGCATGTTTTGCACAACATTGCTAAAAACCGATTAGCGATTTTTAATCGCGATTAGCGCTAAATTAGCATATAATTGATCACAAACACTTAAAAATGGCGTAATTCCAATAAATACCCCATTTTAGAATTTTCCAAAATTTTCCCCATTTATTTATATTTAATTATACCGAAATATTAAAATATTCATTAAAATAATATTAAATTATAAAAATTCCCAAAAATAATATTTTATTATTTTGAAATGTTACAATCTACCCCCCTTAAAGAAATTCGGTCCCCGAATTTAAATTTAAACCCCTAAATTCTAAAACATTTCGATATCAAGTCCAAGTCTTCGTGGTTCCGAAATCATCAATACATAAAACGCATCATAGCGCAATGTATGCGCATGGATAATGAGTAGATAACTCAAAAGCAAAACTCTGTCAAGCATCTGCAATCATCAGAGTTACGGTAAAGTCACAAATGTCAAATCCAATACAAAACCAATACGATATAAATCAGAACCATACATGTAAATATCGAATCTATACATGTAATTAGCTGAAGTAAATGCATGCCAAATCTTTTAAGTCGCTGTGCAACGCGTAACACTGCACAGTGGCGGACGTCTTTCATAAGAAAATAACCATATATGTATATATCATTTGTTTACCATGTGTGTTCCGCCATTTTGAAAATAATTTAGAAGGGTCTCCTTGTTTTAAACATTTCGTGTCATATCAGACATGTAGGTAAATACTGAGACTATAGCTCGCTTTTTGGAAATCCCTTCAATAACTATCAATGCATGCAAAATATATATTCAGGTACCGTCCTCTGACTAGTCCTGCTCAGTACAAAAACTCATAGCAATCATCATAAAAACGTACTGCTCCATAAGAAATCAATCCCAAAATACGCGTATGAATACTACGTGCGTCTGGTACGCACGGAAATCAAAATCCATATATGTGCCATACATATGCACAGAAACAAGATCTAAGTGCATCGGGTGTGCACAAAGCATCTGTCGTAGGCAACGTGTGTGCCTGACAGCAAAATCAGGTGCATCTGACATGCACGAAAAATCTTGATTTAGTGCATCTGGTGTGCACCAAAATCACATCTCAAAACATGCGCTCAACATGAGCGAAAATCCAAGGCAGGTGCATCTATCATGCACGAAATCATGAAATCCAATATCAAGCGCCGAACATGCACAAAATCAAATCAGGTGCACAAGGTGCACAAAACAAATATCGAGTATCACAATCGAAATCGAAGTCCCGTGCATCTAAGTGCACAAAAGGCGTATCACTGCACTGCAAGCATATATAAACTATACAAAGTGTAGGAACCAAATCGTGTGCGTGCATACGCACAAAATCAACTCAAATGTCTAAAACCGTAAAATCACAAACATGTGAAACCAAAGCACGAAGACGATATCAAGTGCAACACTGTGCAAAGATCGTAAATCCTCAATCATCAAAATCAAATCATGCGAATAAATCACCCAAAACATCGAAATCAATAATGGCGGAATAGTACCGCTCAAATGCATCCTCTAAGAATCTCGGGCCAACTGTCGCGGTCACTAGTGGGACGTCTCGTCGATGATCATGAACTCTGGCCTTCTGGTGTGCGTAACAATGACCACTCCTGGGTCAAGGTCTTCACTGTGAATTACTAATCTCTCGGTCCATCGGCTCATCGGCCCTGTCAGGTGTGCTAACGGGGATGATCCCGTTCTGGCACTTCTCTGGTCATCTCTCGGTCAATCCTCACGACCGCTCGAAAAGCCGCACATCTCTGGCGCCGACCTCTGGTCCTCTGAATGCACATCACACATCTGCTCCTGGTGCAAATCTTATTGCAGCAGTGTACTAGAAGGAATCCTGCTCAAGGTCTCTTTTGATCTCGCCTAAGCCAAACTGTACGGAGGCTGGTACTCTGGTGTAATCTTTTCTCACTCTCTGGACATCTGCGTCCTCAGTATAACATCCTCGAGTCATGAGCGTATCGCATCTCTGATATCGGCGGAGTGGAACGTCGTCTCATCAAGATCTCGTACGAACCTCTTACTCCACTTTTCTCTAACGTCGACTGCTTCGGACTCGTCTCGTCGTGGCTGCATGGACTGAGCTCCAACGGCTATCCTCCTATCTGGAGTCTCCCAAGAATGCATCTCACCACCTAGCATCCGATTGAAGTCGAACCATCCGATCGATTCGTCAAAACCTCATAATCCCCCAAGGGCTCAACATCTTGGGTATAGTTTAACAGTATCGAGTATGTACGACAGCATCGATGGTCCAGCCGTAGAAGGGCAAACCCAAGTCTCACTAATGGCGCCGTGGAACTGCCGCAAACCCTAAGGTTCAAAGGCTTTCACACGGTCATTAAGTCGAGTTAGGGTTTCATTCTTCTAGAGGGTCCATAGAATTGCCTGCATGTCTTTCCGAATACTTTAAACTTGGAATAATAGGTTTCTGACATTCGGTCGTCTCTGTCAACTCTCAATGTCTCCGCATGAAGTCGTCTCTAGCTGGAATCAATCTATCTGATGACCTCGCATCGGGGTAGGCGAACGAACTACATTTCCTAGTCACTCATCCTCGGTGACAAGCGACCTTCCATCATCTCTTAGTACAACTCGTACTGTAATAGCTCCAACGTCTGGGGCGATATCTCGTCGTTCGCAGCAACAACGGGCTCACTCGTCTGCACGCTGAACCGTGCCTTAATCATCATGAATAAGCAATACATCAAGTGTCATCAAAATCTGGTTGGTCTCTATCATTGGCTCAATCCTCTGCACGTCCGAGTAATCTCATATAGCGATCCATCAAATGCTCGGGGCGCGAAAACACAATAAAAAGACACATCTCCGCAATCGTGTGTCGCCGGAATTACACCCTGGTCAGTCCTCGTTCGTGACGAGCTCGTGCTGACCGCAACTCTAGCTGTAGCTCTCCCTGCCCGCAATCATGGAAGCAAACCGCAACTGGTACCGATAAGGCTAGATCAGGAATGGATATGATACTGAGCAAAGAAATGTATATCCTAAGGCTCCTTAAGTGGAGTAGCGTATCGTAAGTATGCCGCGGAACATACCCACGGTACGTGACTCTACTTTAGTCACCTATTCCATCAACTAAGGGTCATCCTACGCTCCGAAGGTAAAACCTAACGCTCTGATACCAACTTTGTCACGTCCCGAAAGTATGGAATATGACCGGCACTTAAACTACGAATGCCTATAGGCGTACGTAATCTAAGTAAGCCGAAAAAACCCAAAAATCCAAACCAAGAAAAGTAGTAGAGTGAAGGAAAACCAATTTAAATCAAGTAGTTTTAATAGCATAAGCCAAATTATGCCCTTTTTAAAAACATCAAATATTTCCTGAAAATTTCGGCAGAGTCTCCTTTGTAAATACTGGCTCCCAAACGGGATACAACATGAATAGTATACGAAATCAAAAAAAGGCATCCCCAAGCGGGAGCTAGCTCTTCGTCAATCGACGGTCACAACCACACAAGCAATATAATATACAACGCCAACGGCGAGGATCAAAACTCAACTAGAAACTCAAAACAACAAGAAATCCACAGAAATACAACGCGCGACTCTAAGGTCGAAAGAATAAACATCACTGGTCTCTATCTCTGAAATAAATACATGTTTGGTTGATGAAATTTACTAGATACAACTGAATAACATTATACAAAGTAATATGATGGGTACGATACCAATAAACCCACCTACTAGCAAGTCACCCGAAAGAAGCAGTGCCAGCAAAGCCGTAAAAAAAACCTGTACGGCAACCTGCAAGAAACTGGGGCACAACGGGGGTGAGTTACCAACTCGTGAATAGAAGAACATCTACGAATAGAAATCGTAATGTATGACGCAATCCTAGGTCATACGATCAATATATATCCTCAAATATATATAACATGCAGCCTATAACAATGGCTAGGGTATACCTCTAAGCAACGGTAATACCAAGTGCTCGTGTAAGTGCCTCAGGTAGCAATATATCATATGAATGAGGTATGAATGCATGAAAACAGAATACATGTAAATGAAGAAACTGTTTTCATAATTTAGTGAGATTTCCTTTGTATTTTTAAAATGAGGTATCATAAATGAAATCAGCATCAACAGTGTCTAGCATCGACACAAAACATAAATCTCAATGTCTCAAAATCTCAAGCTCCGGCTATCCGAACTGGCCTGTATCATCAAATCTCAATATCTCGAAATCTCAATGTCTCAATCTCAATATCTAGGGCGCCGTCAATCCAGACCGGCCCCTACCATCCATCTCAAGACCACGACGGTATCCTCCGGATATCCGACGTGTCGGGTAATATCACCGGTCGGTCATGCTCCCCTGCACAGGCTCAATGTCAACAATACGATCTTCTTGCCCCGGGGTACCGCACCGGGCCCACCATGTACTCAAAACGGTTCATCCATCTCCTCGAATCGGGTCTCGAAATCCATCAGCAAACTCATGGTGGACGACTCATACATCATGGGAAAACCGCACTTTTTATTTAAAAGAGAGGAAAGAAGCTTATACAAGTTTTGCGGTTTTTCCCCAAATCCAGAAAATCTCATAGAAATCCGAATCCAAATCATCAATAATATGTAAAACCATGAATAACAGTATGCATGAAGTGACAAGTAATAACTACAATATCTAAGCTGGCATATAAGGTAAGTACACTAATATTATGTCAAACTACTAGCTATCAAGCTAAGTTAAGCAATAATATTTTCTAAGGTGTACGTGACATGGCAATTACCGATGAAGATGTGTGTAAGCCGGCAAATAAGTGTACGTTGTACATACGCATCATCGGTAATGGTGCTGGTGTCCTAACAGCATAATGTCAACAATGCAATATGAAATAACAATGTAAGTATGCGATGCGGAGCGAGCAACCAAAATGAGCGGGAGCTAAATATTAAACAATGGTGCCATTTGAAATAACACGAATCGTGGTGTTTTGAAAATAGGGGCTACGGTGTTTTTATGAAAAGATACGTCTTTTGAAATATCCGTAGGATCCCTTGGGCTGTCTTTTAAAATACCCACGATTCGTTAGTTTTTGAAATAGGTAAGAATCGAATCTAATCTAACAACTAAACTAAACTAAAGGGCTAAGCTAACAAGCTGGACTACAGGTAAGGAAACCGCCTAACATCTGAGTCGATACATATACATACCTATATATATATTAGTCGGTGATCCCGCCTCAATAATATCATATCCGATACCATATCTATAATCAGACATCCCAAGTCAAGAGTGCGGATCAATCATCAAATATAGCTCGTACGTAAATCCGTCGTACGGCATCCCCAAATCTGGGTACGGGTCAATATTATATTCATCACACTATTCATCTGGTATCCTCTTTATCCAAGATCATAATCCAGGGTACTGACCTATGTCTAGTACAATACTAATATCATCAATATAGTCATGATCTGACTACTGATCGACAGTCTCGTACAAACCGATATCATCAGCACATTTCATCATCAAGGGGTATACATCGCCCAATACGGCCTAGTATCAATATCCTAGCATATCATATCTCATATCACGATCACATGTCGACCATTTTATTTATAGCACTATTCACCCGTATCGTCGTTCAAAGACCCGCTATAACATCAGGACGTATCTCAAATACGAATCCTGCCATATCACCGATATCACAACCTCAACACAAATCTCATCGACTCATCTCAAACCCAAGTATCATCCTCAAATCCGTATGTGAACACATAGTCCCATACCCATGTGAACTCATAACTATATATTCCCGAAAGCACAAATGAAAGAAGAAAGTATGCAAGTATGGGTTGGTGTGTGCATGTGGGGTGCGACCGCTACTCTAGGGTTTCGCGACACTAAATCATCCAAGAACACCAAATATCCATATTATCATCAATATACTCAAACAATATATATATGTGTGTATACGTATTCGTATACATCACCACGAACTGTAGGGATGCTATACGCCATCCACCCGACTTCTCCCCGTAGATATAAATTTACTCACCTGGTCTTCGCTCTCCGAAATCGATGACGCCGTGCTTCTTCGCCTCGGAATCCTTGCGAGGGTAGCTATAATAATAAATAGTCGCAATACGTATTAAAATCGAGGCAGAAAACTGATACAGCGTACAGTGTGCTCATAGGTTAGAACCTATGGCCTAAACATGCAAATCAATCACACAATCCCTGTTGTCGATGTACGAACACCCGACAACCAATACAAATCCAAATATCAAGAAAGTGCATTTTAAAATACGGAAAACATCGCCTAAAACACACCAAAATGCTCCCAGATTTTCCCCAGGTGACAATTAGCCAAAACTGCATATAGGAGGGGTCTAATTTAGTGCAAAATGAGCCCTGGAACAAAAATGAACCCATTCCCCCTACTCTGGCCGCAAATTGCGGCAAGAATGATTAAATCTGGGGCCATGGGTTTGAATTAGGGGCTCGGGTCTTGGTGGTAGCTTCCTAGATGCCTGCACGACTCACTGTCAGCTCAATTTTATTTTAGGGGTCTCGGGGTAATAGCAGATTCCTAAATACACACCCAGATTTCACAATATCTCCGATATCGGTTTCTAAATCCGTATTTCAGGTTTCAAGTCTCTGTTTTGGGTCATAATTCAAGCACTAGGATGCTGGGGTGGCCTCTACTGATCTCAATTTCACAATACAACTCCCAATTCCCTCAAACCCTAACTAGGTTTTCTTTAAGTCCACAATCACACACAATATCGGTTCTAAACTTGCATGGGGGTATAAGAAATGCTAAAACTCAACTAATGATCAAGAAATTTACTTCATTTGCAACTCAAGAAAATTCTTGAGTTGCCTCTAGTGGCCAAAATCCTAACTTCCTTGGTCCGATATGTTTGTCTCGAGCTCGTGCACCTTTTTAGTGAAATGAAGATAGGGTTTTGAGTTTGTTTTTGTGATGATTTGAGAAGGTGAAGAGGGAGGGAATGAGGAGCTAGGGCAGCAGCAGCAACCATGAAAAGGGAGAGAGGAAATGGTGGTGGAAAAAGGAGAAGGAGCCAAGTCAAAGAAGTCCTCACCTACTCTTTCTCTCTCTCACCATACCTATTTTCTTTTCTTTTTCTTATTTTCTTTTCTTCACTAAATCCCTTCTCACTTGAATAGTAAACCCAAAAGAAAAGCCATGGTAGAAATGCACAAGTGTAGAGAAAAAGATATGTGCATGTTTTGCACAACATTGCTAAAAACCGATTAGCGATTTTTAATCGCGATTAGCGCTAAATTAGCATATAATTGATCACAAACACTTAAAAATGGCATAATTTCAATAAATACCCCATTTTCGAATTTTCCATAATTTTCCAAAATTTTCCCCATTTATTTATATTTAATTGTACTGAAATATTAAAATATTCATTAAAATAATATTAAATTATAAAAATTCCCAAAAATAATATTTTATTATTTTGAAATGTTATAGTATCAAATCCAAAACTTTTAAGAATGATTTTATTAAGAATATGGTATTTAAATGAAAGTTTTGTTTTATCGTATTCTAAGTTCTTTGATGATTTCGTTTAGGTTTGTATTTGCGTGTGTGTGGAGGTAGGTCATTACCTCATGCTCTACTTTAAATGTATAGCAAAGTTTAGGGGTTAAATGTGAAATCGAAACATGATGGTATTAAAGTGAAAAATACGATAGATTGGAAAGGTTATCATTTCATGTGAGAAAACTTGTTCAAATTATTCGTTGAATATTTAATAGTCAACAATAAGATATTTAAGCATGATTGAATTGATTAGAAGTGAAATTTTATAGAAGACCGAGTCGGAAATCGGATTTGTTCCGATTCCATCTGTTTCCGTAATTTCGTATTTTAAAGAAATAGAAAGGGGGATAGAATGGGACTTACGGGTTTCGATCTATAATAAGGAATGTAGGGGAACTAAAGGAGTTGCCGAGGCGTTGCTTCGTCGCCGGTTGTTTCTAAAAACGTCGCTGGAATTCCCGCCGGAATTTCGTCGGAGCTTCGCCGCGAACTTGATTTCAAAGTACACACTTCTTGGAAATTTTGAGAGAGTGAGCTTAGGATTTTGGGGGTGAGAGGGTGGTGTGTAGGGTTGGTATTTATAGGGTTAGGCTAGGGTTAGGGTAGATGAAAAGTTTAAAATAAAAATGTGATAAAATGTAATAAAAATGTATTAAAAGTGGAGTAATTGGGGGTTTTAAAGAGCTCTGGAAGTGGTCTGAGGCTGAAATTTTGCAGGTGCATAGGGAATATGAAAAGACACAACTTTCATGTTGGGGACGTCGCCGGAATCAGCCGACTCGGGGGTGACTCGGCCATGACTCGGTCGGAGCACTGAGTCGGCCGAGTCAAGGCCGAATTGGCCGATTCCCGGCCGAGTCCGGCGGCCAGGATCCCCCCGACGGTTCTTCTAACTCCTGGAAGTGCTACATTTTTGGGTGTAGTGGGGTTTTTGTGAGATATGCACGTGTAAACTCTTGGTATTCTAAAGGTTTTAAAAAAAATCAATATTAAAAATAATGTAGGGTATGGGATTTGAACTCTGGTGGCTTGGTTCAGCAGTGCAAGGTGATACCAATGAGCTACAAGCTCCTTCTTGTAATTATGGTGTGAAATAATTACTTAAAGTGGTAACAGCAACATTAAATACCCCAAGTATACTTTAATTTTGTTAGTTATATGTATGCCCTAGAGGCCATTACTGTACATTGGATGTATAATGTAGTGGATGCTGGGACATATATAGGTAGGACTTTCTTGCTTGACATGATAGTACGCTATCTGGTTGCTCTTTATCTTAACGTGTATACTTTCTGTCTCTCTGTTACATGTTGATAAAGCCCTTAGGATGTGTACTCAACTTCCAGGACTGTGATGCAGATCATACTAGTGGGGCCTGGATAGTCCATGAGTACATCCTTCAATGTTCCTAGTCGAGGGAATAACGATACGGGGCATCGATATTCCAGAGTAGACTAGCATATATCTTCTCGACCCATGCGATGGGCGACGGATGATCCCATATCCATTGGTGTTTGACATCAGAGATGGTATACGGGTGCTCAGTGGAGACTGGGTACACTGAACGGACTCGCCGAGAACTCCAAGATGGTATTATACCTCACGTAAGATGGCAGTTCTCTGGTGACACTGGTACAGCTTAGTCTGTTGACCCGAGATCGTCATAGAGTCTTGTGTGTCTCCCACTGTGCTTTGATTTCCACCCTACCACGGCTCTACTGAGTCGTGCAAACAGGTGGTTTTTGGGTACAGTCCCGATTCACATGGAGGCAATGAGCGATAGGAGGGGATTCGTCTCTCCCGGTATTGGAGGTTGATGTTGTGCTATGCTCGACTGGCCATAACAGGAAATCCCTGGCCAGGGTTGCAGTGACCTACTGGTAAGTGTTATCAGTAGTTTCACACATGTCATGGACTTCACGTCGGCATGACTTATCGAGCTACTGGGGTCTGACGTTTACCACCCCTAGGCGAGATATGCGACATATCAGACGAACAGACCGGATTGTACGGTAAGTGTTACTGGTTGGATTCACAGGAGTGTGAGCGGGCTTGCTCGTCGATCTTCTGATCGCTTAATACCCGGGTGGCCGTTACTTTTAGCAGACCGCTTGCGGCTTGTGGGTGTTTGACATGATCATCACCTGCTGCAGGCGTATTGACGAGTCTTTAGAGTCCTACACAGAGGTTTCCTGGCTCAAGCGAAACGAAATTGGAGCGCATATGAGATATGTGCGGGACCGAGAATAATTCGTGTATGTGATACCGTATTCCATTCTCGCGATGAATGTATCGATTGGTTATATGCGATATAACCTAGTTGTCGAATCAAGGATTGATTCGATAAGCCGATACATAGGATACTAGTCAGTTATATGCGATATGACCGGATCGTTAAATCAAGTGTTGATTTAATGATTTAATGTATAATTATATATTTGATATATTACTTTGCATTAACTAGTATTGGTTCACTTTAAATGGATTTACTCACTTGAAATGCACATTGTATATGTGATATATTTTAGTGCACTTGATTGTATCATGTTTGATGATACATTCTTGCTTGGGTTTGTGTAAAGATTTAAACCATGGTTAGTTAGTGGTTAGGGTTTCATTTCATTTACTTATTCATTTATCTATTTATTTATTTTATTTATTTCATTTAGAAAAGATAAAGAGAATGGTGGCTTATTTTGTAGTTTTGCGGAAACTTCATGAAGTGTTGAAAGCTTGACCATTCTTGTTCTTTTCCTAAACCTAACCATTAACCCTAACCATGGTTTATTCTCTACACCTAACTAAGGTTAAGATTATGATAAGTATCATATTGTTTTTTATTTTAAAAAGACTTATCATTATATTATCTTCTTCTTCTTCTTCTTCTTCAAGAAGAAAAAGCTTGATAGCATCAATGGCAACTTGAGCAAATGAGTGAGAAATCCAATTCTAAAGTGAACCCACCTCCTATTTCTTCATCCTCTACCTCTTGCCAAGTAGTATAGGGTGTTTCCTTCACAAGTTTTTATGGCTTGGTGAAGTTGGAGCTTGATCTTGTGATGCCTCGACGTAGATCATCTTCGGCATCGAGCCGACGACCAAGCCCGCCCATTTCTTCGATGAAGCCGATGCTAGAGTCCGGAATCCGATTTGGACAGCGGAGGGACATCGTCGCAGAGCTTAGGAAGTGGTGGACCGGATCTACAAAGGTTGTAGTCACTTTCCTTTAGCATTTAATTCGTTTACATGCTTGCATCGCCTATATATCTAGTTAACGATCCGTATTAGGGTTTGTAGGCACTTGTAAAATTTGAATTAGCCATGTTTAATCACTTGTGAGACTTCATTAGTGTGCCTAGGAACCCTTACAGTGGTATCAGAGCCTAGCTAGAGCCTTAGGCGATGCGTAGACGGAGTTAGAAATCCGATCGAACCGAAACCCCATTGCAAAATCGCTCTCTGTACAATTTTCAAAACTGTTGAATTTTGTGAATTAAAAATATGCAGAAAAGTAAGCAGGAAAAATTAAGAATTACTGTGAAGTTTGGGCCCCTAATTCCATATGTCGACCGCGGAACCGCGGCCAAACCAGGGGTTTGGCGGCGCTTCCGCGGCCTAAATTTGATTTAGTCCCTCAAATTTCATATATTTATTCTTAGGTCCTTTCTTGGCAATTTTTTATGTGAATCTTTTAATTCCACTCAGGTGTTGAGTTTTCTAGGGTTTTATTGGGGATTCGTTAATTTGATAGGATAATTTAACTTCGTTTATGTTTTTCCGGATATTTTAGAAACTGTTAAAAAGTTCGACCGGATATAAATACCCACTTTTTCCCCTGCCGGGAAATTTCCAAGTGTTGGATTTTTCCATGGTTTAAAGACGTTATAAGTAGTGCAAGTAAAGCGATGGTCCCTCTAGAAGACAACAAACCTTAACTCGATTATGTGACCAAGTAAAGCGATGGTCCCTCTAGAAGACAACAAACCTTAACTCGATTATGTGACCGTCTTGAACTGCCCTTTGAACCTTAGGGTTTGGGGCAGTACGGCGTGCCACATGTGAGGCGTTGGCTTGACCCTTCTACGGCTGGACTGTTGGTACTGAGGCACGAAGTGAATGTTTTTAAACATATTTCATGTGTTGATCTGTTTCGGAAAACTTGGGTGTTTGAATGTTCGATCGGAAAGTTTAACATTTTCTATTTATCTGGAATGTGATACAATAATTGGAATTCACAAGTAGTTATGAGATAACTGAATGAATGTTATAAATCAAGCACTTTAGTCTCACTTGATCGGTTGCCACGGAATTTTGATGTGATCAAAAGTCCGTCGCAATCACGTAGCGTACGCGGATACTCGCCGGGTAAACTTATTAGACAGCTACATCCCTTAACCCTGACCAAGTGACTGTAGGAGAACCCCGTCGTCGAGAGCATCCGTTCGGGTGCTTGCGGTAGCGGTGTTCTGCCTTGGTGCACTTCGTCGACGGTATCGGGGCTGCGGCCGTCTACTGAAGTGTGCGACGAGCATTCGATCAGGATGTCGGGAATCTTGTTAAATTGCCCGACTCGATATTGAAAAGAGTTTTCGATAATGAGACTAAAATGCGGGGTTTATAATTGTTAGGCATGCGATGTCTAAGGAATTCATTTGATTAGGCATGCGATGTCTATGTAGGTTGCGGATTCCAACTGTTGTAGTTTTACACTTTCTTTTCTGTGACCGTAAGTGTAATATGTGTTATTGCCGGTTTCGTTGCTATATGTCAACGACAAATTGGGATGGGCATATTTACTTACGTTGATGACATGTGATGTTATGTGTTGCTGGATATGTTATATTGGATCGTCGTGTTTGAATAGCCGGGGGTTTTTATGTGAGATGAGTGTTTTTTCATTTTCATTCATGTAAAAACTTGTATGTAATATTCTTTTATTGGGGCACTTCCAGGTTGCGGATGTTGTCACCATTTGTATATTATTTACTTTTCCGCACTAGGATAGACCCAAGGAGGAGGGCACAAGTAACCGGGTTCTAGGGTCCAGTGGGAGACCAACTCGAGGAGTCGAGTTCGGGTCTCCTAACCCTAGAATTGGTAGGGTTGCTTGCCGCTCTCGTAGGGGTCTAGGGGTATGGGATTGGCTATTCATCACGACCGTGGAATCCGTGTTTTATACTGGCTCGTATTGAAAGCACGGACGTCCTAGTATATCCAATATTTCATATGATATTTTCTGCTGCGTTATCTGTGATGTGATCATGTGATGTTCTGTGATAGATATAGTATATAGTATATATGATATATTATATAGACGTTGCTTATGTTTTTACACCCGCACTAGCCCTGCCTCGCTCTAGCGTTAGTCACCTAACCTAACGGTGCAGACGGGACATCGAGGCGAATGCGGATGGCATAAGCGTACGTTATATTTATCTGTGATGTTTAGGTGGACTTAAATGATGGGATATTCATTAATGAGATTAATGAAAGAAAATAAACCTAATTGATGTTGTGGAATCGAATTTCAAAATAAAAACAGGTAGCTACTGTTCTTGCTTTGCATCGCGGTGTTCTTTGTAGAACATCCTGCACCTTATTCGATGAGGAAAGGACCGAGATCCCTTCACCGGGAGTGACTCCTTTAGCAATAACTGGCAGATGCTACACACTCGGTTTGTTTTTGATTGCTTCTATAGTTTCTGCTTTGCACAGTGATATATATGATATATCCCGCACCTCATTCGACGAGAAAAGGGCCGACGATCCCCTCACCGGGAGTGACCCTTTTAGCAAAACTAGAAAAGCCTCAAAAACATTCCATTTAAAAACCATTTGATTCCACAACGAGATCAAGTTCAAAGCGTTAAAGGTTTTCTTAAAAACCATTCGCAACCCTCCGTCATTTTAGGAAGTAGAGTACTTAGTATTCGTGCTACGTTTGTCGACCATAGCCGAGGCGTAGTATGCGGTAGCTAAGTGATGTCTTCCTACACAGCATATGATGCGATTAGTTAGGACAGTCATGTGGCTTTGTTGACCTTAGCCAAGGGTCATATGGGTGGGTCTAATTAATCACGAAATGACGGGTAGAACTTGACTAGTACCTATGATTTGTTGACCTTAGCCAAGGTCATAGGTGCTAGGAGTAAAAACGATTATCGGGAGTTTCAAGTGTTGAAATTTGCAATGAGATTGCATACCTTCTATGTGATAGTTGGATCCCGATACCCACTGCGAGTAATTGTTACTCCTGGGAGAGTTTTGCACTTTGCAATTAGCCGATCAAGTAGGTGTCTAGAAAGGTGTCAACAGGGTTACGCCTCTGGGAAAACGAGGTTTACTGTAATTAGGTCCGTGCGAAAGCACGGGGAACCTCCCTCAAAGTACCGACACTGGCCTGGCTGAAAAATTGGCGAACTTGTAGAGTGTAATTATTCCCGGCTAGTCTTTCCTTTAAGGTTTGAAGGAAGATTTGATAAAAACAGTGGGAGCCATCCTGATTAGATAAAATATATAACCAATCTGATCTTGCAAGAGCGCACGCAGAGTGTTTTCTTCTCTCTCTCTCCAGGTAGCGACCATATCACGCCTTAATCAAGATAATAATATGGATGTTTTGACCGAACCCGCTTATTATACTGAGCTGGGGAACGTTGGTCCCGCTCCATCTTATAATAGTTATAAGACCGAGCAAGAAATTGGGAAATACCAGAATTCCTTTGCCGCCCAAACGAAGAAAGTGCATATGATGCATCTCCTTCGGGTGTGTTCATTACAAAGAACTGTTTTCTCAGTATCCTCTGCATCCTGGGTATTTGATACCGGATCAGGATCCCAGATATGTAATCTGTTACATAGGGCTACAAAAGGGTAGAAAAACTGAGAACGGGTGATAAGTTTCATGAGACAGAAAACGGGGCAAGTGCTGCAGCCAAGTCTGTTGGTCGCTGTCACCCTGTATTACCGATACATTGATTCTGAACAAATGCTATTAGATACCGAACCTGATATACAAAATCATATCAGTCTCTTTATGAGTAAAGAAATGATAAAATTTTGTATTATTGGATAATGTTTTGAACATTTCCTATATCAAAAGTTGATCGGTTCAGGCACGTTATCTAAAAGCATTGACGTTCTAAATCGAACTATAGTTCTTAGTATACGGAACACACAGAAGAGGAAGAGTTCAGAATTGAACGATTCCTTCTTGAGGCATTGTAGACTAGGTCAGATCAATGTGACCCGACTAGCTAGAGTTACATAAAGATGCATATTTAAATTAGTTTGAATTTACATCTTGTGAAACTCGCCAGTCATGTCACAAAGATAAGATGACCATAGCTCCGTTTACTGGAAACAGAGAAAGAGTTAATGAACTCTTGGGATGATACATGTTGATGTATGTAGGTCCCCTGTCTACACATGCCAAGACCGGTTCTTTGTACTTCATTACGTTCTCTGATAATCTCTCAAGATTCAGACATATGTTCCTGTTGAAACACAAGTCCGAACCTTTTGAGATATTCACAGAATATAAGTTAGAAGTAGAGAACCAAAAATCGGGTATAAGTATTATGTCCTATGATAAGATCAGGGAGGAGAATACTTGTGCATGGCATTCCTGGACTATTCTAAAGGAGAATGAGATTCTCTCTCAGTGTTACTCCTCTGAATACACCACAGCACAACGGTGTATCGGGGTGGAGCAATCGCACAATATTAGATATGGTGTGCTCCATGATGAGTACTGCTGAGTTTCCTATTTCCTTTTAGGGAGTTATGCACTTATGAAGTTGCATACCTATTGAATAGGGTTCGAATCAAATCAGTGCCTACCACTCCATATAAGATATGGTATGGGAAGAGCCTATCTCTTAAATAAGTTAAGATTTGGGATTGTCCGGCCTATGTCAAAAGCAAAATCCGGACAAAATCGAGGCAAGGTCAGTTCTGTAGAAATGGAAAAGTTCCAGCTATACAAAACTGTTAGTTATATGTATGCCGTAGAGGCCATTACTGTACATTGGATGTATATTGCAGTGGATGCTGGGACATATATAGGAAGGACTTTCTTGCTCGACATGATAGTACGCTATCTGGTTGCACTTTATCTTAACATGTATACTTTCTGTCTCTCTGATTACATGTTGATAAAGCCCATAGGATGTGTACTCGACTTCCAGGACTATGATGTAGATCATACTAGTGGGGCCTAGGTAGTCCAAGAGTACATCCTTGAAATGTTCCTAGTCGAGGGAATATCGAGACGGGGCATCGATATTCCAGAGTAGACTAGCGCATATCTTCTCGACCCATGCGATGGGCGATGGATGATCCCATATCCATTGGTGTTTGACATCGAAGATGGTATGCGGGTGCTCAGTGGAGACTGGGTACACTGAACGGACTCGCCGAGAACTCCCAGATGGTATTATACCTCACGTCAGATGGCAGTTCTCTGGTGACACTGGTACAGCTTAGTCTGTTGACCCGAGATCGTCATAGAGTCTTGTGTGTCTCCCACTGTGCTTTGATTTCCACCCTACCACGGCTCTACTGAGTTGTGCAAACAGGTGGTTTTTGGGTACAGTCCCGATTCACATGGAGGCAATGAGCGATAGGAGGGGATTCGTCTCTCCCGGTATTGGGGGTTGATGTTGTGCTATGCTCGACTGGCCATAACAGGAAATCCCTGGCCAGGGTTGCAGTGATATACTGGTAAGAGTTATCAGTAGTTTCACGAATGTTATGGACCTCAAGTCGGCATGACTTATCGAGCTATTGGGGTCTGACGTTTACCACCCCTAGGCGAGATATGCGACATATCAGACGAACAGACCGGACTATACGGTAGTGTTACTGGTCGGATTCGCAGGAGTGTGAGCGGGCTTGCTCGTCGATCTTCTGATCGCTCAATACCCGGGTGGCCGTTACGTTTGGCAGACCGCTTGCGGCTTGTGGGTGTTTGATATGATCATCATCTGCTGCCGGCATATTGACGAGTCTTTAGAGTCCTACACAGAGGTTTCCTAGCTCAAGCGAAACGAAATAGGAGCGCATATGAGATATGTGCGGGACCGAGAATAATGCGTGTATATGATACCGCATTCTATTCTCGCGATCAATGTATCGAATGGTTATATGCGATATAACCTAGTTATCAAATCAAGGATTGATTTGATAAGACGACGCATTGGATACTAGCCGGTTATATGCGATATGACCGGATCATTAAATCAAGTGTTGATTTAATGATTTAATACATAATTATATATTTGATATATTGCTTTGCATTAACTAGTATCGGTTCACTTTAAATGGATTTTCTCGCGCGGATGTGCACATTGTATATTCGATATAGTTTTGTGCACATGATTGTATCATGTTTGATGATACATTCTAGCTTGGTTTTGTGTAAAGTGTTAAACCATGGTTAATTAGTGATTAGGGTTTCTTTTTCATTTACTTAATCATACTAGGACGTCCGTGTTTTCAATACGAGCCAGTATAAAACACGGATTCCACGGTCGTGATGAATAGCCAATATTTCATATGTTTCTTCTGCTGTGTTTTATCTGTGATCATGCAATGTTCTGTGCTCTGTGACAGATTTTATAGTATATATGATATATTATATAGACGTTGCTTATGTTTTACACCCGCGCTAGCCCTGCCTCGCTCTGGCGTTAGTTACCTAACCTAACGGTGCAGACGGGACATCGAGGCGAATGCGGATGGCATAAGCGTACGTTAAATATATCTGTGATGTTTAGGTGGATTTAAATGATGGGATATTCATTAATGAGATTAATGAAAGAAAATAAACCTAATTGATGTTGTGGAATCGAATTTTAAAATAAAACAGGTAGCTACAGTTCTTGCTTTGCATCGCGGTGTTCATTATAGAACATCCTGCACCTTATTCGATGAGGAGAGGACCGAGATCCCTTCACCGGGAGTGACTCCTTTAGCAATAACTGGCAGATGCTACACACTCGGTTTGTATTTGATCGCTTCTATAGTTTCTGCTTTGCACAGTGATATATATGATATATCCCGCACCTCATTCGACGAGGAAAGGGCCGACGATCCCTTCATCGGGAGTGACCCCTTTAGCAAAACTAGAAAAGCCTCAAAAACATTCCATTTAAAAACCATTTGATTCCGCAACGAGATCAAGTTCAAAGCGTTAAAGGTTTTCACAAAAACCATTCGCAACCCTCCGTCATTTTAGGAAGTAGAGTACTTAGTATTCGTGCTGTGTTTGTTGACCATAGTCAAGGCACAGTGTACGGTAGCTAAGTGATGTCTTCCTACACCGCATATGATGCGATTAGTTAGGACAGTCGCGTGACTTTGTTGACCTTAGTTAAGGGTCATGTGGGTGGGTCTAATTAATCACGAAATGACGGGTAGAACTTGACTAGTACTTATGATTTGTTGACCATAGTTAAGGTCATAGGTGCTAGGGGTAAAAACCTTTGTCGGGAGTTTCAAGTGTTGGAATTTGCAATGAGATTGCATACCTTCTATGTGATAGTTGGATCCCGATACCCACTGCGAGTAATTGTTACTCCTGGGAGAGTTTTGCACTTTACAATTAGCCGATCAAGTAGGTGTCTAGAAAGGTGTCAACGGGGTTACGCCTCTGGGAAAACGAGGTTTACAGTAATTAGGTCCGTGCGAAAGCACGGGGAACCTCCCTCAAAGTACCGACACTGGCCTGGCTGAAAGATTGGCGAACTTGTAGAGTGTAATTAATCCCGGCTAGTCTTTCCTTTTAGGGTTTGAAGGAAGATTTGATAAAAACAGTGGGAGCCATCCTGATTAGATAAAATATATAACCAATCTGATCTTGCAAGAGCGCACGCAGAGTGTTTTCTTCTCTCTCTCTCCTGGTAGCGACCTTATCACGCCTTAATCAAGATAATAAAATGGATGTATTGACCGAACCCGCTTGTTATACTGAGCTGGGGAACGTTGGTCCCGCTCCAACTTATAATTGTTATAAGACAGAGCAGGAAATAGGGGAATACCAGAATTCCTATGCCGCCCAAACGAAGACAGTGCATATGATGCATATTCTTCGGGTGTGTTCATTACAAAGAACTGTTTCTCAGTATCCTCTGCATCCTGGGTATATGATACCGGATCAGGATCCCAGATATGTAATTTGTTACATAGGGCTACAAAAAGGTAGAAAAACTGAGAACGGGTGATAAGTTTCATGAGACAGAAACCGGGGCAAGTGTTGCAGCCAAGTCTGTTGGTCACTGTCACCCTGTATTACGAATACATTGATTCTGAACAAATGCTATTAGATACCGAACCTGATATACAAAATCATATCAGTCTCTTTATTAGTAAAGAAAGGATATAATTTTGTATTGATGGATAATGTTTTGAACATTTCCTATATCAAAAGTTGATCGGTTCAGGCACGTTATCTAAAAGCATTGACGTTCTAAATCAAACTACAATTCCTCGTATACAGAACACACACAAGAGGAAGAGTTCGGAAATGAACGAATTCTTCTTGAGGTATTGTAGACTAGGTCATATCAATGCGACCCGACTAGCTGAAGTTACATTTAGATGCATATTTAAATCAGTTTGAATTTACATCTTGTGAAACTTGCCAGTCATGTCACAAAGATATAATGACACCAGCTCTGTTTACTGGAAACAGAGAAAGAGTTAGTAAACTCTTGGGACTGATACATGATGATGTATGGAAGGTCTCCTGTCTACACATGCCAGGACTGGTTCCTTTTTACTTCATTATATTCTCTGATAATCTCTCAAGATTCAGTCATATGTTCCTGTTGAAACATAAGTCCGAACCTTTTGAGATATTCACAGAATATAAGTTAGAAGTAGAGAACCAATAACCGGGTATGAGTATTATGTCCTATGATGAGATCAGGGAGGAGAATACTTGAGCATGGAATGCTTGGACTATTCTAAAGGAGAATAAGATTCTCTCTCAGCATTACTCCTCCGTATATACCATAGCACGATGGTATTTCGGGGCGGAGCAATCACACCCTATATTATAAGGTGTGCTCTATGATGAGTACTACTGAGTTACCTATTTCCTTTTGGGAGTTATGCACTTATGAAGTTGCATACCTATTGAATAGGGTTCCAATCAAATCAGCTACCTACCGCTTCATATGTGCTATGGAAAGGGAAGAGCCCATATCTTAAGATAGTTAAGATTTGGGGTTGTCCGGCCTATGTCAAAAGCAAAATCCGGACAAGCTCGAGGCAAAGTCTGTAATGTAGAACTGGAAAGGTTCCAGCTATACAAACTATAGCAGATAATTTGGTAGAACCAAAGGATTCAGTAGATTCCAACGAACCTCAACCTCTCCGCCGATCTAATAGGGTTCCTCATCCGCCTGAGAGATACCTCGGTTTCTCGATGACAGTGGGAGCAAGGATTGCATCATGAAATGATGACCCAACTAGTTTCGAGCAGGCCATCGAGAGCAGGGACTCTGTAAGAATGGTTGGATGCTTAGCGATCTGAGATGGAATCCATGTACACCAGCAAAGTATGGACTTTAGCTGCTATATCTGAAGGGTTAAATCCCCATCAGGAGCAAGTATATCTTGAGAAGATTACTTGGTGTAGATGGAAAAGTTGAGACTTTCAAAGCTAGACTTGTTAAAGGTTTTCGTCATCGACCAGGCGTGGATAATGATGAAACCCTTTTCCAGTAGCTATGCTTAAGTCTATCCAGATCCTACTTACCACGGCTACATACCATGACTACGATATCTGGCGGTTGGGTGCCATGACTGCTTTTCTAAATACTGATTTAGAAGAGAACGTCTATAAAAACACAACCAGAGGCCTTCGTAACTAGTGGGAGCAGCGGAAACGTGTGCAAGTTGCTTTACATAATGAAGCAGGCATCGCGGAGTTGGAACGTCTGTTTTGATATGATACTCAAAGTGTTTGACTTCATCAAAATGGTAGACGAACCTTGTATATACAAAAGGGTAGTAGAGAGTAAGGTGGTCATTTTCGTATTGTACGTAGACAACATACTCTTGATAGGAAAAGAGTTTCCTATACTACGATCGGTCAATCTCCTATTATCACAAGGATTCTCCAAATAGGATAAAGATGATACCTCCTAAATCCTAAGCTTTGGATCTATGAGATAGATCTAATTGGATGTTAGGATACTCACTAGTTGTAGTGAGATGGTATCAATCGATCCTGGGGAGAATCACTGGAAGTGTTCCAGTGTGATAAAGACGACTGAATGTCAGTCACAGGCACTGTCTTTACCCTCAGTAAAGGGACGGTATGTTGGAAGAGTTCCAAGCTAGATACCGTGGCAAACTAGACGATAAAGGCTGGTAACATCGCTATTGAAGATACTACCAAAGAGGAAGTTTGGGTGTATATTGGTTCATATTATGAACTAGGTTCCTACCATTGTGTGACAATGGAACTGAGGCTTTGGCCCTGGAACCCTGGTCCCATCAGTGACCAAGACATAATCTAAGGCAGCATCACCTGATCATGGAGATAGTTGATCTCCAGGTTGATCGAGGTTAGGAGAGTAGACTCAGAGGACAACACGGCGGATCCACTCACGAAGGCCTTTTTCCCAAAGAGAGACTTTTAGGGGATGGTTGAGTATGTGATACTGCAACCACTGCCACAGATGGCCCTAGTGCAAGTGGAAGATTGTTAGTTATATGTATGCCCTAGAGGCCATTACTGTACATTGGATGTATATTGTAGTGGATGCTGGGACATATATAGGAAGGACTTTCTTGCTCGACATGATAGTACGCTATCTGGTTGCACTTTATCTTAACATGTATACTTTCTGTCTCTCTGATTACATGTTGATAAAGCCCATAGGATGTGTACTCGACTTCCAGGACTATGATGTAGATCATACTAGTGGGGCCTGGGTAGTCCAAGAGTACATCCTTGAAATGTTCCTAGTCGAGGGAATATCGAGACGGGGCATCGATATTCCAGAGTAGACTAGCGCATATCTTCTCGACCCATGCGATGGGCGATGGATGATCCCATATCCATTGGTGTTTGACATCGAAGATGGTATGCGGGTGCTCAGTGGAGACTGGGTACACTGAACGGACTCGCCGAGAACTCCCAGATGGTATTATACCTCACGTCAGATGGCAGTTCTCTGGTGATACTGGTACAGCTTATTCTGTTGACCCGAGATCGTCATAGAGTCTTGTGTGTCTCCCACTGTGCTTTGATTTCCACCCTACCACGGCTCTACTGAGTTGTGCAAACAGGTGGTTTTTGGGTACAGTCCCGATTCACATGGAGGCAATGAGCGATAGGAGGGGATTCGTCTCTCCCGGTATTGGGGGTTGATGTTGTGCTATGCTCAACTGGCCATAACAGGAAATCCCTGGCCAGGGTTGCAGTGATATACTGGTAAGAGTTATCAGTAGTTTCACGAATGTTATGGACCTCAAGTCGGCATGACTTATCGAGCTATTGGGGTCTGACGTTTACCACCCCCAGGCGAGATATGCGACATATCAGACGAACAGACCGGACTATACGGTAGTGTTACAGGTCGGATTCGCAGGAGTGTGAGCGGGCTTGCTCGTCGATCTTCTGATCGCTCAATACCCGGGTGGCCGTTACGTTTGGCAGACCGCTTACGGCTTGTGGGTGTTTGATATGATCATCATCTGCTGCCGGCGTATTGACGAGTCTTTAGAGTCCTACACAGAGGTTTCCTAGCTCAAGCGAAACGAAATAGGAGCGCATATGAGATATGTGCGGGACCGAGAATAATGCGTGTATATGATACCGTATTCTATTCTCGCGATCAATGTATCGAATGGTTATATGCGATATAACCTAGTTATTGAATCAAGGATTGATTTGATAAGCCGACGTATTGGATACTAGCCGGTTATATGCGATATGACCGGATCATTAAATCAAGTGTTGATTTAATGATTTAATACATAATTATATATTTGATATATTGCTTTGCATTAACTAGTATCGGTTCACTTTAAATGGATTTTCTCGCGCGGATGTGCACATTGTATATTCGATATAGTTTTGTGCACATGATTGTATCATGTTTGATGATACATTCTAGCTTGGTTTTGTGTAAAGTGTTAAACCATGGTTAATTAGTGATTAGGGTTTCTTTTTCATTTACTTAATCATTTATTTATTCCTTTTGTTTATTTTGGAAAAAGAAAAGATAAAGAGATAAGAATGGTTGCTAGTTTTTGTCTTTATTTGAAAGCTTCTTGAAGCTTTGAACTTAGTCCACCATTCTTGTCTTTTATCTAACCCTAACCACTATCTAACCTAAGTTAAGTCTCTACACTAAACCATGGTAAAAGTTATGATAAGTATTGTATTTTCTTTTCTATTTTTAATGAAGTTATCATATATTCTTCTTCTTCTTCATCTTCTTCAACATTGAAGAAAGCTTGCTACTTCAATGGCAAGTCATGAAGTCTAGTGAGAAATCCAAAACTAAAGTTTACCCACTTCCTATTTCTTCATCCTCTACCTATTGCCAAGTAGTATAGGGTGTTTCCTTCACAAGTTTTTCCGACTTGGTGAAGTTGGAGCTTGTTCTAGCGATGCCTCGACGTAGATCATCTTCGGCATCGAACCGACGATCAAGCCCGCCCATTCTTCGATGATGCCAACGCTAGAGCCCAAGACATGATTTGGACAGCAAGGGGACTTCATTGCGGAGCCGTGGAGGTGGTGGACCGGATCTACAAAGGTTGTATATCCGTTCCCTTAGTTAAAATGTTAACTAGTTTATGTTTTCGCCTAAATATCTAGTAAACGATCCGTAGTCGGGTTTGTAGGCACCCGTAAAATTTGATTTGTGCATGTTTGATCACTTGTGAGACTTCACTAGAGTGCCCAGGAACCCTACAAAAACTGCAACTGATTTGACTGGACCAAAGGATTCTATAGTCCCCGACGAACCTCAGCCTCTCCGCCGAACTAGCAGGGTTCCTCATCCGCTTGAGAGATACTTCGGTTTCTCGATGACAGTGGGAGCAAGGATTGCATCATGAAATGATGACCCAACCAGTTTCGAGCAGGCCATCGAAAGTAGGGACTCTGTAAGAATGGCTGGATGCTTAGCGATCTGAGATGGAATCCATGTACAGCAGCAAAGTATGGACTTTAGCTGCTATATCTGAAGGGTTAAATCCCCATCAGGAGCAAGTATATCTTGAGAAGATTACTTGGTGTAGATGGAAAAGTTGAGACTTTCAAAGCTAGACTTGTTAAAGTTTTTCGTCATTGACCAGGCATGGATAATGATGAAACTTTTTCTAGGGACTATGCTTAAGTCCATCCAGATCCTACTTGCCATTGCTACATACCATGACTACGATATCTGGTGGTTGGGTGCCATGACTGCTTTTCTAAATAATGATTTAGAAGAGAACGTCTATAAGAACACAGCCAGAGGGCTTCGTGAACAGTGGGAGCAGCGGAAACGTGTGCAAGTTGCTTTATAGAATAAAGATGGCATCGCGGAGTTGGAACGTCTGTTTTGATGTGGTAGTCAAAGTGTTTGACTTCATCAAAATGGTAGATGAACCTTGTATATACAAAATGGTAGTAGAGAGTGAGGTGGTCATCCTCGTATTGTACGTAGACGACATACTCTTGATAGGAAAAGGGTTTCCTATGCTACGCACGATCAATCTCCACTTATCACAAGGATTCTCCAATAGGATCAAAGTGATACCTCCTAAATCCTGAGTTTTCATCTATGAGATAAATGTAATTGGATGCTAGGATTCTCACTAGATGTAGTGAGATGGTATCAATCGATCCTGGGGAGAATCATTGGAAGTGTTCCAGGGTGATAAGGACGACTGAATGTCAGTCACAGGCATTGTCTTTATCCTCAGTGGAGGAAAGGTATGTTGGAAGAGTTCCAAGCTAGATACCGTGGCAAACTAGACGATAAAGGCTGGTAACATCGCTATTAAGGATACTACCAAAGAGGCAGTTTGGGTGTATATTGGTTCATAAGATGAACTAGGTTCCTACCATTGTATGACAATGGAAGTGTGGCTTTGGCCAAAGAACCCCGATCCCATCAGTGACCCAGACATATTCTGAGGCAGTATCACTTGATCATGGAGATAGTTGATCTCCAGGGTGATCGAGGTTTGGAGAGTAGACTCAGAGGACAACACGGCGGATCCACTCACGAAGGCCTTTTCCCAAAGAGAGACTTTTAGGGGATGGTTGAGTATTAGATACTACAACTACTGCTACAGATGGCCCTAGTGCAAGTAGGAGATTGTTAGTTATATGTATGCCCTAGAGGCCATTACTGTACATTGGATGTATAATGTAGTGGATGCTGGGACATATATAGGTAGGACTTTCTTGCTCGACATGATAGTACGCTATCTGGTTGCTCTTTATCTTAACGTGTATACTTTCTGTCTCTCTGTTACATGTTGATAAAGCCCTTAGGATGTGTACTCAACTTCCAGGACTGTGATGCAGATCATACTTGTGGGGCCTGGATAGTCCATGAGTACATCCTTCAATGTTCCTAGTCGAGGGAATATCGAGACGGGGCATCGATATTCCAGAGTAGACTAGCGTATATCTTCTCGACCCATGCAATGGGCGATGGATGATCCCATATCCATTGGTGTTTGACATCAGAGATGGTATACGGGTGCTCAGTGGAGACTGGGTACACTGAACGGACTCGCCGAGAACTCCCAGATGGTATTATACCTCACGTCAGATGGCAGTTCTCTGGTGACACTGGTACAGCTTAGTTTGTTGACCCGAGATCGTCATAGAGTCTTGTGTGTCTCCCACTGTGCTTTGATTTCCACCCTACCACTGCTCTACTGAGTCGTGCAAATAGGAGGTTTTTGGGTACAGTCCCGATTCACATGGAGGCAATGAGCGATAGGAGGGGATTCGTCTCTCCTGGTATTGGGGGTTGATGTTGCGTTATGCTCGACTGGCCATAACAGGAAATCCCTGGCCAGGGTTGCAGTGATCTACTGGTAAGTGTTATCAGTAGTTTCACACATGTCATGGACTTCACGTCGGCATGACTTATCGAGCTACTGGGGTCTGACGTTTACCACCCCTAGGCGAGATATGCGACATATCAGACGAACAGACCGGATTGTACGGTAAGTGTTACTGGTTGGATTCACAGGAGTGTGAGCGGGCTTGCTCGTCGATCTTCTGATCGCTCAATACCCGGGTGGCCGTTACGTTTAGCAGACCACTTGCGGCTTGTGGGTGTTTGATATGATCATCACCTGCTGCCGGCGTATTGACGAGTCTTTAGAGTCCTACACAGAGGTTTCCTGGCTCAAGGAAACGAAATAGGAGCGCATATGAGATATGTGCGGGACCGAGAATAATTCGTGTATGTGATACCGTATTCCATTCTCGCGATGAATGTATCGATTGGTTATATGCGATATAACCTAGTTATCGAATCAAGGATTGATTCGATAAGCCGATACATAGGATACTAGTCAGTTATATGCGATATGACCGGATCGTTAAATCAAGTGTTGATTTAATGATTTAATGTATAATTATATATTTGATATATTACTTTGCATTAACTAGTATTGGTTCACTTTAAATGGATTTACTCACTTGAAATGCACATTGAATATGTGATATATTTTAGTGCACTTGATTGTATCATGTTTGATGATACATTTTTGCTTGGGTTTGTGTAAAGAATTAAACCATGGTTAGTTAGTGGTTAGGGTTTCATTTCATTTACTTATTCATTTATCTATTTATTTATTTTTTTTATTTCATTTAGAAAAGATAAAGAGAATGGTGTCTTATTTTGTAGTTTTGTGGAAACTTCATGAAGTGTTGAAAGCTTGACCATTCTTGTTCTTTTCCTAAACCTAACCATTAACCCTAACCATGGTTTATTCTCTACACCTAACTAAGGTTAAGATTATGATAAGTATCATATTGTTTTTTATTTTAAAAAGACTTATCATTATATTATCTTCTTCTTCTTCTTCTTCTTCTTCAAGAAGAAAAAGCTTGATAGCATCAATGGCAACTTGAGCAAATGAGTGAGAAATCCAATTCTAAAGTGAACCCACCTCCTATTTCTTCATCCTCTACCTCTTGCCAAGTAGTATAGGGTGTTTCCTTCACAATTTTTTTATGGCTTGGTGAAGTTAGAGCTTGATCTTGTGATGCCTCGACGTAGATCATCCTCGGCATTGAGCCGACGACCAAGCCCGCCCATTTCTTCGATGAAGCCGATGCTAGAGTCCGGAATCCGATTTGGACAGCGGAGGGACATCGTCGCGGAGCTTAGGAAGTGGTGGACCGGATCTACAAAGGTTGTAGTCACTTTCCTTTAGCATTTAATTCGTTTACATGCTTGCATCGCCTATATATCTAGTTAACGATCCGTATTAGGGTTTGTAGGCACTTGTAAAATTTGAATTAGCCATGTTTAATCACTTGTGAGACTTCATTAGTGTGCCTAGGAACCCTTACAAATTTTAAAACAATTTTATATACACTAAGAAATGGAGTTATTTAAAAACAAAATAATTACATATATATTGTGCTCAGGTTAAAATACTCTTTTATAAATTTTGAAAAAAAATTTGTATAGAAAAGTGTATAGGAAAATTAGGGTTGTTACAGAAACGGTACATTCAAAGGACATTCTTCCGTCAAATGTGCAGGGTTTGAACAGCAGCCACAGACAGTTTTGGGAAGTGTGTATTGGTTTAGGGAGGCTGAAGAGATTTTGTTTTCTATAGCGTCGAGCTGCCTTTGTATTGCGGCCATTTCGGCTCTCATTATGACGGAAACATCGAGCTGATTGACATCTTCCCTAGGCGGTGGTGGTCTAACACTTTTCCATTGTAATGTGTTTTGAGCTAAATCTTCTAGGTATTTCCAAGCTTAACTATCATCTTTAGATAGGAATTGGCAATGACACATGGTTTCAAGCATCTGTCTAGTAGTGAGATCAATACCCTCATAGAGAATTCGACACAAATCCCATCTGGAGATTCCGTGATGTGGGCATTGGATAAGAAGATCCTTGAACCGTTCAAAGCATTTCCAGAATGGTTCATTGGGAAGTTGGGTGAATTTGAAGATTTCTCTCCGAACACGGCTGGTCTTGTGATTGGGATAAAATTTCTTAAGGAATGCTGTAACAAATTCATCCCATTTTGAAATAGAATGTGCGGTTGTGTTGTAAAGCCACTTCTCGGCTAAATTGCACAATGTGAATGGGAGAAAACGTAGATGTAGAGCATCCAAAGATAGTTGTGACGTTCCAATCATTGCGCATACGTTTTCAAATTTGGAGATAAAAACGTATGCGTCTTCAGAATCAAGACCGTGAAATTTGGGTAACAGTTTGATGAATTGGGGGTTGATTTCAAAATTGTCCCTATTGGCTGGTGGTATAGAAAGACAGGTAGGAAGGGGAACACGTGAAGGATAGCATCTCTCTTGGAGAGAAATGCGTGGAGGATTCTGCGTACCTGCGGGCGGTGGCAGAGTGGTGTTAAAGTGTGATGGAAATCCATCCATCGCGGTGGTGGTGGGAAAAAGAAAATGTAGAAATACCGACTTTGGGATCGATGGGGGAAAACGCGGACAAGACGGGCACTAGAATCCCGTGTCCAGCTGAGCTTGCACTAATGGTTTAGCACAAGTGGCAGCGTTGTGATAATTAGGGGAAAAATGGTTTGGTGTTTGTTTTGAAAAATATGGTTTTTTGAAAAAATGCAAATCACAAAAAGGCACACACAACCCTAAGTCTAATGGTCACCTAGGTCAAGTCTCTAGACCGCTCCTAGACTTCCAGAAGACAAGTCGCAAGATAGATCCTCTATTGCCTTTTTGCCCCTTCTGTGGCCAGGTAAGTGCCAGCTAAGTGGGAGGTTCTCCACTACCTAAGTAGTGAGCCTAATTAAGTAACCACTTGCCTTAGACACACTTGCCTTAGACACCACAAAAGAAACGCGGATAAGCAATAGATTACCCATGACCTCCTTCTGTCCTAAGTGAGCGCGACGGTCCTTAGAGTCAAGTCTAGATTTCTTTTAATTAATGAGGATAATGCGGATGCAGTTTTGTGATTTTCGGGGCTTAGGAAGGATAATGAACTCCTCACCTAATCTGAATTTGGTCTTTGCCCCTTAATTTCCGTATTAAAAATGCAAACAACCAAGATCAAACACGCACAATTTTTATTTTTGCGGCGCTGTGAATTTTTGCAAAGAAACTTGCAAAAATTTGTTAGTGGAGCAGATAAAGGAGGAGATAAGAAAGTCAGAGAGTCACCTAAAAATTTTTGTACTGCAAAGCTTCTTTACTGCCGCGGAACCGCCGCGGGAGGCTAGCAATGGCCGCGGAAACGCGGTTCAGTGAGGAGATCTCTGCATAAATTTTCCAGGGACTGTTCCTGTTCACTCCCTGAGCTCTCTGGAATGCTCTGAAATTTTTTCTTCTCGCTCCACAGATTCCAGATTTCCTCGCAACAAATCACAACAAATCGTTTAGTGTTTGTGCGAATTTAGATCTAAAAATTCTGATGGAATAAATTTTTCAACTCAAATTTAAAAAACGAACAAATTAGCACATAATCCCCGGCAACGGCGCCATTTGATTGAATGGTTCTCGGTGTGTAGGTAGAAAATGTATAGAAATCACAACCAAAGATATTTGTAAACCGCAATCAATAACGGTGTCAATTGTAGGTTCGTTAGCGAGTGTGGATCGTCCACAGGGAAAGTGAGATTTGATCGTATTTGTTTTAGTTGAGTCGAAAATTAAAGAAGAAAAGAAAAGAAAAGAGAAATTCAATTCAAGATTTAAAAGTGAATTTCAAGAATTATCTAGATCTAAATCAAGAAAACTCAAAATCAAGAATTAAGAATTGATGATATCTAATCGAATTAGGTTTCAAGAATTGAAATGAGGCTCGTAGGAATCGATCGAATCTATAGACGTGATGAAAACTAGTGATTATGTTTTCTTTTCCATTAATGATTTGATACTAGATCGATGAAGATTAATCGAGGTTTAAGGATCTTTTGAAGAAACTAGGGTTTCTTCATCTCATCCTTTGTCCTTTCGATGAATCTCATTCAAAATCTAGACTCTAGTAAATTGAATCACCAATCGTCGATCTCTAGTTACTAGCGAAAATATTCAAGAAAGCATTTCGCTCGAAACTAGGTTGTCGATGATTCAATTTACAAGAGTTTACAAAACTTATAGGAATTAAGAATCGTTTCAAGATTTGTAACATCATCATCTATTGATTCTCTCGACTCCTCCACGAGCGGAGTTTTTACTCAAGCATCATAACAAGAAACACAATCAAGAATTGAGATCTAATCATAATGCTCAAATATAGAAGTAAGGAAGTTAAAGAAATTTCACCTTTTATTTATCAACAATTTTGTTACAATTCTCTCAAGATCTACAATAGGAAAGAACTCGATCGTCGATTTAGCTCCGCATCGTCTCCTTGAATCGCGGATCGTCTTGGATCACTTGCTCGGTTGAAGATTGGCGTCGCTTCTAAAAGGTTGAAGGCTTCTTGCTTGATTTGTACTCAAAGATATTGAATTTTTGGCTTTAGTGATTGGATTAGGGTCAGGGTTTGAATGCACAAGTTGTGTCACCCAACTTGTGGGATTTTGGCTCAATTTTTAACAACCAACTAAATATTCAACAACTATTCAACAACCTTTAGATAGAAGCTTTAGGGTCCCTTTTATAGCCTTAGGATTAGGATTAGCTTCCTTTAGAAGCTAGGTTTAGTTTAGCTTCACTTGCAAGCTTGGTAGTTAGGAAGAAGGTTCTAGGCTTTGTTAGTTAGGGCTAGCTTTCTTCATAAGCTTAGAGGTTAGGGAGAAGCTTCTAGGCTTAGGTAGTTAGCTTCCTTCATAAGCTTGGAACTGTTTAGCTTGTACACAAAGCTTTGTTGTTCGAACAGAAGCTTTCGGAGATCTCTGGAGTTTGCATTGGCTGAAATGAGTGTGGGCCCTGAATGGAGAAACCTGAGACAAATAAATGCTGACGTCATCACAATGTGGCCGCGGATCCGCCGCGCGAAGGGCCTTCTGGCCACGGATCCGCGGCCCTTTCAAAGCATCAGTGCATGATTTTTCCTGTCTAGGTTTTTTCTGACTATGTGGCACTTTTCTGATGTGTGGAATCTCATATTTCTTTCTAGTTCAATGCCAGATCTCAAGTCTTGGACTTGGCGTATTTTTATCAGTCTTTTTACAGTTTCGGCTCTTTTCCTGGAATTTCCTGCACAGATTCTCAAGACATGTGTTGCGCTATACAAAGATTATGCGATACAATGATAAACACTCAATTTCCCTCAACATGTCGGTTTTAATATATAACAAATGTAATTAGGTATTTTATGGATGTTTTGCTAATATGTGCTATAATCATTCCAAGCACCTTTAGATGAGTGCAAATGGTAGGGAAATTGACGTGTTAAAAATACAATATTTTCGACTGATCATCGCATATCTCGCCTAGGGGTGGTAAACGTCAGACCCCAGTAGCTTGATAAGTCGTGTCAATATGAGGTCTATAATAGTTCGAGAAACTACTGATAACACTTACCAGTAAATCTCAGTAACCCTGGCCAGGGATTTCCAGTTATAGCCAATCGAACACAGCGCAACATCAACTCCCTATACCGGGAGAGACGAAACCCCTCCTATCGCTCATTACCTCCATGTGATTCGGGACTGTACCCAAAAGCCACCTTTTTGCACGCCTTCTTAGACGTGGTATGATGGAAATCAAAGCACAGTGGGAATCACACAAGACTCTATGACGATCTCGGGTCTACAGACTAACCTGTACCATTGTCACCAGAGAACTGCTATCTGACATGAGGTATAATACCATCTGGGAGTTCTAGGCGAGTCCGTCCTGTGTACCCAGTCTCCACTGAGCACCCGTATACCTTCTCTGATGTCAAACACCAATGGATATGGGATCATCCATCGCCCATCATATGGGTCAAGAAGCGCATACGCTAGTCTACTCTGGAGTATCGATGCCCTGTCTCGGTACTCCCACGACTAGGAACATTTGAAGGATGTACTTGGCGACTACACTGTCCCCACTAGTATGATCTGCATCATAGTCCTGGTAGTTAAGCACTCATCCTAAGGGCTTTATCAACATGTAACATAGAGACAATTAGAGTACATGTTAAGATAAACAGTAACCAGATAGCATACTATCATGTCGAGCAAGAAAGTCCTCCCTATATATGTCCAAGCATCCACTATAATATACAACGCATGTACAGTAATGGCCTCTAGTGCATACATATAACTAACACTCTATATATCGGAATTCTTTATAATTGGTGATATTTGAGGAAATCACCTGGGTTTTGCCTGATGGCAAATATTTGGTTTTGAATATCCGTTGTTATGCACCAATTTCAAACTGATATATCTGTACGTTTACTTTATAAAGTGAGCTATGACTTTTTGAAATTATGTCTATGACATTTACCTGTATCAGTTGATGGTTAGGTAAGGTGCATTCAACAACGGTGTAATTTTTCTTAACCATAGTACAGTTTTCAACCTACGACGGATAAGGTTTGAGTTATTGAACTCAGTGGACTTATACAAAATATTGTATGATGTCCGGTGTCCGTTAGGACAATAGGGTTGGTACTCGTACTATATTCTGTTTACTCATGACTTCTCTAGTATTAGACAAGTTTTTCGTTGAAATATAAGGTCCATGTTTTGAGAAGATATAAGTATAAGAATAAAGTAGAGAACTATATGTTGCAAGTATCAGGATTCTTCAAAGTGATCGAACATGTAGATACTTGTGTTAGATATTCCGTTGTAAGTAATAGTTTTGAGAACTTGCTTTTCTTTCAGGTTACTCATACGTGGATGTATTCCTTGATGAGTAATGTTACTTGGCCTTCTTCCATTTGATTGATATACACTGGAAATAGATGCATAATTTTTGAATTTGGTTCCAATTAAATTAGTGCCTTTGTTTCTATATTGGATATATAGAATGGTTCATATCTTAACGATGTTAAGGTATATGGAGTTGTCCGGCTGATGCTTAAAACCAGAATTTGGACAAACTCAAGGCACGTTTCAGTAATGGCAGTTTGTGGGTTATCCCAGGCTTTGATGAGGGTTAACATTCTACCATCTGGAAGATCAATAGTTATATTGTTCTTGACTCGCTACAGTTTTAGTAAAATGGATTCTTTTCAGAAAACATTAGTTGGAGCATGGTAGATCTGGAAGTGATTCCAGAACCACAAATGATTACTAAAAATTTAGTAGAACCTAAAGATTCAATTGGTTTCGACATTCCATTAGCCACTCCGCAGTTTTGGTGGGTAACCTCAGGCACCCGGAAAATACTTCAGTATCCTCAAAAACGGTGACAGGGAGGTTTATGATTACTCAAACTTGCCACTATTGTTGTTCTAGACTATGAGGTCTAGCAGGAGGATGAATATAGCGTCGTTCTAAATTAGCTTTAGAAGTGCACGTGTATATGACTCTGCCGGAGGGTTGTTGTAGTCAGTGGGCACAATAGAAGCATAGTGGGCAAGTAGCTTATGTGTATTTATAGACTAAAGCAGGTAAAGCGGAGATAGATCATCTATTTTTATTGTGACAGTCATAGAGTTTGACTTCACCAGAATAAGAGATGGATCTGGTAAGAAAGTAGTAGGGAGTGATGTCCTGGTATTTGGATGACATGAACTTAATAGGAAAAGATCTTCCTATACTACGATCGGTTATACTGTGGTTGTCACAAGGTGGTTTCTCAACATAGGATATGGATAAAATATCAGGGATTCTGGTGACTAGATCTAGGGTTTTAGATCTAAATTTAGGAAGTGTCCCAATTTGGATACTTTGACATTATTCTAAAGTGTTTTAGAATGGATGACTCCTGGCGTGGTGGTGTACCCATAGGTGATGGAGTCACCCTCTCTAAAGAGATGTCTTTAGACTGATGAGGAGAGGGATGTGCATCTTTAGCATATCACTTACTTAGGCAATTGAGTCAATCATGAGATGTCAAGTGCAACACCAGATATTGATTTTGCACAGGATGCAATAAGTATACATTAATCCAATCCTGGAGAAACATTGGAAAGTAGTTATGAACATAAGTGGATGTTCTTAGTATATTCGGGAGGCAGTTATCATTTCAGGCTTCCAAGGTGATGTCACGACCCGAAAGAGCACGTGACTGGCCCTTGAACCATATGAAGTCTATACGACCCCATCTGATCCAAGTAAGCCAAAAGCCCAGCAATCTAAAACCATTTTAAGAGTAAATAAGGAAAACTGTTTTTGAAAAGTAAGGAAATCATGTTTGGAAATCAAAGTTTTTAAATAACTAAGCCGAATATGCATTTTTTAAAATGTGTAACCTTTCCTGAAAATTTCGGCAGAGTTTCCTTTGTAAAAACTGGCCCCGAACGGGGTACAACAAGAATAATATATATGAAATGATAAAAGGCATCCCCAAGCGGCAGCTAGCTCTTCGTCCATCGACGGTCACAACCATGCAAGCAATAATAATATACAACGCCAAAGGGCGAGGATCAAAACCCAAAAAAAAAGAAACTCAAACAGCCAGAAAACCGTAATACTACTAGCGCGACTCTAAGGTCGAAATAAAACAACACTGTTTTCTAAGTCTGAAACAATATACAAGTTTTGGTTGATGGAAATTCTAGATACAATAAATGATACATGAACAATGGCGGTTCTGATACAAAAGAACCCACCTATCCAAGCAAGTCACCCATAAGGAAGCAGTGTGCCAGAAATGCCGCTATGGAATCTGTACGGCAAAACCCTGCAAGGACTGGGGCACAACGGGGGTGAGTTGCCAACTCATGAATAGAAAATATCTACAAGCAGATATCGAATGCATGACCCATCCTAGGTCAATACGATCAGATATAAATAAACCTCAATATGAATAAAGCTGAAGCATGCTAAACTGGCAATGTAATCTCTACATGAGTGTAATGCCAAGTGCTCGTGCTAGTGCCTCAGGTAATAGCATGTCATGAATATGAGGTATGATCAATGTAATCAAATCTGCACACACGTGGATCCCGTCCACTCGTCACCCAATGACAATAACCATCATGCAAGTAAATATCATGAAACCTGTGCATGGAAATATGAGGATATAACCCACCCGTGTCCCTCGCGACACGTCAAAATCATGGAACCGGAGTGCCCAGCATCGGCACTCGAAAACATCATGAAAACTGTGCCCAGCATCGGCACGTAAATCCTCATATATCGGGCTCCGTCAGTCCGGATCGGCCCGCGGGCTCTGTCTGCGGTATCGGCCCTCGGCCCCGGCAGGACGCCCAAATCTATCCATCGACTCTGGTCAGTATCCTCCGGATAACCGCCAGGTCCAACCAATCACCGGTAGGTACTCGCCCGCCTCCAGGCTCAATCAGCAAAGCTCATCGATCATCTTGCCGAGGGGAACCATACCGGGTCCACCATGTACCCGCAATCGGCTCATCCACTCCTCGATTCGGGTTTCACATGTCGCTCTCAGCACCGAGAAAACACATGGTGGACGCACTGAAATATCATATCAAGGGTAACCGGGTTTTTAAAGCAATGACATATTCTCTTTTGAAACACTCTCGGTTCCCAAATCCAGAAATATCATAGAAACAACATATCTCAATGCGTATAATCAAAAGCATGAAGTATGCGACATGTAAAGGAAGGTATGCATATCATCATGTCATGCAAGGATCATATACTGAATGCAATAGTACTACAGTGTAGTGACATGGCAATTATCGATGATGAGTGTGTGAGCCGGCAATAAGTGTACGTGGAACATATGCATCATCGATAATGGTGCTGGTGTCCTAGCAGCATGACTGAAATATAACCACAGTACAAGCGATGCAATGCAAATAGCATGAATATGCGGAATCGAATAATCAACGCAAAAGTAAAGAATCTACACCAATCTGTACAAGTCATGCAGGGGTGCCATTTGAAATAAGACGAATCAGGGCTTTTGGAAAACAAGGGCTACGGTGTTTTAAGAAAAGATACATCATTTGAAAATATCCGTATGACCCTTCTGCCTATCTTTAAAATATCCCCGATTCGTTAGTTTGAAATAGGTATGACTCGGTCCAGTCTAATGTCTACTAAGTAATCTAGACAGGAGGGGTAAGAAACCACCTAATCTGAGTCAATATATATAGATATGATAGTCGGTGATCCCGCCTCAATAACATATCGTAAGATATCCTCGAGTCATGAGTGCGGATCTATCATCAATATCGGCTCGTACGGTAGATCGTCGTACGGCATCCCAATAGCTGGGTAGGGGTCAATATCACAGTACCTCATCACATATCAGGTATCACTATCATCAGATCGCATAATCTGGGGTACTACTCTAAGTCTAGTACAAATCGATACCATCTATAAAAATATGAATGCGGGTAAAGCACATGTCCAAAGGCCCGCTAAAACTATCATATCGCACCTCGAAGACAAGCTATGTCACATCGCCGATCTCACGGCCTCACATCAAGTATCATCTCAAACCACGTATCATCCTCAAATCCCGTATATAAACACATAGTCCCATACCCATGTGTAGATATACGCACCATCATATGCACTCTAATAAATAAAAGAATGAATGCAAGTATGTGTGTAAATGTATGTGTGAGTGCAACCACTACTCTAGGGTTCGCACTATACTAAACCAATATATTCTTATCATCAAAATATCATTATTACCATCAATAACCCTAAACAACACATAATAAATATTCGTGTGTATACGTATTCGTATACATCACCACGGACTGCGGGGGTGCTATACGCCATCCACCCGACTTCTCCCCGTAGATATAAATCTACTCACATTGCTTCTCGTGTGCCAAAGCCGATGTCGCTATCTTCACCTCCTTTGCCTCAACATCACGCGGGGTACCTACAAGTATATCACAATGCTAAAGCACATGAAAATCACATCGGAAACCAAAATAGCACACGCTACCCGCATAGGTAAAAACCTATCGATTCGCATGTAAACACAATCAAAATCCACTTGTCGTTGACGTCCAAACGCCACCCGACAGGAATGAATCACCAAATACCAAAATCCATGCTAAAACAAGTCCCAAATTATACACCAACATAGGAAAATCAACCCAGATTTCACCCTAGATGGAATCAGTCAAAACTAGACATACTCAGGGTCAAAACTAGAGGAAATGGGGGCATGCACAGAAAACGAGGCAATTCCTTAAAATACCTTATTTTAGAATTTTCCATAATTTTTCCCCATTTATCTGTATTTAATTATACCAGAAAATTAAAATATTCATTAAAATAATATTAAATTATAAAATTTCCCAAAAATCATATTTTATTATTTTGAAGACGTTACAATCTACCCCCCTTAAAGAAATTCGGTCCCCGAATTTAAATTTAAACCCCCAAATACTAAAATATTTCAATACAAATTCCAAGTCATCGGGGCTCCGAAATCATCTATACATAAAACATCATAGCGCAATGCATGCGCATGAGTACTGAGCAGATAACTCAAAAGCAACACTCCATCAAGCATCCGCAATCATCGGAGTCATGGTAACGACACAATGTCAAATCCAATACAAAATCAATATGATATGGACCAAGACTATACATGTAGACATCCAATCTATACATGTAATTAGCTGATGCAACTGTATGCCAAATCTTTTTAAGTCGCTGTGCGATGCGCGTAACACTGCACAGTGGCGGACGTTTCTCATAAGAAAATAACTATATATGTGTATATATATCCTTTGTTTAATAAGCACGTTCCACCATTTTGAAAATAATCAGAAGGGTTTCCTTGTTTTTAAAACGTTTTGTGTCATATTGGACACGTAGGTATATACTGAGACTATAGCTCGCTTTTCGGAAATCCCTTCGATAACTATCGATGCATGCAAAATATATCCAGGCACTGTCCACTGACTAGTCCTGCTCAGTATGAAAGCAAATATCCCACATCATAAAAATGTACTGCTCCAAAAGGAATAAATTCCAAAAATGCACATAACACCACCCTGTGCGTCTGACGCGCACGGAAATCAAAATCCATATATGCGCTAAACATGTGCACAAAACAACATCTAGGTGCAACGGGTGTGCACGAAGCATCTGTCATAGGCAACATGTGTGCCTGACAGCCAAAACAGGTGCATCTGACATGCACGAAGAATCTCGATTTAGTGCATCTGGTGTGCCCCAAAATCGTATCTCAAAACATGCGCCCAACATGCTCGAAAATCCAAATCGGTGCATCCATCATGCACGAATGAAAATCTAGACCCTGCGCACTCAATATGCACGGAATCACAAAATCCAATAGCAACGTCGAATATGCGTAAGTCCAGTCAAAAGCACGGAGTGCAAGAATCCACATCAATATCATAATCAAAATCGACATACCGAAAGGCATCAAATCGAAGTCAGGTGCAATCGTAATGCACAAAATATAAATCCGGTGCAACAAAGGCACGAAATATAAATCTGATGCGATAAACGCAAGAAACATAAAACTGGTGCGACAAATGCACGAAGTATAGAACTGGTGCATCCCATGCACAAATACCAAGCAATAACTCAAATACGTAAGCAGCAACACCAAGTGTATCCAGATATGAAGAAAATCATAAACGTGTGCAGCTGCGGGCACAAAACACATATCGATGCACTACAAGCACATATAAGCTATACCGAGTGCAAAATCAAAACACTAAAATTACATGAAACTCTGCTGGAAGCGTAAATCAAATCACCAGCATAAAATAGGCATGAAATCGCAATCAACAGCTCAAGAGTAATAACTATGTACAAGGTATAAATACCCAGTAGGTCCAACCATGGTGCACAAAATCAAATATCATGAAACTCAGTCATCAAGACTAAATCATGCGAATAGATCGCCCAAAATACCAAAATCCAAAGCAACGGATACGTGATAATCAAATCACAAAATCACAAATCATAATTACCGTCGTCGGTATACCCTCCTTCAGGGTCGAGAAGGTACCGGTACATCCGATGCTAGCGGCGCAAGATATCTACTTGCCTCTTGCTCGCGGCTGGCGTCCTCTGCCTCTGGTTCCTGATCTTTCCTGTAGATTACCAACTCGCAATCCATCGGCTCATCGGCCCGGTCAGGTGTGCTGACAGGAACGATTCTGTTCTTGCACTTCCCTGGTCATCTCTCGGTCAATCCTCACGACCGCTCGTAAAGCAGCACATCTCTGGCGCCGACCTCAGGTCCTCTGAATGCATATCACACATCCGATCCTGGGTGCAACTCTTATTGCAGCAGTGTACTGGAAGGAATCCTACTCAAGGTCTCTTCTGATCTTGCCTAAGCCAAACTGTAAGGAGGCTGGTACTCTGGCGAAATCTTTTCTCGCTCTCTGGACCTCTGCGTCCTTAGTACATCTCCTCGGAAGCTGGTCGCATCTCTGCGCCTCTGTATGCATGTCCGGCCTTTAATCTTAATGGGGTGTAGTGACAGCTCTCCTGCCCCTCGCACGAACTTCTCGTCCCGCTTGTCTGTATCATCGACCATTCGACGTCGCGTCTTTATCTGCACACTGCAATGTCCTCGGCTACGGTCCACCCGAAGTCTCTAACACGGACTCGAAATCACGAACTCAGTATCTTCATCACTCAGTAGAAGATACCTAGCCGAACACGTCCTCAACGTGCATGTCACATCTCTGATGTCAGCGGAGTGGAACGTCATCTCGTCGAAATCTCGTGCGAACTCTTTACTCCACCTTGCTCCAATATCGACTGGTTCGGACTCATCTCATCATGGCTACACAGACTGCGCTCCGACGGCTATGCTCGTATCTGGAGTCTCCCAAGCAGTGTCCCATCACATGATATCCGAATGATGTCGAATCATCCGATCGACTCGTCAGAACCTCACAATCCCCCAAGAGCTCAACATCTCGGGTACAGTTTAATAGTATCGAGTACATGCCACAGCGTCGGTGGTCCAGCCGTAGAAGGGCAAACCCAAGCCTCACTAATGGCGCCGAGGAACTGCCGCAAACCCTAAGGTTCAAAGGCTTTCACACGGTCATTAAGTCGAGTTAGGGTTTCATTCTTCTAGAGGGTCCATAGAATCACCTGCATGTCTTTCCGTATACTTTAAACTTGGAAAATGGGTTCCTGACCTTCGATCGTCTCAATCGACTCTCAACGAATCTGCGTGAAGTCGCCTCTAGCTGGAATCAATCTATCTGATGACCTCGCATCGGGGTAAGCGAACGAACCACATGTCCTAGTCATTAATCCTCGGTGACTAGCGACTCACTATCACATCTCTAAGAATATGCTCATGCTGCAGTAGCTCCAATCATCTGGGCGATATCTCATCACTCGCAGCAACAACTGGCTCATTCGTCGGTACGCTAAGCAGCGCCTCAACCATCATGAATAAGCGATACATCAACGGTCATCACATCCTGGCTGGTTTCTATCAGTGGCTCAATCCTCTGGTACCGTCCGGTACATCCTAGAAATCTCACAGCAGCGATCTGTCAAACGCCCATAGTGCGGAAACACAAAATACGAAGCCTCAATGCAACCGTATGTCTCTGGAATCACGCCCCAGTCAGCCCTCGTCCCCGACGAGCTCATGCTGACAACTCGAGCCGTAGCTCACTCTGCCCGTGCAATCGCGGCAGCAAAACCATAACCAGTATTGATGAAGATAGATCATAGGAAGGAATATGACACAATGCAAGGAAATGTACAACCTAAGGTTTCTTAAGCGGAGTGGCGTGTCGTAAGTATGCCGCGGAACATACCCACGGTACGTCACTCTACTTTAGTCACCTATTCCATCAACCAAGGGTCATCCTACACGACGAAAGTTCGGGTCTAATACCCCCTCGACCAAGTCTAAGT
Source organism: Agapanthus africanus (assembly GCA_030015575.1). NCBI lineage: Eukaryota > Viridiplantae > Streptophyta > Magnoliopsida > Asparagales > Amaryllidaceae > Agapanthus > Agapanthus africanus. The sequence continues at coordinate 666,643,796 of CM057341.1, read as the reverse complement.
TCCGTAAGGTCAAGCCTAAGTTCCTTATATAGATAACGCCCTAGGCTCCACATTGTCAAACTTAGACTCGAACCAAGGTCAACCTAGCGCTCTGATACCAACTTTGTCACGACCCGAAAGAGCACGTGACGGGCCCTTGAACCATATGAAGTCTATAGGACCCCATCTGATCCAAGTAAGCCAAAAGCCCAACAATCTAAAACCATTTTAAGAGTAAATAAGGAAAACTGTTTTTGAAAAGTAAGGAAATCATGTTTGGAAATCAAAGTTTTTAAATAACTAAGCCGAATATGCATTTTTTAAAATGTGTAACCTTTCCTGAAAATTTCGGCAGAGTTTCCTTTGTAAAAACTGGCCCCGAATGGGGTACAACAAGAATAATATATATGAAATGATAAAAGGCATCCCCAAGCGGGAGCTAGCTCTTCGTCCATCGACGGTCACAACCACGCAAGCAATAATAATATACAACGCCAAAGGGCGAGGATCAAAACCCAAAAAAAAAGAAACTCAAACAGCCAGAAAACCGTAATACTACTAGCGCGACTCTAAGGTCGAAATAAAACAACACTGTTTTCTAAGTCTGAAACAATATACAAGTTTTGGTTGATGGAAATTCTAGATACAATAAATGATACATGAACAATGGCGGTTCTGATACAAAAGAACCCACCTATCCAAGCAAGTCACCCATAAGGAAGCAGTGTGCCAGAAATGCCGCTATGGAATCTGTACGGCAAAACCCTGCAAGGACTGGGGCACAACGGGGGTGAGTTGCCAACTCGTGAATAGAAAATATCTACAAGCAGATATCGAATGCATGACCCATCCTAGGACAATACGATCAGATATAAATAAATCTCAATATGAATAAAGCTGAAGCATGCTAAACTGGCAATGTAATCTCTACATGAGTGTAATGCCAAGTGCTTGTGCTAGTGCCTCAGGTAATAGCATGTCATGAATATGAGGTATGATCAATGTAATCAAATCTGCACACACGTGGATCCCGTCCACTCGTCACCCAATGACAATAACCATCATGCAAGTAAATATCATGAAACCTGTGCATGGAAATATGAGGATATAACCCACCCGTGTCCCTCGCGACACGTCAAAATCATGGAACCGGAGAGCCCAGCATCGGCACTCGAAAACATCATGAAAACTGTGCCCAGCATCGGCACGTAAATCCTCATATATCGGGCTCCGTCAGTCCGGATCGGCCCGCGGGCTCTGTCTGCGGTATCGGCCCTCGGCCCCGGCAGGACACCCAAATCTATCCATCGACTCTGGTCAGTATCCTCCGGATAACCGCCAGGTCCAACCAATCACCGGTAGGTACTCGCCCGCCTCCAGGCTCAATCGGCAAAGCTCATCGATCATCTTGCCGAGGGGAACCATACCGGGTCCACCATGTACCCGCAATCGGCTCATCCACTCCTCGATTCGGGTTTCACATGTCGCTCTCAGCACCGAGAAAACACATGGTGGACGCACTGAAATATCATATCAAGGGTAACCGGGTTTTTAAAGCAATGACATATTCTCTTTTGAAACACTCTCGGTTCCCAAATCCAGAAATATCATAGAAACAACATATCTCAATGCGTATAATCAAAAGCATGAAGTATGCGACATGTAAAGGAAGGTATGCATATCATCATGTCATGCAAGGATCATTTACTGAATGCAATAGTACTACAGTGTAGTGACATGGCAATTATCGATGATGAGTGTGTGAGCCGGCAACAAGTGTACGTGGAACATATGCATCATCGATAATGGTGCTGGTGTCCTAGCAGCATGACTGAAATATAACCACAGTACAAGCGATGCAATGCAAATAGCATGAATATGCGGAATCGAATAATCAACGCAAAAGTAAAGAATCTACACCAATCTGTACAAGTCATGCAGGGGTGCCATTTGAAATAAGACGAATCAGGGCTTTTGGAAAAACAAGGGCTACGGTGTTTTAAGAAAAGATACATCATTTGAAAATATCCGTATGACCCTTCTGCCTATCTTTAAAATATCCCCGATTCGTTAGTTTGAAATAGGTATGACTCGGTCCAGTCTAATGTCTACTAAGTAATCTAGACAGGAGTGGTAAGAAACCACCTAATCTGAGTCAATATATATAGATATGATAGTCGGTGATCCCGCCTCAATAACATATCGTAAGATATCCTCGAGTCATGAGTGCGGATCTATCATCAATATCGGCTCGTACGGTAGATCGTCGTACGGCATCCCAATAGCTGGGTAGGGGTCAATATCACAGTACCTCATCACATATCAGGTATCACTATCATCAGATCGCATAATCTGGGGTACTACTCTAAGTCTAGTACAAATCGATACCATCTATAAAAATATGAATGCGGGTAAAGCACATGTCCAAAGGCCCGCTAAAACTATCATATCGCACCTCAAAGACAAGCTATGTCACATCGCCGATCTCACGGCCTCACATCAAGTATCATCTCAAACCACGTATCATCCTCAAATCCCGTATATAAACACATAGTCCCATACCCATGTGTAGATATACGCACCATCATATGCACTCTAATAAATAAAAGAATGAATGCAAGTATGTGTGTAAATGTATGTGTGAGTGCAACCACTACTCTAGGGTTCGCACTATACTAAACCAATATATTCTTATCATCAAAATATCATTATTACCATCAATAACCCTAAACAACACATAATAAATATTCGTGTGTATACGTATTCGTATACATCACCACGGACTGCGGGGGTGCTATACGCCATCCACCCGACTTCTCCCCGTAGATATAAATCTACTCACATTGCTTCTCGTGTGCCAAAGCCGATGTCGCTATCTTCACCTCCTTTGCCTCAACATCACGCGGGGTACCTACAAGTATATCACAATGCTAAAGCACATGAAAATCACATCGGAAACCAAAATAGCACACGCTACCCGCATAGGTAAAAACCTATCGACTCACATGTAAACACAATCAAAATCCACTTGTCGTTGACGTCCAAACGCCACCCGACAGGAATGAATCACCAAATACCAAAATCCATGCTAAAACAAGTCCCAAATTATACACCAACATAGGAAAATCAACCCAGATTTCACCCTAGATGGAATCAGTCAAAACTAGACATACTCAGGGTCAAAACTAGAGGAAATGGGGGCATGCACAGAAAACGAGGCAATTCCTTAAAATACCTTATTTTAGAATTTTCCATAATTTTTCCCCATTTATCTGTATTTAATTATACCAGAAAATTAAAATATTCATTAAAATAATATTAAATTATAAAATTTTCCAAAAATCATATTTTATTATTTTGAAGACGTTACAGGTGACCTAGATAACAGAATGGCTGTCAGAGTCATAGTTTTCCCTCTTTTGAGGGGTAGTATGTTGGACAGGTGGTCCAAGCGGATACTGTAGAAGGCATGGCATGATTAAATTCAGTGGATGATATAGTTTAAGAAGTTTGTTGGATTTGAAGTTCAATTGTGAACTGGGTCCCATCAGATATCCAGACAAATTCTAAGACAAGTATTACTCATTTCGGGAGATAGTCTTTCTCCGCGAAGTTGAGATATAGAGAGAGATAAATATAGAAACAATGGAGCGGATTCACTCACTGAGACTATTTATCGAACGCAATAGTGTCACAAACGAGCTTTGTGAGACTGATTAGTAGAGAAGTTGGGTGTTCGGTATCACACGGGCTGTGAGTATACGACACCGCAATTATTATCCTTAAGTGTAAGTGGGGGATTATTGGCTATAGTGCCCTCAAGGCAATTATTGTAATCACTGGCATGTGATTATGATGATTGAGGGAGGACCTATACGGATAGAACAGTCTTACTCAAAATGATAGTATGCTATCTGATTTGTCTTTATCATCATGTTCATGCATTATTTGGTATTACAGATCACTATTAATGTTGATAGAGCCCATAGGATTCTTGCTTGACTACCAGCATTATGATGGCGATCATATACGTGAGAGCATGGTGGTTTATAAGCACATCCTTAAATGTCCCTAGTCGAGGGAGTATCGAGAATGGGCATTGATACTCCAGAGTAGACTAGTGTGTACTTATCGAGACCCCGACGAGGGACGGTGGCCGGTCTCACAAGCTATTGGTGTCTGTTTGTCACCTAAGATAGTATGCAGGTGCTTACTGGGTTATGAGTACACTACACGGACTCGCCGGGAATATGCTGGTTGGTACTATACCTATTGTCAGGTAGCAGTTCCCAGGTGACATGTATATAGGTTAGTCTGTCGACCTGAGATCGTCATTTGTCTCGTGTGAGTTTCCACTGTGCTTTGATTACTACCTTACCCCGGCTCAAAGGAGTCGTGCAAACAGGTTTTAGTTGGGTACAGTCCTGAGCCACATGGAGGTAGTGAGCGGATCGTCGGGGATTCGTCTCTCCCGATATTAGGGGTTGATGTCGCACAGTGCACAGGTGTCCATCACCAGAAATCCTTAGCTAAGATAGTCGAGAATTGCTGATTTGGATCGGAAGTTTATCAGTTGGTGTTGGGCTTCATACCGACATGAAATATCGCTTTATTAGGGGTCTAACTTTATCAACCCCCCTAGACTCGATATGTGATACTCTTAGACGAACAAATCGGACTGGACGGATATTGTCACGGACAAGCTCAGTAGGGGTTCGGATGAGTTTGCTCATCAGCCTTCCTTTCGCTCAATACCTGAGTAGCAGTTACGTACAGCTAGTGCCGCTGACGTTTTTGTGGTTAAACCCACTGCCAACGTATTGACGAGTCTTTAGAGTCCCACACAGAGAGTTTTCCTTCTTCGGGCGAAACAATGTAGAGGCTGTATGGTCTTAAGGCAGGGTTCGATCATATACATGCACTTGTGCACGTATCATAATTCAGACGGATAATACTATTGGGCTTTGGTTTAAGCTGGATTCTAGTATTATATTGTTGGATTATTTTCGTATCATTGTATTTGTATTTTGTCGGAATACGGAAATGGGTATGTATATACGGATGGGGGGTATTCTTGTAATTCATTACAAGGTGCTTCTAGATGAAGACACCTCATTATGTTTAATAACCATTTGGTTAAATGGTTATTTGAGATGGAGGATGAGGGGTCCTTGGCTTTAATTGATTGCATGGCTTACTTGGTGACTCATGGGGTGACTCATGGTCACTATTCTAGCATGCTTGATATTTAGTTTGTGTTGTAAGATATTTTGGAGACTTAAGATATTTTGGGGACTAGAGATATTATTGTGGCTTCATAATAGCTCACAACACTTTACCATTTTTCTAGAGTTGCTTCACACTCTCATCCTCAAGCTTCTTCTTTTACCTCCACCTTTCAAGTCTCATGTGTTGAGAAACCTAGGGTGTTTGGAGACAAATTAACCCATCATTAGATTCTATATCCTCTAGGCTATCTAGTTTAGCGAATTAGGTACCCTACTTATCTCGGCTATGAGGTTGGAGCTCGAAATACAAATTCTCAGGTGGATCATCTTCGATGGAGGGAGATCGGAGATCAAGCTTGATCATGGAGGCCTCTAGGAGCTTGGGATGATGGTTAAAAACCGAAGGACACGAATCATTCGTTATAACCATTCTTAACTCTCTTTATGTTTGCTACCTTAGGGTTAATGGTCGATCCGTAGCATCGGGTTGTTCTAGCGCCAGTTTGTAAAATTTTTGTTCCACAATCGGCCATGGTTTGATGGCTAGGGCGCTGGAATAACCCAACACCTAGTTCTCCAATTAATGAAAAAATGATCCAAGATCTTCAAAATAGAAATCTTAATTATCATCATGACCAAAATGTCATTAACAAAAATTAACATCTCTATAAACAAGAAGTTGGCATCTCACGTGAAACACACGTGAGCAAAATTGGTGCTCAGCACTATTATAGTACCTCATGTGTTTCTCATGTGAGCGCCTAAAACAAACAAAATAAGAATTAAAGCGCCTCACGTACTTCTCATGTGAGTGTCCAAAAAAACAAAGAAAAAAACTCATTTGGGCAGTCACCAAATAAAGCAGCCCAACACCCCAAAAATAAAGTAGTCATGTGAAATACATGTGAAACACTCTTGGAAACATGAAATCTGGCTCTTCACATGCTTCACACGTGAGCACCAGAGATCTAGCCAAGTGCTTAGGACTTCTGTAAAAAGGGGGGTGAATAAACAAAACCCGAAATCAATACTTAGCATACACGTGCTTCCCACGTGAGTGCCATGCAAAGTGCTTAGCACTCTATATTCATTAAAAATAATTAAGTGCTTAGCACTGATTGGGCAGCACCCATATATGAGCGCCTCACATGTTTCACACATGAGCGCCAGAGAAAATTAGTGCTTAGCACTATAGTAGCGCCTCACGTGAAAAACACGTGAGCGCCAGAAAAGATTATTGCTCAGCACTATTCCAGCACCCCACATGAAACACACATGAGCACTATATATATTAGTGCTTCGCACTGCTGGGTTGTATAAAAACCCAATCTCAGCCCCAAATTGGCTAAGTTTCTTAAGATTAAACCTTTTTGATTTTAAATCAACCGAGCCCATATTGCTCATGATTTCCAAACTGATCTTAGTCTCAGACATGACTAATGACCTCTCATTGATGATGTCCAAAATGATATTCATCCTATATTTCCTAAGGTAATCTTAGTTTCAATTATGACTAACGATTCTTAGGTCCACCACAACCCATTTTTCCCTCAAATATGGGATTTGGTTCAAGGGTACATCTTTCCACACCTCTGATTTATGTCGTTATAATTCCCCAACGTCTTCAGAAAGGTGGCGGGTCTCGACAACCAACAGCTCCTTTCATCACACATTGATGCACTTCAAAATTGACGTGCACACCTCAAATCGGATCGAGTCCCAAATTGGACGCATTCCATGTTAGAATCGTTCACTCCGTCACGTAACAAATACACGTGAACGCAAGATGAATGCTGGACCGAAATGCCCTTAAACTAATATTCGTCCCCAAAACGGGAATGTTGGATCAAAATATCTCTAAATTAATATTCGCCTCAAACATGGCGATAATGGATCAAAATAGCCTTAAACTAATATCCGTCCCCAAAACGGGAATGTTGGGCCGAGATGTCCCTAAACTAATATTCGCCTCAAACATAGCGATAATGGACCGAAATATCCTTAAACTAATATTCGTCCCCAAAACGGGAATGTTGGACCGAAATATCTCTAAACTAATATTCACCTCAAACATGGTGATAATGGACCGTGATGTCCTTAAACTAAAATAATTGGGCCCAAACGCTCATATGTTTAAATCGATCTTAATCTCAAACCAAATTAACAGTCCTTAAATAAATAAAACCCAAATCTAAAATATACGAATTTGGACTAATCCACGTCCTACGGGCGACGACATAAAATAGTCTCCATATACAATCCACGGACAACCAAAATAAAACAAAATACACATGATACGAAGTGAACTGCTGGAGAAGGAGAATATGATTATCGCAATATGGTAACGTAATTAACTGCAGGGGCTTGCGCCTACAGGGAAGAGCGCCCCCACAATAAAAAAAACCCTCATAAAATGAGGGGGAATCTGATATAGTCTGCTACAACGGTCGCATCTGTCCAAACCTCCGATATATGGTGTCATAAATCAACTTGGTATTTTCGGAGAGGTGGATGGAGAAGTACAAATAGCATCAGCCCCCAAAATTCAGGTAAGATGATCAATCCTAGTTCGTCCCTATTTTCGGCGGTAAACAGGTTCAAATTATCGGGATATTAGGGTCTGAAGTATACCACCTCTAAATCCGTTATGCGATACTCTTAGATGAAGAGATCGGACTTGTAACGTTTTAAAAATCGTTTAGGAGAATTTTCCGATAATTAGTAAAATAATTTGTGTTTTCCATAAAAACCAAGATATAATTATTTTGCCACATAGACTTAAATACACTTATTTTAACTATGTAATTTCTAGTATTTGGTATTTATTTAGTCACTTATAAATTGTTAGTTTACTTAAATATTTTTTCTTAATTAATTATTTTAACTATTATTATAAGCTTTCATTTATACATTTAATTAGTGAAAATTACAAATTTGAATGGGTTAATTATATAATTGTGAACCATGACAACTTAGAATCAAGTTTGTAACATGCTCTTCTCTTCTCAATTTGTCTCCAAGTTTCTACTGATTTCTAGGATAAATTAAATTAGAAATAAATTAAAAATAAGTTAATTATTGAAAAGAATTAATAGATGTAATAATGGGGGGTTTCTTAACATGGAAATTTCTACACACCTCACTCTCTCTCCTCTCCCTAGAACTGGCCGAGCCTCACCTAGCAGCCATCCCCATTTCACCACTTCATTTTCCCTTCAAAAATCCTCACTTTTTCATCAAAAATCAACACAAAAGCTTACTAATTCCTCATTAAACCCTTACCCAATTTACTTTGGCCTAAACTAGCTTAGATCTAGGAGCAAGGAGGCATCTAGGGAGGCTATGTTGCAAGTTTGATCTCAAACTTGTTGAGGTATAATCCTAACCCATTGGTTAATTGTTGATTAATTTCTTCAATCTAATCTAATTAAGTATTTAATTATGGTTTTAATGTCAAGATTTAAATTTTAAAGAGAAGGGTTTGAGATTTAATTAAAGTTTATATAACTTGATTATCTTTACAATGTATGGTTTAACATATTAAGGCATGCAAAATCTAACCTAGTTGTTAACTTTACAAATTGTTGCTCCTAAATTGTCCAAATTATATAATTTGCAAACTAGATTTTAGGATTAAAGAAAATATGTGAGATTAAAATATAGTTAATATTTATGTGACCTAATTAAGATATTATGTGAATATTGTGGCCACTAGATTTTATAAAACATCTAGAATTTGCACTAGAACGATTAATGGTCGCTTACTAGGTTTTCGGAATAAATCGATTTGAATTAAAGTTGAGGTTTTGATGATATGCCACCTATTTCATATAATATCTAGTGTATTGTGAGTGCGCGATTGGTGCAATTGGATTATAGATTTGGGGATTTTCACGTATAGCGACCCTAGTTGTAGTTTGTGACAATGTCGCGAGCACGTTTTGTGCACCAAGTGTGTGCACGTCTTGTTGTGCGCGTGGGTTGACTTGTGTCGTTTGTGTCTACGACTAATCATATATCTATCCTCTGATTTACTTATGTGCGATTCTAGGATTGGGTGCAAAGGCGTCGGACGTGGCACGGAAAGATAAAGCTGAGATCGTATCAGATTTGCCGAGGAGTCCCGGCGAGTAGATGTATACATCTATGGGGGGATCGTCTGGATGGCGCGAGGCGTCCGATAGTTTAGGATTATTTGTAGTACTTGCATTTATATGCGTAGTTACCTAATTATACATTTCATTGCATCACACCATTATATATATATATATATGTATGTGACATCATCTTATAGAACACTTGCACCATTACCATTGGTTCATGCTGCACGTGCACTATTCATGCGAACACACATGCCTTTGGTATTTGCTATGCCACGAACACTTTAGAACTTGCTAGATCAGTATCAAAAACAATTGCATCATACATGATACGTAAACTGATAGTTGTATTTTCCATTTCATCAAGATTGGTACGAAGGATTGTTAGTCGTATATATACCTTATTTCATCATCATTCATACATAGTTTTCTAGTCATAAATTGCATTTTATATCATGGATATCATATACATTATTATTTTCCTACATATTTATGTATTGTGATTCTTTTCGAGAATTTTAGTATTTATGAGATTTTGGATTTTTAGGAAAACAGCAAGAATTTTATAAACCTATTATCGTTTTAAAAATAGAAATTTGCAGTTTTCTCATGCTATGATGTGTGTGGCGTCCACCATGTGTTTTCTCGGTTCTTTTGTAGTATCACATACCCGATTCGAGGAAGGGGATGCACTATCTGCGGGTACATGATGGACCCGGTACGGTACCTCGGGGTAAGAAGATCGTAGAGATGGCGTTGAGCCTGGCAGGGAGCACTACCGACTGGTGATGTCTAATGCGGCGGATATCCGGAGGATACCGACCGTAACCGTGAGATTTGATGATTTGGGCCGATCCGGACTGCCGGAGCCCGAGATATTGAGATATTGAGATTTGAGATACAGAGATATTGAGATATCAAGATATCGAGATATACATATTTTGTGTCGATACTTGACACAGATTTCTGTTGATTTCATTGATGTTCCCTCAGCTATTTCACAGGAGCTTTTCTAAGATGAAAATAAAGATTTTCTCATACCAAACATACTCAGATTTCATATTGATTATGCATTCATGTTGCATACATACAAGTGCATCGCATCATATCGGTATATGTGTAGTTTGTGACGCATTTGCGTGCATACTTACGATAGCCTTATTAGATATTACTTACTACTCACGAGTTGGCAACTCACCCCCGTTGTGCCATAGTATCTTGCAGGTCTGACCCGTCAGCACAGTAGCGATGGGTGTACCTTCTATTCCGCTTCGTTTACTTCGGCTTGCATCTTGCTCATAGGTGGGTTTTTGGAGGATTTTCTTTTGCTCCCACCGTGTATTTTATTTATATCTAGTATACTCCATCTACCCTTCGTGCATTGGGCTTAGATGGTGTTAGTTATATGTATGCCCTAGAGGCCATTACTGTACATACGATGTATATTGTAGTGGATGCTTGGACATATATAGGGAGGACTTTCTTGCTCGACATGATAGTACGCTATCTGGTTACCCTTTATCTTAACATGTACTCTGATTGTCTCTATGTTACATGTTGATAAAGCCTTTAGGATATGTACTCGACTACTGGGACCATGATGAGATCATACTAGTGGGGCCACGGTAGTCGACGAGTACATCCTATAACTGTTCCTAGTCGAGGGTGTATCGAGACAGGGCATCGATGCACCAGAGTAGACTGGCATATACGCATCTTGACCCATATGATGGGCGATGGATGATCCCATATCCATCAGTGTTTGACATCAAGGATGGTGTACGGGTGCTCAGTGGAGACTGGGTACACTGGACGGACTCGCCGAGAACTCCCAGATGGTATTATACATCACGTCAGATGGCAGTTCTCCGGTGACACCGGTACAGAGTAGTCTGTTGACCCGAGATCGTCATAGAGTCTTGTGTGATTCCCACTGTGCTTTGATTTCCATCATACCACGTCCAAGAGGGCGTGCAAAAAGGTGGATTTTGGGTACAGTCCCGAATCACATGGAGGCAATGAGCGATAGGAGGGGATTCGTCTCTCCCGGTATAGGGAGTTGATGTTGTGCTGTGTTCGATTGGCTATAACCAGAAATCCCTGGCCAGGGTTGCTGAGATTTACTGGTAAGTGTTATCAGTAGTTTCTCGAACTGTTATAGACCTCATATCGACACGACTTATTGAGCTACTGGGGTCTGACGTTTACCAACCCTAGGCGAGATATGCGACATATCAGACGACGAGACCGGACTGTACGGGAGTGTTACTGATTGGATTCACAGGAGAATGTACAGGCTTGCTTGTTGATCTTCTGAGTGCTCAATACCTGGGTGGCTGTTACGTTTAGCTGACCGCTTGCAGTTTGTGGGTGTTTGATATGATCATCACTTACTTCCTGTAAGTCGATGTTCAACAACCCAATACTTATGGGGAGGCGGAAATATGAATAACAATCTTGTTCAATGATTAAACATCGAATAACCGTATGAATCGTTTGCTAAACAAGTTTTAACAAAAGCTATAGAGTTCTAAACTACTATGTTAAGAGATTATACCAAACGGTTCTAGTCATTCGTCTTAATGTTATCTACGGCCTCTTTGGATCTCCACGTCCTCTTCGGCTTTCTTCCGTGATAGACGATCCACCCGAGAACCCTAATCCAAGCTATAACCTCTAAACTTGAGGTTACTTAGTTTCTCTAGTTGCTAAATAGGGTAGCTAAGGTGATGTAGAGATAGGTTATGGAGTAATTAGTCTTTCCTAATCCTTGTTCTCAACTCATGAGGGTAGGATTAGGTTTGGTGAAGGAGAGAACTTGAAGAGAGAGAGTGAGAAGATGATAATGATAATAATAATAATAATAATGAAATAGCTTCTCACTTGATATATGAAACATAATGAATAAAAAGAAATGAATAATATGAGATTATTCATCATGTTTCATTAATGCAAGTGGGTGATTCATTATGTGAGTCATTAAGCATTTAATAATGCATTAATGACATGATGAATCACTCACAATGAGTCACTAAATCATTAAATGAAAATGCCACCTCTCCCTCCATGTCACATCCTTCTAGAAGCTTCTCGGAAAATTACGAGAACGCCCCTCTCATCCGTGAAAACACGGAAAAACTTTAGACTGTATAAATCCAATAACCTGATACTAGAATCTGGCTTAAACCAAAGCCGGCTAGTAAAAACTGTCCGAATGTCGTACGTGCGTTCAAACACGTATGCGTCCGAACCTTTGTCTTAAAACCATACGACCTCTATATCTTTTCGCCTGGGTTTGGGAAATCTCTATGTGGGACTCTAAAGACTCAACTACTACACTGGCAGTAGGTTTAACCACAGACCGCAAGCGGCACTAGCTGTACGTAACGGTCCCCAGGTAGTTGTCGATAAAAAAGCTGATGAGATAACCCATCTGAAATCCTACGGAGCCTGTCTGTGACAATATCCGCGCAGTCCGGTCAGTTCGTCTAAGACTATCGCATGTATGGTCTAGGGAGGTGGTGGACGTCAAACCCCTAATAACCGTACAAGTCGTGTCGGTATGGTTCAAGACCACCCGAGAATCTACTGATCATTCCATCAGTAATTCTCAATCAGCCCTGGCCAGGGACTTATGGTAATGACCAACCGACCACAGTGCGATATCAACTCCCTATACCGGGAGAGACGAATCCCTAACAGTCGCTCACTGCCTCCACGTGGCTCGGGACCGTGCCCAACTGAAACCTGTTTGCACGACTCCTTTGAGCCGTGGTAGGGTAATAATAAAGCACAGTGGGAACTCACACGAGACAAATGATGACCTTAAGTCAACGGACTATCTGCACACATGTCACCTGAGAACTGCTATCTGACGTTAGGTATAATACCATCCAGTCAGTTCTCGGCGAGTGCTGTCCGGTGTACTCACACCCAGTGTGCATCTGTATACAATCTTAGGTGAACACCACCAATGGTTGCGGGACCAATCCATTGCCCCTCGTCAGGGTCTAGATATGAATACACTAGTCTACTCCGGAGTATCGATACCCAATCTCGATACTCCTGCGACCAGGGACATCCAAGGGTGTGCCTATTGACTATCCAGCTCCCACTAGTATGACTGCCATCACAACGCCGGTAGTCAGACAAAACACCCTATGGGCTTTATCAACATATATATATAAATACCAAGTAAAAAATATCATACGTTAAGACCAAGTCAAACCAAATAGCGTACTATCATATCAAGCAAGACTGTCATGTACATACATATCCCAAGCATCCTATACAATGTAGGCCTCTAGGGCATATATATCCAACAATCTCCCACTTGCACTAAGTCCTATAATTGGCGCAATGAGTACCCACTGTCTCTACCAGATCCAGTTGCTTGCGTACCGCATGCCCAACATCTCAAATAGCCTCTCGAACTGTACTTGAGGAATGGCCTTGGTGAATGGATCTGCCGTATTGTCTTTTGTGTCCACTCTCCGTATCTCGATTTCCCGACGATCCACGATCTCCCTGATCAGGTGAAACCGCCTTAAGATATGCCTAGATTTCTGATGGGACCTTGGTTCCTTCGCTAAAGCTACAGCGCCATTGTTATCGTAATACAAAGGTATTGGATTGGCAATGGACGGAACCACCTGAAGTTCATAAATGAACTTCCTCATCCAGACAGCCTCTTTTGCGGCTTCACTGGCAGCTATATACTCGGCCTCCATAGTTGAGTCTGTGACGGTATCTTGTTTGGAACTCTTCCAACATACCGCCCCTCCATTGAGGGTAAACACAAAACCCGAAATGGATTTAGAATCATCCTTGTCACTTTGGAAGCCGGAGTCGGTAAAAGCCTCTACCTGGAGGTCCCCATTACCGTAAATCAAGAACATCTCCTTAGTCCTTCTTAGGTACTTGAGAATGTTCTTCACCGCTCTCCAATGTTTCTCACCTGGGTCATACTGATACCTGCTTACCACACTAAGTGCGTAAGCTACATCCGGTCTGGTACATAACATCGCATGCATTATTGATCCTATCGCCGAAGCGTAGGGTATAATGCCCATGCGAGCCCTCTCTTCATCAGTCTTTGGAGACATCTCCTTGGAGAAGGTGATTCCGTGACAAGCGGGCATATTGCCGCGCTTGGAATCTTCCATACTAAATCTCTTTAGTATAGTGTCTATATACCTGGACTGTGAAAGTCGCAATATTCTATTAGATCTATCTCGATAGATCTTAATGCCCAGAATGTATGATGCATCTCCCAAATCTTTCATGGAGAATTTCTGTGACAAGAAGAGCTTTACTGATTGTAGTATAGGGATATCATTCCCTATCAGTAGTATGTCGTCGACGTACAAAACGAGGAAGACTACTGCTCCTTCTACAATCTTCTTATAAATACATGGTTCATCTATATTTTTGATAAAGTCAAATTCCTTGACTGTTTCATCAAAGCAGATGTTCCAACTCCGCGATGCTTGTTTTAACCCATAAATGGATTTAAGCAATTTGCACACTCTTCCGCTGCTCCCACTGTCTAAGAAACCTTCTGGTTGATCCATGTAAACACTCTCTTCTAGATGTCCATTTAGAAAAGTTGTTTTTACATCCATTTGCCAGATTTCATAGTCATGGAAGGCAGCAATGGCAAGCATTATCCGAATGGATTTAAGCATAGCTACTGGTGAAAAAGTTTCATCATAGTCCAATCCTGGTCTTTGACGAAAACCTTTTGCTACTAGTCTAGCTTTGTAGGTTTCCACTTGTCCAAATGTACCAATCTTCTTTTTGAAGATCCATTTGCACCCAACTGGTTTTATCCTAGGAGGAGCAACTTCTAAAGTCCATACTTTATTGGTGTACATGGATTCCATTTCGGATCTCATTGCATCCAGCCACTTCACTGAGTCGCTACTCGTGATAGCCTGCTGAAAACTAGTAGGCTCATCATCATCGATGATGCAATCCTCTCGATCCCCATCAAGAAGAAAACCATAGTATCTTTCAGGAGAATGAAAAAGCCTACTAGATCTGCGGAGTGGCGTTGGTTCTTCATGTTCTATTGAAATCTGAGATTCTTCTAAGTCTTCGGTTGCAGTTTGAGGTTCTGGAATTTCTTCCAGTTCTACCGCGCTCCCACTAATTTCTTTTGCAAGAAATTCGCTTTCTAAGAAGACAATGTGACGAGCGATAAACACCTTTTGTTCTTCAGTGTGGTAGACCATGTACCCCCTTGAATGCTTGGGGTATCCTACAAACTTGCATAAAACCGATCGTGCGTCGAGCTTGTCCGGATTATGCTTTTTAACATATACCAGACACCCCCATATCTTGATATACTTGAGATATGGTCTCTTCCTACACCACATTTCATATGGAGTGGTAGGTACAGACTTAGTTGGAACTCTATTCAATAGGTATGCGGCTGATTCTAGAGCAAATCCCCAGAAGGAAAGTGGCAACTTAGCACTACTCATCATTGAACGCACCATATCTAATAGAGTGCGATTCCTTCTTTCTAATACACCATTATGCTGAGGTGTATAAGGTGGAGTAAGCTGAGAGAGAATTCCATTCGCTTTTAAGTGTTCAAGGAAACTGGTACTTAAGTATTCTCCACCTCGATCAGATCGAAGTGTCTTGATGCTTTTACCAGTTTGTTTCTCTACTTCATTTTTATACTCCTTAAACTTCTCAAAAGCCTCGGATTTATGCTTCATTAAGAACACATGTCCATACCTAGAGAAGTCATCAGTAAAAGTGATGAAGTAGGAGTGACCACTTCGTGCATGTATAGACATCGGACCACATACATCACTGTGTACTAGTCCCAAGAGTTCAGTGGCTCTTTCTCCGTGTCCGGTGAACGGAGATTTGGTCATTTTTCCTTTGATACATGATTGACAAGTTGCATATGATAAATATTCAAACGGATCTAGATATCCATCTTTATGTAACTTAGTCAATCTTGTTTCATTTATATGACCAAGTCTATAATGCCATAGGAAGGCTTGATTCGAATCTGGAGGCTTTCTTTTACGCGTGTTTTGAATATTGAAAATTTGAGGTTGATTAAGTATGTATATACCGTTTTCCAGTGTGCCAAAACCAATCATTTCTTGATTTAGGAGAATGTTCATGACATTTCTTTCAAGCACAAAATTATATCCTTTATTAGACAACAAAGATACTGATATAATATTACACAACATACTGGGAATAAAAAAACAGCTGTACAATACCAAAATGTGTCCACTATTCAACCCTAAGTGATATTCCCCTATTGCAACTGCATCTACATGCATTCCATTGCCCATCCGGAGAGTCATATCACCTGCCCCCAGTACTCTACTATTTCTCAGATCCTACAAAGAATTACAGATGTGAGAACCAGAACCGGTATCAAGTACCCATGAAGTAGAGTTTACTGAAAGACAATTTTCGATTACGAACACACCTGAAGCAGAAGCAATAGCTTGCTTCATGTCTTTGGCTTTAAAGGCCATACAGTCCTTCTTCCAGTGCCCTTGCTTGTGACAATAGAAGCACTCGTTCTTTTCTGCCTTCACCCTTCCTGCCTTGTTCGTTCCCTGCACCTTCTTGACCCCACCCTTCGGTTTGGTGGCTTTCATCTTCTTCTTCCCTTAAGCTTTCGCTTTAGATTTAGAAGAAGATGATTGGCCAACATACAGAACGGGGGTCTTCTTCTTTTTTAAGGAGGTCTCTGCTACCCTCAACATATTGAGGAGCTTTAGAAGATCCGCTTCCATTTCGTGCATGTTGAAGTTCGGCACGAATTGAGAGAAGGTGTGGGGAAGGGACTGCAAAATCAAGTCGATATACAAATCATTCTCTAGCACGCATCCCAGGTTTGCGAGTTCCTCAATGAGGGTGATCATTTTGAGGACGTGCTCTCCAACAGGCGATCCTAGAGCTAACCTCATCTGGAAGAGTTTCCTTGAGGTTTCGTACCTCGCGATACGGGAGTGTTCACCATACAATTCCTTGCAATGGAGGAATATGGATATAATATCCATACTCTCGTGCTGTTTCTGGAGTTCATTATTCATGGACACCAGCACGATATACTTAGCTCGCTCACAGTCTAGATCCCAGGTTTTACGAACTTCCTTGTCCGCAACTGAGGAATCTGGTTCTGGGATAAGGGGAGGAACAGCGGTGGTAACATATGCAACTTTGTCATAAGTCAGCGCAATATTGACGTTCCTTAGCCAATCTTTATAGTTCTGCCCGGTCAGTATATTCTTTTCAAGTAATAGTTTTAGTCCAGTCATGGTAGCTGCCAGAGAGAGAGAGAAAAGAAAACACTCAGCATATGCTCTTGCAAGTTTAGATTGGTTATTATTTTATCTAAATAGGATGGCTCCCACTGTTTCCTCAAATCCTTCTTCAAAACCTAAAAGAAGAACTAGTCAGGATTTAATCACACGTTACAATTCTTGCTTAACCTTTCAGCCAGGCTGGTGTTGGTACTTCGAGGGAGGTTTTCCAACGCTTTCGTGAAGTTCCTTAATTAAAGAACCTCTTTTCCCTGGAGGCGTAGCCCCTCTAACACCTTTCTAGGCACCTACTTGGTTTATAGCATTGATTGTTAAGTGAGAGAAATTCCCGAGAGTAATCCTACTCATCAGTGGGATCGAGATCCAACTATCATTGCATGATGCCCTAGATGGAAGCCACTCTAGTCACCACACTCCAGAAGGTAAGCTAAATCTGCAAGTTTCCTTTATGTTTGAAACTCCCGATGTGATTTTTACCCCAAGCTCTTATAGACCTTGACGTAGGCCAACAAGTCATAAGACGCAAGTCAAGTTCTACCCGTCGTTGTCCTGATTAATTTAAATACATCGTACAAGCCCTTGACGTAGGCCAACAAGGTGTACGTCTGTATTAAACTAATGCATCTATCTATGCAACAAATAGGCACACACACTGCTACCGTTCACTATGCCTTGACGTAGGCCAACAAGCATAGCATGAATACGATGTGCTGTCTATTTGAAACGACGGAGGGTTACGGCTGGTTTTGGGCAAAAAACCGTTAACGTAGTGAACTTGATTTGATCGAAGGAACTAAGATAGCTTTTATTAAAAGGAGTGGTTTAAGCTCCGCATTTAAAATTTGCTTTTTCAAGAAAACCGAGTGGTTTTTAGAAATTGTTCCAACGATTCAGTTTAGGTTTTATTTTCTTTGCATTAATAATAATGCATCCCATCTTTAACCTATCATTACAGATAACAACGAAAATACAACGTCCTCTTATGCCATCCGCATTCGCCACGGGGTCCCGTCATCACCCGTTAGGTTACTTAACTAACGACAGAGCGGGGGCTGGGTTAGCGCGGGTGTAAAACATAAGCGACGTCTAAATAGCTATCATATATAGATATTGTACATTCGTCAGACGCAATAATAGGCATTCCAGATCACAGATAAACAATATTGGATTTGCAAGCAATCCGCATTTCGTTTGAGCCTGCAATGAAAGACGGAGTACACAGTTGTGATGAATAGCCACTTTCCCACCCCAGACCCCTACGGGTACGGCAAACTACCCGCCAAGTACCAGAAGTGAAGCGGTCTGCCCCAGCACTTCAAAATACCCGGTAGTTTGTGCATCCCACCTTGGGTCCATCCTAGGAGCAAAAACAGTAAAAAGAAATAATACAACGGTGGCTACAACCGCAACCTGGATGTGCCCCGCAAAATAATATTACAACTTATTAGATTTACATCAAATGAATTAATACAAAAACCCATCACAAAACCCGGCCAAACACCACAACAGTCCAATACAGTTTATATACACAAACAGTTATATATAACATCACAGATATGTGCAACCCTCTGCCAACCGACATACTAGCAGTTAGGGGAGGTTTACGAACACATATAACATTTCACATATATAATCAAACAAGCAAATACCGTATAATTTCGATCGATTAAACACATTTAATTTTGCTCCAATACTTCTCTGTAAATCTGAAACCTGAGCAAAAATAAAAATTACCAGAAAACACCAAATATCACAGAGAAACAACACAAGAAACTTGGGATGATGAATCGTCTAAAGCACGGCGGAATCGCGGCGGATCGGTGGGATCGGCCGCGGTTCCGCGGCGCTATGGCCGATTCATGAGCCCAATTTTCTTGGGTGTTCTAATACATTCATTTAGGTCATTCTGAAGGTCCCTGAAAAATTTTTGGACCTCATTTAAAATTCGACAGAAAGTACATGATATCGGGGTTTTTCCGGTTTGTTTTTCCGTTTGAAATTCATACAAATTTGCAAGTATGTTAAATACTGTTTAGCTAGGCTCTGATACCACTGTAAGTCGATGTTCAACACCCCAATACTTATGGGGAGGCGGAAATATGAATAACAATCTTGTTCTATGATTAAACATCGAATAACCGTATGAATCGTTTGCTAAACAAGTTTTAACAAAAGCTATAGAGTTCTAAACTACTATGTTAAGAGATTATACCAAACGGTTCTAGTCCTTCGTCTTAATGTTATCTACGGCCTCTTTTGATCTCCACGTCCTCTTCGGATTTCTTCCGTGATAGACGATCCACCCGAGAACCCTAATCCAAGCTATAACCTCTAAACTTGAGGTTACTTAGTTTCTCTAGTTGCTAAATAGAGTAGCTAAGGTGATGTAGAGATAGGTTATAGAGTAATTAGTCTTTCCTAATCCTTGTTCTCAACTCATGAGGGTAAGATTAGGTTTGGTGAAGGAGAGAGAACTTGAAGAGAGAGAGTGAGAAGATGATAATGATAATAATAATAATAATGAAATAGCTTCTCACTTGATATATGAAACATAATGAATAAAAAGAAATGTTAATATGAGATTATTCATCATGTTTCATTAATGCAAGTGGGTGATTCATTATGTGAGTCATTAAGCATTTAATAATACATTAATGACATGATGAATCACTCACAATGAGTCACTAAATCATTAAATGAAAATGCCACCTCTCCCTCTATGTCACATCCTTCTAAAAGCTTCTCGGAAAATTACGAGAACGCCCCTCTCATCCGTGAAAACACAGAAAAACTTTAGACTGTATAAATCCAATAACCTGATACTAGAATCTGGCTTAAACCAAAGCCGGCTAGTAAAAACTGTCCGAATGTCGTACGTGCGTTCAAACACGTATGCGTCCGAACCTTTGACGTAAAACCATACGACCTCTATATCTTTTCGCCTGGGTTTGGGAAATCTCTATGTGGGACTCTAAAGACTCAACTACTACGCTGGCAGTGGGTTTAACCACAGACCGCAAGCGGCACTAGCTGTACGTAACGGTCCCCAGGTAGTTGTCGATAAGAAAGCTGATGAGATAACCCATCTGAAATCCTACTGAGCCTGTCTGTGACAATATCCGCGCAGTCCGGTCTGTTCGTCTAAGAGTATCGCATGTATGGTCTAGGGAGGTGGTGGACGTCAGACCCCTAATAACCGTACAAGTCGTGTCGGTATGGTTCAAGACCACCCGAGAATCTACTGATCATTCCATCAGTAATTCTCAATCAGCCCTGGCCAGGGACTTACGGTAATGACCAACCGACCACAGTACGATATCAACTCCCTATACCGGGAGAGACGAATCCCTAACAGTCGCTCACTGCCTCCACGTGGCTCGGGACCGTGCCCAACTGAAACCTATTTGCACGACTCTTTTGAGCCGTGGTAGGGTAATAATCAAAGCACAGTGGGAACTCACACGAGACAAATGATGACCTTAAGTCAACGGACTATCTGCACACATGTCACCTGAGAACTGCTATCTGACGTTAGGTATAATACTATCCAGTCAGTTCTCGGCGAGTCATGTCCGGTGTACTCATACCCAGTGAGCATCTGTATACAATCTTAGGTGAACACCACCAATGGTTGCGGGACCAATCCATTACCCCTCGTCAGGGTCTAGATATGTATACACTAGTCTACTCCGGAGTATCGATGCCCAATCTCGATACTCCTGCGACCAGGGACAACCAAGGGTGTGCCTATTGACTATCCAGCTCCCACTAGTATGACTGCCATCACAACGCCGGTAGTCAGACAAAACACCCTATGGGCTTTATCAACATATATATATATATAAATACCAAGTAAAAAATATCATACGTTAAGACAAAGTCAAACCAAATAGCGTACTATCATATCAAGCAAGACTGTCATGTACATACATATCCCAAGCATCCTATACAATGTAGGCCTCTAGGGCATATATATCCAACACTGCCAGCGTATTGACAATTCTTTAGAGTCCTACATAGAGGTTTCTTGGCTCAGGCAAAACGGAGTAGGAGCACATATGTGATATGTGCGGGACCGAGGATAATGCGGTATATGATACCGTATTGGATTCTCGCGATATGAGATATCGGCCGGGTATATGTGATATAGCCGGGTCATTGTATTAGTCGGTTATTTATGAAATAGCCGGATTATCGGATCAAGTGTTGATTCGATAATTTAATGTATAATAATATATATGATATATTAAATTACATTAACTAATATTAGCTCACTAAAAGATTCATTTTCTCACGGGATAATACATTGATATATATGCGATATATGTTAATTGTATTATTTTCTATTGTTACAAAATATATTGTATATGTGATATATAATATTGTAACATGTTAGGGTTACAAATTTAACAATGGATTAGGGTTTAAACTTGGTTAGGGTTTGGATTAGGGTTAGCTTTTGCATGAAGCTTCATGAAGTTTTGACTTTGTGATTGCTTGATATTTTTGTGAGATATTATGTTAACCCAATCCAAACCATTAACTATAGTTAACTCTCTACAAGGGTTAACTCTTTCATGCTTAACCCTTGGTTAGATTTGTAACCACTACAATAATTCATTGTTCATCACAAAAGGATTAAGTTATCATCTTCATTCATCTTCTTCAAGCTTGAGCTTCCTTTTGAAAAAGCTTTCTTTTGTGATGAAAATGAATGAGAAAAAGATTATAAATGAGATCAAAAATCCTACTTCATCATCCTCATCTATCCTTGCCATTTAGATTAGGGTGTTCACTTCATATTATGAGTGTTAGCTTGTGTTAACGAAACTTCAAGGTAGATCATCTTTGTATCGAAGATCGGAAGCAAAGGTTGCATCATTGTCTTCGTGAACCCTCTCGAGAGTCCGGAACACGATGATCGCAGCGAAGGAAACTCAACACGGAGCTTAAGAAGTAGAGGACCGGATCTACAAAGGTTGTAATCCCTCTCACTTAGTGTTAAAGAGTTTAACATGCATGTTTTCGCCTAAACCCTAGTTAAAAGATCCGGATTCGGGTTGTTCGGCACGGCTAAAATTTTAATCGGGCATGGTTGATGCCTCGTAGACCCTTGTGCCCGTGCCTAGCAACCCTACAGTGGTATCAGAGCCAAGCTAGAGCTTTAGGCGAAGTCTAGACGAAGTTTAAAGTCCGATCGAACCCGAATACCCCGATGTTTACCCTTCTCTATACATTTTTCAAAAATGTGGTTTTTTATGAATTAAAAATGCTCAGAAAAATAAGTAGGAAAAACTAAGAATTACTGTGAAGTACGGCCCTCTAATTCGCAAATATGTCCGCGGAACCGCGGCCCAAATTGTGGCTTAGTCCCTGGAATTTCATGTAATTATTCTTAGGTCCTTTCTTGTTTTTTTTTTCTGGGAATTTTTTAATTCCACTCAAGTGTTGAGTTTTCTAGGGTTGTATTGGGGACTCGTTAGTTCGATCGGATAATTTAACTTTGTTTAGTTTGTCCGGGTAATTTTCTTTAGAAACTGTTAAAAAGTTCGACCGGATATCAATAACTCACTTTTTCCCCAGTCAGAAATTTTTTCAAAAGTTGGATTTTTTTTCTCGAGTTTAAGAACGTTCTAAGTCGTGCAAGTAACGTGGTGGACCCTCTAGAAGACAACAAACCTTAACTCGATTATGTGACCGTCTTGAACTGCCTATAAACCTTAGGGTTTGGGGCAGTACGGCGTGGCACATGTGAGGCGTTGGCTTGACCCTTCTACGGCTGGACCATTGGTACTGTGGCATGTGATGGATATTTTTAAACTGATTTCAAGTGTTGAGATATATTGGGGAAATCTTGGGTGTTTGATTATTCGATCGGAAAGTTTAACATTGTCTATTTATCTGGAATGTGATACAATATTTGGAATCCACAGGTAGTTATGAGATAACTAATTTGAATGTTATAAATCTAGCAGTTCAGTTTCAGATGATTGGTTGCCAAAGAATTTTGATGTGATCAAAAGTCCGTCGCAATCACGTAGCGTACGCGGATACTCGCCGGGTAAACTTAACAGACAGCCACGCTCCATAGCCCCGACCAAGTGACTGTAGGAGAACCCCGTCGCCAAAAGCATCCGTTCGGGTGCTCACGGCAGCGGTGTTCCGCCTTAGTGAACTTCGTCGACGGCATCCGGGGGTGCGGCCGTCTACTAAAGTTTGCGACGAGCATTCGATCAGGATGTCGGGAATCTTGTTGAATTGCCCGACTTGATATTGAAAAGAGTTTTCGATAATGAGACTAAAATGCGGGGTTTATAATTGTTAGGCATGCGATGTCTAAGGAATTCATTTGGTTAAGCATGCGATGTCTAAGGAGGTTGTGGATTCCAACTGTTGTAGTTTTACACTTTCTTTTCTGTGACCGTAAGCGTAGTATGTGGTGTATCGCCGGCTTCGTTGCTATACATCAACGACAATCGGGATATGCATACTTACTTACGTTGATGATATGAGATATTATGTGTTGCTGTGATATGTTATATTCGATCGTCGCGTTTTGAATAGCCGGGGGTTTTATATGAGATGAGAGTTTTTCTTTTTCATTCATGTAAAATTCATTTGTATGTAATATTCTTTTATTGGGACACTTCCGGGCTGAGAATGATGTCACCATTGTATATTATTTACTTTTCCGCATTAAGTAGACCCAAGGCGGGGAGCACAAGTAACCGGGTTCTGGGGTCCAGTGGGAGACCATCTCGAGGAGTCGAGACCGGGTCTCCTAACCCTAGAATTGGCAGTGTTGCTTGCCGCTCTCGTAGGGGTCTAGGGATGTGGGTTTGGCTATTCATCACGACCGTGGAATCCGTGTTTTATACAGGCTCGTATTGAAAACACGGACGTCCTAGTATATCCAATATTTCATATATGTTCTTCTACTGCAATGTTTTGTGATGAGATCATATTACTGCATGAGACGAATGTTTATATTATATATATGAGATATATGTTATATTGCAGATTTCGTTTCAAATGTGATGCTTGTGAAGCTTAATAAATTGGGACTTCATTAATGAGATTAATGAAATAAAAGAAACCTAAAGATGTTGTAGAAACTTGTCTCAAAACCAGGTAGCTCTAGTTCTTACTTTGCATAGCGGTGTTCCTTGTAGAACATCCAGCACCTTATTCGATAAAGAAAGAGCCGAGATCCTTTCACCGGGAGTGACCTCTTTAGTGAAACTAGCAGATGCTACAAACTCGGTATGTCTTTTGATTGCTTCTATAGTTCTTGCTTTGCACAACGATATTTGTGAAATATCCTGCACCTTATTCGATGAGGAAAGGGCCGACGATCCCTTCACCGGGAGTGACCCCTTTAGCAAAACTAGAAAAGCCTAAAAAACACTCCATTTAAAATCACTCGATTCTACAACGATATAAAGTTAATTGCGCAAAAGGTTTTCTTAAAAACCTGTCGTAGCTCTCCGTCATTTCAGATAAGTAGTATTTAGTATTCGTCCTGCGTTTGTTGACTCAGTCAAGGCGTAGTGTGCGGTAGCTGATTAGTGCTTATCTGCAAAGCATATGATGCGATTGGATTAGGGTAGTCGTGCGGCCTTGTTGACTCAGTCAAGAGTCGTGCGGGTGGGTTTAATTCAATCGGGAAATGACGGGTTGAACTTTACTTGCGGTCTATGGTTTGTTGACTCAGTCAAGGTCATAGATCGCTTAGGGAAAAATATTATTGGGAATTTCAAGTGTTGAAATTTGTAATGAGATTGCATACCTTCTATGAGATAGTTGGATCCCGATACCCGCTGCGAGTAAGAGTTACTCCTGCGAGAGTTTTACACATTACAATTAGCCCATCAAGTAGGTGTCTAGAAAGGTGTTAACGGGGTTACGCCCCTGGGAAAACGAGGTTTACTTTAATTAGGTTCGTGCGAAAGCACGGGGGACCTCCCTCAAAGTACCGACACTGGCCTGGCTGAAAGATTGGCGAACTTGTAGCGTGTAATTAATCCCGGCTAGTCTTTCCTTTTAGGGTTTGAAGGAAGATTTGATTAAAACAGTGGGAGACATCCTGATTAGATATATTAGATAACCAATCTAATCTTGCAAGAACATACGCTGAGTGTTTTCTTCTCTCTCTCTCCAGGTAGCGATCATATCACGCCTTAATCAAGATAATAATACGGATATATTGACCGAACCCGCTTGTTATATTGAGCTGGAGAACGTTGGTCCCGCTCCAACTTATAATTGTTATAAGACAGAGCAGGAAATTGGGGAATACCAGATTTTCCGTGCCGCCCAAACGAAGAAAGTGCATGTTGATGCATCATCTTCGGGTGTGTTCATTACAGAGAACTGTTTCTCAGTAACCTTTATGTCCTGGGTATGTGATGCCGGATCAGGATCCCGCATATGTAATCTATTACATGGGCTACAGATAGGTAGAGAACTGAGAACGGGTGATAAGTTTCATGAGATAGAAAATGGTGCAAGTGTTGCAGCCAAGTCTGTTGGTCACTATCACCCAGTATTACCAGAATACATTGATTCTGAACAAATGTTATTAGATACCGAACCTGATAAACAACATCATATCACTCTCTTTATTAGTAAAGAAAGGATATAATTTTGTATTGTTGGATAATGTTTTGAACATTTCCTATATCAAGAGTTGATCGGTTCAAGTACGTTATCTAAAATCATTAACGTTCTAAATCAAACTATAGTTCTTAGTATACAGAACACACACGAGAGGAAGAGTTCAAAAATGAACGAATCCTTCTTGAGGCATTGTAGACTAGGTCATATCAATGCGACCCGACTAGCTGAAGTTACATTTAGATGCATATTTAAATTAGTTTGAATTTACATCTTGCGAAACTTGCCGGTCATGTCACAAAGATAAGATGACCATAGCTCTGTTTATTGGAAACAGAGAAAGAGTTAGTGAACTTTTGGGATTGATACATGTTGATGTATGAAGGTCTCCTGTCTACACATGCCAAGGCCGGTTCTTTGTACTTCATTACATTTTCTGATAATCTCTCAAGATTCAGACATGTGTTCCTGTTGAAACATAAGTCCGAAGCTTTTGAGATATTCACAGAATATAAGTTAGAAGTAGAGAACCAAAATACGGGTATAAGTATTATGTCCTTTGATGAGATCAATGAGGAGAATACTTGAGCACGGAATTCCTGGACTATTCTAAAGGAGAATGAGATTCTCTCTCAGCATTACTCCTTCGAATACACCACAGCACCTCGGTGTATCGGGGCGGAGCAATAGCACCCTATGTAATATGGTGTGTTCTATGATGAGTACTACTGAGTTTCCTATTTCCTTTTGGGTATTATGCGCTTGAGAAGCTGCATACCTATTGAATAGGGTTCAAATCAAATCAGTTGTCTACCACTTCATATGTGATATGGAAAGGGAAGAGCCCATATCTTAAGTTTGTTAAGATTTGGGGTTGTCCGGCCCATGTCTAAAAGCAAAATCCGGACAAGCTCGAGGCAAGTTCTGTTATGTAGAATTGGAAGGGTTCCAGTTATACAAACTACAGCTGATGATTTGGTAGAACCAAAGGATTCAATAGTTTCCAACGAACCTCAGCCTCTCCACCGATCCAGTAGGGTTCCTCACCCACCTGAGAGATACTTCGGTTTCTCTATGACAGTGGGAGCGAGGATTGCATCATGATGGCTGGATGCTTAGCGATCTGAGATGGAATCCTTATACACCAACAAAGTATGGACTTTGGTTGCTTTATCTGAAGGGTTAAATCCCCATCAGGAGCAAGTATATCTTGAGAAGATTACTTGGTGTACATGGAAAAGTTGAGACTTTCAAAGCTATGCTTAATTCCATCCAGATCCTACTTGCCACGGCTACATACCATGACTACGATATCTGGCGGTTGGGTATCATGACTGCTTTTCTAAATGATGATTTGGAAAAGTGCGTCTATAAGTACACAGCCAGAGGGCTTCGTAGACAGTGGGAGCAGCGGAAACGTGTGCAAGATACTTTATAGGATAAAGCAGGCATCGCGGAGTTGGAACATCTGTTTTAATGTGGTAGTCAAAGAGTTTGACTTCATCAAAATGGTAGATGAACCTTGTATATACAAAAAGGTAGTAGAGAGTATGGTGGTGATTCTCGTAGTGTACGTGGATGGCATACTCTTGATAGGGAAGGAGTTTCCTATGCTACGCTCGGTCAATCTCCGATTATCACAAGGATTCTCCATATAGGATCAAAGTGATACCTCCTAAATCCTGGGTTTTTAGATCTATGAGATAGATCTAATTAGATGTTAAGATTCTCATTAGTTATAGTGAAATGGTATCAAACGATCCTGGGGAGAATCACTGGAAAGTTTCCGGGGTGATAAGGACGACTGAATGTCAGTCGCAGGCATTGTCTTTACCCTCAGTGGAGGGACGGTATGTTGGAAGAGTTCCAAGTTAGATACCGTGACTTACTAGACGATTAAAGGCAAGATACATCGTTACCAAAGATGCTACCAAAGAGGCAGTCTGGATATATATAAGTTCATGAGATGAACTTCGGTCCTACCATTGTGTGACAATGGAGTTGTGGCTTATGCCAAGGAACCCCAGTCCCATCAGAAATCCAGATATAATTCTTAAGCAGTATCACCTGATCATGGAGATGGTTGATCTCCAGGGAGATCGAGGTTAGGAGAGTAGACACAGAGGACAACATCGCGGATTCACTCACAAAGGCCTTTTTCCCAGTAGAGACTTTTATGGGATGGTTGAGTATGAGATACTTCAACCACAGCTAATTGTTGGGTATGTGATACCACAACAGATGACCCTAGTGCAAGTGGGAGATTGTTAGTTATATGTATGACGTAGAGGCCATTACTGTACATACGATGTATATTGTAGTAGATGCTTGGACATATATAGGGAGGACTTTCTTGCTCGACATGATAGTACGCTATCTGGTTACCCTTTATCTTAACATGTACTCTGATTGTCTCCATGTTACATGTTGATAAAGCCTTTAGGATATGTACTCGACTACTGGGACTATGATGAGATCATACTAATGGGCCACGGTAGTCGACGAGTACATCCTATAACTATTTCTAGTCGAGGGTGTATCGAGACAGGGCATCGATGCACCAGAGTAGACTAGCGTATACGCATCTTGACCCATATGATGGGCGATGGATGATCCCATATCCATCAGTGTTTGACATCAAGGATGGTGTACGGGTGCTCAGTGGAGACTGGGTACACTGGACGGACTCGCCGAGAACTCCCAGATGGTATTATACATCACGTCATATGGCAGTTCTCCGGTGACACCGGTACAGACTAGTCTGTTGACCCGAGATCGTCATAGAGTCTTGTGTGATTCCCGCTATGCTTTGATTTCCATCATACCACGTACAAGAGGGCATGCAAAAAGGTGGCTTTTGGGTACAGTCCCGAATCACATGGAGGCAATGAGCGATAGGAGGGGATTCGTCTCTCCCGGTATAGGGAGTAGATGTTGTGCTCTGTTCGATTGGCTATAACTAGAAATCCCTGGCCAGGGTTGCTGAGATTTACTGGTAAGTGTTATCAGTAGCTTCTCGAACTGTTATAGACCTCATATCGACACGACTTATCGAGCTACTGGGGTCTGACGTTTACCACCCCTAGGCGAGATATGCGACATATCAGACGACGAGACCGGACTGTACGGGAGTGTTACTGATTGGATTCACAGGAGAATGTACAGGCTTGCTTGTTGATCTTCTGAGCGCTCAATACCTAGGTGGCTGTTACGTTTAGCTGACCGCTTGCAGCTTGTAGGTGTTTGATATGATCATCACCTACTGCCAGCATATTGACGATTCTTTAGAGTCCTACATAGAGGTTTCTTGGCTCAGGAAAAACGGAGTAGGAGCACATATGTGATATGTGCGGGACCGAGGATAATGCGGTATATAATACCGTATTGGATTCTCGCGATATGAGATATCGGCCGGGTATATGTGATATAGCCGGGTCATCGTATTAGTCGGTTATTTGTGAAATAGCCGGATTATCGAATCAAGTGTTGATTCGATAATTTAATGTATAATAATATATATGATATATTAAATTACATTAACTAATATTAGCTCACTAAAAGATTCATTTTCTCACGGGATAATACATTGATATATATGCGATATATGTTAATTGTATTATTTTCTATTATTACAAAATATATTGTATATGTGATATATAATATTGTAACATGTTAGGGTTACAAATTTAACAATGGATTAGGGTTTAAACTTGGTTAGGGTTTGGATTAGGGTTAGCTTTTGCATGAAGCTTCCATGAAGCTTCATGAAGTTTTGACTTTGTGGTTGCTTGATATTTTTGTGAGATATTATGTTAACCCAATCCAAACCATTAACTATAGTTAACTCTCTACAAGGGTTAACTCTTTCATGCTTAACCCTTGGTTAGATTTGTAACCACTACAATAATTCATTGTTCATCACAAAAGGATTAAGTTATCATCTTCATTCATCTTCTTCAAGCTTGAGCTTCCTTTTGAAAAAGCTTTCTTTTGTGATGAAAATGAGTGAGAAAAAGATCATTTAATGAGTGAGAAAAAGATTATAAATGAGAGAAAAAATCCTACTTTATCATCCTCATCTATCCTTGCCATTTAGATGAGGGTGTTCACTTCATATTAAGAGTGTTAGCTTGTGTTAACGAAACTTCAAGGTAGATCATCTTTGTATCGAAGATCGGAAGCAAAGGTTGCATCATTCTCTTCGTGAACCCTCTCGAGAGTCCGGAACACGATGATCGCGGCGAAGGGACCTCAACACGGAGCTTAAGAAGTGAAGGACCGGATCTACAAAGGTTGTAATCCCTCTCACTTAGTGTTAAAGTGTTTAACATGCATGTTTTCGCCTAAACCCTAGTTTAAAGATCCGGCTTCGGGTTGTTCGGCACGGCTAATATTTTAATCGGGTATGGTTGAGGCCTCGTAGACCCTTGTGCGCGTGCCTAGCAACCCTACAGATGGTGAACTTGTGAGATTTGTATGTATTCTATTTCTGGTGTCGATGCTCACTTGAGCCGACGAGTTGTTTTATTACTTTTGTACTTTTATATGCTTATTTTCACACTTGATGATATATATTGCATGTGGTTGTGATTCCGCCATTGGCGAAGATCTAGCTCCCGCTTGGGGACGCCTTAATTCATTTATATGTATTTTCTTGTTTTATACCCGTTTCGGGGCCAGTTTTTACAAAGGAGACTCTGCCGAAATTTTCGGGAAATTTTGATGTTCTTAAATATTTAATATAACTTATTTGGTTTAAATTGCTTTCTTTAAGTAAGTTTTCCTTCACTCCATTTCTTTAAATGGTTTAGATTTCTGGGCTTTGGCTTACTTAGATTACGTACATTTTGAGACGTTTTGTAATTTAAGTGCCAGTCACGTTCCGTACCTTCGGGTCATGGTAGGACTATATGGAGATTGTCTTAGATAGGCTCAGTAGGGGCTCGGATGAGTTTTCTCGTCGGCTCCCTTTTGACAAATACCTGGGTAGCCGTTACATATAACTAGTGCCACTGACGTACTTATAGTTATGGATTTATGCAGTAACTCACTGCCAACGTACTGTCGAGTTTTTAGTGTCCCAGACAGAGGGTTTCCCTGGTTCAAGCGAAATGATGTAGTGGCTGTATTTTGATACGTGAAGGGTTCCGATTATATATGTGTACTAGCTACACAGAATTTAATCGGACGAATGGTGATACTAGTCGACTTAGGATTTAGCCAGATTATTAAATCAAGTATTGATTTAATAATTTACATATATATAGATTTCGATATGTATATTCTAGTATTATGTTCATTGTATTTTTCATATCAAGATCAAAGACAAAAGGAGACTTTAAAGAAGTGCCGCATTAATTATCTGAAGCGTCAACATGGAATTTAGGTATTCGTATTTTTATACGGATACATGTATGCATATACGATAGAATGTATTTTGTTTTTATACATCATACATTCTAGAAAGAGGACACCTCATTTTAGGATTTTCCATTTATTGGAAAATGAAAATGAGGTGGAGGGGTGAGGTGGCATGGAGGAATGGTGAGAGGAATGGTTTTGTATTTGTGTATTACATTTGCTTCTACTATTCAAGTATGATGGCTATTTTTCTACTTGGAAAATAGCTTTAAAAAACCATGCAGGTCATTCTTTTCTCCTACTAGGTAATTCATTCTCATCATTTTCCTTTCTCTTTCCTCACTTGAGCTCCTTCTTCTTCTTCTTCTCTTGCCCTCTCATGAGTTGAGAATCAAAGAGAAGAAGAGATAAAAAAAAAATACTTGATCACATCACTACATCTCTAAGCACCTTAGATTAGCAACCTGGGTTTTTAGTTGCTTCACTTGCTTTTGGTATAAAGCTAGAGCCTTGAACCATATCTCTCGCGTGGATCATCTAGGACCAAGGAAGATCGACCTACAAGCTCGATCCCGGAGTTCTGAGGAGCTAAAGAAGAGGATTTGAAGACGAAGAACATGACTACAAAGGTTGTTATTTCAAATGAGTAGTATAAAACCTTTTAGTTAGCTAGTTTTAGTGTTTGGATAGATTCTAGGGTTTTACTTTCTAGCATCATTTTAAACTAGCGTCATTTTATAAAATTTAATGTTTTTCATTCTGCAAAGGCTGCAGGTTAGCGACAAGGGCGCTAGGAACTTCATCATGGTATCAGAGCCACCCAAACATGTAAACAGTTGTAGACGATGCTTAAGTTTCAAAATCGAAAAATTTCCGTTTTTTCCAAAACCCAAAATCCCATGTTTCTGTTCTAAATTTTTTTGGTCTCTAAATTTTTTTTGAAGTATTGCAGAAGGATGTTCTTAGTATGAAAATGACACGGAATGAGAACAAACCAAATCAGAGCAACTTTGGCCGCCTAAAAATTCCTTTTGGCCGGTATTTGCAGCCATACTTGCACTGATTGGTCTCGTCTTCTTTCTATGTCTTGGGTTCTGGAAATTGGGATTTTTGGCATACTTCTTTATTTCCAGATTTGGTTAAGTGTTTTTTGTGCTTGAGGGAAACACATAAAGTTTTAAAACTAGAAATTTTTGCATCGTTGATAACTGTGATATTGTATATGTGTTTCAAATGTTGTCTAATTGCTATATGTCATTTAGACGGGGTTTCACATACTTGCTTGTGTTGTTGTGATGTATATCTCTATGATGGTTTATACGGATTGTCGTGTTGGATAGCCCATTGTGCGATATTGTTTGTACAGTTATGTCATTTGTATATTTATTATTGCGGGGCGAGAGTCCGACTTGTGGACTGCCATTTCTGCCTGTTTGTATATTCTTTTATTGGGACACGGTCGGGTTGAGGTCGATATCACCATTGTATATTATTTCTTTTTTGTACTAGGATAAACCTGTGGAGAAGTACTTAAATAGCCGGATTCTAGAGTGTGCTAGATGGTCATCTCGCAGTGGTGAGTTCGAGCCGCCTCGCTTTAGAATTGGTGGACTATTCGCCACACTTGTAGGGGTTTTAGGATGACCCACGTTGGAGTGCTCAAGTTACCGGATTCCATGAAGTGCTGGATGGCCTACTCATGTCATTGAGGGTGAGTAGCCTCACTTCTATAAGTGATGGGTAACTTGCCGCATTCATACGGGTCTTGGTCTGATGTTGTACGGGCAATCCACACGACCGGAGATGTCAAGTTTCATTTGCGGTTCAAATGAAATGAGGGGTTCCTAGATTATCCGCTATTCCATATTGCTTATCGCATGCCTATGTTCTGTTAGTGATATATGCCCTAGAGACCATTATTGTATCATACTGGTTTGTATATTACTTAATAAAAGATTGGGATATACAAGGATATAGTAACAGTCTTGCTCGAAATGGTAGTATGCTAGCTGGGTTTTTTCTACCTTAATATGAGCATGTAATTTTGCATATCGCTTATACATATTAGTAGAGCCCTTAGGATCTTTGCTTGAATACCAGCGTTGTGGTGGCAGTCACACTAGTGGGGGCTATAGGGTTACATAGCGCGGCAGCAAGGTTTCGGGAAGCATCGTCCATGCCGTTTTCAAAAATTTGACGTTCTAAACAACCCTAACCCTAGAATCTTAACTAGAGTTTTAAACAATAGAACATGCAAACAACTTTGCAAACAAGTGAATGAGGAACACAACCTTTGTAGACTGGTCTTTCACTTCTAAAACTCCGTGTAGTATTCCCTTCGCTCCAAGTAGTGAACACCCGAACTCTAGTAAGGGTTCATATGAAGAAATGAACAAGCTTGCTCGAAGTCTTCGAGACCGAAGATGATCTACCTCGAGGAGACTCAAGCTCATGCTACCTCTTCACTAATATGTGAATTAGTGAAGCAAACACCGTAAACTAAATGGCTAATAGTAGAGGATGATGAAGTAGGAAGTGGGCTCACTTTAGATTTTATTTTCTCACAATATTTTCTCACTTAGAAAAATCTAGCAAGCTTTTTCTCAAATGAAGAAGAAGATGAAGATGGAGATGAGAATGAACTCATGAGGTGAGAATAGTAACCATGCGTGAGTTAATGTCATACACTAACTCATGTAGAGAATAAACCAAGGCTAAGGTATAATGGTTAGGTTAACAAATATCTACAAGTGAAACAAAAATGGTGGACTTGGTCAATATTTCCACAAGCTTCTAGAAGCTTGTAGCCATGACAATTTCCATCCAATTTTTGAATTACTTAGATAAATATAAACCCTGCATTATATCAAGCATGGTGTAAGTCTCATACACCCATGAAGCATGCGGCATCAAGCATGACACAATAAAATGTACATTAATATATATCACATATATACTACATGCACACAAGTGAGAAAAAGAAATGTTTAGTGAGCAAATATTAGTTAATGTAAGTTAATATATCAAATATATAATTATACATTAAGTTATCAAATCAACACTTGATTTAATAATTCGGCTATATCACATACAACCGACTAATATCAAATGTAACAATCTATCGAATCAACACTTGATCTGATAACCCGGCTATATCACATATAACCGACCGATATCACATATCGCGAGAATAGAATGCGGTATCACATACGCGCATTAATCTCGGTCCTGCACATATCACATATGTGCTCCTACTTCATTTCGCATGAACCAGGAAACCTCTATGTAGGACTCTAAAGACTTGCTAATACGCCGGCAGTAGGTGATGATCATATCAAACACCCACAAGCCGCAAGCGGTCTGCTAAATGTAATGGCCACCCGGGTATTGAGCGATCAAAAGATCAACAAGCAAGCCTGCTCATACTCCTGCGAATCCAATCAGTAACACTATCGTACAGTCCGGTTTCTTCGTCAGATATGTTGAATATCACAGCCTGGGGTTGGTATAACGTCAGACCCCAATAGCTTGATAAGTCATGCCGATGCAAGGTCCATAACGGTTCGAGAAACTACTAATAACACTTACCAGTAGATCTCAGCAACCCGGGCCAGGGATTTCCTGTTATGGCCAATCGAGCATAGCGCAACATCAATTCCCAATACCGGGAGAGACGAATCCCCTCCTATCGCTCATTGCCTCCATGCGACTCGGGACTGTACCCAAAAACCACCTTTTTGCACAATCTCTTGACCGTGGTATGGTGGAAATCAAAGAACAGTGGGAATCACACAAGACTCTATGACGATCTCGGGTCGACAGACTAACCTGTACCAGAGTCACCAGATAACTGCTATCTGACGATAGGTATAATACCATCTAGGAGTTCTTGGCGAGTCCGTTCAGTGTACCCAGTCTCCACTGAGCACCCGTATTCCTTCTCTGATGTCAAACACCAATGGATATGGGATCATCTATCGCTCATCACATGGGTCAAGAAGCGTATACACTAGTCTACTCTGGAGTATCGATGCCCTGTCTCGATACTCCCACGACTAGGAACATTTAAACGATGTACTTACCGACTACTTCTGCCCCACTAGTATGATCTGCATCATAGTCCTGATAGTCAAGTACTCATCCTAAGGGCTTTATCAACATGTAATCGAGAGGCAATAAGTGTACATGTTAAGATAAAGAGCAACCAGATAGCATACTATCATGTCTAGCAAGAAAGTTTTCCCTATATATGTCCAAGCATCTACTACAATATACATCGCATGTACAGTAATGGCCTCTAGGGCATATATATAACTAACAATCTCCCACTGCACTAAGGCCATTTATTGCAGTATCTCATACTCAACGTCCTATAGAAGTCTCTCTAGGGTAAGGCCTTTGTGAGTGGATCTGCTGTGTTATTCTTCGGGTGTACTCTCCTAACCTCGATCCCTTGGAGATCAACCATCTCCCTGATTAGGTGATACTTGCCTCAGAATATTTCTGGATCACTGATGGGACCGGTGTTCCTAGGACAAGGCCACAACTCAATTGTTTTCACAATAAAAGTTATTGGACGTTCAATGGTTGGAACCATGTTCATCTCATGAACAAGAAATGCCCAGGCAACCACTTTGGAAGCATCGTTGGTAGCAATGTATTCAGCCTTTATCGTCTAGTATGCCACAGTATCTAGCTTGGAACTCTTCCAACATATCGTCCCTCCACTGAGGGTAAAGACAATGCCTGTGACTGACTTTCAGTCGATCTTATCACTCTAGAAGCTCGAACCAAGAACATTCTTTTAGTGCTTCTCAAGTACTTAAGAATGTCCTCCATAGCTGCCCAGTGATTTTCCCAAGATCCGATTGATTCCTGATCACTACACCTAGTGAGTCATCTACATCTAGTCTGGTATATAACATCACATACATGATAGAGCCTACTGCCGAAGCATAGGGTATCCCTTGCACGCGAGCTCTCTCCAAATCTGGCTTGGAAGATATCTTTTTGGAGAGTGTGATTCCTGAGTAAGTGGATGAACCACCATGCTTAGAATCTTCCATACTAAACCCTTTTAGTATGGTGTTAATGTACCTGGATTTGGGACACTCCCAACATCCACTTAGATCTATCAACATAGATCATAATCCACAAGATGTAGTAAGTATCATCCAGATCTTCCATGGAGAATCCTCGTGATAAGAGGAGCTTGACCGAGTGTAGCATAGGAAACCATTTCCTATCAAGAGTATGCCATCAACGTACAATACGTGTAAGACAACCTCACTCTCTACAACCTTCTTGTATATACAAGGTTCATCTACCTATTTGATGAAGTCAAACTCTTTGACTACCACATCAAAACAGATGTTCCAATTCCGTGACGCGTGCATTGATCTTGATAGACTTAAGTATAGTTTTGAAAGTCTCAACTTTTCTATCTGCACCAAGAATCTTCTCAAGATCCATTTGCTCCCAATGGGTTTTACCCCTTCAGGTGCAATATGCAAAGTCATACTTTGTTGGTGTACATGGATTCCATCTTTGATCGCATAGCATCCATCCATTCTACCGAGTCCCCACTCATGATGGCCTGCCTGAACCTGGTTGGGTCATCATCAACCATGATGCAATCCTCGCTCCCACTGTTACCGAGAAGACCATAGTATCTCTCAAGTGGATGAGGAACCCTATCAGATTCGCGGAGAGGCTGAGGTTCGTTGGAGACTATTGAATCCTTTGGTTTCACCAAATCATCAGCTGTTAGTTTGTCTAGCTGAAACTCCTTCCAGTTCCACTTCATGACCACAAATTTCTTCATAAGAAATTCCTTTTCTAAAAAGGTGGCATGCTGAGAAATAAAACACCTTTTGCTCCTCAGTTAGGTAGAAGATATGCCTTCGCAAATGTTTGGGATATCCAACAAACTTATACAGAACTGTCCTTGCCTCGAGCTTATCCGGATTTTGCTTCTCAACATAGGCCGGACAACCCCATATCTTAACTCGTTTAAGACATGGTCTCTTCCCATTCTATATCTCATATGGAATGGTAGGAACTGATTTGGATGGAACCCCATTCAATAGGTATGCAACTTCTCAAGTGTATAACTCCAAAAGGAAATAGGTAACTCAGCAATACTCATCATAGAGCACGCCATACCTCATAAGGTGCGATACCTCCGCCCCGATACACCGTTGTGCTGTGGTGTATACGAAGGAGTAAGCTGAGAGAGAATCACATTCTCTTTTAAATAATCTAGGAACTCCATACCTAAGTATTCTCCTCTTCGATCACATCGAAGGACTATAATACTTCTACCCGTCTGGTTCTTCAACTTCAAGCTTATATTCCTTGAATTTCTCAAAAGTTTCAGACTCGTGTTTCAACAGGAACACATGTCCAAATCTTGAGAGATCGTCGATGAATATAATGAAGTATGAAGAACCAACCCTGGCATTTGTAGACATAGGACCGAATAAATCATCATGTATCCGTCCCAAGAGTTCAATAACTCTTTCTCCGTTTTCAGTAAATGGAGTATTGGTCACTTTACCTTTGAGACAAGACTGGCAAGTAGCATAAGATGAAAATTCGAACAGATTCTTATATTCATCCTTATGTAACTTAGCTGGTCATGTTGCATTGATATGACCTACTCTACAAAACCACAAGAAGGATTCATTCATTTCTGAACTACTCTTCTTGTGTATGTTCTACATACTTTGAACTGTGGTTTTATTTAGAACGTATATGCTATTATATAACGTGCCTGATCCAATCAACTCTTGATTTAGGAAAATGTTCACAACATTATCCTCCAATACAGAATTATATCCTTCTTTAACTCATTAAAGAAACCGATGTAATGTTGTATATCAGGTTCGGTATGTAATAACATTCGTTCAGAATCAATGTATTAATACAAGATGATATTTGCCAACTGATTTAGTTGCAACACTTGCACCATTCTCTATACTCAGAGACATATCACCCATTCCCAGTTCTCTACCTATCTGTAGCCCATGTAACATATTACATATGTGGGATTCTGATCCGGTATCACAAACCCAGGACGTAAAGGATACTGAGAAACAATTCTCGGTAATGAACACACCCGAAGAAGATGCATCAATATGCACTTTCTTCGATTGGGTCGCGTGGAAATCCGGATATTCCCCTATTTCCTGCTCAGACTTGTAACAGTTATAAGATAGAGCGGAACCAACGATCCCTAGCATAGTATAATAAGCAGGTTCGGTCAATGCATCCATATTATTATCTTGATTAAGGCGTGACATGGTCGCTACCAGGAGAGAGAGAGAAGAAAACACTCTGCTGTAACGTTTTAAAAATAATTAAATAAATAATTAAATAAATAATTAAATGAATAAAAGTGTTTAAGTGAATTTTAGGATTTTCGGTAAAGTAAAATGTATTTTTCGTAAAACCAAACCGTGATTGTTTTCATTATAATTTTTAATATATCTATTTTAATTATGAAATTACTAGTAAATGGTGTTTATTTAGCCACTTATAAATTTTTAGTTTAATAAAATATTTTTCTTAAATTAATTATTTTAAATATTAACATAAGCTTTATTTTTACACTAAATTAGTGTAAATTACAAATTTAAATGGTTTTAATTTTTAAAAATGAACCATGGCATGTTAGAAATTAGTGTGTATCATGCAAAATTTATTTGCAAATTTTTCCTATTTTCTAGAGCTTTCTTGAGTTGCTATAGTAAACAAATAAATAAATAATTAAATAAACCATGAAAAGACCTTTAAGTGATATTTCTCCTCTTGAAACTTCTACACTTTTCCTTAATTATTTCTTTCTCTCCCTCACTCCCTCAAGGCCGGCCACAACCCCCCATGGCTTCCCCCCCCCCATTTCCCACCTCATTTTTGCACAAAAATCCATCAAAATCCATCAAAAATTCAACAAAAAATACACAAAATCCTAATCTCTTCATACCCTTTATTCTCTACCCTTTTTTATATGGATTTTGGAGTGGGAAAGCATGTATTTTGGAGGCTCATTTCTTGTTTGGACTTCACATTTTGGAGGTATAATTTTCTTTCTTTTGATTTATATGATCATTTAAGCTTAATTAGATTTAATGAATTAATTCTATGTTTTTTAAAAAAAAATGCAAGTTAGGGTTGTAAATTCAAGTTAGGGTTTTTAAAAATTAATTAGGGTTATAATAGTTAGTTTAACACTTTTAGAATTGGAAAATATTGCATGGTTGTTAAATTGTAAAATTTTCATTTAAAATTGTTTTAAATAAGGAAATTAGCTAACTAGATTTTTCTAAAATGTGTTTGTGGGTAATATAAAATTCCAATTTAAGTTGCTATCATTAGATGGTAGTTTTAATGAGAATATTAGCACATTAATTGAATGAAAAACTTAGTTTGATCACTAGATTACTTTGATAATTGGAAAAATAGTAATAAAATGCTATTATTTTGTAAACTAGATTTTAGGAATTTCTAAATAAATGTGATTAAAAATATAATTTATGGTTTCATTGAATCATTATCATTATGAATTGTGGTTTAATACATTAATTCATGCAAATCATGTTTTGTGGTGGAATTGTGGTGCTTTGCTTGAAAAATGTTGAAAATTGTTAAATGTTGCAAACTAGAAATTTCAAATTAATATAAATTTGTGTAATAAAAATATAGTAACGGTTTGTATAGTCTAGTTATGCTATATAATGAGTTTTATAACTATTGGTTTTATTTAAATGTCAAGTTTTGATGAAAAACGGTAAATTGGCAATTTCGGGTTTTACGAAATTGGACGGTTTGATGGATTTTAGGGTTTCGATGGATTTAATCGTGTTTTATGGTATAAGTAATGTGTTTTAAAACTACAAGTTGTTTGATGATGTTATCTCGATCCATCGGAGTTTGTACGCCGATATCGAGCGGTATTTGGTTCTTTTGCGTGGACGGGACATAGGTTTTAACCTATGCTTGCTCCTTTAAATCGTTTGACTTTCGTATGTGATTCAGTTTACGATAATATTTATATGTTTGCGTTTAGGTACCCTTCAAGTGGACTGCGGGCGATGAAGAGGAGGATGGCGACACCGTCGTCGGCAGACATGGACCAGGTGAGTAGATGCATATCTACGGGGGGAAGTCGGGTGGATGGCGTTTAGCACCCCCGTAACGTAGAATAGGAATAGTACTTATTGACATTAGGAAACCCGATGTGACCCTAGATTCTTACTGAGCAGGACCCTAGTAATGACCCTAGGCGGGACTAGACTGATTTAGGAAAACCATACCTGAGGATGAATACTTTGGGAAAGGTTCGTAGGTTTCTGATAGAAAAACACACGCACACATTAAAACTCGACATGG
The DNA here is from genome assembly GCA_030015575.1 of Agapanthus africanus. Classification (NCBI taxonomy): domain Eukaryota; kingdom Viridiplantae; phylum Streptophyta; class Magnoliopsida; order Asparagales; family Amaryllidaceae; genus Agapanthus; species Agapanthus africanus. The sequence continues at coordinate 666,602,807 of CM057341.1, read as the reverse complement.
AGTATACGTATATGTGTATATGTATATAAAACTAGGTATAGGTGTATATATATATACAGCACGTATATGGGATTCATTGATGTGATATGATATTTGAGGCATGATGAAACAGTATAACTGGGCTTGATGCCGTGATTCTTGACTATACAGTCGTATTAAAGTGTTAGCGGATCATTAGAGAATGAGATAATGAACATGAATATATAAATTATAAAGAGTGGTGGTGATATTGATGTACATGGGACGCTAGAATAGTACCCAGACTGTAACTTGTGACTGATCACGATATGATATATGTATAACTTGATTACGACATTATATTGGTGTGACCTGATGCCGATATCATATAAGTATGACCTAGTCACAATATGATACATATGACATGATATTTCTGAGGATAAACTAATGATGCTTATCATGATGGCAATGATATATGATTGATGTATGCGATCACAGTTTAACACCTTGATCATGAGATGTGCTGATGATGACATTATACGAATGAGGAGACACCTAGGAGATACTTGACCGTACCCCGATATTGGGATGCCGTACGATGGATTTTACCGTACGAGGTTTAGATTTGATGATTGATCCGCACTCTTGATTCGAGGAAGCCGTACTACGTACGTGACGCTATTGAGGCGGGATCGCCGACTATTAGAGATATTGATTCGGACCTTAGGTAGACTCTAGTTTCTTACTGACTAGTCTATTAGGTTTAGTTCCTTAGGATGTTAGATGGACACTGGTTTAGCTTCGACTCACATAGTGGTAGTTGTACTCGTATCTCGCAGAGGAGTGGATAATGCACATCTGTATTTACATTCATACTGTAATTATCATGGTGCATGTTCTTTTATATGTTGCTATAATCAGTATAAACTTTACCTGTTAGGACACCCGCACTATTACCGATGATGCGCATATTCCACGCACACTTATTTGCCGGCTCACACACATCATCATCGGTAATTGCTATGTCACGTACACTTTAGATCATATTGACTTTTATGGATAGAATCAGTTAACAACTAGACCGCTATAATATTGTGATTATTCTCTGACATTAGTACAGACATGATATTTATTGCTTAGACATTCGTGCATTCATATTTTCATGTTATCATGTAGTAGTATGGGCATATGCCGACACTTATCATATGCTTACTCATGATTTTGAGATTTGGATTTCTATGAGATTTCTGGATTTTTGGGGAAAACCGCAAAAATATATAAAACTTCTCTCTCTCCTCTTCTCTTTTTAAAATAAGATGCGGTTTTCTCATGATGTATGTGTCGTCCACCATGAGATTTCATGTTTTCTGTTGGATTTCGAGACCCGATTCGAGAAGTGGATGAACCGTCTCGGGTACATGGTGGGCCCGGTATGGTACCCCGGGGCAAGAAGATCGAGTTGTAGACGATGAGCCTGGCAGGGGAAGGCTACCTACCGGTGATGTCTGGCGCGGCGGATATCCGGAGGATACCGACCGTTGTCGTGAGATTTGATGATATGGGCCGATCCGGACTGACGGAGCCCGAGATATTGAGACTTGAGATTACATGTGTTGTGTCGATGTTTGACACGGATTTCCATGGATTTCATTATTGAGATTTCAGATTCTTATACATATTCTACTATGATAACAGCTAAAGATTTCTTATACATATATATCTGGATTTCAGGATTTGTTATTTTACATTCATGGTGCATGCATTTCATTCATATGACATAGTATTATATGAGGTACTGACACGACACGGAGTAGTTGCACTTACACGTAGTATTACCCTGCTATTACTAGATGTTTGGGATATAGTAGTGTATTATTATGACCTAGGATAGCGTCGTGCATTCGAATTCTTTTCGTAGATGTCTTCTACTCACGAGTTGGCAACTCACCCCCGTTGTGCCAAATTCTTTACAGGTTCGATGTACAGGTTTCCGTGGCAGCTTGTTGGCACATCTTTTCTTCAGGGTGATTTGCACGGTAGGTTGGTTCACTTGTATCCGAACCACCATTGTACTTTTATTCCTTCATTTGTATCTAGTAAGCTCCATCAACCATATTTGTATTACTTGATAAGTTTATAGGACCAGTCTTATATTTCGACCTTAGAGTCGCGCATGTATTATTCATATCTGGTGGTTTTGTTTTCTTTTGAGTTTTGAGCCTCGCCTATTGGCGTTGTATATTATTGTGCTTGCTATGGTTGTTTCCGCCAGTTGGCGTTGATGCTAGCTCCCGTTTGGGGATGCGTTTTATTGTTTATGTATATTATACTTGTTGTACCCGTTTGGGGGCCAGTTTTTACAGAGGAGACTCTGCCGAAATTTTTGGTAAAATTTGCTGAAGATTTTATACTTGTTTTCTTTTACTGCTTCTTCTTCTTTTTCATGGTTTAGATTTCTGGGCTTCGGCTTACTTAGGTTACGTGGCGCCTCTAGACGCTTCGTAATCTAAGTGCCGGTCACGTTCCGTACTTTCGGGTCATGACAAAGTTGGTATCAGAGCGCTAGGTTTAACCTTGTATAAGTCTAGGTGACCCTTGGTTGATGGAGTAGGCGATTTAGGTAGAGTAACATACCGTGGGTATGGTCCGCGGCATACTTACGATACGCTACTCTGCTTAAGGAGCCCTAGGATTTACATTGTTTGCACCGTATTCCATTCATTCTTTTGATCTATCTTCGTCAATGTCGGATGGTGGTTTCTGTTACTACGGGCGCACGGGCAGAGGAAGCTGCGGCTCGAATGCGATAACCATTAGAGTATTGGTTGTTCTTGAGGATTGAAGCATTGCTTAGCGTGGGGACGAAGGGTATTCACATGCCGTCCGGATGAAGTTAAAGGGTTCGAACGATTATCAGAAAACCATTTTCCTAAGTTTAAAGTATTCGGAAGAACATGCAGGTATTTCGATGGACCCTCTAGAAGAATGAAACCCTAACTCGACATAATGACCACGAGAACGCCCTTGAACCTTAGGGTTTACGGCAGTTTCGCTGTACCATTAGTGAGGCTTGGGTTTGCCCTTCTACAGCTGGATCATCGATGCTGGGGTTTGTACCGGATATTTTTAAACTGTACTTGAGTGTTGAGCTCTCGGGGAATTATGGGATTTTGATGGATCGATCGAAAAGTTTAATGTAGTCCGGATATCAGGTGAAGGGATCGACTACGTGGGAGACTCTAGACATGAGTATTGCCGTTGGTAGCGCAGTCAACACACCTATGAAAGAACAAGTTCGAAGCAGTCGACATCAGAGGAAAGAGGCGCACATTGACGATAGTGTTTACGATTGTGATTTAGTGATTTGAATTTCCTATTTTCGTTGATTGGATTTTTGTATTTTGAGGACTTTGTTCTACGATTGGTATTTCCTGTGTGTACCTTCATTCTATCTGTGTTTCATATATCAGTTGTAATGATGTGGTTTAGTACGCACCCAGTACACTTGATTTGGTTTTATATATTTTGAGATTTTGATTTGATTTCGTGCATATGGGTTGCACATGATTTTGATATATGCTTCGACCTAGTTTTTATCCATTTTCGTACTGTGATTCGAGTCTGATATTCGATGTATGTTTTCGTGCTCCATGTGCACCTGATTAGGATTCTTACGCATACTTGGCGCACTTGATGCGATTTTGTGCACACCAGATGCACTAAATCGGGGTTTTGTGCAGATTAGATGCACCTGATTTTGAGTCGTGCACGCCCGTTGCACTTGACAGATGTTTTTGGTGCACACCTGTTGCACTTAGTTTTGTTTTGTGGGTATTCATGGTTTCTGCATTTGGTTTCGATTTCAGTGCGCACCGGACGCACATGACATTTTATTGATGTGATTGGGATTGATTTTAGTTTGAGCAGTATGTTTTCATAATCATTATTATTTGATTTAGTAACCAGGCGGGATGTGTATGTTAAATGAAAGATATATATATAGTTATTTTTAAAAAAAATTTAAACGTCCGCTACTTATGCCGTGACACGTGCATTGCACGGCGATTTTCAAGAGGGGTATTTGTATGCTTCTTTATTATGATGATTCGGCGATTTTACTAGGATGCGAACTATATATAAGTTATAGATTGATGTATATTATGATGGTTTTCACATTGAGTTATGATATTTTATTATCTCCATAACTCCGATGATTGTGTCATGCTTGACGGAGTTGATTTTGTTATGTATTGATGATTTCAGAGCCCCGACGATTTGAGTGTTTTGCTAAATGTTTTAGTATTTGGAAGGGGAGTTTTAATTTAAATTCGGGGACCGAATTTCTTAAAGGGGGGAAGATTGTAATGTTTTAAAAATAATTAAATAAATAATTAAATGAATAAAAGTGTTTAAGTGAATTTTAGGATTTTCGGTAAAGTAAAATGTATTTTTCGTAAAACCAAACCGTGATTGTTTTCATTATAATTTTTAATATATCTATTTTAATTATGAAATTACTAGTAAATGGTGTTTATTTAGCCACTTATAAATTTTTAGTTTAATAAAATATTTTTCCTAAATTAATTATTTTAAATATTAACATAAGCTTTATTTTTACACTAAATTAGTGTAAATTACAAATTTAAATGGTTTTAATTTGTAAAAATGAACCATGGCATGTTAGAAATTAGTGTGTATCATGCAAAATTTATTTGAAATTTTTTCCTATTTTCTAGAGCTTTCTTGAGTTGCTATAGTAAACAAATAAATAAATAATTAAATAAACCATGAAAAGACCTTTAAGTGATATTTCTCCTCTTGAAACTTCTACACTTTTCCTTAATCATTTCTTTCTCTCCCTTACTCCCTCAAGGCCGGCCACAACCCCCCATGGCTGCCCCCCCCCCCCCATTTCCCACCTCATTTTTGCACAAAAATCCATCAAAATACATCAAAAATTCAACAAAAAATACACAAAATCCTAATCTCTTCATACCCTTTATTCTCTACCCTTTTTTATATGGATTTTGGAGTGGGAAAGCATGTATTTTGGAGGCTCATTTCTTGTTTGGACTTCACATTTTGGAGGTATAATTTTCTTTCTTTTGATTTATTGTTATTAGATGATCATTTAAGCTTAATTAGATTTAATGAATTAATTCTATGTTTTTTTAAAAAAAATGCAAGTTAGGGTTGTAAATTCAAGTTAGGGTTTTTAATAATTAATTAGGGTTATAATAGTTAGTTTAACACTTTTAGAATTGGAAAATATTGCATGGTTCTTAAATTGTAAAATTTTCATTTAAAATTGTTTTAAATAAGGAAATTAGCTAACTAGATTTTTCTAAAATGTGTTTGTGGGTAATATAAAATTCCAATTTAAGTTGCTATCATTAGATGGTAGTTTTAATGAGAATATTAGCACATTAATTGAATGAAAAACTTAGTTTGATCACTAGATTACTTTGATAATTGGAAAAATAGTAATAAAATGCTATTATTTTGTAAACTAGATTTTAGGAATTTCTAAATAAATGTGATTAAAAATATAATTTATGGTTTCATTGAATCATTATCATTATGAATTGTGGTTTAATACATTAATTCATGCAAATCATGTTTGGTGGTGGAATTGTGGTGCTTTGCTTGAAAAATGTTGAAAATTGTTAAATGTTGCAAACTAGAAATTTCAAATTAATATAAATTTGTGTAATAAAAATATAGTAACGGTTTGTATAGTCTAGTTATGCTATATAATGAGTTTTATAACTATTGGTTTCATTTAAATGTCAAGTTTTGATGAAAAACGGTAAATTGGCAATTTCGGGTTTTACGAAATTGGACGGTTTGATGGATTTTAGGGTTTCGATGGATTTAATCGTGTTTTATGGTATAAGTAATGTGTTTTAAAACTACAAGTTGTTTGATGATGTTATCTCGATCCATCGGAGTTTGTACGCCGATATCGAGCGGTATTTGGTTCTTTTGCGTGGACGGGACATAGGTTTTAACCTATGCTTGCTCCTTTAAATCGTTTGACTTTCGTATGTGATTCAGTTTACGATAATATTTATATGTTTGCGTTTAGGTACCCTTCAAGTGGACTGCGGGCGATGAAGAGGAGGATGGCGACACCGTCGTCGGCAGACATGGACCAGATGAGTAGATGCATATCTACGGGGGGAAGTCGGGTGGAGGCGTTTAGCACCCCCGTAACGTAGAATAGGAATAGTACTTATTGACATTAGGAAACCCGATGTGACCCTAGATTCTTACTGAGCAGGACCCTAGTAATGACCCTAGGCGGGACTAGACTGATTTAGGAAAACCATACCTGAGGATGAATACTTTGGGAAAGGTTCGTAGGTTTCTGATAGAAAAACACACGCACACACTAAAACTCGACATGGAGTATACGTATATGTGTATATGTATATAAAACTAGGTATAGGTGTATATATATACAGCACGTATATGCGATTCATTGATGTGATATGATATTTGAAGCATGATGAAACAGTATAACTGGGCTTGATGCCGTGATTCTTGACTATACAGTCGTGTTAAAGTGTTAGCGGATCATTAGAGAATGAGATAATGAACATGAATATATAAATTATAAAGAGTGGTGGTGATATTGATGTACATGGGACGCTAGAATAGTACCCGGACTGTAACTTGTGACTGATCACGATATGATATATGTATAACTTGATTACGACATTATATTGGTGTGACCTGATGCCGATATCATATAAGTATGACCTAGTCATAATATGATACATATGACATGATATTTCTGAGGATAAACTAATAATGCTTATCATGATGGCAATGATATATGATTGATGTATGCGATCACAGTTTAACACCTTGATCATGAGATGTGCTGATGATGACATTATACGAATGAGGAGACACCTAGGAGATACTTGACCGTACCCCGATATTGGGATGCCGTACGATGGATTTTACCGTACGAGGTTTAGATTTGACGATTGATCCGCACTCTTGATTCGAGGAAGCCGTACTACGTACGTGACGCTATTGAGGCGGGATCGCAGACTATTAGAGATATTGATTCAGACCTTAGGTAGACTCTAGTTTCTTACTGACTAGTCTATTAGGTTTAGTTCCTTAGGATGTTAGATGGACACTGGTTTAGCTTCGACTCACATAGTGGTAGTTGTACTCGTATCTCGCAGAGGAATGGATAATGCACATCTGTATTTACATTCATACTGTAATTATCATGGTGCATGTTCTTTTATATGTTGCTATAATCAGTATAAACTTTACCTGTTAGGACACCAGCACTATTACCGATGATGCGCATATTCCACGCACACTTATTTGCCGGCTCACACACATCATCATCGGTAATTGCTATGTCACGTACACTTTAGATCATATTGACTTTTATGGATAGAATCAGTTAACAACTAGACCGCTATAATATTGTGATTATTCTCTGACATTAGTACAGACATGATATTTATTGCTTAGACATTCATGCATTCATATTTTCATGTTATCATGCAGTAGTATGGGCATATGCCGACACTTATCATATGCTTACTCATGATTTTGAGATTTGGATTTCTATGAGATTTCTGGATTTTTGGGGAAAACCGCAAAAATATATAAAACTTCTCTCTCTCTCCTCTTCTCTTTTTAAAATAAGATGCGGTTTTCTCGTGATGTATGTGTCGTCCACCATGAGATTTCATGTTTTCTGTTGGATTTCGAGACCCGATTCGAGGAGTGGATGAACGGTCTCGGGTACATGGTGGGCCCGGTATGGTACCCCGGGGCAAGAAGATCGAGTTGTAGACGATGAGCCTGGCAGGGGAAGGCTACCTACCGGTGATGTCTGGCGCGGCGGATATCCGGAGGATACCGACCGTTGTCGTGAGATTTGATGATATGGGCCGATCCGGACTGACGGAGCCCGAGATATTGAGACTTGAGATTACATGTGTTGTGTCGATGTTTGACACGGATTTCTATGGATTTCATTATTGAGATTTCAGATTCTTATACACATTCTACTATGATAACAGCTAATGATTTCTTATACATATCTATCTGGATTTCAGGATTTGTTATTTTACATTCATGGTGCATGCATTTCATTCATATGACATAGTATTATATGAGGTACTGACACGACACGGAGTAGTTGCACTTACACGTAGTATTACCCTGCTATTACTAGATGTTTGGGATATAGTAGTGTATTATTATGACAAAGGATAGCGTCGTGCATTCGATTTCTTTTCGTAGATGTCTTCTACTCACGAGTTGGCAACTCACCCCCGTTGTGCCAAATTCTTTACTGGTTCGATGTACAGGTTTCCGTGGCAGCTTGTTGGCACATCTTTTCTTCAGGGTGATTTGCACGGTAGGTTGGTTCACTTGTATCCGAACCACCATTGTACTTTTATTCATTCATTTGTATCTAGTAAGCTCCATCAACCATATTTGTATTACTTGATAAGTTTATAGGACCAGTCTTTTATTTCGACATTAGAGTCGCGCATGTATTATTCAGATCTGGTGGTTTTGTTTTCTTTTGAGTTTTGAGCCTCGCCTATTGGCGTTGTATATTATTGTGCTTGCTGAGGTTGTTTCCGCCAGTTGGCATTGATGCTAGCTCCCGTTTGGGGATGCTTTTTATTGTTTATGTATATTATACTTGTTGTACCCGTTTGGGGGCCTGTTTTTACAGAGGAGACTCTGCCGAAATTTTTGGTAAAATTTGCTGAAGATTTTATACTTGTTTTCTTTTACTGCTTCTTCTTCTTTTTCATGGTTTAGATTTCTGGGCTTCAGCTTACTAGGTTACGTGGCGCCTCTAGACGCTTCGTAATCTAAGTGCCGGTCACGTTCCGTACTTTCGGGTCGTGACATCTGCGTGCGCTCTTGCAAGATCAGATTGGCTATTATTTTATCTAATCAGGATGGCTCCCACTTTTTTTTTATCAAATCTTCCTTCAAACCCTAAAAGGTAAGACTAGCCGGGATTAATTACACCTTACAAGTTCGCCAATCTTTTGGCCAGGCCAGTGTCGGTACTTTGAGGGAGGTTCCCCGTGCTTTCGCATGGACCGAATTAAAATAAACCTCGTTTTCCCAGGGGCGTAACCCCGTTTACACCTTTTTAGACACCTACTTGATCGGCTAATTGTAATGTGTAAAACTCTCCCGAGAGTAACTCTTACCCGAAGTGGGTATCGGGATCCAACTATCTCATAGAAGGTATGCAATCTCATTGCAAATTTCAACACATGAAATTCCCGATAATTTTTTGCCCTTAACCTCCTATGACCTTGAAGAAGGCTAACAAACCATAGGATGCTTAGTCAAGTTCAACCCGTCATTTCCTGATTGAATTAAACCCACCCGCATGACCCTTGACAAAGGCCAACAAGGTCACACGATACCCTAATCCAATCGCATCATATGCTCATGCAGATAGACACTAATCAGCTACCGCACACTACATCTTGACTAAGACCAACAAACGCAGCATGAATACTAAAAAATACTTATCTAAAATGACGGAGGGCTACGACAGATTTTTTTGAAAACCTTTTGCGTAATGAACTTGATATCATTGTAGAATCGAGTGAATTTTAAAAAGGAGTGTTTTTGAGGTTCTTACTAGTTTCGCTAAAGAGGTCACTCCTGGTGAAGGGATCTTGGCTCTTTCCTCATCGAACGAGGTGCAGGATATTTCACAAATACCACTATGCAAAGCAAAAACTATAGAAGCAATCAAAAGACAAACCGAGTGGGTTGTAGCATCTGCTAATTTCGCTAAAGAGGTCACTCCCGGTGAAGGAATCTCGGCTCTTTCCTTATCGAATAAGGTGCTGGATATTCTACAAGGAATACCGCTATACAAAGCAAGAACTAGAGCTACCAGTTTTAAACAAGTTTCTACAACATCTTTAGCTTTCTTTTATTTCATTAATCTCATTAATGAAGTCCCATCAAATATGCTTCCCAAGCATCACAGAAGAAACGAAAGAAGCAATAATTATTATATATCATATATATAATATAGGTATTCGTCTCAGAATATCAAGTGATCACATCACAGAATATCAGCAGCAAAAGAACCACATATGAAATATTGGATATAGTAGTAATTCCGTGTTTTCATTTAAGCCAGTAAAAACGTGGATTCCACGGTCGTGATGAATAGCCAAACCCACATCCCTAGACCTCTACGAGAGCGGCAAGCAACCCTCCCAATTCTAGAGTTAGGAGACCCGGTCTCGACTCCTCGAGATGGTCTTCCACTGGACTTTAGAACCCGGTTACTTGTGCTCTCCTCCTTGGGTCTATCCTAATACGGAAATGTAAATAATATACATCAATTGTGACATCATCCTCAACCTGGAAGTGCTCCAATAAAAGAATATTACATACATGTTTTTACTTGAATGAAAATGAAAAACTCTCATCTCACATAAAACCCCCCAGCTATTCAGAACACGACGATCCAATATAACATATCACAGCAACACATAACATCACATGTCATCAACGTAAGTAAATATGCGTATCCCAATTGTCGTTGACATATAGTAACGAAACCGACGATACACCACATGTTAAACTTACGGTCGCAGAAAAGAAAGTGAAAAATTACAACAATTGGAATCCGCAACCACCTTAGACATCATAAACCTAATGTATATCATACTTTGGATTTCATGCCTAACCAAATGAATTCATTAGACATCTCATGCCTAACAATTATAAACCCCGCATTTTAGTCTCGATATTGAAAACACTTTCCAATAACCTGTCGGGTAATTCAATAAAATTCCCGATAACCTGATCGAATGCTTGTCGAAAGCTTTAGTAAACGGCCGCACCCCCGATGTCGTCGACGAAGTGCACTAAGGAGGAACACCATGGCCGCGAGCACCCGAACGGATGCTTTTGGTGACGGGGTTCTCCTACAGTCACTTGGTCGGGGCTATAGGGCATGGCTATCTAGTAAGGTTACCCGGTGAGTATCCGCGTACACTACGTAATTGCGATAGACTTTTGATCCATATCAAAATTCTTTGGCAACAGATCAAATGAGACTAAACTGCTAGATTTATAAAATTCAAACTAGTTATCACATAACTAATTATGTGGATTCCAAATATTGTATCACAATCACAGATATCTAGACGATGTTAAACCATTCGATCGAATAAACAAACACCCAAAATTTCCCAAAAAGCTCAACACTTGAGCGGAGTTCAAAAAGTACCCAGAACATGCCACAGCTCCTATGAACCATCCGTAGAAGGGCCGACCCATGCCTCACTCATGTCACCACGGAACTGCCACAAATCCTAGGTTATTACCACGGTTCCACGATCCAAAAAGTCAAGTTTGGGTATCGTTCTTCAAGAGGGTCCATAGAATCGCTTGCATGATTTTCTGAAGATTTTAAACTTGAAAAAAATCCAACTCTTGGAAAATTTCCAGCGAGGGAAAATATGAGTTATTGATATCCGTTCGAACTTTTTAACGTTTTCTAAATAACCCGAATACATGTTAGAATTATGATTACGAAACACTCCGAATTTTCTTTGCAGAAAGTTAACATCACATGCAAATTTAGCAAAAACAAGAAACGCCAGAAACACCAAAACCCAGAGACTGGAACACCCTAAAAATTTGAAGCCCAGAGGAGCCAAATGAACCGAGCAGGCCGGTTTTTGGGGCTATGTGGCCGGCCATTTTGAGGGCAAATTGCTTCAAATTTTCACAATGTGCATGTTATATCACATACAACATTCTGCAGTTGCTAAAAATTTTTTTTGACACCTTTAAAAAATCGACAGAAACTAGATTTTATATCGGGTGTATCGGAGTTGTTTTGGTTTCGTAATTCTAACAAACATCGTTTAAATCTCTAGCTTGGCTCTGATACCACTGTAGGGTTACTTAGCACGGCAACAAGGTTTCAGGAGGTATCGTCCATGCCGTTTTCAAAAAATTGCCGTTCTAAACAACTAACCCTAGAATCTTAACTAGAGTTTTAAACAATACAACATGCAAACAACATTGCAAACAAGTGAATGAGTAATACAACCTTTGTAGACCGGTCCTTCACTTCTAAAGCTCCGTATAGTAGTCCCTTCGCTCCAAGTAGTGAACACCCGAACTCTAGTAAGGCTTCACATGAAGAAATGAACAAGCTTGCTCGAAATCTTTGAGACCGAAGATGATCTACGTTGAGGGGACTCAAGCTCATGCTACCTCTTCACTAATATGTGAATTAGTGAAGCAAACACTGTAAACTAAATGGCTAATAGTAGAGGATGATGAAGTAGGAAGTGGGCTCACTTTAGATTTTATTTTCTCACAATATTTTCTCACTTAGAAAAAGCGAGCAAGCTTTTTCTTAAATGAAGAAGATGAAGATGGAGATGAGAATGAACTCAGGAGGTGAGAATAGAAACCATGGGTGAGTTAGTGTCATATACTAACTCATATAGAGAATAAACCATGGCTAAGGTATAATGGTTAGGTTAACAAATATCTACAAGTGAAATAAAAATGGTGGACTTGGTCAATGTTTCCACTAGCTTCTACAAGCTTGTAGCCATGACAATTTCCATCCAATTTTTAAATTACTTAGATAAATATAAACCCTACATTATATCAAGTATGGTGTAAGTCTCATACACCCATGAAGTATGCGGCATCAAGCATGACACAATAAAATATACATTAATATATATCACATATATACTACATGCACACAAGTGAGAAAAAGAAATGTTTAGTGAGAAAATATTAGTTAATGTAAGTTAATATATCAAATATATAATTATACATTAAATTATCAAATCAACCCTTGATTTAATAATCTGGCTATATCACATACAACCGACTAATATCAAATGTAACAATCTATCGAATCAACACTTGATCCGATAACCAGGCTATATCATATATAACCGACCGAAATCACATATCATGATAATAGAATGCGGTATTACATACGTGCATTAATCTCGGTCCCGCACATATCATATATGTGCTCCTATTTCATTTTGCATGAACCAGGAAAGCTCTTTGTAAGACTCTAAAGACCCGTCAATACGCCGGCAGTAGGTGATGATCATATCAAACACCCACAAGCCGCAAGCGGTCTTCTTAACGTAACGGCCACCCGGGTATTGATTGATCAGAAGATCAACAAGCTAGCCTGCTCATACTCTTGCGAATCCAATCAGTAAAACTATCATACAGTCCGGTCTCTTCGTCAGATATGTCGCATATCACAGCCTGGGGGTGGTATAACATCATAACCCAATAGCCTGATAACTCATGCCGATGCAAGGTTCATAACGGTTCAAGAAACTACTGATAACACTTACCAGTAGATCTCAACAACCCTGGCCAGGGATTTCCTGTTATGGACAATCGAGCATAGCGCAACATCAACTCCCAATAATGGGAGAGACGAATCCCCTCCTATCGCTCATTGCCTCCATGTGGCTCGGGACTGTACCCAAAAACCACCTTTTTGCACGATCTCTTGACCATGGTATGGTGGAAATCAAAGCACAATGGGAATCACACAAGACTTTATGACGATCTCGGGTCGACAGACTAACCTGTACCAGTGTCACCAGATAACTGCTATCTGACGACAGATATAATACCATCTAGGAGTTCTCGTCGAGTTCGTTCAGTGTACCCAGTCTCCACTGAGCACCCGTATACCTTCTCTGATGTCAAACACCATACATGGGTCGAGAAGCGTATATGCTAGTCTACTCTGGAGTATCGATGTCTTATCTCGATACTCCCACGACTAGGAACATTTGAAGGATGTACTTACCGACAACCTCTGTCCCACTAGTATGATCTGCATCATAGTCCTGGTAGTCAAGTACTCATCCTAATGGCTTTATCAACATATAATAGAGAGACAATAAGTGTACATGTTAAGATAAAGAGCAACTAGATATCATACTATCATGTCGAGCAAGAAAGTCCTACCTATATATGTCCAAGCATCCACTACAATATACATCGCGTGTACAGTAATGGCCTCTAGGGCATACTTATAACTAACAGGGGCTGGGTAGTCTACAAGCACATCCTTATGCAGGTCCCTAGTCATATGATTATCGAGATAATGCATCGATACTCCAGAGTAGAATAGTGTATACGCTTTGCATCCCAGCAAGGGAGATGGTCTGTCCCATAGCCATTAGTACGTCGTACTGGAGATTGTATACAGGTGCTCATTGGGTTATGAGTACACTGGACATGACTTGTTAGGAATTGCTGGTGGGTATTATACCTATCATCGGGTAGTAGTTCCTAGGTGACATAAGTACAGCATAGTCTGTTGACTTGACGCTGCTACTTCACCTCGAGTGTGTTCCCACTATTATTAGATTACTACCCTACCACGGCTCAAAGGATTCTTGCAAACAGGTAGTAGTTGGGTGCAAGTCCGAAGCACTTGGAGGCAGTAGCGGTTAGATAGGATTCGTCTCTCCCGGTATTAGGGGTTGATATCGCGCTGTGTTCGGAAGGCCATTACACAAAGTCCTTGGCCAAGGCAAGCGAGATTTACTGGTAGGAACTCCAGTAGTTTCTCAGGATGTTTTAGGCTACTCTCCTACACGACTTATTGCGCTATTAGGGGTCTGACGATTACCGTCCCCTAGGCCCGATATGCGATACTCTTAGACGAACAGACCAGACTGTACAGAGATTGTCATAGATAGACTCAGTAGGAGTTAAGATGAGTTTGCTCATCGGCCTTCTTATCGACAGATATCTGGGCAGCCGTTATGTGCAGCTAGTACCGCTGACGGCCTGTGGTTAAACCCACTGCCAGCGTAGTATTGAGTCTTTAGAGTCCCACACAGAGGGTTTCCCTGCATCGGGAAAAAGATGTAGAGGTCGTATGGTTTTACGACAGGGTTCAATCACGTACGAGTACTTGTGCACAGATGATGATTCTGTTAGTTATATGTATGCCCTAGAGGCCATTACTGTACATTGGATGTATATTGTAGTGGATGCTGGGACATATATAGGAAGGACTTTCTTGCTCGACATGATAGTACGCTATCTGGTTGCACTTTATCTTAACATGTATACTTTCTGTCTCTCTGATTACATGTTGATAAAGCCCTTAGGATATGTACTCGACTTCCAGGACTATGATGTAGATCATACTAGTGGGGCCTGGGTAGTCCATGAGTGCATCCTTGAAATGTTCCTAGTCGAGGGAATATCGAGACGGGGCATCGATATTCCAGAATAGACTAGCGCATATCTTCTCGACCCATGAGATGGGCGATGGATGATTCCATATCCATTGGTGTTTGACATTGAAGATGGTATGCGGGTGCTCAGTGGAGACTGGGTACACTGAACGGACTCGCCGAGAACTCCCAGATGGTATTATACCTCACGTCAGATGGCAGTTCTCTGGTGACACTGGTACAGCTTAGTCTGTTGACCCGAGATCGTCATAGAGTCTTGTGTGTCTCTCACTGTGCTTTGATTTCCAACCTACCACGGCTCTACTGAGTTGTGCAAACAGGTGGTTTTTGGGTACAGTCCCGATTCACATGGAGGCAATGAGCGATAGGAGGGGATTCGTCTCTCCCGGTATTGGGGGTTGATGTTGTGCTATGCTCGACTGGCCATAACAGGAAATCCCTGGCCAGGGTTGCTGTGATATACTGGTAAGAGTTATCAGTAGTTTCACGAATGTTATGGACCTCAAGTCAGCATAACTTATCGAGCTATCGGGGTCTGACGTTTACCACCCCTAGGCGAGATATGCGACATATCAGACGAACAGACCGGACTATACGATAAGTGTTACTAGTTGGATTCGCAGGAGTGTGAGCGGGCTTGCTCGTCGATCTTCTGATCGCTCAATACCCGGGTGGCCGTTACGTTTGGCAGACCGCTTGCGGCTTGTGGGTGTTTGATATGATCATCACCTGCTGCCGGCGTATTGACGAGTCTTTAGAGTCCTACACAGAGGTTTCCTGGCTCAAGCGAAACGAAATAGGAGCACATATGAGATATGTGCGGGACCGAGAATAATGCGCGTATGTGATACCGTATTCTATTCTCGATAAGAATGTATCGATTGGTTGTATGCGATATAACCTAGTTATCGAATCGAAGATCGATTCGATAAGCCGATGCATAGGATACTAGTCGGTTATATGCGATATGACCGGATCGTTAAATCAAGTGTTGATTTAATGATTTAATGTATAATTATATATTTGATATATTACTTTGCATTAACTAGTATCGGTTCACTTTAAATGGATTTTCTCACTCGGATGTGCGCATTGCATATGCGATATGATTTTGTGCACTTGCTTGTATCATGTTTGATGATACATGCCTTTTGGTTAAGTGTAAAGAATTAAACCTTGGTTAATGAAATGGTTAGGGTTTACTATTTCCTTATTCATTTATTCATTTATTTATTCTTTTTGGAAATTGATAAGCATTAAGAGAAAATGGTGGCTTAATTTGTTTTCTAGCTAAAGCTTCTTGAAGCTTTGACCAAAGTCACCCTTTTTGTCTCATGCTTAACCCTAACCATTCCCACTAACCCTAGTTTAGTCTCTACACTTCACCATGGTTGGTAGATGATAAGTATTATTATTATTTTCATTTTAAAAAAGACTTATCATATTCTTCATCTTCTTCTTCTTCTTCACTTCAAGAAAAAGCTTGAAAGCTTTAATGGCAAAGTGAGAATTAGAGTGAGAAATCCAATTCTAAAGTCTACCCACTTCCTATTTCTTCATCCTCTACCTCTTGCCAAGTAGTAGAGTGTGTTTCCTTCACAAGTTTTCATGGCTTGGTGAAGGTGGAGCTTGATCTTGCGATGCTTCGATGTAGATCATCTTCGGCATGGACATCGACGACCTAGCTCGCTTTTTCTCCGACGAAGCCGAATCTAGAGCCCGGATTCCTTTTGGACAGCGGAGATGACTTCGTTGCGGAGCTATGGAGGTGGAGCACCGGATCTACAAAGGTTGTATTTCCGATATCCCATTAGTTAAGTGTTAACTATTAACTTTGTTCGCCTAAATATCTAGTAAACGATCCGTAGTCGGGTTTGTAGGAACCCGTAAAATTTGATTTGTGCATGTTTGATCACTTGTGAGACTTCACTAGAGTGCCTAAGAACCCTACAGTGGTATCAGAGCCTAGCTAGAGCCTTAGGCGATGCGTAGACGGAGTTAGAAGTCCGATCGACCCGAAACCCCGACTTTAAAATGCTCTCTGGACATTTTTGTAAAATCTGGATTTTTGCAAATTAAAAATATGCAGAAAAACAAGCAGGTAAATCTAAGAATTACGATGCAAAAATTACCTAATGATCTTTCTAAAGTGCGGCGGAACCGCGGCATTAGCGTGCTAATGCAGCCCTTCCGCCGCACTTTTGTCTTATCTGCCATTGAATTTTGCACAGTAACTCCTATTTTTCAGTGCTGGTTTTCCTGGGAATTTTTAATCTGAAATAAAGAGTTGAGTATTTTGGGTTGTATTGGGAATTCATACATTCGATCGGATTGTCAAACTTTGTCTATGTGTCGTTCCGGATAATTTTTTGAATTTGTTAAAAAGTTCGACCGGATATAAATACCCAATTTTTCCCCTGTCGGGAAATTTCCAAGTGTTGGATATTTCTGTAGTTTAATCACGTTCTAAGTAGTGCAAGTAACACGATGGTCCCTCTAGAAGACAACAAACATTAACTCGATTATGTGACCGTCTTGAACTACCCTTTGAACCTTCGGGTTTGGGGCAGTACGGCGTGCCACATGTGAGGCGTTGGCTTGACCCTTCTACGGCTGGACCGTTGGTACTGAGGCACGAACTGAATGTTTTAAGACTTGTTTCATGTGTTGATCTGTATCGGGAAAACTTGGGTGTTCGATTGTTCGATCGAAAAGTTTAGCATTTTCTATTTATCCGGAATGTGATACAATAATTGGAATTCACAAATAGTTATGAGATAACGGAATGAATATTATAAACATAGCAGTTTAGTCTCACTTGATCGGTTGCCACGGAATTTTGATGTGATCAAAAGTCCGTTGCAATCACGTTGTGAACACGGATACTCGCCGGTAAACTTAATAGACAGCCTCACTCCATAGCCCCGACCAAGTGACTGCAGGAGAACCCCGTCGCCGAAAGCATCCGTTCGGGTGCTCACGGCGGCGGTGTTCCGCCTTGGTGCACTTCGTCGACGGCATCGGGGGTGCGGCCGCCTACTAAAGTTTGCGACGAGAATTCGATCAGGATGTCGGGAATCTTGTTGAATTTCCCGACTTGATATTGAAAAGAGTTTTCGATAATGAGACTAAAATGCGGGGTTTATAATTGTTAGGCATGCGATGTCTAAGTATTTCATTTGGTCAGGCATGCGATGTCTGAGGAGGTTGCGGATTCCAACTGTTGTAGTTTTACATTTTCTTTTCTGTGACCGTAAGTGTAATATGTGATATCGCCGGTTTCGTTGCTATATGTCAACGATAATTGGGATGCGCATATTTACTTACGTTGATGACATCTGATGTTATGTGTTGCTGGATATGTTATATTGGATCGTCGTGTTTGAATAGCCGGGGGTTTTTATGTGAGATGAGTGTTTTTCATTTTCATTCATGTAAAAACTTGTATGTAATATTCTTTTATTGGGGCACTTCCAGGTTGTGGAAGTAGTCACCGTTTGTATATTATTTACTTTTTTGCACTAGGATAGACCCAAGGAGGGGAGCACAAGTAACCGGGTTCTGGGGTCCAGTGGGAGACTAACTCGAGGAGTCGAGTCCGGGTCTCCTAACCCTAGAATTGGTAGGGTTGCTTGCCGCTCTCATAGGGGTCTAGGGGTGTGGGATTGGCTATTCATCACGACCGTGGAATCCGTGTTTTATACTGGCTCGTATTGAAAACATGGACGTCCTAGTATATCCAATATTTCATATGTTTCTTCTGCTGTGATTTATCTGTGATCATGTGATGTTCTGTGACAGATATTATATATAGTATATATGATATATTATATAGACGTTGCTTATGTTTTACACCCGCGCTAGCCCTGCCTCGCTCTGGCGTTAGTTACCTAACCTAACGGTGCAGACGGGACATCGAGGCGAATGCGGATGGCATAAGCGTACGTTATATTTATCTGTGATGGTTAGGTGGACTTAAATGATGGGATATTCATTAATGAGATTAATGAAAGAAAATAAACCTAATTGATGTTGTGGAATCGAATTTCAAAATAAAACAGGTAGCTACAGTTCTTGCTTTGCATCGCGGTGTTCATTATAGAACATCCTGCACCTTATTCGATGAGGAAAGGACCGAGATCCCTTCACCGGGAGTGACTCCTTTAGCAATAACTGGCAGATGCTACAACCCTCGGTTTGTTATTTGATCGCTTCTATAGTTTTTGCTTTGCACAGTGATATATATGATATATCCTGCACCTCATTCGACGAGGAAAGGGCCGACGATCCCTTCACCGGGAGTGACCCCTTTAGCAAAACTAGAAAAGCCTCGAAAACATTCCATTTAAAAACCATTTGATTCCGCAACGAGATCAAGTTCAAAGCGTTAAAGGTTTTCATAAAAACCATTCGCAACCCTCCGTCATTTTAGGAAGTAGAGTACTTAGTATTCGTGCTGTAAGTCCATATTGCGACCCCCGGTTCTTACGGGGAGGCGGAAACGGTATAAAAAACGAATTTTTATCGCAAGAGGCAACATGGACTAACTTATGGTCGGGATCGTTACCTAAACTAAAACTAGCAAACTAAGCTAAAGATATTTAGCTACTCGGATGAAGATGGTTATACCTAAACTTGAACTCCTTCTCTTCAAGCTCCGGTGGTGGTCCGATGGCTCCTTCTCGTCGTCTCCGTACGCCGAAGATAGATCCACTTGAAAGCTCCAACCTTTAGCTCCTTCTTCGGTCTTTGAAGAAACTAGTTCACTTGGTTTGCCAAACCTAGTGAACTAGAATGAGTAGAGAGGAAAATAGAATGGGATTTTATCTATGGTTCTTGATTCTCAACTCATGAGACAAGAGAACCATAGATCAAGAGAGGGAGCAAGAGGTTGAGGGTGAGAGCAAGGGGAGAGCTCAAGAACAAGAGAGAGAGTGAGCAAGAAAGAATGAGGCTCTCTTTTCTCTCTCACCCTCTCATAATCCAAAACAATGATAACTCATCATATCAACAAAAGTCTTATGGTAATGGTTAGAAGCAACCATAAGGTTATCATATCATGCACTCATTTTTTTTCAAAAAAAAGCAAGCAAGAAAAAAGTCTTTGGCATGAAATGATAACCATGGTCATCATGATGGTCAACTAGTCAAGCCTAGTCAACCGGTCAACAAGTCAACAAAAGTCAACAAGTCACCAAAGTCAACAAGTCAACAAAAGTCAACAAGTCAACAACCATATCACCATAATACTAAATTAATATAATAGTTAATCACAAATCATATTCTCATTAGGGTTGAGCATAAAGTCAAAAAGTCAACGGTCAACTGTCAACAACCCTAATGAGAATCCGCTGCCTCTGCCTCCCTGTCAACTGTGCATACACACCCGCATCCGCGTTCCGAGGAACACGAATGCAAACTGGATAAATCCAATCCCATAAGGTACACTAGGATCTGGCTTAAACCAAAGCCCGCTAGTGTAAACTGTCCGGACACTGTACGTGCACAAGTGCACGGATGTGACCGAACCCTGTCGCAAAACCATGCGACCTGTCGCAATACCATGCGACCTCTACTCTTTTGCCTAAAGGCGAAAAGCTTTCTGTGTGGGACTCTAAAGACTCGACACTACGCTGGCAGTGGGTTTAACCACAGACCGCAAGCGGCACTAGCTGTGCGTAACGGTCCCCAGGTAATGCCGACAAGAAGACCGACGAGGCGAAACCCATCTGAACTCCTACTGAGCCTGAGTGTGACATTCTCCATACAGTCCGGTCTGTTCGTCTGATACATCGCATGGCGGGCCTAGGGGGCGGTAAACGTCAGTCCCCCAATAGCGGTACAAGTCGTGCCGGAGTGAAGCCCAATACACCCTGAGATAACACTGGAAACCTACCAGTATATCTCGTTTGCCCTGGCCAGGGACTACTCGTGTAATGGCTCTCCTAGACACAGCGCGATGTCAACCCCCAATACCGGGAGAGACGAATCCTGTCTAACCGTCACTGCCTCCAAGTGCTTCGGGACTGCACCCAACCACCACCTGTTTGCACGACTCCTTTGAGCCGTGGTAGGGTAGTGATCAAAGTACAGTGGGAACACACTCGAGGCGGAGTGACAGTGTCAAGTCAGCGGACTAAGCTGTACTCATGTCACCTGGGAACTGATAACTGACGATAGGTATAATACCAACTAATCAGTTCCCTACGAGTCCTGTCCAGTGTACCCGTAACCTAACGAGCACCCGCATACTATCTCAAGTACGACGTACTGACGGCTGTGGGACAGACCGTCTCCCACACTGGGATGAGAAGCGCATGCGCTGGTCTACTCCGGAGTATCGATGCCCTGTCTCGATAGTCCTGCGACCAGGGACCTGAATAAGGATGTGCTTATAGATTACCCAGCCCCCACTAGTGTGACTGCCATCACAACGCTGGTAATCAAGCAAAGATCCTAAGGGCTCCACTAATGCGTATAAGTGATATACTGAAATAAACACAAGTACACATTGAAGTAGAAACAAACCAAGTAGCATACTACTATTTTGAGCAAGATTGTATATACAAGGTGAATATCCCAAGCATCCATTAAGTAATATACAAACTAGTATGATACAGTAATGGCCTCTAGGGCATATACACTAACAATCTCCCACTTGCAATAAGGCCATGTACTGGCGTATCGAAGACCTATCATCTCGATCAGCCGCTCGAACTGAGTCTGGGGCAGGGCCTTGGTGAATGGATCAGCAGTGTTATCTTCTGAAGCGACTCTCCGAACCTCGATCTCCTGGCGATCTACGATCTCCCTGATCAAGTGATACCGCCTTAAGATGTGCCTGGATTTCTGATGGGACCTGGGTTCCTTCGCTAAAGCTATAGCCCCGTTGTTGTCGCAATACAGAGGTATTGGATCAACAATGGACGGAACCACCTGAAGTTCTTTCAAGAACTTCCTCATCCAGACAGCTTCTTTTGCGGTATCAGATGCAGCGATGTATTCCGCTTCCATCGTCGAGTCTGCAACGGTTTCCTGTTTGGAACTCTTCCAACACACCGCCCCTCCATTGAGGGTAAAGACAAAACCCGACATGGACTTGGAATCATCCTTGTCACTCTGGAAGCTGGAGTCAGCAAAGGCCTCGATCTGGAGGTCTTTTCCGCCATACACCAAGAACATCTCCTTAGTCCTTCTCAGGTACTTGAGAATGTTCTTTACCGCTATCCAGTGTTTCTCCCCTGGGTTAGACTGATACCGGCTTACCACACTCAGTGCATAAGCTACATCCGGTCTGGTACATAACATCGCATACATTATAGAGCCTACCGCAGAAGCGTAGGGTATAATAGACATGCGATCCCTCTCCAAATCAGTCTTGGGAGACATCTCTTTAGAGAGGGTGATCCCGTGACAAGCCGGTAGGTTACCGCGCTTGGAATCTTCCATACTGAACCTCTTCAGTATGGTGTCGATGTACCTGGACTGTGAAAGTCCTAATATCCTCTTGGATCTGTCACGGTAGATCCGGATACCCAGAATGTACGAGGCATCACCCAGGTCTTTCATGGAGAACCTGTGTGACAAGAACCCCTTGACAGATTGTAGCATAGGAATGTCATTTCCTATTAAGAGAATGTCATCCACGTATAAAACGAGGAATACTACAGTTCTCGCTACAAATCTACTATAGATGCATGGTTCATCTGGATTTTTGATAAAGCCAAATTCTTTGACCGTCTCATCAAAGCAGATGTTCCAACTCCGCGATGCCTTCTTTAGTCCATAGATGGACTTAAGCAACTTGCACACTTTTCCGCTGCTCCCACTCTGAATGAAACCCTCTGGCTGGTCCATATAGACACACTCCTCTAAATTTCCATTTAGAAAAGCTGTCTTTACGTCCATTTGCCAGATCTCATAATCGTGGAAGGCAGCAATGGCAAGAAGGATCCGAATGGATTTCAGCATGGCTACTGGAGAAAAGGTTTCGTCGTAGTCCAAGCCAGGTCTTTGACGAAAACCCTTTGCTACCAGCCTAGCTTTATAGGTCTCAACCTGTCCATCTACACCAATCTTCCTTTTGAAGATCCACTTGCATCCTACGGGTTTTACCCCGTCTGGAGCAATGTCCAACGTCCATACCTTGTTGGTGTACATGGACTCCATTTCGGTCCGCATTGCATCCAGCCATTTCACTGAGTCAACGCTCTGAACGGCCTGCTGGAAGCTAGTAGGCTCATCATAATCTATGATGCAATCCTCTCTATCCCCGTCTATGAGAAAACCGTAGTATCTCTCGGGCGGATGAGACTGCCTACTACTTCTGCGGAGCGGCGTGGGAATGTCCTGTTCTTCCGAACCTTCTGGTTCCACTAAACTTTCAGTAACAGTCCGTGGTTCTGGAATTTCTTCCAGTTCTACTGTGCTCCCACTTATCTGGTTTTCCAAAAACTCAGTTTCCAAGAAGTAGGCATGACGAGAAACAAGAACTTTTTGTTCCTCTTCACAGTAGAAGAAATATCCTTTTGAGTTCTTTGGATACCCCACAAACTTGCACTGTACTGAGCGTGCCTCGAGCTTGTCCGCATGCTGCTTTTTGACAAAAGCCGGACATCCCCATGTCTTAATGTGCTTAAGATAGGGTCTCTTCCCACACCACATTTCATATGGTGTGGAAGGCACAGTCTTAGTCGGAACTCGGTTCAAAAGGTACGCTGCTGATTCTAGCGCATACCCCCAGAATGATCGCGGTAACTCAGCATTACCCATCATGGACCGCACCATATCCAATAGGGTGCGGTTCCGTCTCTCCGATACACCGTTATGTTGCGGGGTGTATGGAGGAGTAAGCTGAGAGAGAATTCCGTTCTCTTTTAAATAGTCCAGGAACTCGGCACTTAAGTATTCTCCACCTCGATCCGATCTTAGAATCTTAATACTTTTGCCGGTCTGTTTCTCTACTTCATTCTTATACTCCTGGAATTTTCCAAAGGCCTCGGACTTATGTTTCATTAAGAAGACATAACCGTACCTTGAGAAGTCATCCGTAAAAGTAATGAAGTAAGAATGTCCGCTTCGGGCATGTGTAGACATTGGACCGCACACGTCACTGTGTACGAGTCCCAAGAGCTCGCTCGCTCTTACTCCATGTCCAGTAAACGGAGTCTTTGTCATCTTTCCCTTGAGACAGGATTGACAAGTGGCATACGACTGATATTCGAACGCATTCAAATATCCTTCTGTATGTAACTTAGTCAACCTTCTCTCATTGATGTGACCCAATCTACAATGCCATAAGAAAGTCTGATTTATTTCCGGAGACTTTCTTTTGTGTGTATTCTGGACGTTGAAAATTTGTGGTTGGTTTAACACGTATATACCATTACTCAATGTACCTGACCCAATCAAAACTTGATTAAGGTGAATGTTTACAACATTACTTACAAACGCAAATTCATAACCTTCTTTAGAAACTAAAGATACAGAAATGATATTACAAGTTGCGTTGGGTACAAAAAAGCAATTACGCAAAACCAAAACATGTCCATCTGACATTCCCAGGTGATAGTCCCCCACGGCTTTAGCATCCATGCTAGCTCCGTTCGCAACTTTGAGGGTCATGTCACCTGCCTTCAAAACCCTACGGTTTCTCAACGCCTGCAAAGAATTACAGATATGAGATCCTGATCCGGTATCCAATACCCAGGAAGTAGAGTTTATTGAAAGACAATTTTCAATAACATACACACCTGAAGCTGAAGCTGCAACCTGCTTCAATTCCTGTGTTCTGGCCTTCCAGGCCCTGCAATCATTCTTCCAGTGTCCTTTCTTATGACAATAGAAGCATTCTTCTTTATCCACAAGCTTCCCCGCTATCTTTGTTGCTTTACCTTTTCCCTTCGTATCCACTTTACCAACACCGCCCCTTGGTTTGGCGGGGGCCTTCTTCTTCTTTCCCTTGGCTTTCGCCTTGGACCTAGAAGAAGATGATCCTCCTACAAACAAAGTGGATGTTTCCCTACCTTTCTGTAGGGTGCCCTCTGCGCTCCTCAGCATGTTGAGGAGCTCTGATAGTTCAACCTCTTTTTCTTGTAGGTTGAAGTTCAGTATAAACTGGGCGTAAGTGGAAGGAAGGGACTGGAGAACTATATCCGTATATAGCTCACTCTCCAATGTGATCCCTAGGTCAGCGAGCTCCTCAATGAAGCCGATCATCTTTAGCACATGCTCGGCTACTGATGATCCGACGGCCATTCTTGTCGAAAACAACTTTTTCGACGCTTCGTATCTTGCGATACGTGATTGCTCTCCATACAGTTCTTTTGTATGGAGCAATATGGACTCCATGTCCATATTCTCATGCCTCCTCTGATGTTCGTTGTCCATCGAGGCAAGCAGGAGGCACTTGGCCTTCGCGCTATCAATCTCCCAAGTCTTGCGGATTTCCTTATCCGCGATGCTGGAAGTTGGACCAGGGACAGGGGGAGCTTTGGTGGTAAGAAGATACCCCAGCTTGTCATAAGTGATTGCGATCTTGACATTCCTGAGCCAATCTTTGTAGTTTGGCCCTGTCAGTTTGTTTTTATCTAGGAGTAACTTAAGTCCAGTCATGTTGATTGGTCGCTGCAATTAGGAGAGAGAAGAAGAAACACTCAGCATGATGCTCTTGCAAGTTTAGAGTGGTTTTTAGTTTGTCTAAACAGGATGGCTCCCACTGTTTCTCGAATCCCTCCTCAAACCATAAAGGAAGAATTAGTCAGGATCAATCCCACCGTACAATACTTGCTTAACCGTTCAGCCAGGCCGGTGTCGGTACTTCGAGGGAGGTTTTCCAACGCTTTCGCGAAGTTCCTTAATTAGAGAACCTCTTTTCCCTGGGGGCGTAGCCCCGCTAACACCTTTCTAGGCACCTACTAGGTTTATAGCATTGATCGTTAAGTGAGAAATTTCCCGAGGAGTAGCATATACTCACAGTAGGATCGGGATCCAAATATCATCGCGTGACGAAACTGAAGGAATCCTACCAGAATCATCACACTCCAAATGGTATGCAAATCTAGCAAGTTTCAGTACTTATGAAACTCCCGATGTGGATTTTTGCCCCATGCTCTTATGACCTTGACTTTGGCCAACAAATCATAAGTCACATGTCAAGTTCTGCCCGTCGTTCTCCAGGTTAATTTGAATCCACCCGCACCTACCCTTGACTTTGGCCAACAAGGCAGTACGACTGTTCCAAACCAACGCATCTATCTATGCTGCACATGAATACCCAATAGCTACCAATCACTGTGCCTTGACTTTGGCCAACAAACACAGCTTGAATACTATTGACTATTCATGTGAAACGACGGAGGGCTACGGATGGTTTTGGCAAAACCGTGAACGTAGTGAACTTGATTTGGTCGATGGAACGAGATAGCTTTTAAAAGGAGTGGCTCAAGCTCCGTATTTAAAAGTTGTTTTGAAAAGAACCGAGTGGTTTTTCGAAAGTGTTCCAACGACTTTAACTTGGTTTATTATCTTGCATTAGTTCTTTTAATGCGTGATATTCTTGCATTAGTTCTTTTAATGCGTCCCATCATTTAATCCTACCATTGCAGAAAACAACCAAAATATGACGTACGCTTATGCCATTCGCATTCGCCACGGGGCCCCGTCATTACCCGTTAGGTTACTTAACTAACGACAGAGCGGGGGCTGGGCTAGCACGTCTGTAAAACATAAGCAACGCCTAAATAGTAAGCAATGATAGACATTACAGATCACAGATGAATGCATTGGATATACTAGCAATCCGCAATCCTTTCGAGCCTGAAACGAAAAGCGGATAACACGGTCGCGGTGAATAGCCAAATACCCCACCCAAGACCCCTACGGGTGCGGCAAACTACCCGCCAAGTACTCGGTAGTTTGTGCACCCCTCCATGGGTCTATCCTAGGAGCAAAAACAGTAAAAAGAATTATACAATGACGGCTACAACCCCGACCCGGTTGTGCGGCCAAACAAATAATATTATTACATCAATTTACATTTACAATGAATGAAAGAAAAACAAAAGCTCATCTCACATCCACCCCGGCTATTCACCCGCGACAGTCCAACACATTCATATACACATTCCAGCACATTACAGATCATGTATAACCCCGACTAATCGACTTATAGTGATTAGCCGACGTTCAATACATGCAAGCATCACAGATATAACCATCATAGTCAAAGTGCAGTGAAGTTCGGAAAAAATACGGAATTATAGGACCCCAAAAGGAAATTTCTTTTCTGGAAAATCTGGGCACATATAATATATTTTAAAAATCCCAAAACCAACACACAAACACACTGCACGAAAAACGATGCAGAGAAGACACCAAGTCGCGGCGGTTCCGCGGCGGCCAAGAAGGATCACGCGGCGGAAGCGCGGCACTTTAGGCGAATCACTGTATCGTTTTTCTTGGGTGTTCACACAAAACCCTGAGCCGAATTTAGGAGTATAAAGTTTTTCATTTTGACCAGGAAAAATTTCAACAGAAACTCAGATTTTGTAAAGTTTGATTTTTGGATTTTTCCGGTTCCGAACTTCGTTACACTTCACTACCAAGCTAGTTTAAGTTTAGTTAGGCTCTGATACCACTGTAAGTCCATATTGCGACCCCCGGTTCTTACGGGGAGGCGGAAACGGTATAAAAAAGGAATTTTTATCGCAAGAGGCAACATGGACTAACTTATGGTCGGGATCGTTACCTAAACTAAAACTAGCAAACTAAGCTAAAGATATTTAGCTACTCGGATGAAGATGGTTATACCTAAACTTGAACTCCTTCTCTTCAAGCTCCGGTGGTGGTCCGATGGCTCCTTCTCGTCGTCTCCGTACGCCGAAGATAGATCCACTTGAAAGCTCCAACCTTTAGCTCCTTCTTCGGTCTTTGAAGAAACTAGTTCACTTGGTTTGCCAAACCTAGTGAACTAGAATGAGTAGAGAGGAAAATAGAATGGGATTTTATCTATGGTTCTTGATTCTCAACTCATGAGACAAGAGAACCATAGATCAAGAGAGGGAGCAAGAGGTTGAGGGTGAGAGCAAGGGGAGAGCTCAAGAACAAGAGAGAGAGTGAGCAAGAAAGAATGAGGCTCTCTTTTCTCTCTCACCCTCTCATAATCCAAAACAATGATAACTCATCATATCAACAAAAGTCTTATGGTAATGGTTAGAAGCAACCATAAGGTTATCATATCATGCACTCATTTTTTTTTCAAAAAAAAGCAAGCAAGAAAAAAGTCTTTGGCATGAAATGATAACCATGGTCATCATGATGGTCAACTAGTCAAGCCTAGTCAACCGGTCAACAAGTCAACAAAAGTCAACAAGTCACCAAAGTCAACAAGTCAACAAAAGTCAACAAGTCAACAACCATATCACCATAATACTAAATTAATATAATAGTTAATCACAAATCATATTCTCATTAGGGTTGAGCATAAAGTCAAAAAGTCAACGGTCAACTGTCAACAACCCTAATGAGAATCCGCTGCCTCTGCCTCCCTGTCAACTGTGCATACACACCCGCATCCGCGTTCCGAGGAACACGAATGCAAACTGGATAAATCCAATCCCATAAGGTACACTAGGATCTGGCTTAAACCAAAGCCCGCTAGTGTAAACTGTCCGGACACTGTACGTGCACAAGTGCACGGATGTGACCGAACCCTGTCGCAAAACCATGCGACCTGTCGCAATACCATGCGACCTCTACTCTTTTGCCTAAAGGCGAAAAGCTTTCTGTGTGGGACTCTAAAGACTCGACACTACGCTGGCAGTGGGTTTAACCACAGACCGCAAGCGGCACTAGCTGTGCGTAACGGTCCCCAGGTAATGCCGACAAGAAGACCGACGAGGCGAAACCCATCTGAACTCCTACTGAGCCTGAGTGTGACATTCTCCATACAGTCCGGTCTGTTCGTCTGATACATCGCATGGCGGGCCTAGGGGGCGGTAAACGTCAGTCCCCCAATAGCGGTACAAGTCGTGCCGGAGTGAAGCCCAATACACCCTGAGATAACACTGGAAACCTACCAGTATATCTCGTTTGCCCTGGCCAGGGACTACTCGTGTAATGGCTCTCCTAGACACAGCGCGATGTCAACCCCCAATACCGGGAGAGACGAATCCTGTCTAACCGTCACTGCCTCCAAGTGCTTCGGGACTGCACCCAACCACCACCTGTTTGCACGACTCCTTTGAGCCGTGGTAGGGTAGTGATCAAAGTACAGTGGGAACACACTCGAGGCGGAGTGACAGTGTCAAGTCAGCGGACTAAGCTGTACTCATGTCACCTGGGAACTGATAACTGACGATAGGTATAATACCAACTAATCAGTTCCCTACGAGTCCTGTCCAGTGTACCCGTAACCTAACGAGCACCCGCATACTATCTCAAGTACGACGTACTGACGGCTGTGGGACAGACCGTCTCCCACACTGGGATGAGAAGCGCATGCGCTGGTCTACTCCGGAGTATCGATGCCCTGTCTCGATAGTCCTGCGACCAGGGACCTGAATAAGGATGTGCTTATAGATTACCCAGCCCCCACTAGTGTGACTGCCATCACAACGCTGGTAATCAAGCAAAGATCCTAAGGGCTCCACTAATGCGTATAAGTGATATACTGAAATAAACACAAGTACACATTGAAGTAGAAACAAACCAAGTAGCATACTACTATTTTGAGCAAGATTGTATATACAAGGTGAATATCCCAAGCATCCATTAAGTAATATACAAACTAGTATGATACAGTAATGGCCTCTAGGGCATATACACTAACACGTGCTACGTTTGTCGACCATAGCCGAGGCGTAGTGTGCGGTAGCTAAGTGATGTCTTCCTACACAGCATATGATGCGATTAGTTAGGACAGTCATATGGCTTTGTTGACCTTAGCCAAGGGTCATGTGGGTGGGTCTAATTAATCACGAAATGACGGGTAGAACTTGACTAGTACCTATGATTTGTTGACCTTAGCCAAGGTCATAGGTGCTAGGGGTAAAAACCATTATCGGGAGTTTCAAGTGTTGAAATTTGCAATGAGATTGTATACCTTCTATGTGATAGTTGGATCCCGATACCCACTGCGAGTAATTGTTACTCCTGGGAGAGTTTTGCACTTTACAATTAGCCGATCAAGTAGGTGTCTAGAAAGGTGTCAACGGGGTTACGCCTCTGGGAAAACGAGGTTTACAGTAATTAGGTCCGTGCGAAAGCACGGGGAACCTCCCTCAAAGTACCGACACTGGCCTGGCTGAAAGATTGGCGAACTTGTAGAGTGTAATTAATCCCGGCTAGTCTTTCCTTTTAAGGTTTGAAGGAAGATTTGATAAAAACAGTGGGAGCCATCCTGATTAGATAAAATATATAACCAATCAGATCTTGCAAGAGCGCACGCAGAGTGTTTTCTTCTCTCTCTCTCCAGGTAGCGACCATATCACGCCTTAATCAAGATAATAATATGGATGAATTGACCGAACCCGCTTGTTATACTGAGCTGGGGAACGTTGGTCCCGCTCCAACTTATAATTGTTATAAAACAGAGCAGGAAATAGGGGAATACCAGATTTCCTATGCCGCCCAAACGAAGAGAGTGCATGTTGATGCATCATCTTCGGGTGTGTTCATTATACAGAACTGTTTCTCAGTATTCTTTACGTCCTGGGTATGTGACACCAGATCAGGACCCCAGATATGTAATCTGTTACATAGGGCTACAGAAAGGTAGAAAAACTGAGAACGGGTGATAAGTTTCATGAGACAGAAAACGGGGCAAGTGTTGCAGCCAAGTCTGTTGGTCACTGTCACCCTGTATTACGAATACATTGATTCTGAACAAATGCTATTAGATACCGAACCTGATATACAAAATTATATCAGTATCCTTATTAGTAAAGAAAGGATATAATTTTGTATTGATGGATAATGTTTTGAACATTTCCTATATCAAAAGTTGATCGGTTCAGGCACGTTATCTAAAAGCATTGATGTTCTAAATCAAACTACAGTTCTTAGTATATGGAACACACATAAGAGGAAGAGTTCAGAAATGAACGGATCCTTCTTAAGGTATTGTAGACTAGGTCAGATCAATGTGACCCGACTAGCTGAAGTTACATGTAGATGCATATTTAAATCAGTTTGAATCTACATCTTGTGAAACTTGCCAGTCATGTCACAAAGATATAATGACACTAGCTCTGTTTATTGGAAACAGAGAAAGAGTTAGTGAACTCTTGGGACTGATACATGATGATGTATGTAAAGTCTCCTGTCTACACATGCCAGGACTGGTTCTTCATACTTCATTATATTCTCTGATAATCTCTCAAGATTCAGTCATATGTTCCTGTTGAAACATAAGTCCGAACCTTTTGAGATATTCACAGAATATAAGTTAGAAGTAGAGAACCAAAATACAGGTATAAGTATTATGTCCTATGATAAGATCAGGGAGGAGAATACTTGTGCATAGAATTCCTGGACTATTCTAAAGGAGAATGAGATTTTCTCTCAATGTTACTCCTCTGAATACACCACAGCACAACGGTGTATCAGGGCGGAGCAATTGCACAATATTAGATATGGTGTGCTCTATGATGAGTATTACTGAGTTACCTATTTCCTTTTGAGGTTATGCACTTGAGAAGCTGCATACCTATTGAATTAGGTTTGATTCAAATCAGTGCCTACCATTCCATATGAGATATGGTATGGGAAGAGCCTATCTCTTAAGTAAGTTAAGATTTGGGATTGTCCGGCCTATGTCAAAAGCAAAATCCGGACAAGATCGAGGCAAGATCAGTTCTGTAGAACTGGAAAGGTTCCAGCTGTACAAAACTGCTAATGATTTGATAGAACCAAAGGATTCAATAGTTTCCGACGAACCTCAGCCTCTCCGCCGATCTAGCAGGGTTCCTCATCCGCCTGAGAGATACCTCGGTTTCTCGATGACAGTGGGAGCGAGGATTGCATCATGAGATGATGACCCAACCAGTTTCGAGCAGGCCATCGAGAGTAGGGACTCTGTAAGAATGGCTGGATGCTTAGTGATCTGAGATGGAATCCATATACACCAACAAAGTATGGACTTTAGTTGCTATATCTGAAGGGTTAAATCCCCATCAGGAGCAAGTATATCTTGAGAAGATTACTTGGTGTAGATGGAAAAGTTGAGACTTTCAAAGCTAGACTTGTTAAAGGTTTTCGTCATCGACCAGGCATGGATAATGATGAAAGTTTTTTCCAGTAGCTATGCTTAAGTCTATCCAAATCCTACTTACCACGGCTACATACCATGACTACGATATCTGGCGGTTGGGTGCCATGACTGCTTTTCTAAATACTGATTTAGAAGAGAACGTCTATAAGAACACAGCCAGAGGTCTTCGTAAACAGTGGGAGCAGCGGAAACGTGTGCAAGTTGCTTTACATAATGAAGCAGGCATCGTGGAGTTGGAACGTCTGTTTTGATGTGATAGTCAAAGTGTTTGACTTCATCAAAATGGTAGACGAACCTTGTATATAAAAAAGGGTAGTAGAGAGTAAGGTGGTCATCTTCGTATTGTACATAGACAACATACTCTTGATAGGAAAAGAGTTTCCTATACTACGATCGGTCAGTCTCCTATTATCACTAGGATTCTCCAAATAGGATCAAAGTGATACCTTCTAAATCGTGAGTTTTCATCTATGAGATAGATGTAATTGGATGCTAGGATTCTCACTAGATGTAGTGAGATGGTATCAATCGATCATTGGGAGAATCACTGGAAGAGTTCCAGGGTGATAAAGACGACTGAATGTCAGTCACGGGCATTGTCTTTACCTTCAGTAAAGGGACGGTATGTTGGAAAAGTTCCAAGCTAGATACCGTGGCAAACTAGACGATTAAGGCTGGTAACATCGCTATTGAAGATACTACCAAAGAGGAAGTTTGGGTGTATATTGGTTCATAAAATGAACTAGGTTCCTGCCATTGTATGACAATGGAAGTATGGCTTTGGCCCTGGAACCCTGGTCCCATCAGTGACCCAGACAAATTCTGAGGCAGCATCACCTGATCATAGAGATAGTTGATCTCCAGGGTGATCGAGGTTAGGAGAGAAGACTCAGAGGACAACACGGCGGATCCACTCACGAAGGCCTTTTTCCCAAAGAGAGACAATTTAGGGGATGGTTGAGTATGTGATACTGCAACCACTGCTACAGATGGCCCTAGTGCAAGTGGGAGATTGTTAGTTATATGTATGCCCTAGAGGCCATTACTGTACATTGGATGTATATTGTAGTGGATGCTGGGACATATATAGGAAGGACTTTCTTGCTCGACATGATAGTACGCTATCTGGTTGCACTTTATCTTAACATGTATACTTTCTGTCTCTCTGATTACATGTTGATAAAGCCCTTAGGATATGTACTCGACTTCCAGGACTATGATGTAGATCATACTAGTGGGGCCTGGGTAGTCCATGAGTGCATCCTTGAAATGTTCCTAGTCGAGGGAATATCGAGACGGGGCATCGATATTCCAGAGTAGACTAGCGCATATCTTCTCGACCCATGAGATGGGCGATGGATGATCCCATATCCATTGGTGTTTGACATCGAAGATGGTATGCGGGTGCTCAGTGGAGACTGTGTACACTGAACGGACTCGCCGAGAACTCCCAGATGGTATTATACCTCACGTCAGATAGCAGTTCTCTGGTGACACTGGTACAGCTTAGTCTGTTGACCCGAGATCGTCATAGAGTCTTGTGTGTCTCCCACTGTGCTTTGATTTCCACCCTACCACGGCTCTACTGAGTTGTGCAAACAGGTGGTTTTTGGGTACAGTTCCGATTCACATGGAGGCAATGAGCGATAGGAGGGGATTCGTCTCTCCCGGTATTGGGGGTTGATGTTGTGCTATGCTCGACTGGCCATAACAGGAAATCCCTGGCCAGGGTTGCTGTGATATACTGGTAAGAGTTATCAGTAGTTTCACGAATGTTATGGACCTCAAGTCAGCATAACTTATCGAGCTATTGCAGTCTGACGTTTACCACCCCTAGGCGAGATATGCGACATATCAGACGAACAGACCGGACTATACGATAAGTGTTACTAGTTGGATTCGCAGGAGTGTGAGCGGGCTTGCTCGTCGATCTTCTGATCGCTCAATACCCGGGTGGCCGTTATGTTTGGCAGACCGCTTGCGGCTTGTGGGTGTTTGATATGATCATCACCTGCTGCCGGCGTATTGACGAGTCTTTAGAGTCCTACACAGAGGTTTCCTGGCTCAAGCGAAACGAAATAGGAGCGCATATGAGATATGTGCGGGACCGAGAATAATGCGCGTATGTGATACCGTATTCTATTCTCGCGATGAATGTATCGATTGGTTGTATGCGATATAACCTAGTTATCGAATCGAAGATCGATTCGATAAGCCGATGCATAGGATACTAGTCGGTTATATGCGATATGACCGGATCGTTAAATCAAGTGTTGATTTAATGATTTAATGTATAATTATATATTTGATATATTACTTTGCATTAACTAGTATCGGTTCACTTTAAATGGATTTTCTCACTCGGATGTGCGCATTGCATATGCGATATGATTTTGTGCACTTGCTTGTATCATGTTTGATGATACATGCCTTTTGGTTAAGTGTAAAGAATTAAACCTTGGTTAATGAAATGGTTAGGGTTTACTATTTCCTTATTCATTTATTCATTTATTTATTCTTTTTGGAAATTGATAAGCATTAAGAGAAAATGGTGGCTTAATTTGTTTTCTAGCTAAAGCTTCTTGAAGCTTTGACCAAAGTCACCCTTTTTGTCTCATGCTTAACCCTAACCATTCCCACTAACCCTAGTTTAGTCTCTACACTTCACCATGGTTGGTAGATGATAAGTATTATTATTATTTTCATTTTAAAAAAGACTTATCATATTCTTCATCTTCTTCTTCTTCTTCACTTCAAGAAAAAGCTTGAAAGCTTTAATGGCAAAGTGAGAATTAGAGTGAGAAATCCAATTCTAAAGTCTACCCACTTCCTATTTCTTCATCCTCTACCTCTTACCAAGTAGTAGAGTGTGTTTCCTTCATAAGTTTTCATGGCTTGGTGAAGGTGGAGCTTGATCTTGCGATGCTTCGATGTAGATCATCTTCGGCATGGACATCGACGACCTAGCTCGCTTTTTCTCCGACGAAGCCGACTCTAGAGCCCGGATTCCTTTTGGACAGCGGAGATGACTTCGTTGCGGAGCTATGGAGGTGGAGCACCGGATCTACAAAGGTTGTATTTCCGATATCCCATTAGTTAAGTGTTAACTATTAACTTTGTTCGTCTAAATATCTAGTAAACGATCCGTAGTCGGGTTTGTAGGCACCCGTAAAATTTGATTTGTGCATGTTTGATCACTTGTGAGACTTCACTAGAGTGCCTAGGAACCCTACAGATTCAGACAGATAATACTATTGGGCTTTGGTTTAAGCCGGATCCTGGTATTATACTGATGGATTATTTTCGTCACTTTTGTATTCGTATTTTTCGGAATACGGATACGGGTATGTATATATGGATGAGGGGAATTTTCATAATTTATTCAAGAATGCTTCTAGAAGGTGACACCTCATATTTTGTATTAAACATTTTAGGTAAAATGATTAATACATTAAGAGGTGGAGGAAATGAGGTGGAGGTATGCATAATATGGAGCATGGCTTTTGGTGATGATTGATAGGATACGAGCGTGTTCAAGTTTTAGTTTAAATACCGCAATCAAGACGGTTTCGCACGTAGCTAGCCGGTTGAGTACGGGTCGTCCGCAGGGAGATGGGAATCTTTTTCTATGTGTTTTTCGACGAGTTAAGTCCGATTGTTCAGATTTTGTTTGTAGTTATCTAAGTGTTGAGTTGATATTTAAAGAGAGCTTGTTAGGGTTAGGATTAGGTTAGTTTGAGTTAGGAGTCTCCACATCTTTCGTTGCCCCACTTAATATCGGTGTTACGGTAATCGGCAACAACGGGGATTAGCACGACTAGGAAGGAACTTGCGAGTATAAGCTAGGCTTTCCAACGCATAGTCCTTCCTTTTGGTGCTTGTCCATCCGTTCTTGGCTCTTATCCATAACCTCCGGTTAATTCAACCACAACCGGTCTCACTACGGAATCACCGCTATCATGTAGGATAGGGTGCCGTAAGGAGCGGATTGTGGTTGGGTTAACGGGAGTTGATTTAAGTTGTTGGGCAAGGAAAGAGTGAGAGAGATTTCCTTCTCTCAAACTTCCCTTATCCTACCCTAACAAGTATAGAACTACTCACACTTCATAATACGGAAAAATAAAACAACACAAAAGAGGAAGATAGAAAGAAAGAGATTAGAAGAATACGACTAACTGTTTGCGACCTCACCTTGGCGAGGATCAAGCGTACGTATCATTGTCGTATGCAAGGATAAAGAAAAAGAGAGAAGAAACAAATAACAAGGAAATAACAACAACTACTTAACAATTAAAATTACAACAATTATAACAAGTAAAGAAAGAGACAAGCATGATAATAAAAATGGTCTTCTTTATTCATCACTCTTCACTCAAAAGCTCACTTACAAGTTTAATGGAGAAGAGGTGAGAAGAGGAAGAATAACATGTACTAAAACCTAGCAAAGAAAAATACAAGATTATGGACCCTTTCCTTCACAAACTTCTGGGCTATTTATAGGCCAAAACATGAAACCCTAGGGCAACCAACAGAACATACATGAAAAGACCAACCTACCCCCCAAAACCCTGCACACTTGGCGCCAGAACGGCCACGCAAGCGCGGCCAAGACCCCCCTTTGGCCGCGCTTCCGCGGCCGTTTTGATGACTTGGGTCTGGGTCTTTTTGGTGGGACCCTGATCTGATAGGAGCTTTAATCTGGTATATGTATTTTCTCATAATTGTTTCCCGAATTTTCCAGAATTTCTGTTGAGGGAAAGGTGGACTTTTTGTCAAGATTTTTGTCATGATTGCCTCGAGCTCCGCGTAGATCTCTTGGATCTTGTGCTACCATTGAGCCTTGTGCCTTAAAACGACATTGATTTGACATTTTGTCTCCCTAAACTGGTATCTGGCAGCACACGGATGAAGAGCGGAGACCGTGTTTTATCTGTGGTTGGCAGGAACCGGATTTTTGTCGTGTTTTCCATGAATTTCTCCGTTTGAGCACCGGGAACCTGTATCCTGCAATTGACTAGCAAACACGGCTCAAGAGTATCTACCGACATGCAATGTGATAAAAATTGGGCGGTATGAAAATGCAAAAATCTGATATGAACAAATACCCCCAAACTTATCAATTGCTCGTCCCGAGCAAAGTCCATTTATTCACAAAAAAATTCCTAACCTCACTTTCGCAGGGAACGCGATTGTACTGAGCATGTGCAACAAGCCGTTAAACCTCTAGGTGTCCCTAGTAGGAGGAGTGTTGTCTCCTGAGGGTTTTCAGCGGATACTACCCACAAAATCCGGTCAAGTTGGTTTGTAAAAAATGACTAAGTTTCAAACCCTAAAGTTTTGTTTTAGAAAATAACAATTCTATAATCCTTAGTCTAGACTATCGAACCTTTATTTTTCACACCTCACATCTTATTTAACTACAGATTTTATATGTCTTTACGTGCAGTGCGGATAGGGTCGTTAAGTTCCAGAAGGATCGATTAGAGTCATCATGTCGCACAATAAAGCCCAGATAACAATTTTAAAAGGATCACATAAGTTTTATAATGAGTTAAGCATTTTTCAAGTTTCGCTTTGCAGTAAGGTTTCAACTTTAGAATTTCTATCTTCCTTAACAGGAAACTAAGTCGTATTTTTCACTCCACCTTTTTCTTGTTTTCATTTCATACACACCACTGTGAATGTGCAATAGTCTTTATCAAAGAGTAAAACCTTCATATCTCCGTTAAAATTTTTTTTTTAAAAGCCTGTCTTTTATCAAGATTATTCTCACACAAAGAACCGTTAGGAATTTTAACTCGGAGAGAACACTTGCTTGACTTTGTTTTAAACTGGACTTTCTAGGCTTCTTAGCGAGCTTTGGGCCAATGCACCCAAACCAGTTGGTTTTAGGGCATTA
Source organism: Agapanthus africanus (assembly GCA_030015575.1). Classification (NCBI taxonomy): domain Eukaryota; kingdom Viridiplantae; phylum Streptophyta; class Magnoliopsida; order Asparagales; family Amaryllidaceae; genus Agapanthus; species Agapanthus africanus. The sequence continues at coordinate 666,564,397 of CM057341.1, read as the reverse complement.
GGTGTAGAAACACCCCAGCGGACTTAATTACTCAAGTTACCTAGGTCCAAAAACAAAAGACAGTTTGGCGTGAAAATCAGATGATTTAATACGAACGGAGATATAACCGGCAGTTCAAATATTTTTTGGATAAAAGACGTGTCTAGTGGGTTTGGTGTGTAATCATTCCAATCAAGTTTTAGATGGGTTATTTTTCAGACTTAGCTCTTATTACGGCATCAATAACATTCCTTCATATTCGCTTTACTTCATACACTATTCTTGACATTACTTATTTCAGAACAAACCTATTTGATTCTCAGAAAATCATTTATCTGTTTAAAAGTTTGAACATGAAAGACTTGTCATCTAATTCCCAAAACTCACGACACGTGTAGTGTGATGTAAAGACGTATATCAGCTATAGTTAACTTCAAAGGAGAGTTATCTTTCAGGTTTTCAAAATCCAAACATAAGATCTAGTTATTCCTATTTTTTCAAACAAAAACCGTCCAATGTTGAATCAGAGTTCATCCACAAGCTAACTTGACAAAAAAGTTTTTATATTTTTGGAAAATTTTCAAATTTTTATGTGTTTTATGGATTTAATATGCAGATGCAAAATATACATATGAATGCGAAGGTAAGAAATGCGTACCGAGCGTACCCCCAAACTTAAACTGGACAGTGTCCTCACTGTCGTTGCATGAAGAGAGTAGTTTGAAGGTTCAAAATTGTTGGTTAGCGATACACAATATTTATTTGTTTTTATTTTGAAAGAAAAGAAAAAGAATATACACAAATATAAACAAAATGGTTTGTACATACCCCCAAACTTATTTGGAACAGTGTCCACTGTTCTTGGCTGGATAACCGAAGTTTGGAGGTAGGCAGAGGAAGATCAAGCAAGGTAAACCGGCTCCTGTAAGAACAGGAGCTCCTCTGTTGGTTCGGCGCTAAGGTACGGTTTGCATCGGTGTCCGTTCACTTTGAAGAGTGAACCGTCCTTTGGATTTTCCAAATCCACAGCGCCCTGCGGATACACAGTCCGCACAAAATACGGCCCTTTCCAGCGAGATCGGAGCTTTCCAGGATGGAAGTGAAGTCGGGTGTCGTAAAGAAGTACCTGCTGACCAGGTACGAAGGTTTTGCGCACAAGGTGTTTATCATGAAACACCTTCGTTCGATTCTTAACGACAACCGCGTTGTCGTAAGCCTCATCCCTAAGCTCGCATAGTTCGTTCAGCTGCAGCTTCCGATGGATGCCCGCGTCCTCCAGAGACAGATTCAGCTCCTTTATCGCCCAAAATGCGCGATGCTCGATTTCGACAGGAAGGTGGCAGGCTTTTCCGTACACAAGCCGATAGGGAGACATGCCAAGGTCGGTCTTATAAGCGGTTCTAAATGCCCAAAGGGCATCAGTGAGTTTCAAAGACCAATCCTTACGGTTCTTGGAAACCGTTTTCTCCAGTATCTGCTTGATCTGCCGATTTGAAACTTCGGCCTGCCCGCAGGTTTGGGGGTGGTAGGGCGTAGAAAGCTTATGATTAATGGAGTATTTCCGCATCAAGGCCTCGAAAGTCCTATTGCAGAAATGACTTCCATTGTCGCTAATGATCGCTCGGGGGTGCCCAAACCGTGAGAAAATGTTTTCTTTAAGGAACCTAACGACAACCTTGTTGTCGTTAGTTCGGCTGGGCACAGCCTCGACCCATTTAGAGACGTAATCAACAGCTAGAAGGATGTACAAGTTCCCAAAAGAGCTGGGAAACGGCCCCATGAAGTCTATCCCCCAAACATCGAAAATCTCCACAACCAAGATCGGTTGGAGCGGCATCTCATTCCTCCGGGATATCCGGCCCATGTGTTGGCACCGGGAGCAAGTCTTGCAATAATCGTGAGCGTCTTTGAAAAGTTGTGGCCAGTAGAAACCACATTGCAAGATCTTCTCAGCTGTCTTTCTGGGCCCAAAATGCCCGCCACATGCTTGGTCGTGGCAAAATGACAGCACACTCTTGAATTCCTCATCTGGGACACACCGACGAATAATCTGGTCGGGACAGTACTTGAACAAGTAGGGTTCGTCCCAGTAAAAGTGTTTTACTTGGGATAAGAAGCGAAGTCTGTCCTGACGTGACCATTCGGTCGGTAGCAATCCCGTGGCCAAATAGTTCACAATATCTGCGAACCAGGGTTCGCAAGATACTGTCAAGAGTTGTTCATCCGGGAAAACGTCGTTTATCGGAATTGGAAGCGAAGGCGAAGAAGGAAGTCGCGAGAGATGGTCGGCAACCACGTTTTCACATCCCCGTTTGTCCTTAATGACAAGGTCAAACTCTTGAAGCAAGAGGATCCAACGGATTAACCGAGATTTGTTATCTTTCTTCGCAAAAAGATGGCGCAGAGCAGAATGATCAGTGTAAACGATGACTGGAGAGCCGATGAGGTACGGCCTGAACTTCTCTAAAGCAAATACAACAGCTAAGAATTCCTTCTCAGTTGTTGTATAATTGAGTTGTGCGTCGTTCAGGGTTCGGCTTGCGTAATAGATCACGTGCGGCATCTTGTTGATGTGCTGTCCAAGGACAGCACCGATGGCAAAGTCGGATGCATCGCACATAATCTCGAATGGGTGCGTCCAGTCAGGGGAAGAGAGAACGGGAGCAGAAGTGAGTGAGTGTTTCAATGATTCAAAAGCAGCCGCACAGCTTGAGCTGAAGTCGAATGGCGTATCCTTGGCCAGCAAAAGAGTCAAGGGCCTAGCAATCTTGCTAAAGTCCTTGATAAACCGTCTATAGAAACCGGCATGGCCAAGGAAGGCTCGGATATCTCTGACGCAACGGGGAGGAGGCAGATTGGAAATGACCTCAATCTTTGCTTTGTCGACCTCTATGCCATTTTGCGAGATGATATGTCCTAAGACAATACCTTCGCGCACCATGAAGTGGCATTTCTCCCAGTTCAAAGTGAGATTCTTGTCCTTACATCGGGTAAGGACAGCGTCAAGATGCAGCAGACACTCGTCAAAAGAATCGCCAAAGATGGAGAAGTCGTCCATGAAGATCTCCAGAAATTTCTCCACCATGTCTGAGAAAATTCCCATCATACACCGCTGGAAGGTAGCGGGCGCATTGCATAACCCAAAGGGCATGCGTCGATATGCAAACGTGCCGAAAGGACAAGTGAAAGTGGTTTTGTCCTGGTCTTTTTCGGCGATGGGAATTTGATTGTAGCCAGAGTAGCCATCAAGAAAGCAATAGTACTCATGTCCGGCCAATCGTTCCAGCATCTGGTCAATGAAAGGTAGCGGAAAGTGGTCTTTCCGCGTTGCAGCGTTGAGTTTTCTGTAATCAATGCAAACTCGCCACCCGGTTTGGGTGCGAGTAGGGATTAACTCATTCGCTTCGTTGGTTATGACCGTGATGCCCGACTTCTTGGGGACAACGTGAATGGGGCTAACCCACTGGCTATCAGAGATAGGGTAAATGATACCACTATCTAGACATTTGACGATCTCCTTCTTCACAGCCTCCTTCATGACTGGATTAAGACGTCTTTGTGGATCCCGGGCTGGTTTGGCATCATCCATCAGATGAATGTGATGCTCAACGATGAGGGGACTAATCCCCTTGATGTCCGCCATGGACCAGCCAAAAGCTTGCCTGTTGCTGTGCAAGACCGCGAGAAGGGCTTTCTCTTGCTCTGGAGCTAGAGAAGCCGAAATGATGACAGGGAGAGTCTCGTTCTCACCTAAGTAAGGATACTTAAGGTGAGACGGCAACGGCTTGAGTTCGAGCGTTGGAGGTGAAATGATGGAAGGCAAGACCGGTGCAAAGGTCTCGAACTCAAAGGACTCCAGCAAAGGTTCAAAGCGAGTGTAGGCAACCGAGTTGGATGGTTCAGGTAACTCATCCGGAAAGTCAAAAGATTCAAACTCGGGTTGTGCGCGGCTAAGATCGTTCAAGAATGTGAAACACTCGTATTCGTTATCGGGCGCAGAAGCAGCAGCAGATTCGAGGAGAAACGCACTAGTGGCGTCAAGATTATCGTGTTCAAACAGAAACTCCTCGAATTCACACTCTTCGGGGGTGATCTCCTGGATCGAGCATTCATCCAGTATATGAGCATTAGGTTCGGCGGGCTGATTCCCCAACCTAAAAATGTTGAGTTCAATTGTCATATTTCCAAAAGAGAGGTTAATCGAACCATTGCGACAATTGATCACAGCATTTGAGGTTGCGAGAAATGGGCGACCGAGTATCACCGGAATTTGATTCCGGGGGTTAGCTACAGGCTGTGTATCTAAGACAATGAAGTCGACGGGGAATATGAAGTCCCCGACTTTGATTAACACATCCTCTAGCTCACCCCTAGGATGGGTGATCGATCGGTCGGCCATCTGGAGAGTGCAGTGTGTGGGTTTCAGCTCTCCGACGCCTAATTGCTCGTATACTGAATACGGAAGAAAGTTAACACTGGCACCAAGATCTAATAGTGCGCGGTTGATGTTCTTATCCCCAATAGTAATTGAAATCGTAGGACAGCCAGGGTCCTTCCGTTTTTGTGGTAGAGATTGGGTAAGGGCATCACTCACAGCACTAGCCAAGAAAACTTTCTTGGGTACCTGAGACTTCCTCTTTTTCGTGCACAAGTCCTTTAAGATTTTCGCATAAGAAGGGACTTGTTGGACAGCATCTAAAAGCGGAATGTTAATGTTAACTTGCTTGAATAACTCCAAAATCTTCTCCATTTGTGGATTTTGTTTGTTAGACCTCAACCGGTTTGGAAATGGAACATTTTGAAAATTGGTTGAGTCTAAAGCTGGAGGAGGAGATTTTGGAGTTGGAACAGATCCCAGAATAGGTGTTTTCGTGGAGTGAGAAGCGGGTCCGTTCAGGGCAGAAGAAGAAGAGGGAGAGCCTTGTGAAGAACGGAGAATAGGCTCGGAAGACGAAGAAGAAGAAGCAGGAGAAGAAGAAGAAGGAGTCGGTCTGGTGCTCTCGTTGATTTGCTTGCCAATGTTGTTTTGCAGCACCCTCCCTGATCTCAGTGTGGTCACGGCACTCACATTATGGTTTTGTTGTTCAAGAGCAACATGTGCATTATGTGGGTGGCCGGGATTTGGAAGTGGCTGGGACGGGAGCTTCCCCTTCTCTCGCTCGCTCAAGGCCGCGTTCAGCTGTGCAATCTGGGCCTCGATGGTCTTGATGCTTTGCCCGTGTGCGGCAGTGTGTTGCACTAAAGATTGAATCGAAGACTGGATGTTGGCGGTGGATTGAGTCGATTGTTTAACAAACGCATCCAGACTTCGCTCGAGCGAGGAAACCTTATCGTTGTTCGACGGAACAAAGTTGTTTGGTGGAAAGGAATTGTTCGGTGCAAAGTTGTTCGTCTGGTTTTGGTAAGGTTGGGGTTGGAAGGGCTGCTGATACTGAGTTTGTTGTTGCGCTTGTTGTTGCGGTGGAGGGGCCCTTTGGAAATTGTTGCCCTGGAATTGATTCTGATTCTGATTCCAGGCGAAATTGGGGTGGTTCCTCCAACCGGGATTGAAGGTGGAAGAGTATGGATCATTCCTCGGTCTTTGCTGGAATGCATTAACCTGATCCTGTCCTTGCGAGGGTGGATTGTAAGGACACTCTTCAGTCAAGTGGGACGGATCGGAACAACAAGCGCAGATGGTACGAAGGGGGAGAACAGGGGCAGGAGTAGGAGAAGAAAATTTGCTCTCTATTGCTTCAAGCTTTTTTGTTATTGCAGCCATTTCAGCTCTCATCGCAATAGAGACATCAAGCTGGTGAATTCCTACCCTAGACTGACCGGTAGAAGTGGAGGTAGAAGAAGAAGAAGGAGTCGGTCTGGTGCTCTCCCACTGTAGCGTTTGCTCCGCAAGATCGTCAAAGAACTGCCACGCTTCCTCGTCAGATTTGGATAGGAAGTGGCCCTGACAGATGGTTTCTAGCAACTGCTTCGTTGCTGGGTTCAGTCCCTCGTATAAGGTTTGGCAGAGTTGCCATTTCTCTATACCGTGGTGAGGACACTGAACAAGAAGGTCTTTGTATCGGTCAAAGCACTTCCAAAAGGGTTCAGAAGGAAGCTGGGAGAATTGGTTGATCTCATTTCGAATTCTTGCGGTCTTATGATTTGGGTAGAATTTTTTCAGAAACGCTTTAACAAACTCATCCCAGCTGGTGATTGAGTGGGAAGCGGTGCTATACAGCCATTTTTCTGCGAGATCGCATAAAGTGAACGGAATGACCCGTAGACGTATAGCATCGTCCGACAGCTGGGTTGTTTTCATCATGGCACAGACGTTTTGAAATTTGTTAATGAAGATATAGGCATCTTCAGATTCAAGCCCATGAAAACGTGGAAGCATGTTGATGAAATGGGGCTTAATTTCAAAGTTGTCCCCATTGGCCGGAGGAAGAGAAAGACAGGTTGGAAGTGCAGAACGGGTAGGGTAGAAACGATCCTGGAGCGCAATTCGCTGCCGCGCTACAACAGGCGGAGGTGGTGGGAGATTGGTCTCCATAGGAGGTGGAGCCAATCCAGGGGTGGTCAACGAGATGTTCGGATTAAATCCCGACATCGTGGAAGAAGAGGTTGGTGAAGGTGAAGGTGAAGGTGAAGATGTATGAACAGAATTCCGGTCAACGTCGGAGTTGGCCGGCAAAGGAAGGGGTGAAAGAGGAGTGGACGGAGTATCGACTTCGGAGTCGATCGCGTAGTCGGTCGCGACTAACGTAACGCGGACTAGACGGGCGCTAGTGTCCCGAGTCCAAGCGGACATACACTAAACGAGTTTAGTATAGTCAAAGCGAAGAAGGTGAGGGTAAGAAAACGTCAATGAAGAAAGGCGATGGGTGTTGGGTGAAAATGGATTTGGCGACAAAAGGGCAAGTTTTTATAAAAGTTTTTGATTTTTTTTTCTTTTTTTTTTTTTTAGAAAAAGATTTACAGGAGTATGTACGGGAATACGGCTTAAGCAATCACAAACAAGATATGCACAATCACACCTAGATCTAGGGTAACCTAGGTCTACTAGACCTGCTCCTGAACTTGATTATCGAAGTTAAACAGTGTCGAGAAACAAGCTTAAAAATACACTGATCACGAGGCCAGGTAAGTGCAGAGATAAGGGGAGGTTGTCCAACGCTTTCGCGAAGTTCCTTAATTAAATAACCCTTTCTCTTTCGGCGGTTGCGCCTTTAACACTTTCCTAGACACCCCGTAAACAATATACGGTTAAGCGAGCTTCTAAACAAGGTTTATCTTCTCCTAATGAGCGCGAAGTCCTTAGGGCTGAAGTCTAGTATTTTTTTAATTACAATGGACAATGCATATGCTTTAGTGATTTCCGGGGTCCTGGGAAGGGTGATGAAATCCCCACCCAATCTGGATTGGTTTCAAGCCCCTTAAGTCCGTATTAAAGAATGCAAAACAGTAACAATATCAACAGCAAACAATTTTTATTTGCGGCGCAAAGAATCCTGCACAAGAACAGTTTATTGGAAAGGGGAGAAGAATTTGCGCAAAGAAGCCTGCAGAAAACACAATTCAGTGGAGCTTAGAGGAGTGGAGAGAGGCAGAGAGAGTTACCCAGAAAAAATGGCAGCCCAAGGGCACCAAGTGGCCGCTCTTCCGCGGCCAAACACGTGCTAATGCCGCGGAAGCGCGGCAGTAACAGAGGATTGGGACTTCAGGTTTGGTTCAGGTGCTTCTCTGGGTCTCCTCCTCTTGTCTGGATGTACTGAATCTTGAATTGCTCACTGTATTTGCTCCAGATTTGTACAGTAGACCGTATGCTTTGTTTTTGTCCGTCGCGGTGTAGCCGCGAAATGTGGGTCTATCTTCCCACGTCTTTGGCACTGTACTTGAACTCCGTATTTCCAACGTCTTAGGCGTCGATCTTGAGCTTCGTATTTCCTGCACACTTGCACAAAAACTAATCAAGAATAACAAGATGATTTTTACAAAGTATATTTTTTTTTGGTTTTTTGGTTGTTTTTATATTCACAAATTAACCCGAAATTTCACTTAGAAATAGACTACCGTCTCCCCGGCAACGGCGCCATTTGATTGATAGGATACGAGCGTGTTCAAGTTTTAGTTTAAATACCGCAATCAAGACGGTTTCGCACGTAGCTAGCCGGTTGAGTACGGGTCGTCCGCAGGGAGATGGGAATCTTTTTCTATGTGTTTTTCGACGAGTTAAGTCCGGTTGTTCAGATTTTGTTTGTAGTTATCTAAGTGTTGAGTTGATATTTAAAGAGAGCTTGTTAGGGTTAGGATTAGGTTAGTTTGAGTTAGGAGTCTCCACATCTTTCGTTGCCCCACTTAATATCGGTGTTACGGTAATCGGCAACAACGGGGATTAGCACGACTAGGAAGGAACTTGCGAGTATAAGCTAGGCTTTCCAACGCATAGTCCTTCCTTTTGGTGCTTGTCCGTCCGTTCTTGGCTCTTATCCATAACCTCCGGTTAATTCAACCACAACCGGTCTCACTACGGAATCACCGCTATCATGTAGGATAGGGTGCCGTAAGGAGCGGATTGTGGTTGGGTTAACGGGAGTTGATTTAAGTTGTTGGGCAAGGAAAGAGTGAGAGAGATTTCCTTCTCTCAAACTTCCCTTATCCTACCCTAACAAGTATAGAACTACTCACACTTCATAATACGGAAAAATAAAACAACACAAAAGAGGAAGATAGAAAGAAAGAGATTAGAAGAATACGACTAACTGTTTGCGACCTCACCTTGGCGAGGATCAAGCGTAAGTATCATTGTCGTATGCAAGGATAAAGAAAAAGAGAGAAGAAACAAATAACAAGGAAATAACAACAACTACTTAACAATTAAAATTACAACAATTATAACAAGTAAAGAAAGAGACAAGCATGATAATAAAAATGGTCTTCTTTATTCATCACTCTTCACTCAAAAGCTCACTTACAAGTTTAATGGAGAAGAGGTGAGAAGAGGAAGAAGAACATGTACTAAAACCTAGCAAAGAAAAATACAAGATTATGGACCCTTTCCTTCACAAACTTCTGGGCTATTTATAGGCCAAAACATGAAACCCTAGGGCAACCAACAGAACATACATGAAAAGACCAACCTACCCCCCAAAACCCTGCACACTTGGCGCCAGAACGGCCGCGCAAGCGCGGCCAAGACCCCCCTTTGGCCGCGCTTCCGCGGCCGTTTTGATGACTTGGGTCTGGGTCTTTTTGGTGGGACCCTGATCTGATAGGAGCTTTAATCTGGTATATGTATTTTCTCATAATTGCTTCCCGAATTTTCCAGAATTTCTGTTGAGGGAAAGGTGGACTTTTTGTCAAGATTTTTGTCATGATTGCCTCGAGCTCCGCGTAGATCTCTTGGATCTTGTGCTACCATTGAGCCTTGTGCCTGAAAACGACATTGATTTGACATTTTGTCTCCCTAAACTGGTATCTGGCAGCACACGGATGAAGAGCGGAGACCGTGTTTTATCTGTGGTTGGCAGGAACCGGATTTTTGTCGTGTTTTCCATGAATTTCTCCGTTTGAGCACCGGGAACCTGTATCCTGCAATTGACTAGCAAACACGGCTCAAGAGTATCTACCGACATGCAATGTGATAAAAATTGGGCGGTATGAAAATGCAAAAATCTGATATGAACAGGTGACACATAGAGGTGTTTTATCCCATGACTAACTAGATGACTCATGAACCACGCTTGATTTGGTATTAGATTTTTTCTAATGAATTATTGCATAGTTCATTATTCACAAGAGAGTACGCTCTCCATTCTCATGCTAACTCTTCACTATTTTTCCTCAAGCTTCCATCTTCTACCTCTAGCCTTTCATGTCTCATGAGTTGAGAAACCAAAGGCTATTAGAGCCAAACCAATCCATCTACAATCTCTACATCACCTAGGTCATCTATGTAGGGTTACTAGGCACACTAAGGAAGCTCTACAAGGCATCAACCATGTCGGATTAAAAAAAAAGGTGCCGAACAACCCTAAGCTAGATCGTTAACTAGAGATTAGGCGAAACATAAAGCTAGTAGACAACAATTATCACTAAGAGAAGGGACTACAACCTTTGTAGATCCGGCCTTCCACTTCCAAAGCTCCGTGACGACGTCCCTTCGCTGCGATCATCTAACTCCCGGACTCTCGGATGGCTCCTTGATGAAATTGCAACGGGATCGCTTGAAGTCTTTGAGGCCGAAGATGATCTACGTCGAGGGAATACAGACTCAAGCTTCTACCTCACTAACCATAGATTTAGTGAAGCAAACACCCTAAACTAAAGTGCTAGTCTAGTAGAGGATGGTGAGATAGGAAATGGGTACTCTTTATATTTTGATTTCTCACTCTAAATCTTCACTTGAAATTTTCTAGCAAGCTATCTCTTTTTCTTCAAGAAGAAGAAGAAGAAGAAAAAGAAAAAAAAAGAAAGAATAATCCTATAATAGAAAATCAAGTGAAGACTTATCATAATGCAACCATGGGTGAGGTTAACTCATGTAGAGAATAAACTAGGGTTTAGGTTGATGGTTAGGTTAAGGCATAAAACAAAATGGTTAGAATTTTCAAAGATGCTTAAAAGAAACTTCATGAAGCTTCAAGCAAGAAAACAAATAAAGCAACCTTTTTGGTTTTTGCTAAATTAAATAAGTAAATAAATAAATAAAATCTTAACCATTAACCTAAACTATGGTTTAAAGCATACACACTCAAGTTTGCATGTATCATCAAACATGATACAATCTTGTGCACAAAAATATATCACATCTACAACTTGTGCACATCAAGTGAGAAAATCAATCTTAAGTGAACCAATACTAGTTAATGTAAAGTAATATATCAAATATATAATTATACATTAAATCATTAAATCAACACTTGATTTAACGATCCGGTCATATCGCATATAACCGACTAATATCAATGTATCGACTTATTGAATCAATCCTTGATTCGATAACTAGGTCATATCGCATACAACCAATCGATACAATCATCGTGAGAATTGAATACGGTATCACATACTGGCATCATTCTCGGTCCCGCACATATCACATATGCGCTCCTATCTCATTTTGCCTGAGCCAGTACAACCTCTATGTAGGACTCTAAAGACTCGTCAATACGCCGGCAGTAGGTTATGATCATATCAAACACCCACAAGCCGTCAGCGGTACTAGCTGGACGTAACGGCTACCCGGGTATTGAGCGATCAGAAGATCAGCAAGCAAGCCCGCTCCAACTCCTGCAAAAAGCCTGACAGTGACACTACCGTACAGTTCGGTCTCCTCGTCTGATATGTCGCATATCAAGTTTAGGGGTGGTAAACGTCAGACCCCAATAACCGATAAGTCATGCCGATATGAGGCTCCTAACGGGTCAAGAAACTACTGGTAACACTTACCAGTATATCTCTAAACCATCCCTGGTTAGGGACTTCCCTGTTACGGCCAATCGAGCATAGCGCAACATCAACCCCCAATACCGGGAGAGACGAAACCCCTCCTATCACTCATTGCCTCCATGTGACTCGGGACTGTATCCAAAAACCACCGTTTTACACGCCCTCTTGGACGTGGTAAGGTGGAAATCAAAGCACAGTGGGAATCATACAAGACTCTATGACGATCTCGGGTCTACAGACTACCCTGTACCAGTGTCACCAGAGAACTGCCATCTGACGTAAGGTATAATACCATCTGGGAGTTCTCGGCGAGTCCGTCCAGTGTACCCAGTCTCCACTGAGCACCCGTATATCATCTCTGATGTCAAATACCAATGGATATGGGATCATCCATCGCCCATCTGTATGGGTCGAGAAGGCATACGCTAGTCTACTCTGGTATATCGATGCCCCGTCTCGATATACCCACGACTAGTGACCTTGAAGGATGTACTTATGGACTACCATGTCCCCACTAGTATGATCCACATCACAGTCCAGGTAGTCAAGTACGCATCCTAAGGTCTTTACCAACATGTAACACAGAGACAATCAGTATACACGTTAAGGTAAAGAGTAACCAGATAGCATACTATCATGTCGAGCAAGAAAGTTCTCCCTATATATGTCCAAGCATCCACTACAATATACAACACATGTATCGTAATGGCCTCTAGGGCATACATATAATTAACAATCTCCCACTTGCACTAGGGCCATCTGATAACAGTGGTTGTAGTATCTCATACTCAACCATCCCATAATAGTCTCTCTCTGGGAAAAAGCCTTTGTGAATGGATCCGCCGTGTTGTCCTTGTTAGAGATAGTGCCCTCAGAGTCAATTATTGGATCACAGGCACGTGATTGCGATGATTGAGGGAGGACCTATCCCAGTAGGACAGTCTTACTCAAGATGATAGTATGCTATCTGGTTTATCTTTATCATCGTGTACTGCTTTAGGTGACCTGACAGGTCGCTATTACACGTTGATAGAGCCCCTAGGATTCTTGCTTGACGACCAGCAGTATGATGGCGATCATATACGTGGGAGATGGGGTCTATAAGCACATCCTTAAATGGTCCCTAGTCGTGGGAGTTTCGAGACAGGGCATCGATACTCCATTAGTAGACTAGTGTATACAGTCGAGACCCCGACGAGGGGCGGTGGCCGGTCTCACAAGCCACTGGTGTCAGTTGGTTCACCTAAGATGTATACAGGTGCTCATTGGGTTATGAGTACACCGGACATGACTCGCCGGGAACATGCTAGTTGGTCTTATACCTGACGTCAGATAGCAGTTCCCTGGTGACATGTGTACAGGTTAGTTCATCGACCTGAGATCGTCATTTATCTCGTGTGAGTTCCCACTGTACTTTGATTACTACCCTACCACGGCTCAAAGGAGTCGTGCAAACAGGTTTTAGTTGGGTACAGTCCCGAGCCACATGGAGGCAGTGAGCGGATCTTCAGGGGTTCGTCTCTCCCGGTATTGGGGGTGAGGTCGCGCTGTGTCTAGGAGAGCCATTACACAAAGCCCTCGGCCGAGGCAGGAGATTTACTGGTAGGTATTCCAGTAGTATCTCAGGGTGTTCTGGGCTACACTCCGACACGACTTGTACCGCTTTTGGGGGTCTGACTTTTACCAACCCCCTAGGCCCGACATGCGATACTCATAGACGAATGGACCGGACTGTACGGATATTGTCACTGACAGGCTCAGTAGGGTGTCAGGATGAGTTCGCTCATCGACGTCCCTTTTGGTCAATAGCTGGTGGCCCGTTACGTATTGGCTTATACCTCTGACGTGCTAGTGGTTAAATCCACAGCCATAGTATTGACGAATCTTTAGAGTCCACCACACTTTCAGTTACTCAGCTTTCGGGCGAAACGCTGTAGAGGTCGTATGGAGATATGGCAGGGTCCGATCAGATACGTGCGGTATTGCACGGGTCAGGATCGGACGGTTTGTACTAGTGGCCGTATGGATATATGGCAGGGTTCGATCTGATACGTGCGGTATTGCACGGATCAGGATCGGACGAATATTACTAGCCGGCTTTGGTTTAAGCCGGATCCTAGTATAGTGCAGTGTAGATTTTGTCTCTTTGCATTTGTATCCGGACGGAATACAGATGCGGGTGTGTATGCACAGTATCGGGGTTTTCCTGTAATTTATTACGGGACCAGTTTTCTGGAGTTGCCAGTTTGCATTCCGTTCCGGCCGGTTTTCCTTTGTTCTTTCTTGGCCGGAGTTTTCCGATGGAGGGGGTTATTTGCAAGTTTGCAAATAATATTTTGTGGAGGGCTTTCTTGCTTTTTGGTGGCATCATGATAGTTTTTAATGATGAGATTCTTTTTCCTTCTTATCACTTGCTTTATGGTGATTAGAGTGGATTTGATATTGATTTGAGATGGTTATCATTTCTTTTGGGTTGTGGTCACCCCCTTGCTTTTACTACACTCACCTCCCTTCTTGTTATGGTTTGATATTCCTTTCCTCCACCATCCTCACATGAGAGGAGATGCTTCACTTGAGAGAAAAAAAGAATGAGAGAGTTCATTTTTGTGATGTGAGGAATTCTTCATCTCATCTTCTTCTTGCTAGAAAATTGAAAGCACCAATTTTCTTTACCTCTTCCTCCATCCATCAATGGCAACTACATAAACTCCAAGAGACAAAGTTTCTATACTATACATTCTACAGAAAATCTTGGGCATGTCGACTTGCCGGCTTCATGCCCGAGTTGCCTCGGTATTGAGGCGGGAGCCCGTAAAAGACGCAGGCGATGTGGTGCCCTTCCGGCGAGGAGGCGACGATACGGAGACAGGACTTTCCGCGGGAGATCGGGACGATGACGAGAAGACCGGAGGACTCGGATCACTCGGTATATCTCTCACCCCCTCTCTTGTTAGCTAGTATCGGTTAATGGTTACGATCCGGGTTTTCATTGTCCGCGGTAGCGCCAGTTTCCAAGTAAGGAAAATTTTTGATTCCGTATTTTGGCCTCGGTAAGAAGGCCGGGGCGCTGCCGTGGCGCAACATGGTATCAGAGCCACGCCATTAACCTTGCCTAGCTTGTTCTAATGTCTTTTTCTTATCCGATCGACCGAAATTCCAAAAACCTCATTTTTGTTCACATCAGTTTTCTGTTGAAAATTTTTGGTCTCAAAAAAATTTTCAGGTTGTATAAAACTAATGTACTGGAAATTATAAGACTGCTGTAAAAATTCGACGCACTCAGTCGATGGATCAAGCGCGGAACCGCGGCCAAACCCACCCTTGGGCCGCGGTTCCGCCGCACTTTACTGTCCTCACTGTGTTCAATTTTTACAGTGGGCTTATGGGCTGATTTTGGGGGTTTTGGGATATTAAATTTGGGCCCAGATTTTCTGTGAGTGCTACAGTATTGCTTGGGGGCCCACTTGTTAATTGTTTGATCGATCGGATATTTTAAACACATTATTTCACAGTATTTACATTATATCTGCGACCGTGAATGTCACTTGATCGGTAAATCCTGTCTAACTGCTATAGCCCGGTTAGACGGATTTGCGAACGTGACTTTCACGTTGATGTTCTATGTTTATGCTGTGTTGTTGCGGATCGGTCGGTGGGGATAGCCTGGATGCAATGCTAGTACAGTTTTGTTGTATTATGTACATTTGATATTGCGGGGCGAGCGTCCGACATGTGGACTGCCGTCACTGCCTGTCTGTATTATTCTTTTGGGGCACGACCTGGTTGCGGTCGATGTACCCGTTGTATGTATATTTTACTTTCTGTACTAGGATTGCCCCGCGGTGGGGTGCACGGATAGCCGGGTTCTGGAGGGCAACAAGCCCGCATCTCATGGCATTGGGACGGAGGGGGCTTCACTCCAGGATTGGCGGGCTATTCGCCGCACTCGTAGGGGGTACAGGTTGACCCAGGAGGGGTGCCCGAGTTACCGGATTCCGTGAAGTGCTGGGTGGTCCATTCACGTTGCTGAAGGGGGCTGCCTCGCTTCAGGTTTTGGCGGGTGACTTGCCGCTCCCGTAGGGGTCTAGGTTTTCATTGCACAGGCTATCCACACGACCAGGGGAACGTCGGGTTTCAGCAGCGGCTCTGTGAAACCCGGGGCTTCCAGATATCTGTATTGTTCTGTGATGCTGTACATTTCTGTGATGTTGCATTTTATTCACGCCTTGAGCGAAATACTATATATTGGTATATATATTAGTAGATGTTGTATATGTTTTTCATCCGCGCTAGTCCAGTCCCCGCTCTGCCGTTAGTTAGCTAACCTAACGGGTGATGACGGGACCCAGTGGCGAATACAGATGGCATATACGTACGTCAGTATATTTTCGTTCTTTGTGGTGTGATCAATTGATGGGACTGCGTTGATTCGGATCAATGCAAGATAAACAAACCTATTCTGATGTTGTTGGAACACTTTTCAAAAAGCTGTTATTGCAAGGACGTTCATTTTTGTTTTGCATTGTGGTATTCATTTGGAATATCCTGCTCCTCAGTCGACGAGGCAAGGGCCGAGATCCCTTCACCGGGAGTGACCCCTTGGACAGAAGTTTGCGTCAGGGCATTAACTTCACTATAGCCGATTACTTTTGCTTTGCATCGTGGTATTCAGTTGGAATATCCTGCACCTCATTCTACGGGGAAAGAGCCGAGATCCCTTCACCGGGAGTGACCTCTTTAGCGAAGGTTTTCGTCACTATATTTTTATAAAAGGCTATGCAGTTCCTTCAACGATATCAAGTTCATTACGTTAAAGGTTTTTCGCCAAAAATCAGCCGTAGCCCTCCGTCATTTCCTACAGGTATTATTTAGTATTCGTGCTACGTTTGTTGACCTAGTCAAGACGTAGTGTTCGGTAGCTAAGTGGTACTTGTTTGTTGCATAAGTAGGATTGGTTAAGACAGTCGTGCGGCCTTATTGACCTAGTCAAGGGCACGTACGGGTGGGTTTAATGCAATCCAGAATAATGACGGGTTGAACTTGACTCGCGGTTTATGGTTTGTTGACCTAGTCAAGGTCATAAACCGGTTGGGGTAAAAATCACATCGGGAGTTTCAAAAGAACTGAAACTTGCCAGATAAGCGCATACCTTCTGGAGTGTGGTGACTTGAGTGGATTCCATCAAGTTATCATGCGATGATAGTTGGATCCCGATTCCCACTGATGAGTTGGTTTACTCCTCGGGTGATCCCGACTAGTTCTTCTTTCAGGTTTGGAGGAGAATTTGACGGTACAGTGGGAGGTTTCCAGATTAGATAAAGTGATAACCATTCTGATCTAGGTTAGAGTGCACGCTGAGTGTTTCTTTTCTCTCTCTCTCTTTGGCAGCGACTATTGACCCGACCCTAGACTATGACTCAGTGACCAAGTTGACCGAACCTTCTTAACACTGGCTTTTGGATTGTCAGAGTTGCAGACCTCGTTGCCACTCCTACTTTTACCCTTTTCTCCAGGACACCCCGTATTACTACGAACGTCCACTTCCATTGGACAAAACCATCGTATGGTTAGATACGAACTCGAAGGAATTTATTCGAGGATGGTTTCCGGTTCTGGAGAAAACGAATAGGACTATTCAGTTGTCTTTTCCTTTTACCTTCTCTCAGGTTGCGAGTACTCCTTGGTTTAGGAGATAGTACACCTATTATGCAAATTGGATAGTCTTCTTCCAAACCTTAGGCTGGTGCCGAACGGCGGGGAATGAAGAAAACCAATTAGCATAACGATGGTGTACAGAAGGTATTAAGTTAAGACAAAGTAAGGGATTAGTAAGAGGGCAAAGTAAATTGCGACTGCTATTCACGACCAAACCGAGTATATCTTCGCCAAACCTAAATCACCTTTGTATTTCTCCAGGACACTCCGTATCACTACGAAGATCCACAGTTTATTTGGATACTCTATCGTATGGTTATATACGAACTCGAAAGGAACTTGTTCCAGTTCGGGGATGGATTCTGGTCCAGGAGAAATAGGAATAAGGTTTATTCGGTTGTCTTTTATCTTCACCTTCTCTCGCATTGCGAGTGCTCCTAGGATTAGGACAGTACACCCATTATGCTTATTGGATAGTCTTCTTCCAAACCATAGGCTGGTACCGAACGGTAGGGAAGGAAGAAAACCATTTGGCCTAAGGGGGTGTGCAGACGGTAATGACTTAAGACATATAAAGGGATTTGGACAGATGGCAAAGAGATATACGGTTACAGTTGTGAATCTGGATAATGGTAGAGGCATTACTAGGAATACCAGGATACCCTATCGAAACATTTCAATGTTTCAGTTCAACTGTGTACTGTTAAAAGAAAACTGATTTCCCGATTAGACACTTGCTCCAGGGTATGTATTTACCAGGTTTGATTCTCACATCAGTATGGTTTTACAGATGATGAGTGGGAGTAAGTTATTGGGAATTGGGTGATCATCCTCATTATATCGGGATTCGTTGTAATCGGTGATATTTGAGGAGATCACCTGGGCTGTTTGCCGGTCGGCAAATATTTGGTTTTGAATATCCGCTGTTGTGCACCGATTTCAAATTGATATATCTGTACGTCTATTTTCATAGAGTGAGATATACCTTTTGATATTATGTCAATGACATTTACCTATATCAGTGGATGGTTAGGTAAGGAGCATTAAACAGCGGTGTAATTCTTCTTAACCATAAGTACAGTTTTCAACCTACGACACACAGTGAAAGAGTTGTTAGACTCGGCGGACTTATACAGAGTATTGTATGTTGTCCAGTATCCATTAGGACATAGGGGTTGGTCCTCATACTATATTCTGTTTACTTTTAACTTCTCTAGTTCTTAGACATGTGTTTCGTAGAAACACAGGGTCTAAGTTTTGAGGAGTTATAGGTATTTGAATAGAGTAGAGAACCAGGTGTAGCAAGTATCGGGATTCTTCAAGGTGATCGAAGATGTAGATACTTGTGTATGGTATTCAGTTGATAGTAATGATAAAGAGAAATTGCTTCTCTTTCAGGTTACTCATAATTGGAAGCATTCCTAAGTTGAGTAACGCTGATCGGCCTCCTTCCATTTAGTTGACATGCACTGGAGATAGCTGCATGATTTGAATCTGGTTCATTTAAATCAGTGCCTCTGGTTCTATATTGGATATAGAACAGTTTATATCTTAACGATGTTAAGGTACGGGGAGTTGTCCGGCTTATGATTAAAACCAGACACTGGACAACTCAAGGCACGTTTCTGTAATGGCTGTTTGTGGGTTGACCCAGGCTATGACGAGGGTTGACTTTCTACCATCTGGAAGATCAATAGTGATATTTTTCTTAACTCGCCACATTTTAAAAAGAAATGGTTATTTTTCAGAAAAATAGAAGTGGGAGTATGGTAGAACTGGAAGCGATTCCAGAACCGCAAACGATTACTGAAGATTTGATAAGGAACCTAAAGATTCAATCTGGTTTGACATTCCATTGGCCACACCGCAGATACGGTGGGTAACTTCAGGCACCCGAGAGGTACTCCGGTAGCCTCAAGGACGGTGACAGGGAAGTTCTTGTTTACCCACACTTGCCATTGCTATTGTTCCAGGCTCCGAGACCCGGCAGGAGGATGAATATAGCGTCATTCTAAACTAGTTTTAGAAGTGCACGTCTATATGACTCTGCCAGAGGGTTGTCGTAGTCAGTGGGAGCAGCGGAAGCATTGGTGGACATCAGGCTTATGTCTGTTTATAGACTAAAGCAGATATAGCGGAGATAGATTATCTATTTCTGATGTGAAGTCATAGGTTTGACTTCATCAGAATAAGGGATGGATCTGTTAAAAAGGTAGTAGGGTGTGATGTCCTGGTATTTGATGACATACACAGAGTAGGAATTGATATTCCTATACTACGATCTGTTATATTTTGGTTGTCACACAGTGGTTTCTCCACACAGGACTTGGATATTATATCAGACATTCTGGTTACTAGATCTATGGTTTTAGATCTAGATTTGGGTGGGTTCCTAATCTGGGTACCTTGACAGCATTCTATGAGTATTTAGAATGGACGACTCCCGGCATGGTAGTGTACCTGCAGCTGATGGAGTCACCCTCTCTAAAGGTGTCTTACAGACTAAAGAGGAGAGGGATACGCATGATTGACAGATCACTTGCTTAGGCAATTGAGTCAATCATGAGATGTCAAGTACCACACCAGATGTTGTTCTTGTAGTAGGTGCAATAAGTTGATATTAATCCAATCCTGGAGAAACAGTTGGAAACAGTTTTAGAACATAAGTTGATGTTCTAGGGATATGATAGCAGCAGCCTCCTTTATGAGACGGTTATCATTCCAGGCTTCCAAGGTGACCTGGACGACAAGGAGGTTGTCAGAGTTATAGTTATCCCTCTGACGAGGGGCAGTATTTTGGACAGGTGATCCAAGGCAATACTGAGGGAGGCATGGCGCAGGATACTGATTAAGTTCAGTTGACGATACAGTCTAAGAAGTTTGGATTTGGAGTTCATTTATGAGCTAGGTCCCATCAGACATCCGGACACATTCTAAGACATGTATTGCTCATTTCGGGAGATGGCTTTCTCCGCGAACATGAGATATAGAGAGACATAGAAAGAAACTTCACAGCGGATCCACTCACTGAGGCTATTCCTCGAACGCAATAGTTTCGCAAACGAGCTTTGTGAGACTGACTAGTAGAGGAGTTGGGTGTTCGGTATCACACGGGCTG
Organism: Agapanthus africanus; assembly: GCA_030015575.1. Lineage (NCBI taxonomy): Eukaryota > Viridiplantae > Streptophyta > Magnoliopsida > Asparagales > Amaryllidaceae > Agapanthus > Agapanthus africanus. The sequence goes on along the minus strand of CM057341.1, from coordinate 666,544,218 downwards.
TGAGTATGCGACATCGCAATAATTAGCCTTGAGTGCAAGTGGGAGATTGTTGGAGATAGTGCCCTCAGAGTCAATTATTGGATCACAGGCACGTGATTGCGATGATTGAGGGAGGACCTATCCCAGTAGGACAGTCTTACTCAAGATGATAGTATGCTATCTGGTTTATCTTTATCATCGTGTACTGCTTTAGGTGACCTGACAGGTCGCTATTACACGTTGATAGAGCCCCTAGGATTCTTGCTTGACGACCAGCAGTATGATGGCGATCATATACGTGGGAGCTGGGGTCTATAAGCACATCCTTAAATGGTCCCTAGTCGTGGGAGTTTCGAGACAGGGCATCGATACTCCATTAGTAGACTAGTGTATATAGTCGAGACCCCGACGAGTGGCGGTGGCCGGTCTCACAAGCCACTGGTGTCAGTTGGTTCACCTAAGATGTATACAGGTGCTCATTGGGTTATGAGTACACCGGACAGGACTCGCCGGGAACATGCTAGTTGGTCTTATACCTGACGTCAGATAGCAGTTCCCTGGTGACATGTGTACAGGTTAGTTCATCGACCTGAGATCGTCATTTATCTCGTGTGAGTTCCCACTGTACTTTGATTACTACCCTACCACGGCTCAAAGGAGTCGTGCAAACAGGTTTTAGTTGGGTACAGTCCCGAGCCACATGGAAGCAGTGAGCGGATCTTCAGGGGTTCGTCTCTCCCGGTATTGGGGGTGAGGTCGCGCTGTATCTAGGAGAGCCATTACACAAAGCCCTCGGCCGAGGCAGGAGATTTACTGGTAGGTATTCCAGTAGTATCTCAGGGTGTTCTGGGCTACACTCCGACACGACTTGTACCGCTTTTGGGGGTCTGACTTTTACCAACCCCCTAGGCCCGACATGCGATACTCATAGACGAACGGACCGGACTGTACGGATATTGTCACTGACAGGCTCAGTAGGGTGTCAGGATGAGTTCGCTCATCGACGTCCCTTTTGGTCAATAGCTGGTGGCCCGTTACGTATTGGCTTATACCTCTGACGTGCTAGTGGTTAAATCCACAGCCATAGTATTGACGAGTCTTTAGAGTCCACCACACTTTCAGTTACTCAGCTTTCGGGCGAAACGCTGTAGAGGCCGTATGGAGATATGGCAGGGTCCTATCAGATACGTGCGGTATTGCACGGGTCAGGATCGGACGGTTTGTACTAGTGGCCGTATGGATATATGGCAGGGTTCGATCTGATACGTGCGGTATTGCACGGATCAGGATCGGACGAATATTACTAGCCGGCTTTGGTTTAAGCCGGATCCAAGTATAGTACAGTATAGATTTTGTCTCTTTGCATTTGTATCCGGACGGAATACAGATGCGGGTGTGTATGCACAGTATCGGGGTTTTCCTGTAATTTATTACGGGACCAGTTTTCTGGAGTTGCCAGTTTGCATTCCGTTCCGGCCGGTTTTCCTTTGTTCTTTCCCGGCCGGACTTTTCCGATGGAGGGGGTTATTTGCAAGTTTGCAAATAACATTTTGTGGAGGGCTTTTTTGCTTTTTGGTGGCATCATGATAGTTTTTCATGATGAGATTCTTTTTCCTTCTTATCACTTGCTTTATGGTGATTAGAGTGGATTTGATATTGATTTGAGATGGTTATCATTTCTTTTGGGTTGTGGTCACCCCCTTGCTTTTACTACACTCACCTCCCTTCTTGTTATGGTTTGATATTCCTTTCCTCCCCCATCCTCACATGAGAGGAGATGCTTCACTTGAGAGAAAAAAAGAATGAGAGAGTTCATTTTTATGATGTGAGGAATTCTTCATCTCGTCTTCTTCTTGCTAGAAAATTGAAAGCACCAATTTTCTTTACCTCTTCCTCCATCCATCAATGGCAACTACATAAACTCCAAGAGACAAAGTTTCTATACTATACATTCTACAGCAAATCTTGGGCATGTCGACTTGCCGGCTTCATGCCCGAGTTGCCTCGGTATTGAGGCGGGAGCCCGTAAAAGATGCAGGCGATGTGGTGCCCTTCCGGCGAGGAGGCGACGATATGGAGACAGGACTTTCCGCGGGAGATCGGGACGATGACGAGAAGACCGGAGGACTCGGATCACTCGGTATATCTCTCACCCCCTCTCTTGTTAGCTAGTATCGGTTAATGGTTACGATCCGGGTTTTCATTGTCCGCGGTAGCGCCAGTTTCCAAGTAAGGAAAATTTTTGATTCCGCATTTTGGCCTCGGTAAGAAGGCCGGGGCGCTGCTGTGGCGCAACAGTCCTCTGAGTCTACTCTCCTAACCTCGATCCCCTGGAGATCAACCATCTCCATGATCAGGTGACACTGCCTAAGAATTATATCTAGATCACTGATAGGACAGGCGTTCTCAGGCATAAGCCACAACTCCATTGTCACACAATGGTAGGAACGAAGTTCATCTCATGAACTTATACAAATATCCAGACTGCCTCTTTGGTAGCATCCTTGGTAACGATGTATCTTGCCTTTAATCGTCTAGTATGTCACGGTATCTAGCTTGGAACTCTTCCAACATACCGTCCCTCCACTGAGGGTAAAGACAATGCCTGTGACTGACATTCAGTCGTCCTTATCACCCTGGAACCTTTCCAGTGATTCTCCCCAGGATCAATTGATACCATCTCACTAGAACTAGTGAGAATCCTAACATCCAGTTAGATCTATCTCATAGATCCAAAACTTAGGATTTAGGAGGTATCACTTTGATCCTATATGGAGAATCCTTGTGATAGGCGGAGATTGATCGAGCGTAGCATAGGAAACTCTTTCCCCATCAAGAGTATGACATCTACGTACTATATGAGGATCACTACCATACTCCCTACTACCTTTTTGTATATACAAGGTTCATCTACCATTTTGATGAAGTCAAACTCTTTGACTACCACATCAAAACAGATGTTCCAACTCCGCGATGCTTGCTTTATCCTATAAAGCATCTTGTACACGTTTCCGCTGCTCCCACTGTCTACGAAGCCCTCTGGCTGTGTACTTATAGACGCTCTCTTCTAAAACATCATTTTAGAAAAGCAGTCATGACACCCAACCACCAGATATCGTAGTCATGGTATGTAGCTGTGGCAAGTAGGATCTGGATGGACTTAAGCATAGGCCCCTGGAAAAAGTTTTTATCATTAGCCACAACTGGTCTATGATGCAAACCTTTAACAAGTCTAGCTTTGAAAGTCTCAACTTTTCCATGTACACCAAGTAATCTTCTCAAGATATATTTGCTCCTGATAGGGATTTAAACCTTCAGATTAAGCAACCAAAGTCCATACTTTGTTGGTGTATAAGGATTCCATCTCAGATCGCTAAGCATCCAGCCATTCTTACAGAGTCCCACTCCTGATGGCCAGCTCGAAACTAGTTGGGTCATCATCTCATGATGCAATCCTCGCTCCCACTGTCATAGAGAAACCGAAGTAACTCTCAGGTGGGTGAGGAACCCTACTAGATCGGCGGAGAGGCTGAGGTTCGTTGGAATCTACTGAATCCTTTGGTTCTACCAAATCATCTGCTGTAATTTGTATAGCTGGAACCTTTTCCAGTTCTATCTCATGACCACTAATTTCTTCTTAAGAAATTCCCTTTCGCAAAGGTGGCATGTTGAGAAACAAAATATTTTTGTTCCTCGGTTTGGTAGAAGATATTCCCTTGCTAATGCTTGGGATATCCAACAAACTTCCACAGATCTGACTTTGCCTCGAGCTTGTCCGGATTTTGCCTTTAGACATAGGCCGAACAACCCCAAATCTTAACTAAATTAAGAAATGGGCTCTTCCCTTTCCATATCACATATGAAGTGGTAGGCAACTGATTTGTTTTGAACCCTATTCAATAGATATGCAGCTTCTCAAGTGCATAACTCCCAAAAGGAAATAGGTAACTCAGTAGTACTCATCATAGAGCACACCTTATCATATAGGGTGTGATTGCTCTGCCCCGATACACCGACGTGCTGTGGTGTATACGGAGGAGTAATGCTGAGAGAGAATCTCATTCACCTTTAGAATAGTCCAGGAATTCCGTGCTCAAGTATTCTCCTCCCTGATCACATCAAAGGACATAATACTTATACCCGTTTTGGTTCTCTACTTCTAACTTATATTCTGTGAATATCTCAAAAGGTTTGGACTTGTGTTTCAATAGGAACATATGTCTGAATCTTGAGAGATCATCAGAGAATGTAATGAAGTACAAAGAACCAGTCTTGGCATATGCAGACAGGGGACCTACATACATCAACATGTATCATCCCAAGAGTTCACTAACTCTTTCTCTGTTTCCATTAAACAGAGCTATGGTCATCTTATCTCTATGACATGACCAGCAAGTTTCACAAGATGTAAATTCAAACTAATTTAAATACTCATGTTTATGTAACTTCAGCTAGTCGGGTCGCATTGAAATAACCTAGTCTACAATACCTCAAGAAGGATTTGTTCATTTCTGAACTCTTCCTCTTGTGTGTGTTCTGTTTATTAAGAGCTGTAGTTTGATTTAGAACATCAATGCTTTTAGATAACGTGCCTGAACCGATCAACTTTTGATATAGAAAATGTTCAAAACATTATCCAACAATACAAAATTATATCCTTTCTTTACTGATAAAGAGACTGATATGATTTTGTATATCAGGTTCGGTATCTAATAACATTCGTTCAGAATCAATGTATTCTGGTAATACAGGGTGATAGTGACCAACAGACTTGGCTGCAACACTTACAGCATTTTCTATCTCATGAAACTTATCACCTGTTCTCAGTTCTTTACCTATCTGTAGCCCATGTAACAGATTACATATGCGGGATCCTGATCCGGTATCACATACCCAGGACGTAAAGGATACTGAGAAACAGTTCTCTGTAAAGAACACACCCGAAGATGATGCATCAGTATGCACTTCCTTCGTTTGGGCGGCACGGGAAATCTGGTATTCCCCAAATTTCCTGCTCGGTCTTATAACATTTATAAGTTGGAGCGGGACCAACGTTCCCCAGCTCAGTATAACAAGCGGGTTCGGTCAATTCATCCGTATTATTATCTTGATTGAGGCGTGATATGGTCGCTACCTGGAGAGAGAGAGAGAAGAAAACACTCTGCGTGCGCTCTTGCAAGATCAGATTGGTTATTATTTTATCTAATCAGGATGGCTCCCACTGTTTTTATCAAATCTTCCTTCAAACCCTAAAAGGAAAGACTAGCCGGGATTAATTACACGCTACAAGTTCGCCAATCTTTCAGCCAGGCCAGTGTCGGTACTTTGAGGGAGGTCCCCCGTGCTTTCGCACGAACCTAATTAATGTAAACCTCGTTTTCCCAGAGGCGTAACCCCGTTGACACCTTTCTAGACACCTACTTGATCGGCTAATTGTAATGTGTAAAACTCTCCCAGGAGTAACTCTTACTCGCAGTGGGTATCGGGATCCAACTATTTCATAGAAGGTATGCAATCTCATTGCAAATTTCAACACTTGAAATTCCCGATAATTTTGCCCCTAGCGCGCTATGACCTTGACGCATGCCAAACAACCCATAGTCCGCTAGTCAAGTCCAACCCGTACATTTCTTGATTGAATTAAACCAACCCGCATGACCCTTGACGCATGCCAAACAACGTCGTACGAATGCCCTAATCCAATCGCATTATATGCTAGCAGATAAGCACTAGTTAGCTACCGTACACTACGCCTTGACGCATGCCAAACTACCGCAGCACGAATACTAAGTAGTACTTATCTGAAATGACGGAGGGCTACGCCAGGTTTTTCTGAAAACCTATTGCGTAATGAACTTGATATCGTTGTAGAATCAAATGATTTTAAACTGGAGAGTTTTTGAGGCTTTTCGAGTTTTGCTAAAGGGGTCACTCCCGGTGAAGGGATCGTCGGCCCTTTCCTCGTCGAATGAGGTGCGGGATATATCATATATTCCACTATGCAAAGCAAGAACTATAGAATCAATCAAAAGACAAACCGAGGGTTGTAGCATCTACCGGTTATTGCTAAAGGGGTCACTCCCGGTGAAGGGATCTCGGCCCTTTCCTCATCGAATAAGGTGCAGGATGTTCTACAAGGAACACCGCGATGCAAAGCAAGAACTGTAGCTACCTGTTTTTGAAAATTCGATTCCACAACATCTTTTAGGTTTCTTTTTCTTTTATTAATCATATTAATGAAGTCCCATCATTTAAACACCTAAACATCACAGATAAATACGACGTACACTTATGCCATCCGCATTTTCCTCGATGCCCCCTCGTGCACCGTTAGGTTAGGTAACTAACGGCAGAGCGGGGCAGGGCTAGCACGGGTGTAAAGCATAAGTAACATCTATATAATATATCATATATACTATATACAGCATTTATCACAGCACATCATATGATCACATCACAGATATCGCAGCAGAAGAAACATATGAAACATTGGATATACTAGGACGTCCGTGTTTTATTTTGAGCCTCTATAAATCACGGATTCCACGGTCGCGATGAATAGCCAAACCCACACCCCTAGACCCCTACGAGAGCGGCAAGCAACCCTACCAATTCTAGGGTTAGGAGACCCGGACTCGACTCCTCGAGTTGGTTTCCCACTGGACCCTAGAACCCGGTTACTTATGCTCCCCTCCTTGGGTCTATCCTTGTGCAGAAAAGAAAATAATATACAAATGGTGACACCTTTCGCAACCTGGAAGTGCCCCAATAAAAGAATATTACATACAAGTTTTTATATGAATGAAAATGAAAAACACTCATCTCACATAAAAAAACCCGGCTATTCAAACACGATGATCCAATATAACATATCCAGCAACACATAATATCACATGTCATCAACGTAAGTAAATATGCGCATTCCAATTGTCATTGACATATAGCAACGAAACCGGTGATATCACATATTACACTTACGGTCGCAGAAAAGAAAGTGTAAAACTACAATAGTTGGAATCCGCAAACTCTTTAGACATCGCATGCTGAACAAATGAATTCCTTAGACATCGCATGCCTAACAATTATAAACTCCGTATTTTAGTCTCTTTATCGAAAACTCTTTTCAATATCAAGTCGGGCAATTCAACAGGATTCCCGACATCCTGATCGAATGCTCGTCGCAAACTTTAGTAGGCGGCCGCACCCCCGATACCGTCGACGAAGTGCACCAAGGCGGAACACCGCTACCGCGAGCACCCGAATGGATGCTTTCGGCGACGGGGTTCTCCTACAGTCACTTGGTCGGGGCTAAGCGGTGTATCTGTCTATTAAGTTTATTCGGCGAGTATCCGCGTACGCTACGTGATTGCGACGGACTTTTGATCGCATCAAAATTCCGTGGCAACCGATCAAGTGAGACTAAAGTGCTATGTTTATAACATTCATATTAGTTATCTCATAACTACTTGTGAATTCCAAATATTGTATCACATTCCAGATAAATAGAAAATGTTAAACTTTTTGATCGAACAATCAAACACCCAAGTTTTCCCGAAAAGCTCAACACATGAAATAAGTTTAAAAACATCCACTTCATACCACAGTACCAACGGTCCAGCCGTAGAAGGGTCAAGCCAACGCCTCACATGTGGCACGCCGTACTGCCCCAAAGCCTAAGGTTCAAAGGGCAGTTCAAGACGGTCACATAATCGAGTTAAGGTTTGTTGTCTTCTAGAGGGTCCATCGTGTTACTTGCACTACTTAGAACGCTCTTAAACTACGGAAAAATCCAACACTTGAAAATTTTCCGGGTCGGAGAAAAAGTGAGTTATTTATTCGGATCGAACATTTTAACAGTTTCTAAATATCCGTAAAACTCAACGAAATTAAATATTCCAATCGAATCAATGACTACAAAATAAACCCCAGAACACTCAACACTTGAGTCAGGTTAAAAATACCCATAAAATTCAAATCACAGAAATAAGAATTACTGTGCAAAAAACATGACATAATCACACTATACGGCCGCGGATCCGCGGCCCAAGCAGGGTATGGCCGCGGTTCCGCGGCGTGATGTAGGGATTACGTCATCGAATTTCACAGTAAAGCTTAGAAAACCCTGCTGAATATTTTAGATATTTGTAATTCTGGAAAATCCCAGTTTTGGAAAAAAGCACAGAGAGGGGTATAAAATGCGATATATCGGGTTCGATCGGGGTTTTAACTTCGTTAACGCATCGCCTAATGCTCTAGCTAGGCTCTGATACCACTGTAGGGTTACTAGGCACACTAAGGAAGCTCTACAAGGCATCAACCATGCCGGATTAAAAAAAATTAGGTGCCGAACAACCCTAAGCTAGATCGTTAACTAGAGATTAGGCGAAACATAAAGCTAGTAGATAACAATTATCACTAAGAGAAGGGACTACAACCTTTGTAGATCCGGCCTTCCACTTCCAAAGCTCCGTGACGACGTCCCTTCGCTGCGATCATCCAACTCCCGGACTCTCGGACGGCTCCTTGATGAAATTGCAACGGGATCGCTTGAAGTCTTTGAGGCCGAAGATGATCTACTTCGAAGGAATACGGACTCAAGCTTCTACCTCACTAACCATAGATTTAGTGAAGCAAACACCCTAAACTAAAGTGCTAGTCTAGTAGAGGATGGTGAGATAGGAAATGGGTACTCTTTAGATTTTGATTTCTCACTCTAAATCTTCACTTAAAATTTTCTAGCAAGCTATCTCTTTTTCTTCAAGAAGAAGAAGAAGAAGAAAAAGAAAAAAATGAAAGAATAATCCCATAATAGAAAATCAAGTGAAGACTTATCATAATGCAACCATGGGCGAGGTTAACTCATGTAGAGAATAAACTAGGGTTTAGGTTGATGGTTAGGTTAAGGCATAAAACAAAATGGTTAGAATTTTCAAAGATGCTTAAAAGAAACTTCATGAAGCTTCAAGCAAGAAAACAAATAAAGCCACCATTTTGGTTTTTGCCAAATTAAATAAATAAATAAATAAAACCTTAACCATTAACCTAAACTATGGTTTAAAGCATACACACCCAAGTTTGCATGTATCATCAAACATGATACAATCTTGTGCACAAAAATATATCACATATACAACTTGTGCACATCAAGTGAGAAAATCAATCTTAAGTGAACCAATACTAGTTAATGTAAAGTAATATATCAAATATATAATTATACATTAAATTATTAAATCAACACTTGATTTAACGATCCGGTCATATCGCATATAACCGACTAATATCAATGTATCGACTTATCGAATCAATCCTTGATTCGATAACTAGGTTATATCGTATACAACCAATCGATACAATTATCGCGAGAATTGAATACGGTATCACATACTCGCATCATTCTCGGTCCCGCACATATCACATATGCGCTCCTATCTCATTTTGCCTGAGCCAGTACAACCTCTATGTAGGACTCTAAAGACTCGTCAATACGCTGGCAGTAGGTGATGATCATATCAAACACCCACAAGCCGTCAGCGATACTAGCTGGACGGAATGGCTACCCGGGTATTGAGCGATCAGAAGATCAGCAAGCAATCCCGCTCCAACTCCTGCAAAAAGCCTGACAGTGACACTACCATACAGTCCGGTCTCCTCGTCTGATATGTCGCATATCAAGTCTAGGGGTGGTAAACGTCAGACCCCAATAACTGATAAGTCATGCCGATATGAGGCTCCTAACGGGTCGAGAAACTACTGGTAACACTTACCGGTATATCTCTAAACTAGCCCTGGCCAGGGACTTCCCTGTTACGGCCAATCGAGCATAGCGCAACATCAACCCCCAATACCGGAAGAGACGAAACCCCTCCTATCGCTCATTGCCTCCATGTGACTCGGGACTGTACCCAAAAACCACCGTTTTGCACGCCCTCTTGGACGTGGTAAGGTGGAAATCAAAGCACAGTGGGAATCACACAAGACTCTATGACGATCTCGGGTCTACAGACTACCCTGTACCAGTGTCACAAGAGAACTGCCATCTGACGTAAGGTATAATACCATATGGGAGTTCTCGGCGAGTCCGTCCAGTGTACCCAGTCTCCACTGAGCACCTGTATATCATCTCTGATGTCAAACACCAATGGATATGGGATCATCCATCGCCCATCTGTATGGGTCGAGAAGGCATACGCTAGTCTACTCTGGTATATCGATGCCCCGTCTCGATATACCCACGACTAGGGACCTTGAAGGATGTACTTATGGACTACCATGTCCCCTCTAGTATGATCCACATCACAGTCTAGGTAGTCAAGTACACACCCTAAGGGCTTTACCAACATGTAACAGAGAGACAATCAGTATACACGTTAAGGTAAAGAGTAACCAGATAGCATACTATCATGTCGACCAAGAAAGTCCTCCCTATATATGTCCAAGCATCCACTACAATATACAACACATGTATAGTAATGGCCTCTAGGGCATACATATAACTAACAATCTAGTGTAGCAAACTAGGTGCCCTAGTTTCCTCGGATTTGAGGTAGGAACCCGGACTATAGACTCTCGGGTGGATCGTCTTTGACTCGAGGAGGCTGACGAGGAAGTATCGATCCATTACGATCCTTGGAGCCTATGACGAGAAGGAGGACAGTGACAGAAGACCCAAAGGATATGAATTCATGAGGTATAACATTCTATCCAAGTAGTTAACCTTATAACAGTTTGCTAATTAGGGTTTAGCATCGATCTTGGAGTTCGAGTCGGTATTGCGAGCTTTGTAAAGATCGTTTATTACATTTTCCGCCTCCCTGCGAACTCGCGGGGTGCGCGACATCGACTTACAGATGTGTCAGAGCCTACCAAACCTTTACTAGCTTGTTTGCAAGTGTTAGAACTTCGATCGTCGGAAAAACACGAAAACGAAACACCGAATACAATGCTTTCTGTCGAATTTTAAAACTGCCAGAAAAATTATTTTAGAGGTATGAAAAATGTGTGCAGGGTATTATAAGAATACTGTAGAAAAATGAGCCAATGAACCGCCAAGACGGCCGTGGAAGCGCGGCGGAACGGTGGGGTTTGTCGCGGATCTGTGGCCGAGTCGAGGCCGATTCAACTCATTTTTCCACTGTTGTTTCTTATTTTTGGTGTTTTGTTTTCTGGAATATTTAGTTTCTACCCAGTATTTTTTGGTGTGCTGGTTTACACTTGGAGTAAACATGGAAAATATGTTTGGATTGAAATTCTAAAGTTTTTGGGTAATCGGGATTTATCTGTGTTGTTATATGTGTTTTTTAAACTTCAGCTAATTGCTATACGTCGGTTAGCTTGGGGTTCTACATATCTGTTGGTTTGTATATATGAACTTTATTGGATCGTCGATGATGAATAGCTGGGAATGTAAGAAGAGAGTTTCTTTCATTCGATGTAAATTGTAAAGTGATGCAATATTATTTTGCGGGGCACAACCGGGTTGAGGTTGTAGCCACCGTTGTATTATTTCTTTTACTGTTTTTTGCTCCTAGGATAGACCCAAGGTGGGGTGCACAAACTACCAGGTTCTTTGAAGTTTCGAGTTGCCTACTCATTTTACTGAGGGAGGTTGCTTAAATTTGGGAATTTGGCGGGTAGTTTGCCGCACCCGTAGGGGTCTGGGGTGGGGTTTTGTCTATTCATCATGACCGTGGAATTCGTCTTTCATTACAGGCTTAAACGAAATGCGGAATTCCTAGTATATCCAATTTGTTCATCTATGATTTGGAATGCTTATTATTGCGTGAGACGAATGATTATTATATATATGCTATATAGTAAACGTTGCTTATGTTTTGCATCCGCGCTAGTTTAGCCCCCGCTCTGGTATTAGTTAAGTAACCTAACGGTGTTAGACGGGGCCCAGTGGCGAATGCGGATGGCATTAGCGGACGTGTTATTTTCGTTTCTATTTATAATGATAGGTGTAAATGATGGGAATGCATTAGATTAATGCAAAGTAAACAAACCAAAGCTGAATCGTTGGAACAAATTTCAAAACCACTCGGTTTTTTCAAAACAGAAACTTTTAAAATGCGGAGCTTAAACCACTCCTTTAAAAGATATCATGGTTCCTTCGACTATATCAAGTTCACTACGTTCACGGTTTCTCCAAAACCATTCGTACCCCTCCATCATTTCATATGAACATCCAGTAGTATTCAAGCTATGTTTATTAACCTTCGCCAAGGCATAGTGATTGGTAGTTGCTGGGTATTCATATGTAGCATTGATAGATGCGTTGGTTTAGGACAGTTATGCTACTTTGTTGATCTTCGTCAAGGGTATATATGGGTGGGTTCAAATTAACCCGGACAATGACGGGTAGAACTTGACATGTGACTTATGATTTGTTGACCTTCGTCAAGGTCATAAGAGCATAGGGCAAAAATCCACATTGGGAGTTTCTAAGGAAAATAAAACTTGCTAGTACTGCATACCATTTGGAGTGTAATAATTTTGGTAGGATTCCTTCAGGATTATCATACAATGATATTTGGATCCCGATCCTACTGTGAGTATCCGCTACTCCTCGAGAGATTTTTTCACTAAAACAATCAATACTATAAACTAAGTAGGTGTCTAAAACGGTGTTAGCGGGGCTACGCCTCCAGGAAAAAGAGGTTATGTAATTAAGAAACTTCGCGAAAGCATTGGAAAACCTCCCTCAAAGTACCAATACCAACCTGGCTGAAAGGTTAAGCAAGTATTGTAGGGTAAGATTAATCCTGACTAATTCTTCTTTTATGGTTTGAGGAAGGATTCGATAAACAGTGTGAGCCATCCTGTTTAGATAAACTAAAAACCAATCTAAACTTTCAAGAGCATCATGCTGAGTGTTTCTCCACTCTCTCCTAATTGAAGCGACCAGGTGACCAGACATAGGTTACAATTAGATAATAATTTGACTGAGTTATACTATATTGACTGGCTAAGATTTGTCCATATATCCATTACCTATAACAAGCTGGACCACCTTCTTACTCATAAAGCCCCCGTCGTCCTAGGTCCAGATTCCACCGTCGCGGATATGGATATTCGGAAGACAAGGGAGAAAGACAGTGCGAATGCCAAGTGCCCCGTATTGGCCTCATTAGATGGCATAAACCAGAGGCAGCACGAGAAGATGAACTTGTTAGTTATATATATGCCCTAGAGGCCATTGTTGTACATATGATGTATATTATAATGGATGCTTGGATATATATAGAGAGGACTTTCTTGCTCGTCATGATAGTATGCTATTTGGTTTCTCTTTATCTTAACATGTTGACTTATATTTGTTTACTGTCTTACTCTCACATGTTGATAAAGCCCTTAAGATATGTACTCGACTACTGGGATTATGATGAGATCATACTAGTAGGGCCACGGTAGTCGACGAGTACATCCTATAACTGTTCCTAGTCGAGGGTGTATCGAAATAGGGCATCGATACACCAGAGTAGACTAGCGTATACGCATCTTGACCCATATGATGGGCGATGGATGATCCTATATCCATCGGTGTTTGACATCAAGGATGGTGTACGGGTGCTCAGTGGAGACTGGGTACACTGGACGGATTCACCGAGAACTCCCAGATGGTATTATACCTCATGTCAGATGGCAGTTCTCCGGTGACACAGGTACAGGGTAGTCTGTAGACCTGAGATCGTCATAGAGTCTTGTGTGATTCCCACTGTGCTTTGATTTCCATCTTACCACGTCCAAGAGGGCGTGCAAAACGGTGGCTTTTAGGTACAGTCCCGAATCACATGGAGGCAATGAGCGATAGGAGGGGATTCGTCTCTCCCGGTATAGGGAGTTGATGTTGTGCTGTGTTCAATTGGCTATACTGGAAGTCCCTGGCCAGGGCTGATATAGAGATTTACTGGTAGGTGTTACCAGTAGTTTCTCGACCTGTTATAAGCCTCATATCGACACGCCTTATCGGTTACTGGGGTCTGACGTATACCACCCCTAGACTAGATATGCAACATATTAGACAAAGAGACCGGACTGTACGGGAGTGTTACTGATTTGGATTCACAGGAGAATGTACAGGCTTGCTTGTTGATCTTCTGATCGCTCAATACCTGGGTGGCTGTTACGTTTAGCTGACCGCTTGCAGCTTGTGGGTGTTTGATATGATCATCACCTACTGCCGGCGTATTGACGATTCTTTAGAGTCCTACACAGAGGTTTCTTAACTCAGGCAAAACGGATTAGGGGCACATGTGTGATATGTGCAGGACCGAGGATAATACGATATGAGATACCGTATTATATTCTCGTGATATTTTGATATGAGCCGGATCATCAGATCAAGTGTTGATTCGATGAATCGGTACATGATATATTAGTCGGTTATATTCGATATAGCCGGATTGTCGGATCAAGTTTTGATTCAATAATTTAATGTATAATTATATATGTGATATATTACATTACATTATCTAGTATTGGCTCACTTTATTGATTCATTTTCTCACCGGATAATACATTGATATATATGCGATATATATTAATTGTATTATTTTCTTTTGTTACAAATATATAATATATATGCTATTTATATTATTGTAACATGATATGATTACTAATGCAACATGTTTAGTGGAGATTAAATAAGGTTAGGGTTTGATTTGGGTTAGTTCTTTCATGAACCTTCTAGAAGGTTTTCTTTTGTTTTGAGCTAAGATATTATGCTTGATATTTTAGTGACTCATTCCTTAACCCAACCCAAACTCTTAGCCCTAGTTAAATCTCTACATGGGTTAGCCTTGTCATAGTTGACCATGGTTGCATTTGTAATGATATAATCATTTCATTATTCATCACAAAAGGAATTAATTCATTATTTCCTTCTTCTTCTTCCTTGAGTTTGGAAAAAGCTTTCTAGGTTTTCTTTTGGTGATGAATTAAAGTGAGAATTTGATATAAAAATAGAGCACAAATACTACTTCACCATCCTCATCTAATCTAGACAATTAGATTAGGGTGTTCACCTCATTAGAGAGAGAGAGAGAGCTTGAGTTATAGAAACTTCGAGGTAGATCATCGGAGAAAAGGAAGACTACAAGCTAGCATGGATCGTTCGAGTTGTGGAGCCTCTCTTGAGTCCGGGAGATCATGGATCGTGGTGAAGGGACTTATACTCGGAGCTTATGAAGCGAAGGAGCGGACTACAAAGGTTGTAATCCCTCACTCTTAGTTGTAAAGATGTTTACTTGCATGTGAAACCCTAATTATCTAGCAAAGACCACGGCTTTGGGTTGTTTCGGCATGTTTAAATTTTAAATCGGGCATGGTTGATGCCTTATGGACCCTTGTATGACTGCCTAGGAACCCTACAGTGGTATCAGAGCCAAGATAGAGTATTAGGCGACGTGTATACGAAGATAAAACTCCGATCGAACCCCGAAACATCGAAAATGACCCCCTCTCTGGAAAATTTGTAAAAATGTGATTTTTTCTGCATTAAAAATACCCAAAAAATCAGCAGGGAATTCTAAGAGTTACTGTGCAAAACGACACCAAAATACCACTAAAGCGCCGCGGAACCGCGGCAGTACCATGCTTTCTACGGCGGTTCCGCGGCAGCATAGTAGTATTAGGGTTTGGTTTTAGGCACAGTACATCTGTAGGTATTTGTAAGTGCTTCTGGGTATTTTTAATCTGACTCAAGTGTTAAGTGTTCTGGGAATTATTTTGAATTCGTTGATTCGATCGGAAAGTTTAATTTCGTTCTGTTTTCCGGATAATTTAGAAACTGTTAAAATGTTCGAACGGATATCATTAACTCATTTTTTCCCGGCACGAAAAACTTTCAAGTGTTGAATTTTTCTTGAGTTTAAATCTTTCGAAAGAACGTGCAAGTAACGCGGTGGACCCTCTAGAAGAACACAAACCTTAACTCGATTATGTGACCGTCTGAACCGCCTCTAAATCTTAGGGTTTGGGGCAGTACGGCGTTGCCACATGTGAGGCGTTGGCTTGACCCTTCTACGGCTGGACCATTGGTACTGTGACATATTCTTGGACTTTTTGAACTCCGCTCAAGTGTTGAGCTATTTAGGAAATCTTGGATATTTAATTATTCGATCGGAAAGTTTAATACTGTCTATTTATCTGGAATGTGATACAATATGTGGAATTCATATAGTTAGGCATGAAATGAAAAGTATGTGATATTTCGGATTTACGATGTCTAAAGAGATTGTGGATTCTAAATGTTGTAGTTTTACACTTTCTTTTCTATGACCGTAAGTGTAGTATGTAGTTGTATTGCCGGTTTTCGTTGCTATACATCAACGACGATCGGTGTATGCATACTTACTTACGTTGATGTTATGAGATATTATGTGTTGCTGTGATATGTTATATTGGATCGTCGTGTTTTGAATAGCCGGGGGGTTTTATGTGAGATGAGGGTTTTTATTTTCATTCATGTAAAATTCATTTGTATGTAATATTCGTTTATTGGGGCACTTCCGGGATGAGGTTGATGTCACCAGTGTATATTATTTACTTTTCCGCATTATGCAGACCCAAGGAGGGGAGCACAAGTTGTTAGTGTATATGCCCTAGGGGCCATTATTGTATCATACTAGCTTGTATATTACTTAATGGATTCTTGGGATATTCGCAGTTATATTAACAGTCTTGCTAAACATGATAGTATGCTACTTGGTTATATCTATCTTAATATGTGTGTACGTATTGATAGAGCCCTTAGGATCTTGCTTGACTACCAGCGTTGTGATGGCAGTCACACTAGTGGGGGCTGGGTAGTCTACAAGCACATCCTTTTTCAGGTCCCTAGTCATAGGATTATCGAGATAGGACATCGATACTCCGGCGTAAACTAGTGTGCACGCTTCTCATCCCAGTTAGGGAGATGGTCTGTCCTACAGCCATCAGTACGTCGTACTGGAGATAGTATACAGGTGCTCGTTGGGTTACGGGTACACCGGACAGGACTCGCAGGAAACTATTGGTTGGTATTATACCCGTCGTCAGTTAACAGTTCCCAGGTGACATGAGTACAGCATAGTCCGCAGACTTGACACTGCTGCTTCGCCTCGAGTGTGTTCCTGCTGTTCTTAGATTGCTACCCTACCATGGCTCAAAGGAGTCGTGCAAACAGGTAGCAGTTGGGTGTAGTCCCAAAGCACTTGGAGGCAGTGGCGGTTAGACAGGATTCGTCTCTCCCGGTATTGGGAGTTGATATCGCGCTGTGTCTGGAGAGCCATTACGCAAAGTCCCTGGCCAGGGCAAGTGAGATTTACTGGTAGGTTTTCCAGTAGTTTCTCAAGGTGTAATAGGCTTCACTCCGATATGACTTATACCGCTTTTAGGGGACAGACGCTTGCTGCCCCCTAGGCCCGATATGCGATAGTCCTAGACGAACAGACCGGACTGTACGGAGATTGTCACATCAGGCTCAGTAGGAGTTCGGTTGGGTTTCCTCATCGGCCTTCTTATCGACATCAAACTGGGGACCGTTACGTACAGCTAGTGCCGCTTGCGGTCTGTGGTTAAACCCACTGCCAGCACAGTAGTTGAGTCTTTAGAGTCCCACACAGAGAGTTTCCCTGCTTCGGGCGAAACGATATAGAGGTCGTATGGTTTTACGACAGGGTTCGGACACATACGTGTTTTATCGCACGTACGATGTTCGGACAGTTTTTACTAGCGGGCTTTGGTTTAAGCCAGATTCTAGTATTGGATTATTGGATTTATACAGTCTCAGTATTTTCGTGTTTTCACAGATAGGAGGGGCGTTCTCGTAAATTGTCGAGAAGCTTCTAGAAGGTTGATGAGGTGGAGGGCTTATGTGGCATATGCATTAAATGGTTTTGTGACTCATGGAGATGATTCATCAAGAGAGTTAATGAAGCATTAATGCTTTTAATGACTCACTTGATGATTCATTATGTATTAAATGAAGCATGAAGATACCTGTGCAAAGAGATATTTATGCAAAATATCTTATGCTTCATATATATACACAAATGAATCAATTTCCATTTAATAATTATTCTCACCTTCTCTCTCCTCAAGCTCTCTCTCTTCAACCCTAAACCTAACCTCTCATGTGTTGAGATCAAGGGTTAGCAAGACTAATTGATCCCTAATCCTCTTCTATATCCCCAAGTTTGCTTTGATTAGCACTCTTAGTTACCTAGTTACCTCAAGTTAGATGTCAAGCTTGGAGAAGTAGCTCTCGGGTGGATCTTCTATCACAAAGAGGAGGCCGACGAGGAGGTGGTCAACGAGAACAAGAAGCACTTGGTTCATTAGGTATAATCTTCTTTCATAGTAGCTAATCCCTCCTATGATGTTGTTAGTTAGGGTTTGGCAAAGATCCATAAGTTAGTCGATGTTTGTTTTAAACAAAACGATTGTTTTACTTATTCCGCCTCCTCGAAACTCGTGGGGTGTCAAACGTCGACTTACAGTGGTATCAGAGCCTCGCTAAACCATAACTAACTTGTTAGCAAAGCCGTTAGAAATTCGATCGCAAAACGAACCGGAAAAAACATCAATTTCACCAAGTTTCTGTCGTTTTTAAAACAGGGTCTAAAATTTTTTCAGGGACCCATAAAATTGCAAGCAGGGAAACTTAAGGTTACTGGAGAAATTAGGGGTTCTAACTCATCCAAACCGCCGTGGATCCACGGCCGATCCAATGCGATCCACCGCAGATATGCGGCCGAGTTTGGGCCAAGTTAGCCCAAATTTCCCCAGTAACTCTTCTGTGTTGATTTTGTTCTTTCTGGAATGTTTTGTTTCTACTCAAGTTTCAGGTGCACAGAGAATTTTTGGGAGTAGAATCATTTGCGTTTGCTTGATCGAAATTCTAAGATGTTTGGCTAATTTGATTATATCTGTGATTTGTTTAATGTGTTCGTAAACCTCCCCTAACTTCTAGTATGTCGGTTAGCAGGGGGTTGCACATTTCTGTAATGGTTTGTGTTTGTAGACTTGTTGGATTGTCGTGAATGGATAGCCGGGGATGTGAGACGAATGTTTCTTTCATTCAAATGTAATTTGTAAATTGTTGTAATATTCTTTTGCGGGGCACATTCGGGCTGAGGTTGTAGCCACCGTTGTATTATTTCATTTACTGATTTTTGCTCCTAGGATAGATCCAAGGTGGGGTACACAAACTACCGGGTACTTTGAAGTGTTTAGTGGCCTACTCACGTTGTTGAGGGAGACCGCTTCATTTTGGGTATTTGGCGGGTAGTTTGTCGTACCCGTTGGGGTCTAGGGTGGGGTTTTGGCTATTTATCGTGACTGTGTAATCCGTCTTTCTTTGCAGGCTCAAAAGAATGCAGATTCGTAGAAAATCCAATATGTTCATCTGTGATCTGGAATGCCTATTATTGCGTCTGACGAATGTACGAATCTATATATGATAGCTATTAGACGTCACTTATGTTTTACACCCGCGCTAGCCCAGCCCCCGTTCTGTCGTTAGTTAAGTAACCTAACGGGTGAATGACGGGACCCAGTAGCGAATGCGGATGGCATAAGAGGACGTTGTATTTTCGTTGTTTTCTGCAATGATAGGTTAATTGATGGGACGCATTATATTAATGTAAAGAAAATAAACCATAGTTGAATCGTTGGAACAGTTTAAAAGAAACCACTCGGTTATTTTATGGAACAGTTTAAAAGAAAACACTCGGTTATTTTAAAACAGAGGATATTTTTTTAAATTGCGTAGCTTTAACCACTCCTTTTTAAAGCTATCAGGTTCCTTCGATCATATCAAGTTCACTAAGTTCACGGTTTCGCCAAAACCATTCGTAGCCCTCCGTCACTTCATTTGGGAATTCAGTAGTATTCAAGCTATATATTTTAACCAACGCCAAGGCATAGTGTTTGGTAGCTGCTGGGTATTCATTTGTTGCATAGATAGATGAAATAGTTTGGGGCAGTCGTATTATCATTTGGCCAATGTCAGGGATATGTACGGACGGGTTCAAATTAACAAGATAATGATGGGTAGAACTTGACATGTGACTTATGACATTTTGACCAACGCCAAGGTCATAAGAGCATGGGGCAGAAATTTATATCGGGAATTTCTAAAGAAACTGAAATTTGCAAAGAGATGCATACCATTTGGAGTGTGATAATTTTGGTAGGATTCCTTCAGCTTTATCACACGATGATATTTGGATCCCGATCCTACTGTGAGTATCCGCTACTCATCAGGAGATTCGTCACTTAACGATCAATGCTATAAACCAAGTAAGTGCCGAGAAAGGTGTCAGCGGGGTTACGCCCCCAGAGAAAAGAGGTTATTTAATTAAGGAACTTCGAGAAAGCGTCGTAAAACCTCCCTCGAAGTACCGACACCGGCCTGGCTGAACGGTTAAGCAAGTATTGTATGGTGAGAATAGTCCTGGCTAGTTCTTCCTTTTTGGTTTGAGGAGGGATTCGAGAAACAGTGGGAGCCATCCAGTTTAGATAAACTAAAAACCACTCTAAACTTGCAAGAGCATCATGCTAAAGTGTTCCCTCTCTCTCTCATTGCAGCGACCCAAAACATGACAGGCCTTAAGTTACTATTAGAAAAAAATATATTGACAGGGCCAAACTATAAAGATTGGCTGCGGAATGTCAAAATGGCTTTGAATTATGACAAATTGGGGTATGTCCTTACTGCTAAGGCACCTGCTGTCCCTGGTCAAAAATCCAGTCTTGCGGATAAGGAAATCCATAAAACCTGGGAGTTAGATTATGCGAAGGCCAAATGCATCGTGCTTGCCTCTATGAATAATGAACATCAGAGAAGGCACGAGGATATGGATCTTGAATCCATATTTCTCCATACAAAAGATCTGTATGGAGAGCAATCTCGTATAGTAAGATACGAGACCTCGAAGAACTTATTTCAGTCGAGGCTGGCCGTCGGATCATCTGTAGGAGAACATGTCCTAAAGATGATTGGCTATATAGAAGAGCTCGCGGACCTCGGGACGACTTTGGAGAACGAGCTCTATACAGACTTGATTCTTCAGTCCCTTCCTTCTACCTACGCCCAGTTTATTCTGAATTTCAACATTCAAAGAAAAGAAGTTGAACTTCCAGAACTCCTTAACATGTTGAGGAGTGCAGAGGGCATCTTGCAGAAGGCAAGGGAAACACCCGCTATGTTTGTTCACGGTGCTTCCTCTTCCAGGTCCAAGGCTAGGGCCAAAGGAAGGAAGATGAAGCCGCTACCAAACCAAGAGGTGGTGTTGGTAAGGTGGGAGCTAAGGGAAAGGCAAAGGTTGCGGTGCCAGTAGTGGCAAAGGACGAGTGCTTCCACTGTCGTAGAAAAGGGCACTGGAAAAAAGATTGCAAAGCTTGGAATACCAAGAACCAGGAACCGAAGCAAGCTGTGGCTTCGACTTCAGGTGTGTTTGTAATTGAAAATTGTCTGTCAATCAACTCTACTTCCTGGGTATTGGATACTGGATCAGGATCTCATATATGCAATTCATTGCAGGCACTAAGAAACCATAGAGAGCTGAAGGTTGGTGATATGACCCTCCAGGTTGCTAACGGAGCTAGCGTGGGTGCTGTGTCCGTAGGGGATTATCACCTTGGATTAACGAGTGGACATATTTTGGTTTTGCATAACTGTTTTTGTGTACCCAGTATAACGTGTAATATCATATCGGTTTCGTTGTTATCAAAAGAAGGTTATGATTTCACGTTTGTAAGCGATGTTGTTAACATCCACCTTAATCATGGTTTAATTGGGTCCAGTACACTAGATAACGATATATATGTCTTAAACCAATTACAGATTTTCAATGTCTAGAACACACTAAAAAGAAAGTCTCCAGATTTAAATAAGGCTTTCTTATGGCATTGTAGACTAGGTCACATCAATGAGACAAGGTTAACTAAGTTACATAGAGAAGGATATTTGGATTCGTTCGAATATCAAACTTATACCACTTGTCAATCATGTCTCAAAGGAAAGATGACAAAGACTCCATTCACTGGATATGGAGTAAGAGCGAGCGAGCTCTTAGGACTCATACACAACGATGTAAGTGGTCCAATGTCTACACATGCAAGAGGTGGTTTTTCATATTTCATTACTTTTACGGATGGTTACTCTAGGTACGGATTCATTTTCTTGATGAAACATAAATCCGAGGCCTTTGAGAAATTCCAAGAATATAAGAATGAAGTAGAAAACTAAACCTGCAAAAGTATCAAGACACTGAGATCTGATCGAGATGGTGAATACTTAAGTGCCGAGTTCCTCTGTTACCTAAAAGAGAAGTAATTCTCTCTCAGCTTACTCCTCCATACACTCCACAGCACAACGGTGTATCGGAGTGACGGAATCGAACCCTATTGGATATGGTACGTTCCATGATGAGTAATGCTGAGTTACCGCGATCTTTCTGGGGTTATGCGCTAGAATCAGCAGCATATCTTTTGAACATGGCTCCTACCAAGACTGTGCCTACCACGCCATATCAGATGTGGAGTGGGAAGAAACCCTATCTTCAGTATCTGAAGATATGGGGATGCCCAACTTTTGTTAAAAAGGAGCATGCGGACAAACTCGAGGCACGATCAGTACAGTATAAGTTTGTGGGATATCCAAATAACTCCAAGGGGAATTTCTTCTATTACATAGAGGAACAAAAGGTTTTTGTTTCTCGTAATGCCCATTTTCTAGAACAGCAGTTTTTAGAAAAGGAAACAAATGGGAGTGCAATAGAACTGGAAGAAATTCCAGAACCACAAACTACTACTGAAAGTTTGGTAGAACCAGAAGTTCAAGAAGAACACGACATTCCCCCACCCCTCCGCAGGAGTAGTAGGCCGTCTCATCCGCCTGAGAGATACTACGGTTTTCTCATAGATGGGGATAGAGGGGATTGCATCATTGATGATGATGAACCTACTAGCTTCCAGTAAGCCATCCAGAGCGGCGACTCGGTAAGATGGCTGGATGCAATGCGGACCGAGATGGAGTCCATGTACACCAACAAAGTATGGACTTTGGACTTTGCTCCAGATGGGGTAAAACCCATAGGATGCAAATGGATCTTCAAGAAAAAGATTGGTGTAGATGGACAGGTGGAAACCTATAAGGCTAGACTTGTTGCAAAGGGTTTTCGTCAAAGACCTGGTTTGGACTATGACGAAACTTTTTCTCCAGTGGCTATGCTCAAATCCATTCGGGTTCTTCTTGCTATTGCTGCCTTCCATGATTATAAGATCTGGCAGATGGACGTAAAGACGGCTTTTCTAAATGGTAATTTAGAAGAGTGCGTCTATATGGATCAGCTAGAAGGTTTCAATCGGAGTGGGAGCAGCGGGAAAGTGTGCAAGTTGCTTAAGTCCATTTATGGACTAAAGTAGGCATCGCGGAGTTGGAACATCTGTTTTGATGAAACGTTCAAAGAATATGACTTTATCAAAAATCTAGATGAACCATGTATATATAGTAAAATTTTAGCACGAACTGTCGTATTCCTCGTCTTGTACGTAGATGGCATTCTAGTGATAGGAAATGACATTCCTATGCTACAATCTGTCAAAGGATTCTTGTCACACAGGTTCTCCATAAAAGACCTGGGTGATGCCTCTTACATTCTGGGGTTCCGGATCTATTGTGATAGATCCAAGAGGATGTTGGGACTTTCGCAGTCCAGGTATATCAACACTATACTGAAAAGATTCAGTATGGAGGATTCTAAGCACGGTAATTTACCGGCTTATCACGGAATCACCCTATCCAAAGAGATGTCTCCCAAGACTGATTTAGAAAGGGATCGCATGTCAGTTATGTTAGGTCCACGTTACCTCTCCCGGTACTTTCGGGGTTGCGGAAACGGTAAATCAAAATTTTTCTAAACTTTGTAACTTGGACCGTAAAAGCCGGATCTTTGCTAAACTAAACTAGCATTCTAGCTAAAGAGAGTTAGCTACTATGGAAGATGGTTATACCTAAACTTGAACTCCTTCTTCTTCAAACCTTGTAGAGGTTGATGGTTCTCTTTTCGTCGCCTTCTCCCGTCGAAGATGGATCCACCTCGAAGGTTCGACTTTGGGCTCTTCCTCGATCTTTGAGTGAACTAGGGTTTCCGGCTTGCTAAACCTTCATCCTAGAATGAGTAGAGAGTGATTAGGGTTTGCTTTTCCTTTTAAAGAGAATGATTCTCAACACATGAGAAGGTTTCTCTTTGCTAGAGGAAGAAGAAGATGAAATGAGGAGAGAGAGAGGTTATGATAAAAAAATGAGCTCTCTTTTTTCTTTCTAGCAACCATAATGCAAAAGAAAAATATTATCTAAATGATAATAATTGAAAATGAGAATAGTTGATGGTAGTATTTGGAATGACCACAACCATGCTTCATTTAATAAAAAGTAAGCATGAATCAAGGAAGACTTTTTAAAGCATGATGGTAGTCAATGGTCAACAAGTCAACCAAGGTCAACAAGTCAACAAAAATCAACCATAACATAATTCTCATTTAATTACTATTATTAATAGATAATGTATAAATCCATTAGGGTTTGGAAAATGAAGACTGTCAACTGTGCATACGCACCCGTTCCGAAACCCTAATGAAAAACCTCATTCTCCGCCTCAAGCAACTGTGCATACACACCTGCATTCTCGTTCCGAGGAACAAGAATACCAAGATATAAAAGCAACCCCCAAAACATATACCAGTATCTGGCTCAAACCAGAGCCTGCCAGTATAATCCGTCCGGACTCCAAACGTGCACAAGTGCGCGGATGAGAACGAACCCTGTCGCAAAACCATGCGACCTCTACTCTGTTTTGCCCAGAGGCGAATACCCTCTGTGTGGGACTCTAAAGACTCGACACTACGCTGGCAGTGGGTTTAACCACAGACCGCAAGCGGCACTAGCTGTGCGTAACGATCCCCAGGTAGATGCCGACAAGAAGGCTGACGAGGTGAAACCCCATCTGAACTCCTACTGAGTCTGAAAGTGACATTCTCCGTACAGTCCGGTCTGTTCGTCTGATACATCGCATGGCGGGCCTAGGGGGGCGGTAAACGTCAGTCTCCTAATAGCGGTACAAGTCGTGTCGGAGTGAAGCCCAATACACCCTGAGATAACACTGGAACCTACCAGTACATCTCGCTTGCCCTGGCCAGGGACTACTTGTGTAATGGCTCTCCTAGACACAGCGCGATGTCAACCCCCAATACCGGGAGAGACGAATCCTGTCTAACCGTCACTGCCTCCAAGTGCTTCGGGACTGCTCCCAACTACTACCTGTTTGCACGACTCAGTAGAGCCGTGGTAGGGTAGTAATCAAAGAACAGTGGGAACACACTCGAGGCGAAGTGACAGTGTCAAGTCAGCGGACTAAGCTGTACTCATGTCACCTGGGAACTGATAACTGACGATAGGTATAATACCAACCATCAGTTCCCGACGAGTCCTGTCCAGTGTACTCGTAACCCAACGAGCACCCGCATACTATCTCAAGTACGACGTACTGACGGCTGTGGGACAGACCGTCTCCCGTGCTGGGATGAGAAGCGCATACGCTAGTCTACTCCGGAGTATCGATGCCCTATCTCGGTACTCCCACGACTAGGGACGTGTATAAGGATGTGCTTGTAGATTACCCAGCCCCCACGAGTGTGATCGCCATCACAACGCCGGTAATCAAGCAAAGATCCTAAGGGCTCTACTAATGCATATAGGTGATATAATAAATAAACACACATGTACACATTAAAGCAGAGGCAAACCAAGTAGCATACTACTATATTGAGCAAGATTGTCTGTACAACTGTGAATATCCCAAGCTTCCATCAAGTAATATACATACTAGTATGATACAGTAATGGCCTCTAGGGCATATACTAACAATCTCCCACTTGCACTAAGGCCATGTACTGGCGTATCGAAGACCTATCATCTCGATCAGCCGCTCGAACTAAGTCTGGGGTAAAGCCTTCGTGAATGGGTCCGCAGTGTTGTCCTTTGTGTCCACTCTCCGCACCTCGATCTCCTGTCGATCAATGATCTCCCTGATCAGGTGATACCGCCTTAAGATGTGCCTGGATTTCTGATGGGACCTTG
The DNA here is from genome assembly GCA_030015575.1 of Agapanthus africanus. Lineage (NCBI taxonomy): Eukaryota > Viridiplantae > Streptophyta > Magnoliopsida > Asparagales > Amaryllidaceae > Agapanthus > Agapanthus africanus. The sequence goes on along the minus strand of CM057341.1, from coordinate 666,518,111 downwards.
GTTCCTTCGCTAAAGCTATAGCCCCATTGTTATCGCAATACAAAGGTATTGGGTCAACAATGGACGGAACCACCTGAAGTTCACTAATGAACTTCTTAATCCAGACCGCCTCTTTTGCGGCATCGCTTGCAGCAATGTATTCAGCCTCCATCGTCGAGTCTGCGACGGTATCCTGCTTGGAACTCCTCCAACATACCGCCCCTCCGTTGAGGGTAAACACAAAACCCGAGACAGACTTGCTGTCATCTTTGTCACTCTGGAAGCTTGAATCGGTAAAGGACTCGACCCTGAGGTCTCCATTACCGTAAACCAGGAACATCTCCTTAGTCCTCCTCAGGTACTTGAGAATGTTCTTCACTGCTATCCAGTGGTCCTCCCCTGGGTCTGACTGATACCGGCTTACCGTGCTCAACGCGTAAGCTACATCTGGTCTTGTACATAGCATCGCATACATTATAGATCCTACCGCCGAAGCGTAGGGTATAGTGCTCATGCGAACCCTCTCCTCGTCAGTCTTAGGAGACATCTTCTTGGAGAGAGTAATTCCGTGCAATGCGGGTATGTTACCGCGCTTGGAATCCTCCATACTAAATCTCTTTAGTACGGTCTCTATGTACCTGGACTGCGAAAGTCCTAATAGTCTCTTGGATCTATCTCTGTAGATCTTGATCCCCAGAATGTACGAGGCATCACCCAGGTCCTTCATGGAGAACCTTTGTGACAAAAATAGCTTGACCGATTGTAGCATAGGAATATCATTTCCTATCAAAAGAATGTCGTCCACGTACAAGACTAGGAATACGACAGTTCGTCCTACAATCTTCTTATACACACAGGGTTCATCTTCGTTCTTGATGAAATCAAATTCCTTGATTGCCTCATCAAAACAGATGTTCCAGCTCCGCGATGCCTGCTTTAATCCATAAATGGATTTAAGCAACTTGCACACCTTTCCGCTGCTCCCACTGTCTACGAAACCTTCTGGTTGATCCATGTAAACGCACTCTTCCAAACAACCGTTTAGGAAAGCCGTCTTAACATCCATCTGCCAGATTTCATAGTCATGGAAGGCAGCAATGGCAAGTAGGATCCGAATGGATTTGAGCATAGCCACCGGAGAAAAAGTCTCGTCATAGTCCAAACCAGGTCTTTGACGAAAACCTTTTGCAACGAGTCTAGCTTTATAGGTTTCCACCTGCCCATCTACACCAAGTTTCCTTTTGTAGATCCATTTGCATCCAACGGGTTTTACCCCAGGTGGAGCAATATCCATGGTCCACACTTTATTGGCGTACATGGACTCCATTTCAGATTGCATTGCTTCCTGCCACTTATCAGAGTCCTTACTGATAATGGCCTGCCTGAAACTGGTAGGGTCATCTTCTTCCAAGATGCAATCCTCTCGATCCCCGTCTATGAGAAAACCGTAGTATCTCTCGGGCGGATGAGAAATCCTACCAGATCTGCGGAGTGGCTGAGGTTCGTTTGGGGTTATTGAATCTAGCGGTTCCTCCAAATTTTCTGTTAAAGCTTGTGTTTCTGGAATTTCATCCAGTTCTACCGTGCTGCCACTAATGTTTTTAACAAGAAATTCTTTTTCTAAAAATGTGGCATTTCTTGAAACAATTATCTTCTGTTCCTCTGCATGGTAGAATAGATACCCACTTGAATCTTTTGGGTATCCCACAAACTTACACAAAACCGCCCGTGCCTCAAGTTTGTCTGGGTTCTGCTTTTTGACATAAGCTGGGCAACCCCAAATCTTAATACGTTTAAGATACAAACTTTTACCACTCCATATTTCATACGGAGTCTTGGGCACGGATTTGGATGGAACTTGATTCAATAGATGTGCTGCAGTTTGAAGTGCATATCCCCAGAATGAAAGAGGTAACTCAGCACTACTCATCATGGAGCGAACCATATCCAGTAGGGTACGATTCCTCCGCTCCGATACACCGTTGTGCTGTGGTGTATAAGGAGGAGTAAGCTGAGAGAGAATACCATTCTCTTTTAAGTAATCTAGGAATTCCGTGCTTAAGTACTCCCCTCCCCTGTCAGACCGGAGGATCTTGATACTTTTGCCAATCTGGTTCTCTACTTCCTTTCTGAATTCCTTGAATTTCTCAAAAGCTTCAGATTTGTGTTTCATCAGATACACATATCCGAACCTAGAGAGATCGTCAGTGAATGTGATGAAGTACGAGAACCCACCCCTTGCATGTATAGACATCGGACCACACACATCACTGTGTATGAGTCCCAAGAGCTCTCTTGCTCTTTCTCCATGTCCGGTGAACGGAGATTTGGTCATCTTCCCTTTGAGACAAGACTGACAAGTTTCATAAGATGAAAACTCGAACGCATTCAAGAGTCCATCTCTATGCAACTTACTCAGTCTTTTCTCTCCGATATGACCGAGTCTACAATGCCACAAGTAGGATTCATTCGTATCTGAATTCTTCCTCTTGCGTGTGTTTTGTATATTGAGAACTGTATTCTGATTTAGAACGTAGATACCATTAAACAGTGTACCCTCTGCAACCAGTACCTCATCAAGGTAAATGTTCATGATATTCTTTTCAAGAACAAACTTATATCTATCTTTATCGAGTAAAGAAACTGATATGATGTTGCAAACCATGGAGGGTACATAGTAGCAATCGTTCAAAATCATAGTCTTGCCATTTGGCAATACTAGGTGATATTCTCCGACGGCTGCCGCATTAACTTGTGCTCCGTTCGCTACTCTGAGCGACATATCACCCGGTGCAACTTTCCTACTTTTTCTCAGTCCTTGCAATAAATTGCAGATATGAGATCCTGATCCGGTATCAAGTACCCAGGAGGTAGGGCTGACCGTAAAACAGTTCTCAATTACAAGAACACCTGAAGTATATGCAAAACCATGCTTCTTCTTCGACTGGGTATCCTGGAAATCCATACAATCCCCTTTCCCATTCTCATACTCATGACTGTTGTCACAAGTTAGAGCTGAACCAACTTTCCCCAGTCCCGAATAAGAATTCGGATCGGTCAAGCGATACATTTTATTATCTTGATTAGGGCGTGAAAAGGTTGCTGCCTGGAGAGAGAGAAAAGAAACACTCAGCGTATGCTCGTGCAAGATTAGATTGGTTTATTAATTTATCTAACCAGGGTGTCTCCCACTGTTTCCTCAAATCCTTCTTAAAACCTTTTAAAAGAAGAACTAGCCGGGTTTTAATTCACGTCACAATACTTGCTTAACCTTTCAGCCAGACTAGTGTCGGTACTTCGAGGGAGGTTTTCCAACGCTTTCGCGAAGTTCCTTAATTAAAGAACCTCTTTTCCCTGGGGGCGTAACCCCGCTAACACCTTTCTAGACACCTACTAGGTTTATAGCATTGATCGTTAAGTGAAATAATCTCCCGAGAGTAAACCAACTCATCAGTGGGATCGGGATCCAACTGTCATTGTGTGATAACCTAGATGGAATCCACTCTAGTCACCACACTCCAGAAGGTATGCTAAATCTGCAAGTTTCAGTTCTTTTGAAACTCCCGATGTGGTTTTTGCCCCTAGGACTCAAGTGATCTTGACACAGTCAACAAATCAAAAAGTCCTAGTCAAGTTCATCCCGTCGTTGTCTTGATTGTATTAAACCCACCTGCATAACCCTTGACACAGTCAACAAGGTTACACAAATTTCCTAACCAATCACATTGTATCCAGCAAATAAGCAATACTTAGCTACCGTTCACTGCGCCTTGACACAGTCAACAAACGCAGCACGAATACTAAGTATAGCTTATAAGAGACGACGGAGGGCTACGGCTGGGTTTTTGGCGAAAAACCCGTTAACGTAATGAACTTGATGTCGTTGAAGGAACGTGATACACCTTTTGAAAATATAGTGACGAAAAACCTTTTGCTAAAGAGGTCACTCCCTGTGAAGGGATCTCGGCTCTTTCCTCGTCGAATGAGGTGCAGGATATTACAAAATGAATACCTCGATGCAAAGCAAGAATAATCGACTATAGTGAAGTTATTACCCTGACGCAAACTTTTGTCCAAGGGGTCACTCCCGGTGAAGGGATCTCGGCCCTTGCCTCGTCGACTGAGGTGCTGGGTATTCATAACCGAATACCGCGATGCAAAACAAAAATGAACGTCCTTGCAATAACAGCTTTTTGAAAAACTTGTTCCAACAACGTTTTATAGGTTTATTTTTCTTGCATTAGTTCTTTTAATGCGTGATATTCTTGCATTAGTTCTTTTAATGCGTCCCATCATTTAATCCTACCATTGCAGAAAACAACCAAAATATGACGTACGCTTATGCCATTCGCATTCGCCACGGGGTCCCGTCATCACTCGTTAGGTTACTTAACTAACGACAGAGCGGGGGCTGGGCTAGCGCGGCTGTAAAACATAAGCAACGCCTAAATAGTAAAGCAATGATAGACATTACAGATCACAGATGAATACATTGGATATACTAGCAATCCGCATTCCTTTCGAGCCTGAAACGAAAAGCGGATAACACGGTCGCGGTGAATAGCAAATACCCCACCCAAGACCCCTACGGTTGCGGCAAACTACCCGCCAAGTACTCGGCAGTTTGTGCACCCCTCCATGGGTCTATCCTAGGAGCAAAAACAGTAAAAAGAATTATACAATGACGGCTACAACCCCGACCCGGTTGTGCGGCCAAACAAATAATATAATTACATCAATTTACATTTACAATGAATGAAAGAAAAACAAAAGCTCATCTCACATCCACCCCGGCTATTCACCCGCGACAGTCCAACACATTCATATACACATTCCAGCACATTACAGATCATGTATAACCCCGACTAATCGACTTATAGCGATTAGCCAACGTTCAATACATGCAAACATCACAGATATAACCAACATAGCCAAAGTGCAGTGAAGTTCGGAAAAATACGGAATTATAGGACCCCAAAAGTGAATTTCTGTTCTGGAAAATCTGGGTACATATAATATATTTAAAAAATCCCAAAACCAACACATAAACACTCTGCACGAAAATCGATGGACAGAAGAAGACAAAGCGCGGCGCTTCCGCCGCACATTCCTATCTCGTGCGGCGGAAGCGCGGCGGTTTTAAGGAATTAGGTCATCGTTTTTCATGGGTGCTCTTACAAAACCCTGAGACGATTTTACAAGTATAAATTTTTTCATTTTGAGCCAAAAAAATTTCAACAGAAACTCAGGTTTTGTAATATTTCCGGTTTTGTGATTTTTCGTTTCCGAACTTCGTTACACTTCACTACCAAGCTAGTTTAAGTTTAGTTAGGCTCTGATACCACTGTTAGGTCCACGTTACCTCTCCCGGTACTTTCGGGGTTGCGGAAACGGTAAATCAAAAATTTTCTAAACTTTGTAACTTGGACCGTAAAAGCCGGATCTTTGCTAAACTAAACTAGCATTCTAGCTAAAGAGAGTTAGCTACTATGGAAGATGGTTATACCTAAACTTGAACTCCTTCTTCTTCAAATCTTGTAGAGGTTGATGGTTCTCTTTTCGTCGCCTTCTCCCGTCGAAGATGGATCCACCTCGAAGGTTCGACTTTGGGCTCTTCCTCGATCTTTGAGTGAACTAGGGTTTCCGGCTTGCTAAACCTTCATCCTAGAATGAGTAGAGAGTGATTAGGGTTTGCTTTTCCTTTTAAAGAGAATGATTCTCAACACATGAGAAGGTTTCTCTTTGCTAGAGGAAGAAGAAGATGAAATGAGGAGAGAGAGAGGTTATGATAGAAAAATGAGCTCTCTTTTTTCTTTCTAGCAACCATAATGCAAAAGAAAAATATTATCTAAATGATAATAATTGAAAATGAGAATAGTTGATGGTAGTATTTGGAATGACCACAACCATGCTTCATTTAATAAAAAGTAAGCATGAATCAAGGAAGACTTTTTAAAGCATGATGGTAGTCAATGGTCAACAAGTCAACCAAGGTCAACAAGTCAACAAAAATCAACCATAACATAATTCTCATTTAATTACTATTATTAATAGATAATGTATAAATCCATTAGGGTTTGGAAAATGAAGACTGTCAACTGTGCATACGCACCCGTTCCGAAACCCTAATGAAAAACCTCATTCTCCGCCTCAAGCAACTGTGCATACACACTTGCATTCTCGTTCCGAGGAACAAGAATACCAAGATATAAAAGCAACCCCCAAAACATATACCAGTATCTGGCTCAAACCAGAGCCTGCCAGTATAATCCGTCCGGACTCCAAACGTGCACAAGTGCGCGGATGAGAACGAACCCTGTCGCAAAACCATGCGACCTCTACTCTGTTTTGCCCAGAGGCGAATACCCTCTGTGTGGGACTCTAAAGACTCGACACTACGCTGGCAGTGGGTTTAACCACAGACCGCAAGCGGCACTAGCTGTGCGTAACGATCCCCAGGTAGATGCCGACAAGAAGGCTGACGAGGTGAAACCCCATCTGAACTCCTACTGAGTCTGAAAGTGACATTCTCCGTACAGTCCGGTCTGTTCGTCTGATACATCGCATGGCGGGCCTAGGGGGGCGGTAAACGTCAGTCCCCTAATAGCGGTACAAGTCGTGTCGGAGTGAAGCCCAATACACCCTGAGATAACACTGGAACCTACCAGTACATCTCGCTTTCCCTGGCCAGGGACTACTTGTGTAATGGCTCTCCTAGACACAGCGCGATGTCAACCCCCAATACCGGGAGAGACGAATCCTGTCTAACCGTCACTGCCTCCAAGTGCTTCGGGACTGCTCCCAACTACTACCTGTTTGCACGACTCAGTAGAGCCGTGGTAGGGTAGTAATCAAAGAACAGTGGGAACACACTCGAGGCGAAGTGACAGTGTCAAGTCAGCGGACTAAGCTGTACTCATGTCACCTGGGAACTGATAACTGACGATAGGTATAATACCAACCATCAGTTCCCGACGAGTCCTGTCCAGTGTACTCGTAACCCAACGAGCACCCGCATACTATCTCAAGTACGACGTACTGACGGCTGTGGGACAGACCGTCTCCCGTGCTGGGATGAGAAGCGCATACGCTAGTCTACTCCGGAGTATCGATGCCCTATCTCGGTACTCCCACGACTAGGGACGTGTATAAGGATGTGCTTGTAGATTACCCAGCCCCCACGAGTGTGATCGCCATCACAACGCCGGTAATCAAGCAAAGATCCTAAGGGCTCTACTAATGCGTATAGGTGATATAATAAATAAACACACATGTACACATTAAAGCAGAGGCAAACCAAGTAGCATACTACTATATTGAGCAAGATTGTCTGTACAACTGTGAATATCCCAAGCTTCCATCAAGTAATATACATACTAGTATGATACAGTAATGGCCTCTAGGGCATATACTAACAAGTTATACCCCACGCTTCTGCGGTGGACTCTATAATGTATGCGATGTTGTTCACCAGACCAGATGTAGCTTACGCACTGAGCGTGGTAAGTAGGTATCAGTTAGACCCAGGGGAGAAGCACTGGATAGCAGTAAAGAACATTCTCAAGTACCTGAGAAGGACTAATGAGATATTCTTGGTTTACGGCGGAAAAGACCTCAAGATCGAGGCCTTTGCTCATTCTAGCTTCCAGAGTGACAAGGATGACTCCAAGTCCATATCAGGTTATGTCTTTACCCTCAATGGAAGGGCGGTGTGCTGGAAGAGTTTCAAGCAGGACACCGTTGCTGACTCGACGATGGAAGCAGAGTATATTGCTGCTTGCGATGCCGCAAAAGAAGCAGTCTGGATGAAGAAGTCCCTCAGAGAACTTCAGGTGGTTCCTACCATTGTTGATTCAATACCGCTGTATTGCGACAACAACGGAGCTATAGCTTTAGCGAAGGAACCCAGGTCCCATCAGAATTCCAGACACAACTTAAGGCAGTATCACCTGATCAGGGAGATCATAGATCGCCGGGAGATCGAGGTCCTGAGAGTTGCTACAGAGGAGAACACTGCTGATCCATTCAGTAAGGCCTTAGCACAGATTCAGTTCGAGAGGCTACTCGAGATGATCGGTCTTCGATACGCCAGTACATGGCCCTAGTGCAACTAGGAGATTGTTAGTGTATATGCCCTAGGGGCCATTATTGTATCATACTAGCTTGTATATTACTTAATGGAAGCTTGGGATATTCACAGTTATATTAACAGTCTTGATAAACATGGTAGTATGCTACTTGGTTATATCTATCTTAATATGTGTGTAAGTATTGATAGAGCCCTTAGAATCTTGCTTGACTACCAGCGTTGTGATGGCAGTCACACTAGTGGGGGCTGGGTAGTCTACAGGCACATCCTTTTTCAGGTCCCTAGTCATAGGATTATCGAGATAGGGCATCGATACTCCAGAGTAGACTAGTGTGTACGTTTCTCATCCCAGTTGGGGAGATGGTCTGTCCCACAGCCATCAGTACGTCGTACTGGAGATAATATACAGGTGCTCGTTGGGTTACGGGTACACCGGACAGGACTCGTAGGGAACTGTTGGTTGGTATTATACCCGTCGTCAGTTAACAGTTCCCAGGTGATATGAGTACAACATAGTCCGCAGACTTGACACTGCTGCTTCGCCTCGAGTGTGTTCCCACTGTTCTTAGATTGCTACCCTACCACTGCTCAAAGGAGTTGTTGGATACATATGCCCTAAAGGCCTTCATTGTATAGGATGCTAGGGATATGTATATACATGACAATCTTGCTTAATATGATAGTACGCTATTTGGTTTGTCTTTATCTTAACATATGATATATTTTGCGTAGTATTCATATATATATACATGTTAATAAAGCCCATAGGGTGTTTGCCTGACTACCGGCGTTGTGATGGCAGTCATACTAGTGGGAGCTGGATAGTCAATAGGCACATCCTTAGATGTCCCTGGTTGTAGGAGTATCGAGACTGGGCATCGATACTCCAGAGTAGACTGGTGTATACATATCTAGACCCTGAGGAGGGACGATGGATTGGTCCTGCAGCCATTGGTGGAGTGCACCTAAGATTGTATACAGATGCTCACTGGGTGTGAGTACACCGGACAGGACTCGCCGAGAACTGACTGGATGGTATTTATACCCAACGTTAGATAGCAGTTCTCAGGTGACATGTGTGCAGATAGTCCGTTGACTTAAAGTCGTCATTTGCCTCGTGTGAGTTCCCACTGTGCTTTGATTACTACCCTACCACGGTTCAAAGGATTCATGCAAACAGGTTTTAGTTGGGCACAGTCCCGAGCCACGTGGAGGCAGTGAGTGACTGTTAGGGATTCGTCTCTCTCGGTATAGGGAGTTGATATCGCACGGTGATCGATTGGTCATTACCATAAGTCCCTGGCCAGGGCTGATTGAGAATTACTGATAGACTGATCAGTAGATTCTCGGATGGTAATTGAGCCATGCCGACACGACTTGTACGGTTATTAGGGGTCTGACGTTTACCACCTTCCTAGACCATACATGCGATACTCTTAGACGAACAGACCGGACTGCACGGATATTGTCACGGACAGGCTCAGTAGGAGTTCGGATGGGTTTCCTCATCGGCCTTCTTATCGACATCTACCTGGGGACCGTTACGTACAGCTAGTGCCGCTTGCGGTCTGTGGTTAAACCCACTGCCAGCGTAGTAGTCGAGTCTTTAGAGTCCCACACAGAGTTTTCCCAACTCCAGGCGAAACTATATAGAGGTCGTACGGTTTTACGACAAGGGTTCGAACGAATACGTGTTTAAACACACGCACGACATTCGGACAGTTTTTACTAGACGGCTTTGGTTTAAGCCAGATTCTAGTATCAGGTTATTGGATTTATACAGTCTAAAGTTTTTCCGTGTTTTCACGGATGGGAGGGGCGTTCTCGTAATTTCTGGGAAGCTTCTAGAAGCATGGTGACTTGAGGGGTTTAGGTGGCATTGTCATTAATGATATTGTGACTCATAATGTGTGATTCACCATGTCATTAATGCATTATTAAATGCTTAATGACTCACATAGTGAATCACTCATAATAAATTTATATAGCATGATGAATAATCTCTTTTTATTCATTTATTGATTTATTCATTATGCTTCATATATCAAGTGAGAAACAATTTCATTTTCATTATTCCAGTTCACTTTCTCTCTCCTCAAGCTCACTCTTTCTTCAAGCTCTAATCCTACCACTCATGAGTTGAGAACAAGGATTAGAAAAGACTAAACATTCCATAACCTAACTCTAGATGATCTAAGTTCCTTTGATTAGCAATTAGAGAAACTTAGTTACCTCAAGTTTTGAGGTGAAGCTTGGATTAAGGTTCTCGGGTGGATCATCTATCACTTGGAGGAGGCCGAGGAGGACGTAGAGATCGTAAAGACGAAAGACACGTATCACTAGGTATAATCTCTTTACATAGTAGATAAGAACTTCTATGGTAGTTGTTAATTATCGTTTAGCAAAGATCTTCGGTTAGTCGATGTATGCTTCAAGAACAAGATCGTTTTTCATATTTCTGCCTCCCCGCAACTCGTGGGGTGTTGCACATCGACTTACAGGAGTCGTGCAAACAGGTAGCAGTTGGGTGCAGTCCCGAAGCACTTGGAGGCAGTGGCGGTTAGACAGGATTCGTCTCTCCCGGTATTGGGAGTTGATATCGCGCTGTGTCTGGAGAGCCATTACGCAAAGTCCCTGGCCAGGGCAAGTGAGATTTACTGGTAGGTTTTCCAGTAGTTTCTCAAGGTGTAATGGGCTTCACTCCGACACGACTTATACCGCTTTTAGGGGACTGACGCTTGCCATCCCCTAGGCCCGATATGCGATAGTCCTAGACGAACAGACCGGACTGTACGGAGATTGTCACATCAGGCTTAGTAGGAGTTCGGTTGGGTTTCCTCATCGGCCTTCTTATCGACATCTACCTGGGGACCGTTACGTACAGCTAGTGCCGCTTGCGGTCTATAGTTAAACCCACTGCCAGCGTAGTAGTCCAGTCTTTAGAGTCGCATACAGAGAGTTTCCCTGCTTCGGGGGAAACGAGATAGAGGTCGTATGGTTTTACGATAGGGTTCGGACACATACGTGTTTTATCGCACGTACGATGTTCGGACAGTTTTTACTAGCGGGCTTTGGTTTAAGCCAGATTCTAGTATCGGATTATTGGATTTATACAGTCTCAGTATTTCCGTGTTTTCACGGATAAGAGGGGCGTTCTCATAAATTGTCGAGAAGCTTCTAGAAGGTTGATGAGGTGGAGGGCTTATGTGGCATATGCATTAAATGGTTTTGTGACTCATAGAGATGATTCATCAAGAGAGTTAATGAAGCATTAATACTTTTAATAACTCACTTGATGATTCATTATGTATTAAATGAAGTATGAAGATATTTGTGCAAAGAGATATTTGTGCAAAATATCTTATGCTTCATATATATACACAAATGAATCAATTTCTATTTAATAATTCAAACCCTAACCCTAGCCTCTCATGTGTTGAGATTAAGGATTAGCAAGACTAATTGATCCCTAATCCTCTTCTATATCCCCTAGTTTGCTTTGATTAGCACTCTTAGTTACCTAGTTACCTCAAGTTAGAGGTCAAGCTTGGAGAAGTAGCTCTCGGGTGGATCTTCTATCACAAAGAGGAGGCCGATGAGGAGGTGGTCAACGAGAACAAGAAGGACTTGGTTCATTAGGTATAATCTTCTTTCATAGTAGCTAATCCCTCCTATGATGTTGTTAGTTAGGGTTTGGCAAAGATCCGTAAGTTAGTCGATGTTTGTTTTAAACAAAACGATTGTTTTATCTATTCCGCCTCCCCGCAACTCGTGGGGTGTCTAACGTCGACTTACACAAGTAACCGGGTTCTAGGGTCCAGTGGGAGGCCATCTCGAGGAGTCGAGACCGGGTCTCCTAACCCTAGAATTGGCAGTGTTGCTTGCCGCTCTCGTAGGGGTCTAGGGATGTGGGTTTGGCTATTCATCGCGACCGTAGAATCCGTGTTTTATACATGCTCGTATTAAAAACACGGACATCCTAGTATATCCAATATTTCATATATGTTCTTCTGCTGCAATGTTCTGTGATAAGATCATATTACTGCTTGAGACGAATGCATATACTATATATATATGTTGATATATAAATATTACTGCTTTCGTTTCTTCTGTAATGCTTAGGAAGCATTAATTGATGGGATTTTTATTAATGAGATTAATAAAAGAAAAGAAACCTAAAAGATGTTGTAGAATCAAAACTTTATAAAAAGGTAGCTACGGTCTTGCTTTGCACAGCGGTATATATGATATACCCTGCACCTTATTCAATAGGGAAGGAGCCGAGATCCCTTCACCGGGAGTGACCTCTTTAGCAAAACTGGCAGATGCTACAAACTCGCGGTTTAGTTTTTGACAGCTTATATAGTTCTTGCTTTGTACAGCGGTATATATGATATACCCTGCACCTTATTCGATGGGGAAAGAGCCGAGATCCCTTCACCGGGAGTGACCTCTTTAGCGAAACTAGAAAAGCCTAAAAAACACTCCTTTTCAAAATCACTTGTTTCTACAACGATATCAAGTTCATTACATTCATGGTTTTCTGAAAAACCTGCGTAGCCCTCCGTCATTTCCGATAAAGACTATTTAGTATTCGTGCTGCGTTTGTTGGCCTTTGTCAAGGCGCAGTGTGCGGTAGCTGACTAGTACTTATCTGATTATGCATGTGATGCGATTGGATTAGGGTAGTCGTACGACCTTGTTGGCCTTTGTCAAGGGTCGTGCGGGTGGATTTATTTCAATCAAGAAATGACGGGTTGAACTTGACTAGCTTCCTATAGTTTGCTGGCCTTTGTCAAGGTCATAGGTGGTTAGGGGTAAAAGTATTATCGGGAATTTCAAGTATTGAAATTTGCAATGAGATTGCATATCTTCTATGAGATAGATGGATCCTGATACCCACTATGAGTAAGAGTTACTCCTGGGAGAGTTTTACACAAGACAATTAGCCGATCAAGTAGGTGTCTAGAAAGGTGTTAACGGGGTTAAGCCTCTAGAAAGACGAGGTTTATTTTAATTAGATCCGTGCGAAAGTACGGGGAACCTCCCTCAAGTACCAACACTGATCTGGCTGAAAGATTGACGAAATTGTAGGGTGTGATTAATCCCGGCTAATCTTACCTTTTAGGGTTTGAAAGAAGATTTGATAAAAATAGTGGGAGATATCCAGATTATATAAGATAATAACCAATCTAATCTTGCAAGAGCATACGCTAAAGTGTTTCCTTCTCTCTCTCTCCAGGTAGCGACCGTGTCAGGACTTAATCAAGATAATAATATGAATGTATTGACTGAACCCACTTATTATACTGAGCAAGGGAACGTTGGTCCCGTTCTTTCTTATAAGAGTTATAAGACTGAACAGGAAACAGGAGAATATCTGGATTCTCATACCTCCCAAACAAAGAACATGCATGCTGATGCATCTTCTTCGGGGGTGTTAGTTATTGAGAACTGTTTCTCAGTTCACCCTACTGGGTATTAGATACCGGATCGGGATCTGTTCACACCATAATATTGCATTATTATATTCCCCATTCTTATTCTTTTTACAAATAAACAGGTGCTTTTGACGCATGTCTGCTACATATTACAGGTTACAGGTTCTTGGACAGAAAACAGTGAAAATGATGAAAAGACGATGCAAAAGTGGACTTTGACCAACAAACAGAAGACTCTTGATCAAGCCTACATCAAAGATAAAATTCACAATGTACAAGGCAATGCAAGGTCCAAGATTACAAAGCGAACGGTTAAAAGTCCACCGCAATTATTCACTGGAGATCTGGAAGAAACATAGAAGCTATTTTAATAAAAGAACCAAATAATAAGGAAGCCCAAAGACAGAAGAGCCCACAAAAGATTCAAGGCCCAATACTTCCTTTTAAAGAGACAGAGACATAAAATTTTACCAAAGCTTGAAGTCTACTTTGACTAGGTCTTCCTAAGGATATTTTGGTAAATGTAGACATGCGAATCAATTGTAACCTAGGGTTTCCTATCCTCTATAAATAGGAACTCTAAATCATTGTAAAGGCTATGCCTCCCTTCATTAATAAATTTTAGAATTTTTTTTGGAGAGCATCGGTGCCTCTTTTCAAATCATGAATCCAGATCTGACAACCCTGCGTTGATGTTTGGAGAGAGCCAACTGTAAGTAGTTTTATTTAATTGTTCTAGTTTAGATTTTAATTCCTTGCCTTAGATATTAACTTTGGGAAGGGCTTTTGAAAGATGAGATCTCCCATCCCTTTCTTACCCATCACATAGAATCTATAGGACTCCATGCATACACTCACACACTGCGCCCTACGGCACCCTATCTCTCGAGGTAGCGGTGATACCGTAGTATAAAGGCTCAGTTGCGTGCGTTTTCCATGGAGGTTAGGATAAGGATCTCTAAAGGAAGGACAAGAACCTAGAGGAAGGAACACCTTCCCGAATGGATCTAATCCCCTTTATTGATAATTACCATAACTCCTCTTAGATCCTAATCTGGGTATAGAAAGCGTTGAGATTTATTTAAATTTCCAAACCATTCCTAAATCTAACCCTAACAAGAATAGATCTAGATAATTGCCCTAGGTTAATTAGGTTTTTAGATTTAATAACAACTCCGAACACCCTTCGGAATTAACTCGTAAGAACAAATCAGAGATTCACAACATCCCTGTGGACCGACCCGTACTCACCGGCTAGCTGCAAAGCGACGCCGTTCTTAATTGCGGTTACAAATATTTTTGATCTATCTTTTAGAAAGCGCAAGCACGCTAAAATCATTCAATCAAATGGCGCCGTTGCTGGGGATGGCGTAGAATTTTCCTTTTTTGCAATTTCGGGTTAATCTAAATTTAAAAAATCATAAAAATCTAAAAAAAATATAAAAATATATCATCTGTTATTTTTGGAAAGGGTATCTTTGTATGAATTTTGCAGGATCTACGCACAAATTCGGATCTGGAAATCTACAGAAAGCGAAACAGCAAATAGACGATCCTATCAACAGAAGATTGCAACAACAGAGGAACAGAAAAAAATTTAGAGGACCGAGTCAACAAGTCAACCGCGCGATCTGGTGCAAAAAAAAAGCGCCGGCGGCTCTTTCCGGCCGCGGAACCGCCGCGGGACATCCCTTTTGGCCGCGGAACCACCGCGGCCTGGTCGACATCTGGAGCAAAAAAAAAAAAAGCAGCAGAAGCGCAGTTAAAAATAAAAAAAAAAAAAAACTGTAAGTCTTCGAATCTCCTCCTCTGCAAATCTTTGATATATCTTCTGCAAAATCTCCTGCAGGATTTTCTGCGCTTAAAAAAATCTTTCCCCTTCCAAATAACAAATTTTGTGTAGGATTCGTTGCGCTATGCTTAAAATAATAATTGATTGCAAGTAATATTTTTTGTTTTGCATATCTTTTATCGAAAATCTTTTCGCAAAATTTCCAAATAAAAAGTAAGCGGAAAAAGGAAAATTTTAATTAGAAAGCTTGCAAACTTTGAAATTCACAAAAAAAAGAAGATTTGATTGCAAGTGATTTACTGTTTTGCATATCTTTAATCGGATTTTAAGGGGTTTTGACCAATTCAGATTGGGTGGGGATTTCATCACCCTTCCCAGGACCCCAGAAATCACATAAGGTATTTTCATTGACCAGTCTTAATTAAAAAATATTAGACTCAGCCCTAAGGACGTCGCGCTCAATAGGCCAGAGGACTAGTTATAGGCATCGGCCGTTTATCCTAACCTGACTTTGCGGTGACTAGGCAAGTGTGTCAAGGCTAGTGGTTTTTAATTAGGCCCACTACTGTGGTTCCTTCCCACTTACCTGGCACTTACCTAGCCGCAATTGGCGGTGAAGAGGCGGTTTGAGGTCCTATTTCTAATCCTTTGGAACAGTTAGGAGCTGTCTAGCTGACCTAGGTGACCCTAGATCTAGGCCTGATTGTGCATTTTTGGTTGATCGAAAGTGTGTCTTAGCCCTTTATCGAAAATCTTTTTTGCAAAAAGTTCCAAACAAATAAAAAAAAGAAGAAAAAGGGAAAATTTTTATTAGAAAACTTGCAAATTTTTGCCGCAAATAAATCCCTGCACCACCCAACCTTCTTTCTTTTCCCCTTTCTTCTAACATGGGTACCTCACATCAAAAATCTCTTGCCGAATTTTGGTATCCCGAACCTAATTTTGCGTCGTACGTCAATTTGTTCGATCAATTTAAAGACGATCCTTCCATGCCTAAAAAATCTTTGAAAGATCAAATAGAAGCGTCTAGGAGAAACAGTTTGACTTTGCAACCCACTTTGTGTCAACCAAGTCAACCTTTACCACCTTCATATGTTGATACCACTTTTTCAAGTCCTGCTGTAACTCCTAAACCGATGTCCATTGCTGAGCATATTGCTCATTCTCGCTGCCGATCTTTCACCCCTCTCCACTCATCTAGTTTTAGGGATCCACAAGACCATTCACCGTTTTATCCATATATTGATCCTACCCCTGTCCAACCATCCACTTCCTACCAGTCCTACCCGACCTTCCCACCGTCACTAGACACTGTTTCTACACAGCATTTTGGGAGTTTCACGTATCCAAACAGTTTTGAATCTTTTACCGAAACCGCCTTACCACCCAAGTCTAGTTTGGAAGAGTCGTTGGAGGTGTACATTGCAGCAACAAACAAAATGGTTAGGAATGTGGAAGCGTCCATGGCCGCCCTTATGCAACCTACTAAACCGGTAGCTAGTTTCCCGCTAGCTCAAAATTTTTCAATGTATAAGGAGGCGGTTGGACAGAGTGAGAATGAGAGAGGATTTCAAAATCAAACCTACCCATACCTAATTGAAGCCCACAACTCCGGTTTTCCATCGATTGTCCCAAATGATTCATCAGTTAAGGATAAAAATGAGTTGTGTGATTTTGTAGTGCTTGATTTGCCAAATTTTGAAGAACCCCTTTCGAGTGAAACCACACCTAATCCTTTCGATCTTTACACCTCCCATCTAGAACCTAAATTGATAGATATCCATGCTTTTGATGAGGTGTCTAAGAAAATTGATTTTCACTTGATTGAGGATATAGACGCCGGGAAGATTTCGGATGATGAACCTGTCGATTTAATTGAAATTTTATGTTCAAATCATCATCCTGAGTTATTAAATGTTTCTCCCGAATCTCATATGCGTCTAGATTTTGATGATAATGGCATGGATGAGTTAAATATTGAGGATAGTATTGAGGAGAGTATTGAGGATAATATTGATGTTGAACCATTTTTGTTTGATGTGTCGGATTTTCCAATTCATCCTCCTGAACCTTTAACTGTTATATCATCCTCCCTCATTTCCATCGTTCCGACCACGCAGAAGATCACGCTTGATGACTGTGAGCTTGAAAACTTTTCCTTTGAATCTGACACAGTTCTCCCAGCCGATAACACTTACGAGTGTTTCACTTTTTCGGACGACGTTGACGACTCACCACCCGAGTTTGAGTCCTTTGAATTTTCAGATGAGTTAGTTGAACCATCAGACTCGGTTGATTACAATAGTTTCGAACCATTAATGGAATCTTTCAAGTTCGAGACAGTTTACTACGGTGAGAATGATACTATTCCTAATTCACTTCCTTTCGTCATTCCTATTGTTCCGACCGTACAAGTGACCGTTACGCCTTCATCTCCTATACCAAGTTCGGCGTACCCATATTTTCTTGCGAATCTTGAGGGATTTGACCCCATTGCACGACGAGTTGATAGATTAGCACAATCAGTTTTCACACATCGGTCATCACATATTGCGCTAATTTATTCACTCGATTTACACCATCAAGATCGCGCGACCCTTCTTTCTTCTTTCCGCCATTCTTCTCCCCCACCGAGACCATATTCTACCATTCTTCTTTCCACACGGTCTCGCGTGTTTCTCATTTATTTCATCCACACCCCATTCTTGCACCAACTATACCACTACCACGATAAGATTTTTGAATGGTTGATGCTAATCTTTGGCTTGTGTAAGGCCAAGCTTAAGTTTGGGGGGAACCTTGTTGTATATATGTATATATATTTTTGTTTTCTTTTTCTATAAAAAAATAAAAAATTCAAAACAAACAAATTTTTTTTTATAAATAAATAAACAGGGGAGTGCCGACATTTTGACCTTCTTGGTTTAGTATGAAAGTGAGAACACTGTCAAGTTCAAGTTTGGGGGTATGCTCGGTAAGTCTTCTTCCTTCGCATTCATTTGTACATATTTTTGCATTTGCATACTTATTTGAAAAACCATAAAAATTAAAAAAATTCAAAAATTATAAAAATTATTGTATTCAATTTTGGTCTATTTGACTTGAGTTTTACAAATAGGTTAACTGGCTAGGAACAACTAGATTTTAGACTTACTAAATTAAAAACCCTAAAAATAACCTTCCTTAAAGTTTAACGGTAGAAAGTATATGCCTTGTAGTTTATTTAGAAATAGGCAAATTTTGGGTTCACTTCTTGGGCTAAGTCAAAATGAGAGAAGAGTATTGATGTTCTTATTAGAGTATAAGTTTGAAAAATAGTTCCTAGCTTAAGTCTAGATTCTGAAAATGTATACCCTACAATTTGCACAATCACGCACCTTGAAACTTGGAATAGTAGAAGAGACCTTGAAATGCTCTTGTCTAAAGTCCTCAGTACGAAGAAAATAAAAGAAAAAAAGTGTGAATAAAGAATTAAAAAAAAATGGACACTGGTTTTTGTGATTACTTAAGGCTGCAAAAATAGAAAAATATTTAGCGAGGGTGCTTCATCACCTAGTGCCTTAGACCAACTGGTTTGGGAGTCACTGCTAAAAGCCTTGGGTGTTACAAGACTAGGAATTACGCTTTAATGAGCAAACACATCTTGTAATCAGTTGTTGGTACCTCAAGAAGTATTAATGGTCGCATGAAGGATGTGTAAGCAAAATTCAATTAAAAATTCACCTACTAATAAGTGCTTTAGACAACGGACGAGAGTATGATTGCTTGATTTGAATTTCCAAGTGTAGGGATGATCTATACACACACGTAGGGGTATGTAATTGGAGTTTAGATGAGAGGAAGGAATGAAGAATAGAACTTGTATCTTTAATAGAGTTGATAGAAATTCCTAAGTGGAGATAGAACCCTAGAAGGAAAACTTAAGAAATGCCGAAAGCTAAGTAGGTCTGCAGAACATATATAATCTTAAGTTAGATGATGAGGATGTGTGAAGAATATGGGTGGATAATTTACGGGTCAAAAGATAATAGAATTCCTTGTTAGAAAACCTAATTGGAGAACAAAAGTCAATGGGCCGAATTGATAGGATTTTGTGGGTGTAATCCGCTGAAAACCCTCAGGAGACAACACTCCTCCTACTAGGGACACCTAGAGGTTTAACGGCTTGTTGCACGTGCTCAGTGCAATCGCGTTTCCCTGTGAAAGTGTGGTTAGGATTTTAGTGAATAAGTTTGCTCGAGGACGAGCAAAAGATAAGTTTGGGGGTATTTGTTCACACCATAATATTGCATTATTAAATTCCCCATTCTTATTCCTTTTACAAATAAACAGGTGCTTTTGACGCATGTCTGCTACATATTACAGGTTACAGGTTCTTGGACAGAAAAAAGTGAAAATGATGAAAAGACGATGCAAAGTGGACTTTGACCAACAAACAGAAGACTCTTGATCAAGCCTACATCAAAGATAAAATTCACAAAGTACAAGGCAATGCAAGGTCCAAGATTACAAAGCGAACGGTTAAAAGTCCACCGCAATTATTCACTGGAGATCTGGAAGAAACATAGAAGCTATTTTAATAAAAGATACAAATAATAAGGAAGCCTAAAGACAGAAGAGCCCACAAAAGATTCAAGGCCCAATACTTCCTTTTAAAGAGACAGAGACATAAAATTTTACCAAAGCTTGAAGTCTACTTTGACTAGGTCTTCCTAAGGATATTTTGGTAAATGTAGACATGCGAATCAATTGTAACCTAGGGTTTCCTATCCTCTATAAATACGAACTCTAAATCATTGTAAAGGCTATGCCTCCCTTCATTAATAAATTTTAGAATTTTTTTTGGAGAGCATCGGTGCCTCTTTTCAAATCATAAATCCAGATCTGACAACCCTGCGTTGATGTTTGGAGAGACCCAACTGTAAGTAGTTTTATTTAATTGTTCTAATTTAGATTTTAATTCCTTGCCTTAGATGTTAGCTTTGGGAAAGGATTTTGAGAGATGAGATCTCTCATCCCTTTCTTACCCATCACATAGAATCTATAGGACTCCATGCATACACGCACACACTGCGCCCTACGGCACCCTATCCCTCGAGGTAGCGGTGATACCATAGTATAAAGGCTCAGTTGCGCGCGTTTTCCATGGAGGTTAGGGTAAGGATCTCTAAAGGAAGGACAAGAACCTAGAGGAAGGAACACCTTCCCGAATGGATCTAATCCCCTTTATTGATAATTACCATAACTTCTCTTAGATCATAATCTGGGTATAGAAAGCGTTGAGATTTATTTACATTTCCAAACCATTCCTAAACCTAACCCTAACAAGAATAGATCTAGATAATTGCCCTAGGTTAATTAGGTTTTTAGATTTAATAACAACTCCGAACACCCTTTGTAATTAACTCGTAAGAACGAATCGGAGATTCACAACATCCCTGTGGACCGACCCGTACTCACCGGCTAGCTGCAAAGCAACGCCGTTCTTGATTGCGGTTACAAATATTTTTGATCTATCTTTTAGAAAGCGCAAGCACGCTAAAATCATTCAATCAGGATCCCACATATGTAAATTGTTACGTGGGCTACGTAAAGGTAGAGAACTAGGAAAGGGTGATCATTCCGTTCAAGTAGGGAATGGTGCAAGTATTGCAGCCAAAGCAGTTGGCGAATATCACCTTGTATTACCAAATAATAATACATTGATTCTGAACGAGTGCTATTATATACCGAACATGATGTGCAGCATTATATCAGTTTCTTTATTAAGTAAAAAAGGATATAATTTTGTAGTACAAGATAATGTTATGAACATATTCCTAGATCAGAAGTTGATTGGATCAGGCTCGTTACATAATGGCATATACGTTCTCAATCAAAATACAGTCCTTAATATACAAAACACAAATAAGAGGAAAAGTTCAGAAATGAACGAATCCTACTTATGGCATTGTAGATTTGGTCATATCAATGCGACACGGCTGGCTAAATTACATAAGGATGGATATTTGAATCCGTTCGAATTATCATCTTATGATACTTGCCATTCATGCCTCAAAGGAAAAATGACCATACCTTCGTTTAGTGGACACGGAGAAAGAGTTACGGAACTCTTAGGACTGGTACATAGTGATGTATGCGGACCCATGTCTACACATGCCAGGAACAGTTCTTCTTACTTCATTACATTCACTGACGATATCTCTAGATACGGACATGTGTTCCTGATGAAACACAAGTCTGAAGCTTTTAAGAAATTCAGAAAATATAAGCACGAAGTAGAGAACCAAACAGGAAAAAGTATTAAGATCCTTCGATCTGATCGAGGAGGAGAATACTTAAGCAATGAGTTCCTAGATTATCTAAAAGAGAATGGGATTCTCTCTCAGCTTACTCCTCCTTATACACCACAGCACAACGGTGTATCGGAGAGGAGGAATCGCACCCTATTAGATATGGTGCACTCTATGATGAGCACTGCTGAGTTACCTATTTCCTTCTGGGGACATGCACTGGAGACAGCTTCATACCAATTGAATCAAGTTCCATCTAAATCTGTACCTACCACACCATATGAGATATGGTGTGGGAAGAGACCATGTCTTAAACGAGTTAAGATATGTGGTTGTCCGGTCTATGTTAAAAAGCAAAATCCAGACAAACTCGAGACACGGTCAGTTCTTTGTAAGTTTGTGGGATATCCTAAACATTCATATGGATATCTATTCTACCACAGCGAAGAACAAAAGGTGTTTGTTTCTCGACATGCCACCTTTTTAGAAAAGGAATTTTTTGCAAAAGAAATTAGTGGCGATGCGGTAGAGCTAGAAGAGGTTCCAGCACCACAAACTGTAACTGAAGATTTAGTCCCACCAGATGATTCAGTAATTACTGACGAACCCCAGCCTCTCCGCCGATCTAGCAGGGTTTCTCATCCACCTGAGAGATACTACGGTTTTCTCATTGATGGTGGGAGCGAGGATTGCATCATGGAAGATGATGACCCGACTAGTTTCGAGCAGGCCATCACGAGTGGTGACTCTGTGAAATGGCTGGATGCAATGCGATCTGAGATGGAATCCATGTACACCAACAAAGTATGGACTTTGGAAGTTGCTCCTGAAGGGGTAAAACCCATTGGGAGCAAATGGATCTTTAAAAGGAAAAATTGTGTAGATGGAAAAGTTGAGACTTTCAAAACTAGACTTGTTGCAAAGGGTTTTCGTCAACGAACAGGTGTGGATTATGACGAAACCTTTTCTCCAGTGGCTATGCTTAAGTCCATCCGGATCTTACTTGCCATTGCTGCATACCATGACTACGAAATCTGGCAAATGGATGTTAAGACCGCCTTTCTAAACGGTGATTTAGAAGAGTGCGTGTACATGACTCAGCCAGAGGGCTTCGTAGATAGTGGGAGCAGCAGAAAGGTATGCAAACTGCTTAAATCCATCTATGGGTTAAAGCAAGCATCGCGGAGTTGGAACATCTGTTTTGATGTTGTAGTCAAAGAGTTTGACTTCATCAAAAATGTAGATGAACCTTGTATATATAAAAAGGTTGCAGAGAGTAAGGTTGTCTTCCTCGTATTGTACGTCGATGACATACTCTTGATAGGAAATGATGTTCCTATGCTGCAGTCAGTCAAGCTCTTCTTATCACAAAGATTCTCAATGAAAGATCTAGGTAATGCCTCCTGCATATTGGGAATTATGATCTATAGAGATAGATCTAAAAGGATACTGGGATTGTCCCAATCCAGGTACATTGACACCATACTAAAGAGGTTTAGTGTGGAAGAATCCAAGCGTGGGAACCAACCCACGATCTCTGGACTCACTCTCTCTAAAGAGATGTCTCCCAAGACTGATTTGGAGAGAGCTCGCATGCAAGGGATACCCTATGCTTCGGCAGTAGGCTCTATCATGTATGTACGAGACCCGATGTAGCATACTCACTAAGTGTAGTGAGTCGGTATCAAGCAGATCCTAGAGAGAGTCAATAGACAGCTGTGAGAACATTCTCAAGTACTTACAAAGGACTAAAAAGATGTTCTTGGTGTTTGGTAATGGAGAACTCCAGGTGGAGTCCTTTACCGATTCGAGCTTCCAAAGTGATAAGGACGACTCTAAGTCGCACACGGGATTTTTCTTTACCCTCAATGGAGGGGCGGTATGTTGGAAGAGTTCCAAACAGGATACCGTTGCAGACTCGACGATGGAGGCTGAATACATCACTGCCAATGATGCTGCCAAAGAGGTTGTCTGGATAAAAAAGTTCATTAGTGAACTTGGTGTGGTTCCATCCATTGAGCATCCAATACCTTTGTATTGCGATAACAATGGAGCCGTGGCTTTGGCCAAGGAACCCAGGTCCCATCAGAAGTCTAGACATATTCTGAGGCGGTATCACCTGTTCAGGAAGATAGTTGATCGTCGGGAGATCGAGGTCAGGAGAGTTGATACGAAGGACAACACTACGGATCTACTCACGAAGGCCATTCCCCAGATACAGTTTGAAAGATTATTCGGGATGCTAGGTATGAGATACTACAACGCTAGCCTTAGTGCAATTGGGAGATTGTTAGTTTTATATATGCCCTAGAGGCCATTGTTTTGTACATATGAAGTATATTATAATGGATGCTTGGATATATATAGAGAGGACTTTCTTGCTCGTCATGATAGTATGCTACTTGGTTTTTCTTTATCTTAACATGTTGACTTATATTTGTTTACTGTCTTACTCTCACATGTTGATAAAGCCCTTAGGATATGTACTCGACTACTGGGATTATGATGAGATCATACTAGTGGGGCCACGGTAGTCGACGAGTACATCCTATAACTGTTCCTAGTCGAGGGTGTGTCGAGACAGGGCATCGATACACCAGAGTAAACTAGCGTATACGCATCTTGACCCATATGATGGGCGATGGATGATCCCATATCCATCGGTGTTTGACATCAAGGATGGTGTACGGGTGCTCAGTGGAAACTGGGGTACACTGGACGGACTCACCGAGAACTCCCAGATGGTATTATACCTCACGTCAGATGGCAGTTCTCCGGTGACACAGGTACAGGGTAGTCTGTAGACCCGAGATCGTCATAGAGTCTTGTGTGATTCCCACTGTGCTTTGATTTCCACCTTACCATGTCCAAGAGGGCATGAAAAACGGTGGCTTTTGGGTACAGTCCCGAATCACATGGAGGCAATGAGCGATAGGAGGGATTCGTCTCTCCCGGTATAGGGAGTTGATGTTGTGTTATGTTCGATTGGCTATAACTGGAAGTCCTGGCCAGGGATGATATAGAGATTTACTGGTAAGTGTTACCAGCAGTTTCTTGACCTGTTATGAGCCTCATATCGACATGACTTATCGGTTACTGGGGACTGACGTATACCATCCCTAGACTAGATATGCAACATATCAGATGAAGAGACCGGACTGTACGGGAGTGTTACTGATTTGGATTCACAGGAGAATGTACAGGCTTCCTTGTTGATCTTCTGATCGCTCAATACCTGGGTGGCTGTTACGTTTAGCTGACCGCTCGCAGCTTGTGGGTGTTTGATATGATCATCACCTACTGCCGGCGTATTGACGATTCTTTAGAGTCCTACACAGAGGTTTCTTAACTCAGGCAAAACGGATTAGGGGCACATATGTGATATGTGCAGGATCCGAGGATAATACGATATGAGATACCGTATTATATTCTCGTGATATTTTGATATGAGCCGGATCATCAGATCAAGTGTTGATTCGATGAATCGGTACATGATATATTAGTCGGTTATATTCGATATAGCCGAATTGTCGGATCAAGTTTTGATTCAATAATTTAATGTATAATTATATATGTGATTATATTACATTACATTATCTAGTATTGGCTCACTTTATTGATTCATTTTCTCACCGGATAATACATTGATATATATGCGATATATATTAATTGTATTATTTTTCTTTTGTTACAAATATATAATATATATGCTATTTATATTATTGTAACATGATATGATTACTAATGCAACATGTTTAGTGGAGATTAAATAAGGTTAGGGTTTGATTTGGGTTAGTTCTTTCATGAACCTTCTAGAAGGTTTTCTTTTGTTTTGAGCTAAGATATTATGCTTGATATTTTAGTGACTCATTCCTTAACTCAACCCAAACCCTTAGCCCTAGTTAAATCTCTACATGGGTTAGCCTTGTCATAGTTGACCATGGTTGCATTTGTAATGATATAATCATTTCATTATTCATCACAAAAGGAATTAATTCATTATTTCCTTCTTCTTCTTCCCTGAGCTTGGAAAAAGCTTTCTAGGTTTTCTTTAGGTGATGAGTTAAAGTGAGAATTTGATATAAAAAGAGAGCACAAATACTACTTCACCATCCTCATCTAATCTAGCCAATTAGATTAGGGTGTTCACCTCATTAGAGAGAGAGAGAGAGCTTGAGTTATAGAAACTTCGAGGTAGATCATCGGAGAAAAGGAAGACTACAAGCTAGCATGGATCGTTCGAGTTGTGGAGCCTCTCTTGAGTCCGGGAGATCATGGATCGTGGCGAAGGGACTTCTACTCGGAGCTTATGAAGCGAAGGAGCGGACTACAAAGGTTGTAATCCCTCACACTTAGTTGTAAAGATGTTTACTTGCATGTGAAACCCTAATTATCGAGCAAAGATCCCGTCTTTGGGTTGTTTTGGCACGTCTAAATTTTAAATTGGGCATGGTTGATGCCTTATCTACCCTTGTATGACTGCCTAGGAACCCTGCAGAACTTAGTTTCTATCTTCCTCTATAACAAAGATTTATATGGAGAGCAATCTCATATCACAAGATATGAGACCTCGAAGGAATTGCTTCAAGCGAGATTGGCTGTCGGATCATCTGTAAGTGACGGCGTCCTTATAATGATTAGCTGTATTAAAAAAAACTCATGGACCTGGAGACCACGTTGGAGAATGAGTCATATGCTGACTTAATTCTACAGTCCCTATCTTCTACTAATTCCCAGGGGAAGAAAGTTACACTTCCAGTTGAGGGCACCCTGAAAGAAACTAGGGAGAAACCTGCTCTGCTTATTAGGGAATCTTTCTCTTCTGGATCCAAGGCGAATGCCAAGGATGAGAAGAAAAAGACCTCCGAAAAGCCGATAGGCGGTATCAGTAAGGTAGAAGGAAAGGGCAGGGAAAAAGTTTTGGTGCTAACAGTAGAGAAGATGGGTTTTTCCTATTGTCACGGGAAAGGGCATTGGCAGAAGGAATGCAGGCTTGGAAAGCCAGAATCCAGGATCCGAAGCACGTTGTGGCTTCGACTTCGGGGGTGTCTGTGATTAAAAATTGTCTGTCAATTAACTTTACTTCCTAGGTACTAGATACCGGATTAGGATCTTGTATCTATAATTCCTTACAGGCTTTGAGAAATCGTAGAGTTATCAGGACAGATGATATGACTCTCAGGGTTGCTAACAGAATGAGCGTGGACGCTGTATCCATAAGGGAACATTACTTAGGATTGACAAGTGGGCAGATATTAATTTTACGTAACAGTTTGTGTGTACCTAGTCTAGCTTGTAAGATCATAACTGTATCTTTACTTTCTAAAGAAGGATATGATTTTATATTTGTAAGCGATGTGGTCTACATCCACCTAAGTTAAAGTTTGATTGGGTCAGGTACACTAAAGGACGATATATACGTGTTAAATCAAGCTCCGGTTTTCAACGTCCAGAACACACTTAAAAGAAAGTCTCCATAATTAAATATGGCTCTCTTATGGTATTGTAGACTGGGTCATATCAATGAAACACGGTTGACAAATTTACATAAAGAGGGATATTTAGATCCGTTCGAATATCAGTCTTATGCAACTTATCAATCTTGTCTCATAGGAAGATGACAAAGACTCCGTTCACAGGACACGTAGTAAGAGCGAGCGAGCTCTTAGGACTCATACACAGCAACGTATGTGGTCCAATGTCTACACATACACGAAGTGGTTATTCCTATTTCATTACTTTTACGGATGATTTCTCTACGTATGGACATGTCTTCTTGAGGAAGCATAAATCCGAGGCCTTTGAGAAATTCCGAGAATATAAGAATGTAACGTTTTGAAAATCGTTTCGGTGAAATTTCGAAAAAATCGGTAAAATAAGGGGGTTTTCTGTAAAAATTCAAAATACAAATATCTTATTATAAAAATTAAATATACATATTCTAGCTATGTAATAGCTATTATTTGGTGTTTATTGAGCCGCTGGTGAAATTTCAAATTTTCTGAAAAAATATTATTTTATTATTATTTAAGCCGTCATAAATACATTTAATTAGGGAAAATTACAAATTGGAATGAGTTGAAACAAATTTTGTGCATCATAAAACATTAAATAAAATTTTATCATGTGGTTTTTGGAACGAAATCATTTGCCAAAACGGTTTAGAAATTATTAAAGAAAAAAGGCTTTTTTTTAGCGTAAATGGATGTTTGGGGTATTATATTTATCATTTTTCATCACCCCACACCCGTACCCACATCCACACACTCCCATTTACTTCTCCACTTGAAGAATTCAGCAGCCCACTTCTCCCCCTCAAAAATTTCTCCATCTCATTTGTATGAGTGAAATAGAGTTTATAGGTGTAGGTTAAGATGTATTGTTTTGGAGGCTCATTGTACCTTGATTTGAGGGGGGTTAACTTGACCAATTGTGCACAACACCCACACCATTCCCCCCATCACCCCATGTCCGAAATTCTGGAGCCCTTCCCCCTTCATTTTCCCTCTTTTCATTTCCTTCAATTTAAATCAAAAAATTGCTCCAAAATCCAATTTAAATCTCACAAATTGATTTCCATTCTTCATCCCATTCTCCTTAGCTTTTATCACTTGGATCATGGTGTTATGAAGCCATCATTGGAGACAAATTCTTCTTGCTAGATCACTAGATTTTAAGGTATAATTTCTACCCATTTAAATTCTTATGTTTAGATTTATTTAATTGAGTTGTTTTAGTATTAATTTTAGTGCTATTTGCATACTAGTTTTTTTTTAAAAGTTTATGGCTTGAGTTGAATTAGGGTTTTGTTGTGGAAATGGGTTATGATAAATTGTGCATGGTTTTGTGTTGTGGATTAACATCTTAAGTTTTATAGAAAGCTAATTTAGTTGTTAATTCCAAACCATTACTTATAAAATGCCCTAATTAAGTTATTTTGCTAACTAGAGTTTTGGAAAATTATTAAATGCCTTAGATTAAATTATAATTATGGTTTCATGTCATTATAGATAATATATTGAGTGGGTTAATGCTTTTAGTTCATGAAAATCCGAGCTAAATTGTTGTTTGTGCAATTTTGCTATAAATTGTAAAAAAAATTGGGTATTTTGTAAACTAGAATTTTGGGGTTAATGGAATTTAATGAGATTAAATTATGGAAATTGTTTTTATGACTTATTTAAGATATTTAATAAGTATTATGGCCACTAGATTTGTTTAAACATCATGTTTTGTACAAAAACGGCGAATTGTGCTTGCTAGATTATCGGAAAAATGACTTTTTAAGTGAAATTGGGGTTTTTGTGAACTTTAACCTATTTTATATTAAAATTAGTGTTCGTGAATGTGAAAATGAGTGTATTTGGGTTTTTCTCGATGATTTGGCATTTGTACGCCGACGTCGAGGGTTTTTGGGTTGATTTGTGAAAGCAACCATAGGTTTTGACCTATGTGGGATTCGTGTGTCGTTTTGGTCATGAGTCGGATTTTAATACGATACGGTGCGTTATGATATGTAGGTACCCCATGTGGACTTCGAGACGACAAGCAAGCGCATGGCGACGTCGGCACCGGCGAACGAGGACCAGGTGAGTAGATTTATATCTACGGGGAGAAGTCGGGTGGATGGCGTATAGCACCCCCGCAGTTCATGGTGATGTATACGAATACGTATACACACAGATATTGATTATATGTTGTTGAGATTATTGATGATAAGATGGATATTTGGTATTTTTGGATTGGTTTAGTGTAGTTGCGAAACCCTAGAGTAGTTGTCGCACTCACACACGCACACACACACATACTTGCATACATTCTTCTTTTATATGTGCGTCTTTGGGAGTATATATTTATATGTTCACATGGGTATATTACTATGTGTTCATATACTGGATTTGAGGATAGTATTTGGAATTTGAGATGAGTTGATGATATTGGGCCTGAGGCCAGAAGATCGGTGATGTGATTTGGTTCGTATTGAGATACGACATGATGTGTTAGCTGGTCTTTTGAAGTAGCAATTCTTACACCTGTATGCATGCTTAGGCGGTATCAGTATTGTACTAGACGTAGGACATTGTCCCGGATCATGATATTTGATAAAGAAGATACCAGATGAATAGTGTGATTAAATGTGATATTAACCCGTACCCAGATTTGGGGATGCCGTACGACGGATTTACGTACGAGCTATATTGATGATTGATCCCCACTCTTGACTTGGGATGCCTGATTATACATATGGTATCGGATATGATATTATTGAGGCGGGATCACCGACTATACATATACAGGTATGTATATGTATCGACTCAGATGATAGGCGGTTTCCTTACCTGTAGTTCAGCTTGTTAGTTCAGCCGTATAGTTTAGTGTAGTTGTTAGATTAGATTAGACTTCTTACCTATTTCAAAAACTAACGAATCGTGGGCATTTTTAAAGACAGCCCAAGGGATCCTACGGATATTTCAAAAGATGTATCTTTTCATAAAAACACCGTAGCCCCTATTTTCAAAACCCCATGATTCGTGTTATTTCAAAAGGCACCATTTGTAGGACTGATATTAGATTAATGCAGATTAGTTATAGTTGCGTCTAGTTTTCAGCTCCCGCTCATTTTTGTGGTCCGCTTCGCATCGCATGCTTATTTTATGTTTCATACTCCATTATTGATATCATGTTGTTAGGACACCAGCACCATTACTGATGATGCGTATGTACCACATACACTTAATTGCCGGCTCACACACATCTTCATCGGTAATTGCCATGTCACGTACACCTTAGAAAATGTTATTGCTTGACATAGCCTGTTAGCTAATAGTTAGACATGATATTAGTGTACTTGCCTTATATGTTAGTTTAGACATTGTAGTTATTACCTGCTACTTCATGCATACTGTTATTCATTGTTATGCCGCATTCATGGATTCTCATGCATATATTCACTATTTTACGTGTTATTGAGGTTTTGGACTCGGATTTCCATGAGATTTTCTTGATTTGGAGGAAAACCGCAAAAACTTATATGAACTGATTTCTCTCTTTTTAAAATAAAAAGTGCGGTTTTCCCATGATGTATGAGTCGTCCACCATGAGTTTGCTGATGGATTTCGAGACCCGATTCGAGGAGACGGATGAACCGTTTCGGATACATGGTGGACCCGGTAAGGTACCCCGGGGCAAGAAGCACGTGTTGATGACGATGTGAGCCTGGCAGGGGAGCACTACCTACCGGTGATTTTACCCGACGCGTCGGATATCCAGAGGATACCGTCGTGGTCTTGAGATGGATGGTAGGGGCTGGTCTGGACTGACGGCGCCCTAGATATTGAGGTACAGAGACTGTGATACAGAGATATCGAGATATTGGGATTACGTTTTGTGCCGATGCTAGGCACTGTTTTATGCTGATTTCATTATGATACCTCATTTTAAAAATACAAAGGAAATCTCACTAAATTATGGAAACAGTTCTTCATTTACATGTATTCTGTTTTCATGCATTCATACCTCATTCATATGATATATTGCTACCCTTGGGCACTGACACGGGCACATGAGATTACACTCGGGTTAGATATTTACCCTAGCCTTGTTATAGGCTACGTGTTATTCATATATGTGAGGATATATTATGATCATTGACCTAGGTTGCGTTATTTATGCGATTTCTGTGCATAGATATTTTTCTATTCACGAGTTGGCAACTCACTCCCGTTGTGCCCCAGTTTCTTGCAGGTAGCCGTACAGGTTTCATTACGGCTTTGCGGGCTCAGTTTCATTCGGGTGACTTGCTAGTAGGTGGGTTTTTCTTGTATCGTACCCATCATATTACCTTGTATAATATTATTCCGTTGTATCTAGTAAATTCCATCAACCAAACATGTATTTTTTTTTTGAGATAGAGACCAGTGTTGTTTATTCTTTCGACCTTAGAGTTGCTCGTTATATTTCTGGTGGTTTTGAGTTTCCTTTTGAGTTTTGATCCTCGCCGTTGGCGTTGTATATTATATTGTTTGTGTTGTTGTGACCGTCGATTGACGAAGAGCTAGCTCCCGCTTGGGGATGCCCTTTTCTTGTTTTCGTATACTATTCATGTTGTATCCCGTTTGGGGGCCTGTATTTACAAAGGAGACTCTGCCGAAAATTTCAGTAAATTTTTGATGTTTTAAAAACCGCATAATTCTGCTTATGCTATTAAAACTACTTGCTTTAAATTGGTTTTCCTTCACTCTACTTCTTTTCTTGGTTTGGATTTCTGGGTTTTCGGTTTACTTAGATTACGTACGCCTCGAGACGTTTCGTAGTTTAAGTGCCGGTCATGTTCCGTACTTTCGGGACGTGACAAAGTTGGTATCAGAGCGTTAGG
This sequence comes from Agapanthus africanus, assembly GCA_030015575.1. NCBI lineage: Eukaryota > Viridiplantae > Streptophyta > Magnoliopsida > Asparagales > Amaryllidaceae > Agapanthus > Agapanthus africanus. Next base: position 666,486,142 of record CM057341.1, on the reverse strand, counting down.
TTTTAACCTTCGGAGCGTAGGATGACCCTTGGTTGATGGAATAGGTGACTAAAGTAGAGTGACGTACCGTTGGTATGTTCCGCGGCATATTTACGACACGCCACTCCACTTAAGAAGCCTTAGGATGTACATTTCCTTATTCAGTATTATATTCCTTCCTGATCTAGCCTCATCGTTACCAGTTTGGTTTTGCTGCCACGATTTCGGGCAGGGAGAGATACGGCTAGAGTTGCGGTCAACAGGAGCTCGTCACAAATGAGGACTGACCAGGGCGTGATTCCGGCGACACCCAATTGCAGAGATGTGTCTTTTTACTGTGTTTCCCCGCCACGAGCGTTTGGCGGATCGCCTTTATGAGGTTACTCGGAGGTGCTGATCGACACTAGAGAATTGAGCCAATGATGGAGGCCAGCCAGATTTTGATGACCGTTGGTGTGTTGCTTACTCCTGATGATTGAGGCACGGTTCGGCATGCAGACGAGTGAGCCAGTTATTGCTGCGAACGACGAGATATCTCCCCAGATGTTGGAGCTATTGCAGTATAAGTTGTACTAAGAGATGATAGAAGGTCGCTAGTCATCGAGGATGAATGACTAGGACATGTGGATCGTTCGCCTACCCCGATGCGAGGTCATCAGATAGATTGATTCCAGCTAGAGACGACTTCACGCGGAGACGTTGGGAGTCGACAGAGACGATCGAATGTCAGAAACCTATTATTCCAAGTTTAAAGTAGTCGGAAAGACATGCAGGCAATTCTATGGTCCTTCTAGAAGAATGAAACCCTAACTCGACTTAATGACCGTGTGAAAGCTTTTGAACCTTCGGGTTTGCGGCAGTTCTACGGCGCCATTAGTGAGGCTTGGGTTTGCCCTTCTACGGCTGGACCACCGATGCTGTGGTACGTACTCGATACTATTATACTGTACCCAAGATGTTGAGCTCTTGGGGGATTATGAGGTTTTGACGACTCGATTGGATGGCTCGACTTAATTCAGATGCTAGGTGGTGAGATGCATTTCTTGGGAGACTCTCGATACGAGGATAGCCGTTGGAGCTCAGTCCATGCAGCCACGACGAGACGAGTCCGAAACGGTCGACCTTGGAGAAAAGTGGAGTAAGCGGTGCGTACGAGATCTTGATAAGATGATGTTCTACTTTGCCGACATCATAGATGCGATACGCATGCCGAGGCATTGTACTTGGATATACCTTCCAGAAGGAGTCGCGATGAGTATGCAGCCGTTCCGGAACAAGGAGCAGATATAGTAAAGGACGATGACTCCCGGACAGTTGGCCGAGATTCTTAGAGAATGCGCTTGAGCAGTACTATTCCGCCATTATTGATTACGATGTTTTGGGTGATCTATTCGTATGATTTGATTTTGATGATTGAGGATTTACGATCTTTGCACAGTGTTGCACTTGATATCGTTTTCGTGCTTCAGTTTCACATGTTTGTGATTTTACGATTTTAAACAGTTGAGTTGGTTTTGTGCGTATGCATGCACACGTTTTCGTTCCTGCACTTGGTATAGTTTATATATGCTTGCAGTGCAGTGATACGCCTTTTGTGCACTTAGATGCACTGGACTTCGATTTCGATTGTGATACCCGATATTTGTTTTGTGCACCTTGTGCACCTGATTGATATTGCGCACGTTCGGCGCTTGATATTGGATTTCATGATTTCGTGCACGATAGATGAACCTGATTTTGCTGTCAGGCACACATGTTGCCTACGACAGATGTTTCGTGCACACCCGATGCACTTAGATGTTGTTTCTGTGCGCATGTATGGCACATTCATGGATTTTGATTTCCGTGCGCATCAGACGCACGTAGCATTCATGTGCATATTTTGGGATTGATTTCGTATAGAGCAGTACGTTTTTATGATATTGCTATGTATTTTCGTACTGAGCATGACTAGTCAGAGGACAGTACCTGAATATATTTTGTATGCATTGATAGTTATTGAAGGGATTTCCAAAAAGCGAGCTATAGCCTCAGTATTTACCTATGTGTCTGATATGACACGAAATGTTTAAAACAAGGAGACCCTTCTAAATTGTTTCCAAAACGGCGGAACGTACATTTCAAACAAAGGTATATATGTATATAGTTATTTTCTTATGATAGACGTCCGCCACTGTGCAGTGTTATACGCGTTGCACAGCGACTTAAAGAGATTTGGCATGCATTTCCTTCAGATACTTACAGATATAGATTCGATGTTTACATGTATAGTTTCGAGTTATATCATATTGGTTTGATTTAGATTTGGCATTGATGTCTTCTCCATGACTCCGATGATTGCGGGATGCTTGATGGAGTTTTGATTTGAGTTATATACTCATTTTTCAAGCGCATGCGCTGCGCTACGATTTGTTTTATGTAGTTACAATTTCGGAGCCCCGACGACTTGATGGTTTTTCTTAGATGATTTAGTATTTGGGGGAGTTTGAATTTAAATTCGGGGACCGAATTTCTTTAAGGGGGGAAGATTGTAACGTTTTGAAAATTGTTTCGGTGAAATTTCGAAAAAATCGGTAAAATAAGGGGGGTTTCTGTAAAAAGTCAAAATACAAATATCTTATTATAAAAATTAAATATACATATTCTAGCTATGTAATTGCTATAATTTGGTGTTTATTGAGCCGCTGGTGAAATTTTAAATTTTCTGAAAAAAATATTATTTTATTATTATTTAAGTCGTCACTAATACATTTAATTAGGGAAAATTACAAATTGGAATGAGTTGAAACAAATTTTGTGCATCATAAAACATTAAATAAAATTTTATCATGTGGTTTTTGGAACGAAATCATTTGCCAAAACGGTTTAGAAATTATTAAAGAAAAAAGGCTTTTTTTTAGCGTAAATGGATGTTTGGGGTATTATATTTATCATTTTTCATCACCCCACACCCGTACCCACATCCACACACTCCCATTTACTTCTCCCCTTGAAGAATTCAGCAGCCCACTTCTCCCCCTCAAAAATTTCTCCATCTCATTTGTATGGGTGAAATAGAGTTTATAGGTGTAGGTTAAGATGTATTGTTTTGGAGGCTCATTGTACCTTGATTTGAGGGGGGTTGACTTGACCAATTGTGCACAACACCCACACCATTCCCCCTATCACCCCATGGCCGAAATTCTGCATCCCTTCCCCCTTCATTTTCCCTCTTTTCATTTCCTTCAATTTAAATCAAAAATTTGCTCCAAAATCCAATTTAAATCTCACAAATTGATTTCCATTCTTCATCCCATTCTCCTTAGCTTTTATCACTTGGATCATGGTGTTATGAAGCCATCATTGGAGGCAAATTCTTCTTGCTAGATCACTAGATTTTAAGGTATAATTTCTACCCATTTAAATTCTTATGTTTAGATTTATTTAATTGAGTTGTTTTAGTATTAATTTTAGTGCTATTTGCATACTAGTTTTTTTTTAAAAGTTTATGGCTTGAGTTGAATTAGGGTTTTGTTGTGGAAATGGGTTATGATAAATTGTGCATGGTTTTGTGTTGTGGATTAACATCTTAAGTTTTATAGAAAGCTAATTTAGTTGTTAATTCCAAACCATTACTTATAAAATGCCCTAATTAAGTTATTTTGCTAACTAGAGTTTTGGAAAATTATTAAATGCCTTAGATTAAATTATAATTATGGTTTCATGTCATTATAGATAATATATTGAGTGGGTTAATGCTTTTAGTTCATGAAAATCCTAGCTAAATTGTTGTTTGTGCATTTTTGCTATAAATTGTAAAAAAAATTGGGTATTTTGTAAACTAGAATTTTGGGGTTAATGGAATTTAATGAGATTAAATTATGGAAATTGTTTTTATGACTTATTTAAGATATTTAATAAGTATTATGGCCACTAGATTTGTTTAAACATCATGTTTTGTACAAAAACGGCGAATTGTGCTTGCTAGATTTTCGGAAAAATGACTTTTTAAGTGAAATTGGGGTTTTTGTGAATTTTAACCTATTTTATATTAAAATTAGTGTTCGTGAATGTGCAAATGAGTGTATTTGGGTTTTTCTCGATGATTTGGCGTTTGTACGCCGACGTCGAGGGTTTTTGGGTTGATTTGTGAAAGCAACCATAGGTTTTGACCTATGTGGGATTCGTGTGTCGTTTTGGCCATGAGTCGGATTTTAATACGATACGGTGCGTTATGATATATAGGTACCCCATGTGGACTTCGAGACAACAAGCAAGCGCGTGGCGACGTCGGCACCGGCGAACGAGGACCAGGTGAGTAGATTTATATCTACGGGGAGAAGTCGGGTGGATGGCGTATAGCACCCCCGCAGTTCGTGGTGATGTATACGAATACGTATACACACAGATGTTGATTATATGTTGTTGAGATTATTGATGATAAGATGGATATTTGGTATTTTTGGATTGGTTTAGTGTAGTTGCGAAACCCTAGAGTAGTGGTCGCACTCACACACGCACACACACACATACTTGCATACATTCTTCTTTTATATGTGCGTATATGGGAGTATATATTTATGTGTTCACATGGGTATGTTACTATGTGTTCATATACTGGATTTGAGGATAGTATTTGGAATTTGAGATGAGTTGATGATATTGCGCCTGAGGCCAGAAGATCGGTGATGTGATTTGGTTCGTATTGAGATACGACATGATGTGTTAGCGGGTCTTTTGACGTAGCAATTCTTACACCTGTATGCATGCTTAGGCGGTATCAGTATTGTACTAGACGTAGGACATTGTCCCGGATCATGATATTTGATAAAGAAGATACCAGATGAATAGTGTGATTGAATGTGATATTAACTCGTACCCAGATTTGGGGATGCCGTACGACGGATTTACGTACGAGCTATATTGATGATTGATCCGCACTCTTGACTTGGGATGCCTGATTATAGATATGGTATCGGATATGATATTATTGAGGCAGGATCACCGACTATACATATACAGGTATGTATATGTATCGACTCAGATGATAGGCGGTTTCCTTACCTATAGTTCAGCTTGTTAGTTCAGCCGTATAGTTTAGTGTAGTTGTTAGATTAGATTAGACTTCTTACCTATTTCAAAAACTAACGAATCATGGGCATTTTAAAAGACAGCCCAAGGGATCCTACGGATATTTCAAAAGACGTATCTTTTCATAAAAACACCGTAGCCCCTATTTTCAAAACCCCATGATTCGTGTTATTTCAAAAGGCATCATTTGTAGGATTGATATTAGATTAATGCAGATTAGTTATAGTTGCGTCTAGTTTTCAACTCCCGCTCATTTTTGTGGTCCGCTTCGCATCGCATGCTTATTTTATGTTTCATACTCCATTATTGATATCATGCTGTTAGGACACCAGCACCATTACCGATGATGCGTATGTACCACGTACACTTAATTGCCGGCTCACACACATCTTCATCGGTAATTGCCATGTCATGTACTCCTTAGAAAATGTTATTGCTTGACATAGCCTGTTAGCTAATAGTTAGACATGATATTAGTGTACTTGCCTTATATATTAGTTTAGACATTGTAGTTATTACCTGCTACTTCATGCATACTGTTATTCATTATTATGCCGCATTCATGGATTCTCATGCATATATTCACTATTTTACGTGTTATTGAGGTTTTGGACTCGGATTTCCATGAGATTTTCTTGATTTGGAGGAAAACCGCAAAAACTTATATGAACTGATTTCTCTCTTTTTAAAATAAAAAGTGCTGTTTTCCCATGATGTATGAGTCGTCCACCATGAGTTTGCTGATGGATTTCGAGACCCGATTCGAGGAGACGGATGAACCGTTTCGGGTACATGGTGGACCCGGTAAGGTACCCCGGGGCAAGAAGCGCGTGATGATGACGATGTGAGCCTGGCAGGGGAGCACTACCTACCGGTGATTTTACCCGACGCGTCGGATATCCGGAGGATACCGTCGTGGTCTTGAGATGGATGGTAGGGGCCGGTCTGGACTAACGGCGCCCTAGATATTGAGGTACAGAGACTGTGATACAGAGATATCGAGATATTGGGATTACATTTTGTGCCGATGCTAGGCACTGTTTTATGCTGATTTCATTATGATACCTCATTTTAAAAATACAAAGGAAATCTCACTAAATTATGAAAACAGTTCTTCATTTACATGTATTCTGTTTTCATGCATTCATACCTCATTCATATGATATATTGCTACCCTTGGGCACTGACACGGGCATATGAGATTACACTCGGGTTAGATATTTACCCTAGCCTTGTTATAGGCTACGTGTTATTCATATATTTGAGGATATATTATGATCATTGACCTAGGTTGCGTTATTTATGCGATTTCTGTGCGTAGATATTTTTCTATTCATGAGTTGGCAACTCACCCCCGTTGTGCCCCAGTTTCTTGCAGGTAACCGTACAGGTTTCATTACGGCTTTGCGGGCTCAGTTTCATTCGGGTGACTTGCTAGTAGGTGGGTTTTTCTTGTATCGTACCCATCATATTACCTTGTATAATATTATTCCGTTGTATCTAGTAAATTCCATCAACCAAACATGTATTTTTTTTGAGATAGAGACCAGTGTTGTTTATTCTTTCGACCTTAGAGTTGCTCGTTATATTTCTGATGGTTTTGAGTTTCCTTTTGAGTTTTGATCCTCGCCGTTGGCGTTGTATATTATATTGTTTGTGTGTTTGTGACCGTCGATTGACGAAGAGCTAGCTCCCGCTTGGGGATGCCCTTTTCTTATTTTCGTATACTATTCATGTTGTATCCCGTTTGGGGGCCTGTATTTACAAAGGAGACTTTGCCGAAATTTTCAGTAAATTTTTGATGTTTTAAAAACCGCATAATTCTGCTTATGCTATTAAAACTACTTGCTTTAAATTGGTTTTCCTTCACTCTACTTCTTTTCTTGGTTTGGATTTCTGGGTTTTCGGTTTACTTAGATTACGTACGCCTCGAGACGTTTCGTAGTTTAAGTGCCGGTCATGTTCCGTACTTTCGGGACGTGACAAAGAATGAAGTGGAAAAACAAACCGGCAAAAGTAACAAGGCACTATGATCTGATCGAGGTGGTGAATACTTAAGTGCTGAGTTCCTGGATTACCTAAAAGTGAATGGAATTCTCTCTCAGTTTACTCCTCCATACACACCACAACACAACAGTGTATCGGAAAGGCGGAACATGTTGGGATTCCTTAGAACCCTATTGGGTTTTCATAGCAACTACCATGCCAAATTTAAAAATTCTAAGGTGCTAATCAATCCTAAGCTAGGATCAAGCTAGAGTGAAAAGACAATAAAACATATAATCAACCATTATAAGTTGTGAGCAAGGAATACAACCTTTGTAGATCCGGTCCTTCACTTCTAAAGCTCTGTGTAGTCGTCCCTTCGCTGTGATCGCTGCAAGTGAAGATTTCCCGAACTCTAGAATGGTTCCCTCGGAAAAATGAACGGGCTTGCTCGATGCCTTCGAAGCCGAAGATAATCTACGTCGAGAAGACTCAAACCCAAGGTACCTCTTCACTAGGTGATGAAATTTGTGAGGAGAACACCCTAGACTAAATAGCAAGTAGTAGAGGATGATGAAGTAGGAAGTGGGCTCACTTTAGATTTTAGTTTCTCACTATATTTCTTCATTAATCCAAAACCTAGAAAGCTTTGGAGTTGTGAAGAAGAAGATGAAGATGAGAACTCTAGAATGGGAATGAGGTTAGATTTACAACCATGGTGAGTTAGTGTCATACACTTAACCATTGTAGAGACTTAACCATACCAAGGATAATGGTTAGGTTTATAAATATCTTTAAAGTAAAACAAATTGAGTGGACTAAGTCAAAACTCACAATTAGCTTCTCCAAGCTTCTAGCATGATACAATTCCACTCAAAAATGAATTACTAAAGATAATTAAAACCCTAAACATATCATGGATATGGTGTAAGTCTTACATACACAAGTTGTATATATAATCTAGCATGATACAATATATATCACATATATAACATGTATACAAAAGTGAGAAAAAGAAATAGTCAAGTGAGCAATATTAGTCAATATAAATTCATATATCAAATATATAATTATACATTAAATCATTAAATCAACACTTGATTTAATGATCCGGTCATATCATATATAACCGACTAATATCATGTGTATCAATCTACCGAATCAACACTTGATTCGATAACCTGGATATATCCCATATAACCGACCGATAACACAAATCGCGAGAATAGAATACGGTATCACATACTCGTATTTTTTTCTGCCCCGCACATATCTCATATGTGCTCCTTCTCCGTTTCGCCTGAGCTAGGAAACCTCTGTGTAGGACTCTAAAGATTCGTTAATACGCCGGCAGTAGGTGATGATCATATCAAACACCCACAAGACGCAAGAGGCGTGCTAAATATAACGACCACCCGGGTATTGAGCAATCAGAAGATCAATAAGCAAGCCTGCTCATACTCCTGTGAATCCAATCAGTAACACTTACCGTACAGTCCGGTCTCTTCGTCTGATATGTCGCATATCTCGTCTAGGGGTGGTAAACGTCAGACCATAGTAACTCGATAAGTCATGCCGATGTGAGTCTCATAACAGGTCGAGAAACTACTGGTAACACTTACCAGTAAATCTCAGAATTAGCCCTGGTCAGGGACATCATGTTATAGCTAATCGAGCACAGCGCAACATTAACTCCCAATACCGCGAGAGACGAATCCCCTCCTATCGCTCATTGCCTCCATGTGACTCGGGACTGTACCCAAAAACCACCGTTTTGCACGTTCTCTTGAACGTGGTAAAGTGGAAATCAAAGCACAGTGGGAATCACACAAGACTCTATGACGATCTCGGGTCGACAGACTAATCTGTACCAGTGTTACCAGAGAACCGCCATCTGACGTGAGGTATAATACCATCCGAGAATTCTCGGCGAGTCCGTCCAGTATACCCAGTCTCCACTGAGCACCCGTATATCATCTCTGATGTCAAACATCAATGGATATGGGATCATCCATCGCCCATCTACATTGGTCGAGAAGCTATACGCTAGTCTACTCTGGTATATCGATACCCCGTTTTGATGCACCCACGACTAGGGACATTAAAGGATGTGCTCACAGACTACCTTTGTCCCACCAGTATGATCTCCATCATAATCTAGGTAGTCAAGTATGCATCCTAAGGTCTTTACCAACCTGTAATACAGAGACAATCAGTGTACATGTTAAGATAAAGAGTAACCAGATAGCATACTATCATGTCGAGCAAGAAAGTCCTCCCTATATATGTCTAAGCATCCACTACAATATACATCTCATGTATAGTAATGGCCTCTAGGGCATATATAACTAACAATTTCCTACTTGCACTAGGGCTATCGTATAGCAGTGGTTGTAGTATCTCATACTCAACAATCCCATAAAAGTCTCTCTCTGGGAAAAAGGCCTTTGTGAGTGGATCCGCCGTGTTTTCCTCTGAGTCTGTTCTCCTAACCTCGATCTCCTGGAGATCAACCATCTCCACGATCAGGTGATACTGCCTTAGAATATGTCTGGGTCACTGATGGGATGGGGGTTCCTAGGCATAAGCCACAACTCCATTGTCACACAATGGTAGGAACGAAGTTCATCTCATGAACTAATATACACCCAGACTTCCTCTTTAGTAGCATCTCAGGTAGCGATGTATCCATCCTTTATCGTCTAGTTTGCCACGGTATCTAGCTTAGAACTCTTCCAACATACCGTCCCTCCACTGAGGGTAAAGAAAATGCCTGTGACTGACATTCAGTCGACCTTACCACCCTGGAAGCTATCCAGTGATTCTCCCCAGGATCGATTGATACCATCTCACTACACCTAGTGAGAATCCTAATGTCCACTTAGATCTATCTCATAGATCCAAAACCCAAGATTTAGAAGGTATCACCTTGATCCTATATGGAGAATTCTTATGATAAGAGGAGATTGACCGAGTGTAACATAGGAAACTCCTTTCCTATCAAGAGTATGTCATCCACGCACAATACGAGGAAAACCAAAATACTCTCTACTACCTTTTTGTATATACAAGGTTCATCTACCATTTTGATGAAGTCAAACGCTTTGACTACCACATCAAAACAGATGTTCCAACTCCGCGATACTTGCTTTAACCCGTAAAGCAACTTGCACACAATTCCGTTGCTCCCACTATCTACGAAACCCTCTGGCTGTGTACATATAGACGCTCTCTTCTAAATCAATATTTAGAAAAGCAGTCATGATACCCAACCACCAGATATCGTAGTTATGGTATGTAGCAATGGCAAGTAGGATCCGGATGGACTTAAGCAAAGCTTTAGGAGAAAAGGTTTTATCATAATCCACACCTGATCAATGACGAAAACCTTTTACAACTAGTCTTGCTTTGAAAGTTTCAACTTTTCCATGTACACCAAGTAATCTTCTCAAGATATACTTGCTCCTGATGGGGATTTAACCCTTCAGATATAGCAATCAAAGTCCATATTTTGTTGGTGTATATGGATTCCATCTCAGATCGCATAGCATCCAGCCATTCTTACAGAGTGCCTACTCTTGATGGCCTACTCGAAACTAGTTGGGTCATCATCTCATGATGAAATCCTCGCTCCCACTGTCATAGAGAAAACCGAAGTATCTCTCAGATGGATGAGGAAACCTACTAGATCAGCGGAGAGGCTATGGTTCGTTGGGAGCTATTAAATCCTGTAGTTCTACCAAATCATCAGCTGTAGTTTGTATAGCTGGAACTCCTTCCAGTTCTACCTCATGATCACAAATTTGTTTCCAAAATAAATTCCTTTTTTTATAAAAAAAGTGGCATGCCGAGAAATAAAACACCTGTTGTTCCTCGGTGTGGTAGAAGATATTCCCTTGCGAAAGTTTGGAATATCCAACAAACTTCCACAGAACTGACCTTGCCTCGAGCTTGTCTGGATTTTGCTTTTGACATAGGCCGGACAACCCTAAATCTTAACTTACTTAAGACATGGGCTCTTCCCATACCATATCTTATATCTAGTGGTAGGCACCTGATTTGGTTGGAACGCTATTCAATAGGTATGCAGCTTCACAAGTGCATAACCCCAAAAGGAAATAGGAAACTCAGTAGTACTCATCATAGAGCGTACCATATCTAATAGGATGCGATTGCTCCACCCCGATACACCGTTGTGTTGTGGTGTATTCGGAGGAGTAATGCTGAGAGAGAATCTTATTCTCCTTTAGAATAATCCAGGAATTCCGTGCTCAAGTATTCTCCTCCCTTATCACATCAAAGGACATAATACTTATACCCGTTTTGGTTCTCTACTTCTAATTTATATTCTTTGAATTTCTCAAAAACTTCAGACTTGTGTTTCAACAGGAACATATGTCCGAATCATGAGAGATTATCAGTGAATGTAATGAAATATAAAGAACTAGTCCTGGCATGTGTAGACCGGGGACTTACATACATCATCATGTATCAATCCCAAGAGTTCATTAACTCTTTCTCCGTTTCCAGTAAACGGAGCTTTGGTCATCTTATCTTTATGACATGACTGGAAAGCTTCACAAGATGTAGATTAAAACTGATTTAAATATGCATCTTTATGTAACTTAGCTAGTCGGGTCGCATTGATATGACCTAGTCTACAATACCTCAAGAAGGATTCATTCATTTCTGAACTATTCCTCTTGTGTGTGTTCTGTACGTTGAGAACTGTGGTTTGATTTAGAACGTATATGCTTTTAGATAACGTGCCTGAACCGATCAACTCTTGATATAGTATATGTTCAAAACATTATCCAACAATACAAAATTATATCCTTCTTTACTAAATAAAGAGACTGATATGAAGTTGTATATCAGGTTCGGTATCTAATAACATTCGTTCAGAATCAATGTACTTGGTAATACAGGGTGATAACTGCCAACATCTTGGTTACAACAATTGCACTGTTTCCAATTCTTGAAACTTTATCACCCGTTCTCAGTTCTCTACCTATCTGTAGCCTATGTAACATATTACATATGTGGGATCCTGATCCGGTATCACATATCTAGGACGTAGAGGATACTGAAAAATAGTTCCCGGTAATGAACACACCCGAAGAAGATGCATCAATATGCACTTTCGTCGTTTGGGCGGCACGGGAATTCTGGTAATCCCCTATTTCCTGCTCGGTCTTATAACAATTATAAGTTAGAGCGGGACCAACGTTCCCCGCTCAGTATAACAAGCTGGTTCGGTCAATATATCCATATTATTATCTTGATTAAGGCGTGACATGGTCGCTACCTGGAGAGAGAAAGAGAGAAGAAAACACTCAGCGTATGCTCTTGCAAGATCAGATTGGTTATTATTTTATCTAATCAGGATGACTCCCACTGTTTTTATCAAATCTTCCTTCAAACCCTAAAAAGAAAGACTAGCTGGGATTAACTATACCCTACAAGTTCGCTAATCTTTCTGCCAGGCCAGTGCCGGTACTATGAGGGAGGTTCCCCGTGCTTTCGCACGGACCTAATTAAAATAAACCTCATTTTTCTAGGGACGTAACCCCGTTGACACCTTTCTAGACACGTACTTGATCGGCTAATTGTAATGTACAAAACTGTCCCAGGAGTAACTCTTACTCGCAGTGGGTATCGGGATCCAACTATCTCATAGAAGCTATGCAATCTTATTGCAAATTTCAACACTTGAAATTCCCGATAATATTTTGCCCCTAGCATCCTATGACCTTGACGGAGGTCAACAAACCATAGGCTACTAGTCAAGTTCAACCCGTACATTTAATGATTGAATTAAACCCATCCGCACTACCCTTGACGGAGGTCAACAAGGTCGCACGACTACCCTAACTCAATCGCATCATATTCTTTTGCAGATAAGCATAAATAGCTACCGCACACTACGCCTTGACGGAGGTCAACAAACGTAGTACGAATACTATGAAGTACTTATCTGAAATGACGGAGGCCTACGACAGGTTTTTAAGGAAACCTTTTGCGTAATGAACTTGATATCGTTCTAGAATCGAGTGATTTTGAAAAGGAGTGTTTTTGAGCCTTTTACTAGTTTTGCTAAAGAGGTCACTCCCGGTGAAGGGATCTCGGCTCTTTCCTCGTCGAATGAGGTGCAGGATATTTCACAAATACCACTATGCAAAGCAAAAAGTATAAAAGCAATCAAAAGACAAACCGAGTTTGTAGCATCTGCTAGTTTCGCTAAAGAGGTCACTCCTGATGAAGGGATCTCGGCTCTTTCCTTATCGAATAAGGTGCTGGATATTCTATAAGGAATATTGCGATGCAAAGCAAGAACTAGAGCTATCGGTTTTTAAAACAAGTTTCTACAACATCTTTAGGCTTCTTTTCTTTCATTAATTGCATTAATGTAGTCCCATCATTTAAGTTACCTAAACATCACAGATAAATACAACGTACGCTTATGCCATTCGCATTCGCCTCGATGTCCCGTCATGCACCGTTAGATTAGGTAACTAACGGCAGAGCGGGGTAGGGCAAGCGCGGGTGTAAAACATAAGCAATGTCTATATAATATATCATATATACTATATACAGTATATATCTCAACATATTAAATGATCACATCACAGATATAGCAGCAGAAAACAACATATGTAATATTGGATATACTAGGATTTCCGGGTTTTATATTAAGCCTATATAAAACACGGATTCCACGGTCGTGATGAATGACCAAACCCACATCCCTAGACCCCTACGAGAGAGGCATGCAACCCTACCAATTCTAGAGTTAGGAGACCCGGACTCGACGCCTCGAGATGGTCTCCCACTGGACTCTAGAACCTGGTTACTTGTGCTCCCCTCCTTGGGTCTATCCTAATGCAGAAAAGTAAATAATATACATCAACGGTGACATCTTTCTCAACTCGGAAGTGCCCCAGTAAAAGAATATTACATACAAGTTTTTACATGAATGAAAATGAAAAACTCTCATCTCACATAAAAATCCCCGGCTATTCAAACACGACGTCCAATATAACATATCCCAGCAACACATAACATCACATGTCATCAACGTAAGTAAATATGCGTATCCCAATTGTCGTTGACATATAACAACGAAACCGGCGATACACCATATATTACACTTACGGTCGCAGAGAAAAAGTGAAAAACTACAACAATTGGAATCTGCACTGCCCTTAGACATCATAAACCCGGAATATCACATATTCTGGATTTCATGCCTAACAATGCAAATTTTACATTTAGGTCTCAACCATGAAAACACTTTTCAAAGGAAGTCGGGTAATTCAATAAGATTCCCGATTCCGTCCGAGGCCGAAATGTTAAACTTGCATGCAACTCGATAGATTCCAATTATTGTATCCCATCATATGATATCCGGACGACGTTAAACTTTTCGATCGATTCATCAATGTCCCACAATTTCCTGACAGCTCAACACTTGAGCACAGTTTTAATAATACCCGGAACATGCCACAGTACCTATGGACCAACCGTAGAAGGGCAAACCCAAGCCTCACTCATGTCTCCACGGAACTGTGGCAAACCCTAGGGTATGACCGTGGTTCCGTGATCTAAAAAAGTTGAGTTAGGGTTTCATTCTTCTAGAGGGTCCACAGAATTACTTGCATGTTTTTCCGAATACGTTAAACTTGGAAAAATGGGTTTTTGACATTCGATCGAACTTTTTAACTTCATCTAGACAACTTGTGAAAACCGAAATACAATGTTAAACTACGAATACGAAACACTCCGAACTGTTTATAGTGTAAGATTACATCTCATGAAAAATTAGCAAAAACAAACAACATCTGAAACACCAAACTCCAGTTCCTGGAACACCACCAAAATTTTAGGCCAAAATCCCACAAGGGGGCCGAGCTCGCCGGAATATGTCTCAATGTCGCCGGCCATTTTCCGAGGTGTCGGGCTCAAATTTTGGTAGTGTTCATATTGTATCACATACAACAATTTGCACTTTAAATAATTTTTAGGGATTTAAAATTCGACAGAAACTGGTTCTCGATGTTTCACGTTTCAGAGTTGTTTCGGTTTCGTAATCAAGCACACACCGTCTAGTACTCTAGCCCGGCTCTAATACCACTGTTGGGATTCCTTAGCACCCTATTGGGTTTTCACAGCAACTACCATACTAAATTTAAAAATTCTAAGGTGCTAATCAATCCTAAGCTAGGATCAAGCTAGAGTGAAAAGACAATAAAACATGTAATCAACCATTACAAGTAGTGAGCAAGGAATACAACCTTTGTAGACCCAGTCCTTCACTTCTAAAGCTCCATGTAGTCTTCTCTTCGCTGCGATCGCTGCAAGTGAAGATTTCCCGAACTCTAGAATGGTTCCCTCAGAAAAATGAACGGGCTTGCTCGATGCTTTGAAAGCCAAAGATGATCTACGTCGAGAAGACTCAAACCCAAGCTACATCTTCACTAGGTGATGAACTTTGTGAAGAGAACACCCTAAACTAAATGGCAAGTAGTAGAGGATGATGAAGTAGGAAGTGGGCTCACTTTAGATTTTAGTTTCTCACTATAGTTCTTCATTAATCCAAAACCTAGAAAGCTTTGGAGTTGTGAAGAAGAAGATGAAGATGAGAACAACTCTAGAATGGGAATGAGGTTAGATTTACAATCATGGTGAGTTAGTGTCATACACTTAACCATTGTAGAGACTTAACCATACCAAGGATAATGGTTAGGTTTATAAATATCTTTAGTATAAAACAAATTGAGTGGACTAAGTCAAAACTCACAATTAGCTTCTCCAAGATTCTAGCATGATACAATTCCACTCAAAAATGAATTACTAAAGATAATTAAAACCCTAAACTTATCATGGATATGGTGTAAGTCCTACACACACAAGTTGTATATATATCCTAGCATGATACAATGTATATATCATATATATAACATGTATACAAAAGTGAGAAAAAGAAATGGTCAAGTGAGCAATATTAGTCAATGTAAATTCATATATCAAATATATAATTATACATTAAATCATTAAATCAACAATTGATTTAATGATCCAGTCATATCACATATAACTGACTAATATCATGTGTATCAATCTATCGAATCAACACTTGATTCGATAACCTGGCTATATCCCATAAAACCGACAGATAACTCAAATTGCGAGAATAGAATACTGTATCACATACTCGTATTATTCCCGGTCCCGTACATATCTCATATGTGCTCCTACTCCGTTTCGCCTGAGCTAGGAAACCTCTGTGTAGGACTCTAAAGACTCGTCAATACGCCGGCAGTAGGTGATGATCATATCAAACACCCAGAAGCTGCAAGAGGCGTGCTAAACGTAACGGCCATCCAGGTATTGAGCGATCAGAAGATCAACATGCAAGCCTGCTCATACTCCTGTGAATCCAATCGGTAACACTTACCGTACAGTCCGGTCTCTTCGTCTGATATGTCGCATATCTCGTCTAGGGGTGGTAAACGTCAGACCCCAGTAACTCGATAAGCCGTGCCGATGTGAGGCTCAAAACAGGTCGAGAAACTACTAGTAACGGTTACCAGTAAATCTCAGAATCAGCCCTGGCCAGGGATTTCATGTTATAGCCAATCGAGCACAGCGCAACATCAATTCCCAATACCGGGAGAGATGAATCCTCTTCTATTGCTCATTGCCTCCATATGACTCGGGACTGTACACAAAAACCACTGTTTTGCACGTTCTCTTGAACGCGGTAAGGTGGAAATCAAAGCACAGTGGGAATCACACAAGACTCTATGACGATCTCAGATCGACAGACTAATCTGTACCAGTGTCACCAGAGAACTGCCATTTGACGTGAGGTTTAATACCATCTGGGAGTTCTCGGCGAGTCCGTCCAGTGTACCTAGTCTCCACTGAGCACCCGTATATCATCTCTAATGTCAAACACGAATGGATATTGGATCATCCATCGCCCATCTACATGGGTCAAGAAGCTATACGCTAGTCTACTCTGGTATATCGATGCCCCGTCTCGATACACCCACGACTAGGGACATTAAAGGATGTACTCACAGACTACCTTTGTCCCACCAGTATGATCTCCATCATAATCTAGGTAGTCAAGTATGCATCCTAAGGGCTTTACCAACATGTAACAGAGAGATAATCAGTGTACCTGCTAAGATAAAGAGTAACCAGATAGCATACTATCATGTCGAGCAAGAAAGTCCTCCCCATATATGTCCAAGTATCCACTACAATATACATCTCATGTACATTAATGGCCTCTATGGCATACATATAACTAACAGAACAGAACTCTATTGAATATGGTTCGTTCCATGATGAGTAACGCTGAGTTGCCGCGATCCTTCTGGGGTTATGGACTAGAATCAGCTGCATATCTTTTGAATAAGATTCCTACCAAGACTGTGCCTGCCACACCATATCAGATTTGGAGTGGGAAGAAACCCTATCTTCAGTACCTGATGATATTGGGATGCCCAGATTTTTGTCGAAAAGTAG
Source organism: Agapanthus africanus (assembly GCA_030015575.1). Taxonomy (NCBI): domain Eukaryota; kingdom Viridiplantae; phylum Streptophyta; class Magnoliopsida; order Asparagales; family Amaryllidaceae; genus Agapanthus; species Agapanthus africanus. The sequence goes on along the minus strand of CM057341.1, from coordinate 666,468,568 downwards.
CATGCGGACAAGCTCGAGGCATGCTCAGTACTATGTAAGTTTGTGGGATACCCAAAGAACTCCACGGGGTATCTTTTCTATTACGCAGAGGAACAAAAGTTTTTTGTTTCTCGTCATGCCCACTTTTTGGAAAATCAATTTTTAGAAAAAGAAACTAGTGGGAGCTCAATAAAACTGAAAGAAATTCCAGAACCATAAACTATTACTGAAAGTATGGTAGAATCAGAGGTTTTAGAAGAACTGGACATCCCTGCGCCACTCCGCAGAACTAGTAGACAGTCTCATCTGCTCGAGAGATACTACAGTTTTCTCATAGACAGGGATATAGAGGATTGCATCATTAACAATGATGAGCCAACTAGCTTCCAACAAGCTATTCAGAGTGGCGACTCGGTAAAATAGTTGGATGTAATATGGACCGAGATGGAGTCCATGCACACCAACAAAGTATAGATTTTTGACATTGCTCCAGAAGGGGTAAAACCCATAGGCTGCAATTAGATCTTCAAAAAGAAGATTGGTGTAGATGGACAGGTTGAAACCTATAAGGCTAGACTTGTTGCAAAAGGATTTCCTCAAAGACCTGGTTTGGACTATGATGAAACTTTTTCTCCAGTAGCTATGCTCAAATCCATTTGGATCCTTCTTGCCATTGCTGCCTTACAAGAATATGAAATCTGCAGATGGACATAAAGACAACTTTTCTAAATGGATATTTATAAGAGTGTGTCAATATGGATCAGCTAGAGGGTTTCATTCAGAGTGGGAGCATCGGGAAAGTGTGCAAGTTGCTTAAGTCCATTTATGGACTAAAGCAGGCATCGCGGAAATGGAACATCTGTTTTGATGAGACGGTCAAATAATTCGACTTTATCAAAAATTCAGATGAACCATGCATATATAATAAGAATGTAGCAAGAACTGTGGTATTCCTCATCTTGTACGTGGATGGCATTCTCTTGATAGGAAATTCATATGCTACAATCAGTCAAAGGATTCTTGTCACAGAGGTTCTCCATGAAAGACCTGGGTGATGCCAATTACATTCTGGGGATCTAAATCTATCGTGATAGATCTAAAAGGGTGTTGGCACTTTCACAGTCAAGGTACATCAACACCAAACTGAGGAGATTCAGTATGGAAGATTCAAAGAGCGGTAGTCTACCGGATTGTCACGGAATCACCTTCTCCAAAGAGATATCTCCCAAGACTGATTTGGAAAGGGCTCGCATGTCGACTATACCCTACGCTTCTGCGGTAGGCTCTATAATGTATGTGATGTTGTGTACCAGACTAGATATTGCTTACGCACTAAGCGTGGTAAGCCGGTATTAGTCAAACCTAGGGGAGAAGCACTGGATAGGAGTAAAGAACATTCTCAAGTACCTACGAAGGACTAAGGAGATGTTCTTGGTGTATGGCAGATAAGACCTCCAGATCGAGGACTTTGCTGACTCCAGCTTCCAGAGTGACAAGGATGACTCCAAGTCCATGTCGGGTTATATCTTTACCCTCAATGGAGGGGCGGTCTGTTGGAAGAGCTCCAACCAGGACACCATTGTTGACTCGACGATGGAAGCGGAGTATATCGCTGCTTGAGACGCCGCAAAAGAAGCATTCTGGATGAGGATGTTCTTAATAGAACTTCAGGAGGTTCCAACCATTGTTGGTCCAATACCTCTATATTGTGACAACAACGATGCTATAGCTTTAGCGAAGGAACCCATGTCCCATCAGAAGTCCAGACATATCTTGAGGCGGTACCACCTGATCAAGGAGATCATTGATTGCCGGGAGATCGAGGTGAGGAGAGTAGATTCAGAGAACAACACTACAGATCCACTCAAAAAGGCCATCTCTCAAATACCGTTCGAGAGGCTATTTGAGATCATAGGTCTGTGATACGCCAATATATGGCTTTAGTGCAAGTGGGAGATTGTTAGTGATATATGCCCTAGAGGTCATTATTGTATCACACTGGTTTGTATATTACTTAATGAAAGCTTGGGATATGCACGGATATAGTAACAGTCTTGCTCGAACTGGTAGTATGCTACCTGGTTTGTTTCTAACTCAATATGAGCATGTGTTTTTGCCTATCACTTATACATATTGGTAGAGACCTTAGGATCTTTGCTTGAATACTACCGTTGTGATGGCAGTCACACTAGTAGGGGTGGGTAGTCTATAAGCACATCCTTATACAGGTCCCTAGTCGTAGGATTATCGAGTCGGGGCATCGATAATCCAGAGTAGACTAGTGTATACGCTTCTTATCCCAGCAAGGGAGATGGTCTGTCCCACTGCCATTAGTACGTCGTACTGGAGATAGTATGCAGGTGCTCATTGGGTTATGAGTACACTGGACATGACTCGTTGGGAATTGCTGGTGGGTATTATACTGTCACGACCCGAAATTGGCACGCGACGGCCCTAATACTACGCAACGTCTACAGGTGTAACGTAGTAAAAAAAAGCCAAAACCCAGCAATCTAAACCATCAAAAGTAGCAAGAAAGTGATAATAGTATTTTCAAAACCTTTGAAATCATAACCCAAATTCTTTAAAGTCTCACTTTTATTCCTTTAAAATTTTGGCAGCACCCCCCTTTGTAAAACAAGCCCCCAAAATGGGTACAACATAATATATAGGTAAAAGCATCCCAAACGGGAGCAAAATCCACGCCCAACAACGGAAAACAATCATCACAACAGATATACGATGCCGTAGCGAAGAAAGAGACGATATAAATAAAACTGCATAAAAACCTCAAGTCACAAAATAATATACAATATCGTCCTCAAATCAAGTCTCTAAGTCATACATGATAATGGTAGATGGAGTGTACATGATACAACGAATATACAACAAGCAACATTGGACAACCGCAAAACCTACCTAAGTAAAACTGCACACTGTCAGGCGAAGCGGTATCCGCAGCAAAGATGATACGATGGATGAAAATAGCCCTGCCTCTGACTATCCTGAGGAACACCTGCAAAATACTGTGGCACAACGGGGGTGAGTTGCCAACTCGTGAATAGTAATAACATATGCAGGTAATCGCGAGTATGCACGTACAACGCGAATCTAACATAAGCATTTAATAGCAATGAATAGTCATATGTAATGCATCAGTCATGAAAGGTACGCTAGCAGGTACTACTAATACATGAAGCAATAATATGACAATCGGCATGCAATAATCATGTAAGTGTAAGGTTCCTAGGCACTCTAGTAAGGTCTCACAAGGCATCGAACATGCCAATTTAAAATTTTTGTGCCGAGAAACCCTAGACTACGGATCTTAAACTAGATGTTTAGGCGAAACGGAAAACTAGTTAACTATTTAACTAAAGTTGAGATGCTACAACCTTTGTAGATCCGGATTTCCGCCTCCTTAGCTCCACGTGGTCATGCCCTCGCTGTCCATCATGAATCCTCGACTCGATCATCGGCTTCATCGGGAAAGCAAGCGGAATAGGTCGTCGGCTTTGTGTCAAAGACGATCTACGTCGAGGTTGCACAAACTCAAGCTCCGACTTCACGAACTTGTGAAACTTGTGAAGTAAACACCCAAAACAACTTGGCAAGAGGTAGAGGGTGAAGAAATAGGAGGTGGGTTCACTTTAGAATTGGATTTATCTCACTTTAACTCAAGTTGCCATTTTTGTAGCAAGCTTGAAGAAGAAGAAGAAGATGAGCTAGTTATGATAAGTTATGATAAAAAGAAAATAGAAAATCAAATACTTATCATAACTAAACTAGGGTTAAGTGTAGAGAATAAACCATGGTCACTTTAGAGGGTTAGGGTTAAGCATGAAGATAAGGATGGTTAGCAAAGTCAAAGCTTCTTGAAGCTTCAACATAAAACAAGAAATGCCACCATTCTCCTCTAAATCTTTATCCAAATAAATGAATAAACAATTAAATGAATAAAGGCATAAATAAAACCCTAATCTCAAGTTAACTATGGTTTAATTCCATACACTTAACAATATGGTCAAGTATCATCAAACATGATACATAAAAGTGCACAATAGTATATCACATATACAATGTGCAAATCAAGTGAGAAAAATCCGTTTAAAGTGAACCAATACTAGTTAATGCAATGCAATATATCAAATATATAATTATGCATTAAATCATTAAATCAACATTTGATTCAATGATCCGGTCATGTCGCACATAACCGACTAGAATCCAATGTATCGATTTATCGAATCAATGATTCGATAACTAGGTCATATCGAATATAACCATTCGAAACATATATCGCGAGAATGAAATGCGGTATCACATACACGCATTATTCTCGGTCCTGCACATATCTCATATGCGCTCCTATTTCGTTTCGCTTGAGCCAGGAAACCTCTGTGTAGGACTCTAAAGACTCGTCAATACGCCGGTAGCAGATGATGATCATATCAAGCACCCACAAGCCGCAAGCGGTCTGCTAAACGTAACGGCCACCCGGGTATTGAGCGATCAGAAGATCGACGAGCTAGCCCGCTCACACTCCTGCGAATCCGACCAGTAACACTTACCATACAGTCCGGTCTCTTCGTCTGATACGTCGCATATCAAGTCTAGGGGTGGTATACGTCAGACCCCAATAACCCGATAAGTCGTGCTGATATGAGGCTCGTAACGGGTCGAGAAACTACTGGTAACACTTACCAGCAAATTTCTGATCAGCCCTGGCCAGGGACTTCCCTGTTACGGCCAATCGAGCACTGTGCAACATCAACCGCCAATACCGGGAGAGACGAAACCCCTCCTATCGCTCATTGCCTCCATGTGACTCGGGACTGTGCCCAAAGACCACCGTTTTGCACGCCCTCATGGATGTGGTAAGGTGGAGATCAAAGCACAGTGGGAATCACACAAGACTCTATGACGATCTCGGGTCTACAGACTAACCTGTACAAGTGTCACCTGAGAACTGCCATCTGACATGAGGTATAATACCATCTGGGAGTTCTCGGCGAGTCCGTCCAGTGTACCCAGTTTCCACTGAGCACCCGTATACCATCTCTGATGTCAAACACCAATGGATATGGGATCATCCATCGCCCATCACATGGGTCGAGAAGTGTATACGCTAGTCTACTCTGGTATATCGATGCCCCGTCTCGATACACCCACGACTAGGGACCTTGAAGGATGTACTTATGGACTACCATGTCCCCACTAGTATGATCTGCATCATAGTCCAGGTAGTCAAGTACAAATCCTAAGGGCTTTACCAACATGTAACTATAAGACAGTATAAAGAGACTAGTGTACATGTTAAGATAAATAGCAACCAGATAGCATACTATCATGTCGAGCAAGAAAGTCATCTCTATATATGTCCAAGCATCCAATATAATATACATAATCTGTACAATACTGGCCTCTAGGGCATACATACAACTAACAATCTCCCACTTGCACTAGGGCCAGCTGCTGTAGTATCTCATACCGAGCATCCCGAAGAGTCTCTCAAACTGTATCTGGGGAATGGCCTTCGTGAGTGGATCCGCCGTGTTGTTCTTCGTGTCAACTCTCCTGACCTCGATCTCCCGGCGATCAACTATCTCCCGGATCAGGTGATACCGCCTCAGAATATGCCTGGACCGCTGATGGGACCTGGGTTCCTTGGCCAAAGCCACCGCTCCATTGTTATCGCAATACAAAGGTATTGGATGCTCAATGGATGGAACCACACCAAGTTCAGTAATGAACTTCTTGATCCAAACAGCTTCTTTAGCAGCATCGTTGGCAGCGATGTATTCAGCCTCCATCGTCGAGTCTGCCACGGTTTCCTGCTTGGAACTCTTCCAGCTAACCGCCCCTCCGTAAAGGGTAAAGACAAAGCCCGATTGCGACTTAGAGTCGTCCTTATTACTCTGGAAGCTCGAATCGGTAAAGGACTCCACTTGGAGTTCTCCGTTACCATACACCAAGAACATATCTCTAGTCCTTCGCAAGTACTTGAGAATGCTCTTCACAGCTGTCCAGTGACTCTCTCCAGGATCAGCTTGATACCTGCTCACTACACTTAGTGAGTATGCTACATCGGGTCTGGTACATAGCATCGCATACATGATAGAGCCTACTGCCGAAGCATAGGGTATCCCTTGCATGCGAGCTCTCTCCAAATCAGTCTTGGGAGACATCTCTTTGGAGAGAGTGACTCCAGAGATCGTGGGCATGTTCCCACGCTTGGACTCTTCCATACTAAACCTCTTTAGTATGGTGTCAATGTACCTGGATTGGGACAATCCCAAAATCCGTTTGGATCTATCTCTATAGATCCTGATTCCCAATATGCAGGAGGCATCACCAAGATCTTTCATTGAAAATCTTTGTGATAAGAAGAGCTTGACCGATTGCAGCATTGGAATATCATTTCCTATCAAGAGTATGTCGTCCACGTACAATACGAGGAAGACAACCTTACTCTCTGCCACCTTCTTGTAGATACAAGGCTCATCTGGATTTTTGACGAAATCAAACTCTTTGATAACGACGTCAAAGCAGATGTTCCAACTCCGCGATGCTTGCTTTAATCCATAAATGGATTTAAGCAGCTTGCACACCTTCCCGCTGCTCCTACTGTCTACGAAGCCCTCTGGCTGAGTCATGTACACGCACTCTTCTAAATTACCATTTAGAAAGGCGGTCTTAACATCCATTTGCCAGATTTCGTAGTCATGAAAGGCAGCAATGGCAAGCATGATTCGGATGGATTTAAGCATAGCCACTGGAGAAAAGGTCTCGTCATAGTCCACACCTGGTCTTTGACGAAAACCCTTTGCTACAAGTCTAGCTTTGAAAGTCTCCACTTTCCCATCTACACCAAGTTTCTTCTTGAAGATCCACTTGTTCCCAATGGGTTTTACCCCTTCAGGAGCAACTTCCAAAGTCCATACTTTGTTGGTGTACATGGATTCCATCTCGGACCGCATAGCATCCAGCCATTTCACTGAGTCCCTACTCGTGATGGCCTGCTCGAAGCTAGTTGGGTCATCATCCTCCATGATGCAATCCTCGCTCCCACCGTCCATGAGAAAACCGTAGTATCTCTCAGGTTGGCGAGGAACCCTACTAGATCGGCGGAGAGGCTGAGGTTCATTGGGAGCTACTGAATCTTCTGGTTCCATTAAATCTTCAGTTACTGTTTGTGTATCTGGAACCTTTTCCAGCTCTACTACTTTGCCACTAATTTCTTTTTCAAGAAATTCCTTTTCTAAAAAGGTGGCATATTGAGAAACAAACACTTTTTGTTCTTCAGCATGGTAGAATAAATATCCTTGGGAATTCTTAGGATATCCCACAAACTTGAAAAGAACTGACCGTGCCTCGAGTTTGTCTGGATTTTGTCTTTTGACATAGGCCGGACAACCCCATATTTTAACTCGTTTAAAATATGGTCTCTTCCCACTCCATATCTCATATGGTGTGGTAGGTACAGATTTAGATGGAACTTGATTCAATAGGTATGCTGCTGTCTCCAGCGCATATCCCTAGAAGGAAATAGGTAACTCAGCTGTGCTCATCATAGAGCGCACCATATCTAATAGGGTGCGGTTCCTCCGTTCAGATACACCGTTGTGCTGTGGTGTATATGGAAGAGTCAGCTGAGAGAGAATCCCATTCTCTTTTAGGAACTCCAGGAATTCATTGCTCAAGTATTCACCTCCTCGATCAGATCGAAGGATTTTAATACTTTTTCCGGTTTGGTTCTCGACTTCTTGTTTATATTCTCTAAATTTCTCAAAAGCTTCTGATTTGTGTTTCATTAGGAACACATATCCGAATCTAGAGAGATCGTCAGTGAATGTAATGAAGTACGAAGAACCATCCCTGGCATGTGTAGACATGGGACCACATACATCACTATGTATCAGTCCTAAGAGTTCGGTAACTCTTTCTCCGTGTCCCGTAAACGGAGTCTTGGTCATCTTGCCTTTGAGACATGACTGGCATGTGTCATAAGATGAAAATTCGAAAGGTTTCAAATATCCATCTTTATGCAACTTAGCCAGTCGTGTCACATTGATGTGACCCAGTCTACAATGCCACAAGAAGGATTCGTTGAGTTCAGGACTCTTCCTCTTGTGTGTGTTTGTTATGTTTAGAACTGTTGATTGATTTAGAACATAAATGCCATTGCATAACGTGCCTGATCCAACCAACTTTTGGTTATGGAAAATGTTCATAACATTGTCCTGTAATACAAAATTATATCCTTCTTTACTTAGCAAAGAAACCGATATAATGTTGCATATCAGGTTCGGCATGTAATAGCATTCGTTCAGAACCAATGTATTACCAGTTGGTAATACAAGGTGATATTCCCCGACAGTCTTAGCTGCAACAATTGCACCATTTCCAACTCTAATGTCTTTATCACCTTCTCCAAGTTCTCTACCTTTTCTAAGCCCATGTAACTGATTACATATATGGGATCCTGACCCGGTATCCAATACCCAGGACGTAGAGCAAATGGAGAAACAGTTCTCAGTAACGAACACACCCGAAGAAAATGCATCAACATGTACTTTCTTCATTCGGGTGGCATGGGAATCCTGGTATTCCCCTATATCCTGTTCATTCCTATAACTCTTATAGGAAAGAACGGAACCAACGTTCCCCAGCACAGTATAACATGCGGGTTCGGTCAATACATCCATTTTATTATCTTTATTAAGGCATGAAATGGTCGCTACCTGGAGAGAGAGAGAAGAAAACACTTTAGCGTAAGCTCGTGCAAGATCAGATTGGTTATTATCTTATCTAATCAGGATGGCTCCCACTGCTTTTTATCAAATCTTCCTCCAAACCCTAAAAGGAAAGACTAGCCGGGATTAATTACACACTACAAGTTCGCCAATCTTTCAGCCAGGCCAGTGTCGGTACTTTGAGGGAGGTCCCCCGTGCTTTCGCACGAACCTAATTACTGTAAACCTCGTTTTCCCAGAGGCGTAACCTCGTTAACACCTTTCTAGACACCTACTTGATCGGCTAATTGTAATGTATAAAACTCTCCCAGGAGTAACTCTTACTCGCAGTGGGTATCGGGATCCAACTATCTCATAGAAGGTATGCAATCTCATTGCAAATTTCAACACTTGAAATTCCCGATAATCTTTTGCCCCTAGCAGCTATATGACCTTAACATAGTCAACAAATCATAAGTGCTAGTCAAGTTCAACCCGTCATTTCCCGATTGAATTAAACCCACCCGCACGACCCTTAACATAGTCAACAAAGTCGCACGACTACCCTAATCCAATCGCATCATATGCTTATACAGATAAGCACTAATTAGCTACCGCACACTACGCCTTAACATAGTCAACAAACGTAGCACGAATACTAACTAGTACTTATCTGAAATGACGGAGGGCTACGACAGGTTTTTCTGAAAACCTATTGCGTAATGAACTTGATATCGTTGTAGAATCAAATGAGGTTTTAAAATGGAGTGATTTTGAGGCTTTTCTGGTTTTGCTAAAGGAGTCACTCCCGGTGAAGGGATCTCGGTCCTTTCCTCGTCGAATGAGGTGCGGGATATATCATATATATCGCTGTGCAAAGCAAAAAAACTCAAAAGCAATCAAAAGCAAACCGAGTGTGTAGCATCTGCCAGTTATTGCTAAAGGAGTCACTCCCGGTGAAGGGATCTCGTCAGTTATTGCTAAAGGAGTCACTCCCGGTGAAGGGATCTCGGTCCTTTCCTCATCGAATAAGGTGCAGGGTATATCATATATACCGCTATGCAAAGCAAGAACTGTAGCTACCTGTTTTATTTTAAAATTCGATTCTACAACATCTTAGGTTTCTTATCTTTCATTAATCACATTAATGAAGTCCCATCATTTAAATACCTAAACATCACAGATAGATATAACGTACACTTATGCCATCCGCATTCGCCTCGATGTCCCCTCGTGCACCGTTAGGTTAGGTAACTAACGACAGAGCATGGCAGGGCTAGCGCGGGTGTAAAACATAAGTAACGTCTATATAATATATCATATATACTATATACTATATCCATCACAGAGTCACAACACAGATATCACAGCAGAATAAACATATGAATACCTGTAGGGTTCCTAGGCACTCTAGTAAGGTCTCACAAGGCATCGAACATGCCAATTTAAAATTTTTAGTGCCGAGAAACCCTAGACTACGGATCGTAAACTAGATGTTTAGGCGAAACGGAAAACTAGTTAACTATTTAACTAAAGTTGAGATGCTACAACCTTTGTAGATCCGGATTTCCGCCTCCTTAGCTCCACATGGTCATGTCCTCGCTGTCCATTATGAATCCTCGACTCGATCATCGGCTTCATCGGGAAAACAAGCGGAATAGGTCGTCGGCTTTGTGTCAAAGACGATCTACGTCGAGGTTGCACAAACTCAAGCTCCGACTTCACAAACTTGTGAAACTTGTGAAGTAAACACCCAAAACAACTTGGCAAGAGGTAGAGGGTGAAGAAATAGGAGGTGGGTTCTCTTTAGAATTGGATTTATCTCACTTTAACTCAAGTTGCTATTTTTGTAGCAAGCTTGAAGAAGAAGAAGAAGATGAGCTAGTTATGATAAGTTATGATAAAAAGAAAATAGAAAATCAAATACTTATCATAACTAAACTAGGGTAAAGTGTAGAGAATAAACCATGGTTACTTTAGAGGGTTAGGGTTAAGCATGAAGATAAGGATGGTTAGCAAAGTCAAAGCTTCTTGAAGCTTCAACATAAAACAAGAAATGCCACCATTCTCCTCTAAATCTTTATCCAAATAAATGAATAAACAATTAAATGAATAAAGGCATAAATAAAACCCTAATCTCAAGTTAACTATGGTTTAATTCCATACACTTAACAATATGGTCAAGTATCATCAAACATGATACATAAAAGTGCACAATAGTATATCACATATACAATTTGCAAATCAAGTGAGAAAAATCCGTTTAAAGTGAACCAATACTAGTTAATGCAATGCAATATATCAAATATATAATTATGCATTAAATCATTAAATCAACATTTGATTCAATGATCCGGTCATGTCGCACATAACCGACTAGAATCCAATGTATCGATTTATCGAATCAATGATTCGATAAATAGGTCATATCGAATATAACCATTCGAGACATATATCGCGAGAATGAAATGCGGTATCACATACACGCATTATTCTCGGTCCTGCACATATCTCATATGCGCTCCTATTTCGTTTCGCTTGAGCCAGGAAACCTCTGTGTAGGACTCTAAAGACTCGTCAATACGCCGGTAGCAGATGATGATCATATCAAGCACCCACAAGCCGCAAGCGGTCTGCTAAACGTAACGGCCACCCGGGTATTGAGCGATCAGAAGATCGACGAGCTAGCCCGCTCACACTCCTGCGAATCCGACCAGTAACACTTACCATACAGTCAAGTCTCTTCGTCAGATACGTCGCATATCAAGTCTAGGGGTGGTATACGTCAGACCCCAATAACCCGATAAGTCGTGCCGATGTGAGGCTCGTAACGCGTCGAGAAACTACTGGTAACACTTACCAGTAAATCTCTGATCAGCCCTGGCCAGGGACTTCCCTGCTACGGCCAATCGAGCACAGCGCAACATCAACTCCCAATACCGGGAGAGACGAAACCCCTCCTATCGCTCATTGCCTCCATATGACTCGGGACTGTACCCAAAGACCACCGTTTTGCACGCCCTCATGGACGTAGTAAGGTGGAGATCAAAGCACAGTGGGAATCACACAGGACTCTATGACGATCTCGGGTCTACAGACTAACCTGTACAAGTGTCACCTGAGAACTGCCATCTGACGTGAGGTATAATACCATCTGGGAGTTCTCGGCGAGTCCGTCCAGTGTACCCAGTCTACACTGAGCACCCGTATACCATCTCTGATGTCAAACACCAATGGATATGGGATCATCCATCGCCCATCACATGGGTCGAGAAGCATATACGCTAGTCTACTATGGTATATCGATGCCCCGTCTCGATACACCCACGACTAGGGACCTTGAAGGATGTACTTATGGACTACCATGTCCCCACTAGTATGATCTGCATCATAGTCCAGGTAGTCAAGTACAAATCCTAAGGGCTTTACCAACATGTAACTATAAGACAGTATAAAGAGACTAGTGTACATGTTAAGATAAATAGCAACCAGATAGCATACTATCATGTCGAGCAAGAAAGTCATCTCTATATATGTCCAAGAATCCAATATAATATACATAATCTGTACAATACTGGCCTCTAGGGCATACATACAACTAACAATCTCCCACTTGCACTAGGGCCAGCTGCTGTAGTATCTCATACCGAGCATCCCGAAGAGTCTCTCAAACTGTATCTGGGGAATGGCCTTCGTGAGTGGATCCGCCGTGTTGTTCTTCGTGTCAACTCTCCTGACCTCGATCTCCCGGCGATCAACTATCTCCCGGATCAGGTGATACCGCCTCAGAATATGCCTGGACCGCTGATGGGACCTAAGTTCCTTGGCCAAAGCCACCGCTCCATTGTTATCGCAATACAAAGGTATTGGATGCTCAATGGATGGAACCACTCCAAGTTCAGAAATGAACTTCTTAATCCAGACAGCTTCTTTAGCAGCATCGTTGGCAGCGATGTATTCAGCCTCCATCGTCGAGTCTGCCACGGTTTCCTGCTTGGAACTCTTCCAGCTAACCGCCCCTCCGTAAAGGGTAAAGACAAAGCACGACTGCGACTTAGAGTCGTCCTTATCACTCTGGAAGCTCGAATCGGTAAAGGACTCCACTTGGAGTTCTCCGTTACCATACACCAAGAACATATCTCTAGTCCTTCGCAAGTACTTGAGAATGCTCTTCACAGCTGTCCAGTGACTCTCTCCAGGATCAGCTTGATACCTGCTCACTACACTTAGTGAGTATGCTACATCGGGTCTGGTACATAGCATCGCATACATGATAGAGCCTACTGCCGAAGCATAGGGTATCCCTTGCATGCGAGCTCTCTCCAAATCAGTCTTGGGAGACATCTCTTTGGAGAGAGTGACTCCAGAGATCGTGGGCATGTTCCCACGCTTGGACTCTTCCATACTAAACCTCTTTAGTATGGTGTCAATGTACCTGGATTGGGACAATTCCAAAATCCGTTTGGATCTATCTCTATAGATCCTGATTCCCAATATGCAGGAGGCATCACCAAGATCTTTCATTGAGAATCTTTGTGATAAGAAGAGCTTGACCGATTGCAGCATAGGAATATCATTTCCTATCAAGAGTATATCGTCCACGTACAATACGAGGAAGACAACCTTACTCTCTGCCACCTTCTTGTAGATACAAGGTTCATCTGGATTTTTGACGAAATCAAACTCTTTGATAACGACGTCAAAGCAGATGTTCCAACTCCGCGATGCTTGCTTTAATCCATAAATGGATTTAAGCAGCTTGCACACCTTCCCGCTGCTCCCACTGTCTACGAAGCCCTCTGGCTGAGTCATGTACACGCACTCTTCTAAATTACCATTTAGAAAGGCGGTCTTAACATCCATTTGCCAGATTTCGTAGTCATGAAAGGCAGCAATGGCAAGCATGATTCGGATGGATTTAAGCATAGCCACTGGAGAAAAGGTCTCGTCATAGTCCACACCTGGTCTTTGACGAAAACCCTTTGCTACAAGTCTAGCTTTGAAAGTCTCCACTTTCCCATCTACACCAAGTTTCTTCTTGAAGATCCACTTGCTCCCAATGGGTTTTACCCCTTCAGGAGCAACTTCCAAAGTCCATACTTTGTTGGTGTACATGGAATCCATCTCGGACCGCATAGCATCCAGCCATTTCACTGAGTCCCCACTCGTGATGGCCTGCTCGAAGCTAGTTGGGTCATCATCCTCCATGATGCAATCCTCGCTTCCACCATCAATGAGAAAACCGTAGTATCTCTCAGGTGGACGAGAAACCCTACCAGATCGGCGGAGAGGCTGAGGTTCGTCGGGTACTACCGAATCTTCTGGTTCCACTAAATCTTCAGTTATAGTTTGTGTTTCTGGAACTTCTTCCAGTTCTACCTCAGAGCCACTAATCTCTTTTGCAAGAAATTCCTTTTCTAAAAAGGTGGCATGTTGAGCAATAAACACTTTTTGTTGTTCACTGTGGTAGAAGAGATATCCATTTGAATGTTTAGGATATCCCACAAACTTACATAGAACTAACCGTGCCTCGAGTTTATCTGGATTTTGCCTTTTGACATAGGCCAGACAACCCCATATCTTAACTCGTTTAAGACATGGTCTCTTCCCACTCCATATCTCATATGGTGTGGTAGGTACAGATTTAGTTGGAACTTGATTCAATAGGTATGCCGCTGACTCAAGCGCATACCCCCAGAAGGAAATAGGTAACTCAGCTGTACTCATCATAGAGCGCGCCATATCTAATAGGGTGCGATTCCTCCGCTCCGATACACCGTTGTGCTGTGGTGTATAAGGAGGAGTAAGCTGAGAGAGAATCCCATTCTCTTTTAGGAAGTCCAGGAATTCATTGCTCAAGTATTCACCTCCTCGATCAGATCGAAGGATTTTAATACTTTTTCCGGTTTGTTTCTCGACTTCTTGTTTATATTCTCTGAATTTCTCAAAAGCTTCAGACTTGTGTCTTATCAAGTACACATGTCCGTATCTTGAGAGATCGTCAGTGAATGTAATGAAGTACGAAGAACCATCCCTGGCATGTGTAGACATGGGACCGCATACATCACTATGTATTAGTCCCAAGAGTTCGGTAGCTCTTTCTCCGTGTCCCGTAAACGGAGTCTTGGTCATCTTGCCTTTGAGACATGACTGGCAAGTGTCATAGGATGAAAATTCAAACGGATTTAAATATCCATCCTTATGCAACTTAGCCAGTCGTGTCGCATTGATGTGACCCAGTCTACAATGCCACAAGAAGGATTCGTTGAGTTCAGAACTCTTCCTCTTGTGTGTGTTTGTTATGCTGAGGACTGTTGATTGGTTTAGAACATAAATGCCATTGCACAACGTGCCTGATCCAACCAACTTTTGGTTATGGAAAATGTTCATAACATTGTCCTGTAATACAAAATTATATCCCTCTTTACTTAATAAAGAAACTGATATAATGTTGCATATCAGGTTCGGCATGTAATAGCATTCGTTCAGAACCAATGTATTACCAGTTGGTAATA
Source organism: Agapanthus africanus (assembly GCA_030015575.1). Classification (NCBI taxonomy): domain Eukaryota; kingdom Viridiplantae; phylum Streptophyta; class Magnoliopsida; order Asparagales; family Amaryllidaceae; genus Agapanthus; species Agapanthus africanus. The sequence continues at coordinate 666,453,339 of CM057341.1, read as the reverse complement.
CAAGGTGATATTCCCCGACGGTCTTAGCTGCAACAATTGCACCATTTCCAACTCTAATGTCTTTATCACCTTCTCCAAGTTCTCTACCTTTCCTTAGCCCATGTAACTGATTACATATATGGGATCCCGACCCGGTATCCAATACCCAGGACGTAGAGCAAATAGAGAAACAGTTCTCAGTAACGAACACACCCGAAGAAAATGCATCAACGTGTACTTTCTTCATTCGGGTGGTATGGGAATCCTGGTATTCCCCTATTTCCTGTTCATTCCTATAACTCTTATAAGAAAGAACGGAACCAACGTTCCCCAGCACAGTATAACATGCGGGTTCGGTCAATACATCCATATTATTATCTTTATTAGGGCATGAAATGGTCACTACCTGGAGAGAGAGAGAAGAAAACACTTTAGCGTATGCTCGTGCAAGATCAGATTGGTTATTATCTTATCTAATCAGGATGGCTACCACTGCTTTTTATCAAATCTTCCTTCAAACCCTAAAAGGAAAGACTAGCCGGGATTAATTACACACTACAAGTTCGCCAATCTTTCAGCCAGGCCAGTGTCGGTACTTTGAGGGAGGTCCCCCGTGCTTTCGCACGAACCTAATTAATGTAAACCTCGTTTTCCCAGAGGCGTAACCTCGTTGACACCTTTTTAGACACCTACTTGATCGGCTAATTGCAATGTGTAAAACTCTCCCAGGAGTAACTCTTACTCGCAGTGGGTATCGTGATCCAACTATCTCATAGAAGGTATGCAATCTCATTGCAAATTTCAACACTTGAAATTCCCGATAATATTTTGCCCCTAGTGTACCATGACCTTGACAGAGGTCAACAAATCATAGTGCACTAGTCAAGTTCAACCCGTCATTTCTTGATTGAATCAAACCCACCCGCACGACCCTTGACAGAGGTCAACAAGGTCGCACAACTACCCTAATCCAATCACATCACATGCTTTGCAGATAATTACTAGTTAGCTACCGCACACTACGCCTTGACAGAGGTCAACAAACGCAGCACGAATACTAAATAGTCTTTATCTGAAATGACGGAGGGCTACGCAGGTTTTCATAAAACCATGAGCGTAATGAACTTGATATCGTTGTAGAATCAAATGAAGTTTTGAAATGGAGTGATTTTGAGGCTTTTCTAGTTTTGCTAAAGGAGTCACTCCCGGCGAAGGGATCTCGGTCCTTTCCTCGTCGAATGAGGTGCGGGATATATCATATATATCACTGTGCAAAGCAAAAACTCTTAAAAGCAATCAAAACCAAACCGTGTGTGTAGCATCTGCCAGTTATTGCTAAAGGAGTCACTCCCGGTGAAGGGATCTCGGTCCTTTCCTCATCGAATAAGGTGCGGGGTATATCATATATACCGCTGTGCAAAGCAAGAACTGTAGCTACCTGTTTTATTTTAAAATTCGATTCTACAACATCTTAGGTTTCTTTTCTTTCATTAATCACATTAATGAAGTCCCATCATTTAAATACCTAAACATCACAGATAGATATGACGTACACTTATGCCATCCGCATTCGCCTCGATGTCCCCTCGTGCACCGTTAGGTTAGGTAACTAACGACAGAGCGGGGCAGGGCTAGCGCGGGTGTAAAACATAAGTAACGTCTATATAATATATCATATATACTATATACAATATCCATCACAGAATCACATCACAGATATCGCAGCAGAATAAACATATGAAATATTGGATATACTAGGACGTCCGTGTTTTCAATACGAGCCAGTATAAAACACGGATTCCACGGTCGTGATGAATAGCCAATCCCACACCCCTAGACCCCTACGAGAGCGGCAAGCAACCCTGCCAATTCTAGGGTTAGGAGACCCGGACTCGACTCCTCGAGTTGGTCTCCCACTGGACCCCAGAACCCGGTTACTTGTGCTCCCCTCCTTGGGTCTATCCTAATGCGGAAAAGTAAATAATATACAACGGGTGACAACTTCCGCTACCTGGAAGCGCCCCAAATAAAAGAATATTACATACAAGTTTTTACATGAATGAAAATGAAAAACACTCATCTCACATAAAAACCCCCGGCTATTCGAACACGACGATCCAATATAACATATCCAGCAACACATAACATCACATGTCATCAACGTAAGTAAGTATGCATACCCCAATTGTCGTTGACGTATAGCAACGAAACCGGCGATATGAACATAATACACTTACGGTCACAGAAAAGAAAGTGTAAAACTACAACAATTGGAATCCGCAACTTCTTTAGACATCGCATGCCTAACAGATATAAATCCCGCATTTTAGTCTCATTATCGAAAACTCTTTTCAATATCATATGGGACTAAATTGCTAGATTTATAACATTCATTCAGTTATCTCATAACTATTGTGAATTCCAATTATTGTATCCCATTCCAGATAAATAGAAAATATTAAACTTTCCGATCGAACATTCTAACACCCAAGTTTTCCCGATACAGATCAACACATGAAACTAGTCTAACAACATTCAGTTCGTACCTCAGTACCAACGGTCCAGCCGTAGAAGGGTCAAGCCAACGCCTCACATGTGGCACGCCGTACTTGTAAGTGCACGGCAGCGCCCCGGCCGTCAATCCGACGGCCAAATGCGGAAGCGGTGAAAAAACTTTAAATTTTGCGGACTTAGCAAACCGGCACCCCCGCGCACTAAACACCCGGATCGTAACCATTAACAAGTCTAAGCTAACTAGAAGATGGGTTAGAGATATACCGACGATCCAAGTCCTCCGGTCTTCTCGCCATCGTCCCGATCTCCTGCGGAATGTCCCGTCTCCTCCTCGCCGTCGGAAGTGCACCACATCGCCTACTTTGTTTACGGGCTCCCACCTCAATGCCGAGGCAACTCGGGCACGAAGCCGGCTACTCGACGTGCCCAAGGTTTGCTGTAGAATGTGTAGTAGAGGATTGTGTCTCATTTGGGGTTCATGGAGGTGCCTTTTGGTGGAGGGATGATACAAGGATTATGTGGAGGAACTTGTAGGCTTTTGGAGCATGAAATGAACAAGATTTCCACCCTCAAAAACTTGGACAGCCCTTCCAAGGGGAAGGCCGGCCATGACATAAAGAGAGGAGAGAATGAGAGTGTCATATGCAAGATAATGAGAGAGCCATCCAATAATACCAAAAGGGAGAGAGAGAGAAGACTATCATGCAAAAGGAAATGATCACCAAATCAAAACCCACACTCAACCACCTACCACCAACCTCATCATCAACAACCATGATGATATACAAAGTCAAGCAATCATGAGTTTATGAAGTCAAATGATGGAACAAGTATCATGACATGATAATATGCAAAGACCCCCTCCACAAATGCTTATTTGCAACAATGCAAATAAGCCCTCCTCCACCAATCTTCGGCCAATGAACGGAACAAAGGAAATTGGCCGAAACGGAAAGCAAACTGGCAACTCCAAAAACTGGTCCCGTAATAAATTACAGGAAAACCCCGATTCTGTGCATACACACCCGCATTTGTATTTCGACCGAAATACAAATGCAATGAGACAAAATCTACACTGTACTATACTAGGATCCGGCTTATACCAAAACCGGCTAGTAATATCTGTTCGATCCTGATCCGTGCAATACCGCACGTATCTGATCGAACCCTGCCATATAACCATACGGCCTAGAGTACAAACTGTCCGATCCTGATCCGTGCAATACCGCACGTATCTGATCGGACCTTACCATATCTCCATACGGCCTCTACAACCTTTCGCCCGAAAGCTGAGTAACTGAATGTGGGGGACTCTAAAGACTCGTCAACACCTCGGTTGTGGATTTAACCACTAGCACGTCAGAGGTATAAGCCAATACGTAACGGGCTACCAGGTACTGACTAAAAGGGACGTCTGTGAGTGAACCCAGCCTGACAACCCTACTGAGCCTGTCAGTGACAATATCCGTGCAGTCCGGTCCGTTCGTCTATGAGTATCGCATGGCGGGCCTAGGGGGTTGGTAAAAGTCAGACCCCCAAAAGCGGTACAAGTCGTGTCGGAGTGTAGCCCAGAACACCCTGAGATACTACTGGAATACCTACCAGTAAATCTCCTTGCCTTGGCCAAGGACTTTGTGTAATGGCTCTCCTAGACACAGCACGACCTCACCCCCAATACCGGGAGAGACGAACCCCTGAAGATACGCTCACTGCCTCCATGTGGCTCGGGACTGTACCCAACTAAAACCTGTTTGCACGACTCCTTTAAGCCGTGGTAGGGTAGTAATCAAAGTACAGTGGGAACTCACACGAGACAAATGACGATCCCCAGGTCGATGAACTAACCTGCACACATGTCACCAGGGAACTGCCATCTGACGTCTGGTATATGACCAACTAGCATGTTCCCGGCGAGTCCTGTCCGGTGTACTCATAACCCAATGAGCACCTGTATACATCTTAGGTGATCCAACTGACACCAGTGGCTTGTGAGACCGGCCACCGCCCCTCGTCGGGGTCTCGACTGTATACACTAGTCTACTAATGGAGTATCGATGCCCGGTCTCGAAACTCCCACGACTAGGGACCTTTTAAGGATATGCTTGTAGACCCCCAGCTCCCACTTATATGATCGCCCTCATACTGCTGGTGGTCAAGCATGAATCCTAGGGGCTCTATCAACGTGTAATAGCGACGTGTCAGGTCACCTAAAGCAGTACACGATGATAAAGGTAAACCAGATAGCATACTATCATCTCGAGTAAGACTGTCCTACCGGGATAGGTCCTCCCTCAATCATTACAATCACGTACCTGTGACCTAATAATTGACTCTGAGGGCACTATCTCCAACAATCTCCCACTTGCACTCAAGGCTAATTATTGCGATGTCGCATACTCACAGCCCGTGTGATACCGAACATCCAACTCCTCTACTAGTCAGTCTCACAAAGCTCGTTTGCGGAACTATTGCGTTCGAGGAATAGCCTCAGTGAGTGGATCCGCTTAGTTGTTTCTTTCTATGTCTCTCTATATCTTAAATTCGCGGAGAAAGCCATCTCCCGAAAAGAGCAATACCTGTCTCAGAATATGTCTGGATGTCTGATGGGACCTAGCTCATAAATGAACTCCAAATCCAAACTTCTTAGACTGTATTGACAACTGAACTTAATCAGTGTCCTGCGCGCCATGCCTCCCTCAGTATTGCCTTGGACCACCTGTCCAAAATACTGCCCCTCATCAGAAGGAAAACTATAACTCTGACAACCTCCTTGTCGTCCATGTCACCTTGGAAGCCTGGAATGATAACTGTCTCCTGAATGAGGCTGTCGTTATCATCTCCCTAGAACATCCACTTATGTTCTAAAACTGCTTCCGACTGTTTCTCCAGGATTGGATTAATGTCAACTTATTGCATCTAGTGCAAGAACAACATCTGGTGTGGTACTTGACATCTCAGGATTGACTCAATTGCCTGAGCAAGTGATCTGCCAATCATGCCCGTCCCTCTCCCCTTTAGTCTGTAAGACACCTTTGGAGAGGGTGACTCTATTACCTGCAGGTACACTACCGTGCCAGGATTCGTCCATCCTAAATACTCTTAGAATGCTGTCAAGTACCCTGATTGGGAAACCACCCAAATCTAGATCTAAAACCATAGATCTAGTAACCAGTATGTCTGATGTAAAATCCAAGTCCCAGGTGGAGAAACCACTGTGTGACGACCAAAGTATAACCGATTGTAGTATAGGAGTTTCTTTTCCTATTCTGTGTATATCATCCAAATACCAGGGTATCACACCCTACTACCTTCTCAACAGATCCATCCCCTATTCTGATGAAGTCAAACCCATGACTGTCACGTCAGAAATAGATGATCTATCTCCGCTACATCTGCTCTAGTCTATAAATAGACATAAGCAACCTGTCCACCAATGCTTCCGCTGCTCCCACTGACTACGACAACCCTCTGGCAGAGTCATATAGACGTACACTTCTAAAACTAGTTTAGAACGACGCTATACTCATCCTCCCGCCGGGTCTCGCACCCTGGAACAACAGCAATGGTAATTGTGGGTAAACAAGAACTTCCCTGTCACCGTCCTTGAGGCTACCGTAGTACCTCTCGGGTGCCTGAAGTTACCCACCTTATCTGCGGAGTGGCCAATGGAATGTCAATTCAGATTGAATCTTTAGGTTCCTTATCAAATCTTCAGTAATCGTTTGTGGTTCTGGAATCACTTCCAGTTCTACCATACTCCCACTACTGTTTTTCTGAAAAAATCTATTTTTAATAAAACTGTGGCGAGTCTAGAACAATATCGCTATTGTTCATCCGGATGGTAGAAAGTCAACCCGCGTCATGGCCTGGGTCAACCCACAAACAGCCATTACAGAAACGTGCCTTGAGTTGTCCAGTGTCTGGTTTTAAGCATAAACCGGACAACTCCCCGTACCTTAACATCGTTAAGATATGAACTGTTCTATATCCAATATAGAACCAGAGGCACTGATTTAATTGAACCAGATTCAAATCATGCAGCTGTCCCCAGCGCATGTCAACTAAATGGAAGGAGACCGATCAGCGTTACTCAACTTAGGAATACTTCCAATTATGAGTAACCTGAAAGAGAAGCAAGATCTCTTTATCATTACTATCAACTGAATACCATACATAAGTATCTACATCTTCGATCTCTTTGAAGAATCCCGATACTTGCTATACCTGGTTCTCTACTCTATTCAAATACCTATAACTTCTCCAAATTCGGACCCTGTGTTTCCACGAAACACTTGTCTAAAAACTAGAGAAGTCATAAGTAAACCGAATATAGTACGAGGACCAACCCCTCTGTCCTGATGGACCCTGGACATCATACAATACTCTGTACAAGTCCCTTGAGTCTGATAACTCATTCACTGTGTGTCGTAGGTTGAAAACTGTACTTATGGTTAAGAAGAATTACACCGCTGTTCAATGCTCCTTACCTAACCATCCACTGATATAGGTAAATGTCATAGACATAATTTCAAAAAGGTACATCTCACTCTATGAAAATAGACGTACAGATATATCAATTTGAAATTGGTGCATAACTGCGGATATTCAAAACCAAATATTTGCCAACCGGCAAACAGCCCAGGTGATTTCCTCAAATATCACCGATTACAACGAATCCCGATATAATGAGGATAATCACCCAATTCCCAATAACTTACTCCCACTCATCATCTGTAAAACCATACAGATGTGAGAATCGTATCTGGTAAATACATACCCTGGAGTAAGTATCTAATAGGGAAATCAGTTTTCTATTAACAGTACACAGTGAAACTGAAACATTGAAATGTTTCGATGGGGTATCCTGGTATTCCTAGTAATGCCTCTTCCAGATTCACGATTGTAACCGTATAATTCTTTGCCAGCTCTCTAAATCCCTTCATATGTCTTTAGTCATTACCTTCTGCACACCCCTTTAGGCCAAATGGTTTTCTTCCTTCCCTACCGTTCGGCACCAGCCTATGGTTTGGAAGAAGACTATCCAATAAGCATAATGGGTGTACTGTCCCAATCCTAGGAACACTCGCAATGAGAGAGGGTGAAGATAAAAGACAACCGAATAAACCTTATTCCTATTTCTCCTGAACCAGAATCCATCCCCGAACTGGAACAAGTTCCATTCGAGTTCGTATATAACCATACGATGGAGTATCCAAATAAACTGTGGATCTTCGTAGTGATACGGAGTGTCCTGGAGAAATACAAAGGTGATGTGGGAGTGGTAACGAAATATTTGGTTTGGTCGTGAAAATCTGTTGCAATTTACTTTGCCCTCTTACTAATCCCTTGCTTTGTCTGAACTTAATACCTTCTGCACACCATCGTTATGCTAATTGGTTTTCTTCATTCCCTACCGGTTGGCACCAGCCTAAGGTTTGGAAGAAGACAATCCAATTTGCGTAATAGGTGTACTACCCCTAAACCAAGGAGTACTCGTAACCTGAGAGAGGGTAAAAGGAAAAGACAACTGAATAATCCTATCCGTTTTCTCCAGAACCTGAAACCATCCTCGAATAAGTTCTTTCGAGTTCGTATTTAACCATACGATGGTTTTGTCCAATGGAAGTGGACGTTCGTAGTAAAACGGGGTGTCCTGGAGAAAAGGGTAAAAGTAGGAGTGGCAATGAGGTTCGCAACTCTGACAATCCAAAAGCCAGTGTTTAAGAAGGTTCGGTCAACTTGGTCACTGAGTCAAAGTCTTAGGGTCGGGTCAATGGTCGCTGCCAAAGAGAGAGAGAAAAGAAACACTCAGCGTGCACTCTAACCTAGATCAGAATGGTTACCAATTTATCTAATCAGGAAACCTCCCACTGTACCGTCAAATTCTCCTCCAAACCTGAAAGAAGAATTAGTCGGGGTCACCCGAGGAGTAAACTAACTCATCAGTGGGAATCGGGATCCAACTCTCATCGCATGACAACGTGACGGAATCCGCTCACGGTATCACACTCCAGAAGGTATGCGCATATCTGGCAAGTTTCAGTTCTTTTGAAACTCCCGATGTGATTTCTGCCCCATGCTCTTATGACCTTGGCGTGAGGTCAAAATATCATAAGTCACATGTCAAGTTCTGCCCGTCATTATCCAGGTTAATTTGAACCCACCCGTACATACCCTTGACGTAGGCCAAAATAGTAGTACGACTGTCCCAAATCAACGCATCTATCTATGCAACAGATAAATACCCGGCAGCTACCAATCACTATGCCTTGGCGTGAGGTCAAAATACATAGCTTGAATACTACCGAATATTTAACTGAAATGACGGAGGGCTACGAATGGTTTCTGGCGAAAACCTTTAACGTAATGAACTTGATATCGTCGAAGGAACGGATAGCTTTTTGAAAATATAGTGACGAAAACCGTTGCTAAAGAGGTCACTCCCGGTGAAGGGATCTCGGCTCTTTCCCCGTAGAATGGGGTGCAGGATATTCCAAATGAATACCACGGTGCAAAGCAAAAGTAATCGGCTATAGTGAAGTTAATGCCCTGACGCAAACTTTTTGTCCAAGGGGTCACTCCCGGTGAAGGGATCTCGGCCCTTGCCTCGTCGACTGAGGAGCAGGATATTCTAAATGAATACCGCGATGCAAAACAAAAGTGAACGTCCTTGCAATAACAGCTTTTTGAAAAGTGTTCCAACAACATCAGATTAGGTTTGTTTTTAACTTGCATTGATCCGAATCAATGCAGTCCCATCAATTGATCACACCAAAAAAGAACGAAAATATACTGATGTACGTATATGCCATCCGCATTCGCCACTGGGTCCCGTCATTACCCGTTAGGTTAGCTAACTAACGACAGAGCGGGGACTGGACTAGCGCGGATGTAAAACATATACAACATCTACTAATATATATACCAATATATTATATTTCGCTCAAGGCGTGAATAAAATGCAACATCACAGAGAATGAACAGCATCACAGAAACAATACAGATATCTGGGATCCCCGGGTTTCACAGAGCCGCTGAAACCCGACGTTCCCCTGGTCGTGTGGATAGCCTGTGCAATGAAATCCTAGACCCCTACGGGCGCGGCAAGTCACCCGCCAAAACCTGAAGCGAGGCAGCCCCCTTCAGCGCCGTGAATGGACCACCCAGCACTTCACGGAATCCGGCAACTTGGGCACCCCTCCTGGGTCAACCTGTACCCCCTACGAGTGCGGCGAATAGCCCGCCAATCCCAGAGTGAAGCCCCCTCCGTCTCAATGCCATGAGATGCGGGCTTGTTGCCCTCTAGAACCCGGCTATCCGTGCACCCCTCCGCGGGGCAATCCTAGTACAGAAAGTAAAATATACATACAACGGGTACATCGACCGCAACCAGGTCGTGCCCCAAAATAATAATACAATCAGGCAGTGACGGCAGTCCACATGTCGGACGCTCGCCCCGCAATATCAAATGTACATAATACAATCACAACTGTACTAGCATTGCATCCAGGCTATCCCCCACGACCGATCCGCAACATCACAGCATAAACATAGAACATCAACGTGAAAGTCACGTTCGCAAATCCGTCTAACCGGGCTATAGCAGTTAGACCGGATTTACCGATCAAGTGACATTCACGGTCGCAGATATAATGTAAATACTGTGAAAAATGTGTTTAAAATATCCGATCGATCAAAAATTAACAAGTGGGCCCCCAATCAAAACTGTAGCACTCACAGAAATCCTGGGCCCAATTTTAATATTCCAAAACCCATATTTTAAGCCCGGAAGGCCTCTGTAAAAAATTGGTGAAGTGATCTCCACAGTGCGCGGCGGAAGGGCGGCGGGAAGGTGGTTTTCGCGGCGGTTCCGCGCTCCGACTGTGGAGTTACTTCGTCGAATTTTTACAGAGCTCTTAGATTTTCCAGTACATCAATATTTTACAACCTGAAAAATTTTTCGACACCAAAAATTTCCAACAGAAAACTGATGTGGGCAAATACGGGTTTTTGGACATTTCGATCGATCGGAACTAAAAAACACATTACACAAAGCTAGACTAAGTTAATGGCGAGGCTCTGATACCACTGTAAGTGCACGGCGGCGCCCCGGCCGTCAATCCGACGGCCAAATGCGGAAGCGGTGAAAAAACTTTAAATTTTGCGGACTTAGCAAACCGGCACCCCCGCGCACTAAACACCCGGATCGTAACCATTAACAAGTCTAAGCTAACTAGAAGATGGGTTAGAGATATACCGACGATCCAAGTCCTCCGGTCTTCTCGCCATCGTCCCGATCTCCTGCGGAATGTCCCGTCTCCTCCTCGCCGCCGGAAGTGCACCACATCGCCTACTTTGTTTACGGGCTCCCACCTCAATGCCGAGGCAACTCGGGCACGAAGCCGGCTACTCGACGTGCCCAAGGTTTGCTGTAGAATGTGTAGTAGAGGATTGTGTCTCATTTGGGGTTCATGGAGGTGCCTTTTGGTGGAGGGATGATACAAGGATTATGTGGAGGAACTTGTAGGCTTTTGGAGCATGAAATGAACAAGATTTCCACCCTCAAAAACTTGGACAGCCCTTCCAAGGGGAAGGCCGGCCATGACATAAAGAGAGGAGAGAATGAGAGTGTCATATGCAAGATAATGAGAGAGCCATCCAATAATACCAAAAGGGAGAGAGAGAGAAGACTATCATGCAAAAGGAAATGATCACCAAATCAAAACCCACACTCAACCACCTACCACCAACCTCATCATCAACAACCATGATGATATACAAAGTCAAGCAATCATGAGTTTATGAAGTCAAATGATGGAACAAGTATCATGACATGATAATATGCAAAGACCCCCTCCACAAATGCTTATTTGCAACAATGCAAATAAGCCCTCCTCCACCAATCTTCGGCCAATGAACGGAACAAAGGAAATTGGCCGAAACGGAAAGCAAACTGGCAACTCCAAAAACTGGTCCCGTAATAAATTACAGGAAAACCCCGATTCTGTGCATACACACCCGCATTTGTATTTCGACCGAAATACAAATGCAATGAGACAAAATCTACACTGTACTATACTAGGATCCGGCTTATACCAAAACCGGCTAGTAATATCTGTTCGATCCTGATCCGTGCAATACCGCACGTATCTGATCGAACCCTGCCATATAACCATACGGCCTAGAGTACAAACTGTCCGATCCTGATCCGTGCAATACCGCACGTATCTGATCGGACCTTACCATATCTCCATACGGCCTCTACAACCTTTCGCCCGAAAGCTGAGTAACTGAATGTGGGGGACTCTAAAGACTCGTCAACACCTCGGTTGTGGATTTAACCACTAGCACGTCAGAGGTATAAGCCAATACGTAACGGGCTACCAGGTACTGACTAAAAGGGACGTCTGTGAGTGAACCCAGCCTGACAACCCTACTGAGCCTGTCAGTGACAATATCCGTGCAGTCCGGTCCGTTCGTCTATGAGTATCGCATGGCAGGCCTAGGGGGTTGGTAAAAGTCAGACCCCCAAAAGCGGTACAAGTCGTGTCGGAGTGTAGCCCAGAACACCCTGAGATACTACTGGAATACCTACCAGTAAATCTCCTTGCCTTGGCCAAGGACTTTGTGTAATGGCTCTCCTAGACACAGCACGACCTCACCCCCAATACCGGGAGAGACGAACCCCTGAAGATACGCTCACTGCCTCCATGTGGCTCGGGACTGTACCCAACTAAAACCTGTTTGCACGACTCCTTTAAGCCATGGTAGGGTAGTAATCAAAGTACAGTGGGAACTCACACGAGACAAATGACGATCCCCAGGTCGATGAACTAACCTGCACACATGTCACCAGGGAACTGCCATCTGACGTCTGGTATATGACCAACTAGCATGTTCCCGGCGAGTCCTGTCCGGTGTACTCATAACCCAATGAGCACCTGTATACATCTTAGGTGATCCAACTGACACCAGTGGCTTGTGAGACCGGCCACCGCCCCTCGTCGGGGTCTCGACTGTATACACTAGTCTACTAATGGAGTATCGATGCCCGGTCTCGAAACTCCCACGACTAGGGACCTTTTAAGGATATGCTTGTAGACCCCCAGCTCCCACTTATATGATCGCCCTCATACTGCTGGTGGTCAAGCATGAATCCTAGGGGCTCTATCAACGTGTAATAGCGACGTGTCAGGTCACCTAAAGCAGTACACGATGATAAAGGTAAACCAGATAGCATACTATCATCTCGAGTAAGACTGTCCTACCGGGATAGGTCCTCCCTCAATCATTACAATCACGTACCTGTGACCTAATAATTGACTCTGAGGGCACTATCTCCAACAGTACTGCCCTAAACCCGAAGGTTCAAAGGGCAGTTCAAGACGGTCACATAATCGAGTTAAGGTTTGTTGTCTTCTAGAGGGACCATCGAGTTACTTGCACTACTTAGAACGTCGTTAAACTACGGAAAAATCCAACACTTGGAAATTTCCCGACAGGGGAAAAATTGGGTATTTATATCCGGTCGAACTTTTTAACATATTCTAAAATTTATCCGGAAAGCCAAACAGACAAAATTTGATATTCCGATCGAAACTCCGAAACCCCAAAACCACCTCTGAGAATTCAACTCTTGAAAAATTATTAAAAATTCCCAGAAAAAGAAGCACTGGAAATAAAGAAATACTGTGCAAATAAAATAAAATAATTCGTCCGTACCGCCGCGGAACCGCCGCACGAGACTTGCTCGTGCCGCAGAACCGCGGCAGTTTGAAAGAGATAGGGGCACGAATTCCACAGTTTTTCTTAAATTCACCTGCTTATTATTCTGCATATTTTTAATGTTGAAAAAACCACTGTTTTCAAAAAAGTACAGAGAGCAATTTTCCGGGTTAAGTTTTGGTTCGATCGGACTTCAAATTCCGTCTGGACTTCGCCTAAGGCTCTAGCTAGGCTCTGATACCACTGTAGGGTTCCTAGGCACTCTAGTAAGGTCTCACAAGGCATCGAACATGCCAATTTAAAATTTTTAGTGCCGAGAAACCCTCGACTACGGATCGTAAACTAGATGTTTAGGCGAAACGGAAAACTAGTTAACTATTTAACTAAAGTTGAGATGCTACAACCTTTGTAGATCCAGATTTCCGCCTCCTTAGCTCCACGTGGTCATGTCCTCGCTGTCCATCATGAATCCTCGACTCGATCATCGGCTTCATCGGGAAAACAAGCGGAATAGGTCGTCGGCTTTGTGTCAAAGACGATCTACGTCGAGCTTGCACAAACTCAAGCTCCGACTTCACAAACTTGTGAAACTTGTGAAACTTGTGAAGTAAACACCCAAAACAACTTGGCAAGAGGTAGAGGGTGAAGAAATAGGAGGTGGGTTCTCTTTAGAATTGGATTTATCTCACTTTAACTCAAAGTTGCCATTTTTGTAGCAAGCTTGAAGAAGAAGAAGAAGAAGATGAGCTAGTTATGATAAGTTATGATAAAAAGAAAATAGAAAATCAAATACTTATCATAACTAAACTAGGGTTAAGTGTAGAGAATAAACCATGGTCACTTTAGAGGGTTAGGGTTAAGCATGAAGATAAGGATGGTTAGCAAAGTCAAAGCTTCTTGAAGCTTCAACATAAAACAAGAAATGCCACCATTCTCCTCTAAATCTTTATCCAAATAAATGAATAAACAATTAAATGAATAAAGGCATAAATAAAACCCTAATCTCAAGTTAACTATGGTTTAATTCCATACACTTAACAATATGGTCAAGTATCATCAAACATGATACATAAAAGTGCACAATAGTATATCACATATACAATTTGCAAATCAAGTGAGAAAAATCCGTTTAAAGTGAACCAATACTAGTTAATGCAATCCAATATATCAAATATATAATTATGCATTAAATCATTAAATCAACATTTGATTCAATGATCCGGTCATGTCGCACATAACCGACTAGAATCCAATGTATCGATATATCGAATCAATGATTCGATAACTATGTCATATCGAATATAACCATTCGAAACATATATCGCGAGAATGAAATGCGGTATCACATACACACATTATTCTCGGTCCTGCACATATCTCATATGCGCTCCTATTTCGTTTCGCTTGAGCCAGGAAACCTCTGTGTAGGACTCTAAAGACTCGTCAATACGCCGGTAGCAGATGATGATCATATCAAGCACCCACAAGCCGCAAGCGGTCTGCTAAACGTAACGGCCACCCGGGTATTGAGCGATCAGAAGATCGACGAGCTAGCCCGCTCACACTCCTGCGAATCCGACCAGTAACACTTACCATACAGTCAAGTCTCTTCGTCAGATACGTCGCATATCAAGTCTAGGGGTGGTATACGTCAGACCCCAATAACCCGATAAGTCGTGCCGATGTGAGGCTCGTAACGGGTCGAGAAACTACTGGTAACACTTACCAGTAAATCTCTGATCAGCCCTGGCCAGGGACTTCCCTGCTACGGCCAATCGAGCACAGCGCAACATCAACTCCCAATACCGGGAGAGACGAAACCCCTCCTATCGCTCATTGCCTCCATGTGACTCGGGACTGTACCCAAAGACCACCGTTTTGCACGCCCTCATGGACGTGGTAAGGTGGAGATCAAAGCACAGTGGGAATCACACAAGACTCTATGACGATCTCGGGTCTACAGACTAACCTGTACAAGTGTCACCTGAGAACTGCCATCTGACGTGAGGTATAATACCATCTGGGAGTTCTCGGCGAGTCCGTCCAGTGTACCCAGTCTACACTGAGCACCCGTATACCATCTCTGATGTTAAACACCAATGGATATGGGATCATCCATCGCCCATCACATGGGTCGAGAAGCATATACGCTAGTTTACTCTGGTATATCGATGCCCCGTCTCGATACACCCACGACTAGGGACCTTGAAGGATGTACTTATGGACTACCATGTCCCCACTAGTATGATCTGCATCATAGTCCAGGTAGTCAAGTACAAATCCTAAGGGCTTTACCAACATGTAACTATAAGACAGTATAAAGAGACTAGTGTACATGTTAAGATAAATAGCAACCAGATAGCATACTATCATGTCGAGCAAGAAAGTCACCTCCTATTTCTTCTTCTTCAAGCTTGCTACAAAAATGGCAACTTGAGTTAAAGTGAGATAAATCCAATTCTAAAGTGAACCCACCTCCTATTTCTTCACCCTCTACCTCTTGCCAAGTTGTTTTGGGTGTTTACTTCACAAGTTTCTCAAGTTCGTGAAGTCGGAGCTTGAGTTTGTGCAACCTCGACGTAGATCGTCTTTGACACAAAGCCGACGACCTATTCCGCTTGCTTTCCCGATGAAGCCGATGATCGAGTCGAGGATTCATGATGGACAGCGAGGGCATGACCACGTGGAGCTAAGGAGGCGGAAATCCGGATCTACAAAGGTTGTAGCATCTCAACTTTAGTTAAATAGTTAACTAGTTTTCCGTTTCGCCTAAACATCTAGTTTAAGATCCGTAGTCTAGGGTTTCTCGGCACAAAAATTTTAAATTGGCATGTTCGATGCCTTGTGAGACCTTACTAGAGTGCCTAGGAACCTTACACTGGTATCAGAGCCTAGCTAGAGCCTTAGGCGAAGTCTAGACGCGATTTGAAGTCCGAACGAACCCGAAACCCCAAATCTATGATGCTCTGATACCAGTGTAAGGTTCCTAGGCACTGTAGTAAGGTCTCACAAGGCATCGAACATGCCAATTTAAAATTTTTGTGCCGAGAAACCCTAGACTACGGATCTTAAACTAGATGTTTAGGCGAAACGGAAAACTAGTTAACTATTTAACTAAAGTTGAGATGCTACAACGTTTGTAGATCCGGATTTCCGCCTCCTTAGCTCCACGTGGTCATGCCCTCGCTGTCCATCATGAATCCTCGACTCGATCATCGGCTTCATCGGGAAAGCAAGCGGAATAGGTCGTCGGCTTTGTGTCAAAGACGATCTACGTCGAGGTTGCACAAACTCAAGCTCCGACTTCACGAACTTGTGAAACTTGTGAAGTAAACACCCAAAACAACTTGGCAAGAGGTAGAGGGTGAATAAATAGGAGGTGGGTTCACTTTAGAATTGGATTTATCTCACTTTAACTCAAGTTGCCATTTTTGTAGCAAGCTTGAAGAAGAAGAAGAAGAAGATGAGCTAGTTATGATAAGTTATGATAAAAAGAAAATAGAAAATCAAATACTTATCATAACTAAACTAGGGTTAAGTGTAGAGAATAAACCATGGTCACTTTAGAGGGTTAGGGTTAAGCATGAAGATAAGGATGGTTAGCAAAGTCAAAGCTTCTTGAAGCTTCAACATAAAACAAGAAATGCCACCATTCTCCTCTAAATCTTTATCCAAATAAATGAATAAACAATTAAATGAATAAAGGCATAAATAAAACCCTAATCTCAAGTTAACTATGGTTTAATTCCATACACTTAACAATATGGTCAAGTATCATCAAACATGATACATAAAAGTGCACAATAGTATATCACATATACAATGTGCAAATCAAGTGAGAAAAATCCGTTTAAAGTGAACCAATACTAGTTAATGCAATGCAATATATCAAATATATAACTATGCATTAAATCATTAAATCAACATTTGATTCAATGATCCGGTCATGTCGCACATAACCGACTAGAATCCAATGTATCGATTTATCGAATCAATGATTCGATAACTAGGTCATATCGAATATAACCATTCGAAACATATATCGCGAGAATGAAATGCGGTATCACATACACGCATTATTCTCGGTCCTGCACATATCTCATATGCGCTCCTATTTCGTTTCGCTTGAGCCAGGAAACCTCTGTGTATGACTCTAAAGACTCGTCAATACGCCGGTAGCAGATGATGATCATATCAAGCACCCACAAGCCGCAAGCGGTCTGCTAAACGTAACGGCCACCCGGGTATTGAGCGATCAGAAGATCGACGAGCTAGCCCGCTCACACTCCTGCGAATCCGACCAGTAACACTTACCATACAGTCCGGTCTCTTCGTCTGATACGTCGCATATCAAGTCTAGGGGTGGTATACGTCAGACCCCAATAACCCGATAAGTCGTGCTGATATGAGGCTCGTAACGGGTCGAGAAACTACTGGTAACACTTACCAGCAAATCTCTGATCAGCCCTGGCCAGGGACTTCCCTGTTACGGCCAATCGAGCACTGCGCAACATCAACCCCCAATACCGGGAGAGACGAAACCCCTCCTATCGCTCATTGCCTCCATGTGACTCGGGACTGTGCCCAAAGACCACCGTTTTGCACGCCCTCATGGACGTGGTAAGGTGGAGATCAAAGCACAGTGGGAATCACACAAGACTCTATGACGATCTCGGGTCTACAGACTAACCTGTACAAGTGTCACCTGAGAACTGCCATCTGACGTGAGGTATAATACCATCTGGGAGTTCTCGGCGAGTCCGTCCAGTGTACCCAGTTTCCACTGAGCACCCGTATACCATCTCTGATGTCAAACACCAATGGATATGGGATCATCCATCGCCCATCACATGGGTCGAGAAGCGTATACGCTAGTCTACTCTGGTATATCGATGCCCCGTCTCGATACACCCACGACTAGGGACCTTGAAGGATGTACTTATGGACTACCATGTCCCCACTAGTATGATCTGCATCATAGTCCAGGTAGTCAAGTACAAATCCTAAGGGCTTTACCAACATGTAACTATAAGACAGTATAAAGAGACTAGTGTACATGTTAAGATAAATGGCAACCAGATAGCATACTATCATGTCGAGCAAGAAAGTCATCTCTATATATGTCCAAGCATCCAATATAATATACATAATCTGTACAATACTGGCCTCTAGGGCATACATACAACTAACAGTAAGGTACTATATCAGGTACAAATAATACATGAAACAATGCATATAATAGTATGTAAATGCAACAGTCATGGAAAGTACTCTATCAGGTACAACTAATACATGAAGCAGTGCATAAACAATAAATGTGGAGTATGGGATAAAACATGTCATTTCCACGGAAATCCTAACCTCGTGGTAGGACCAAAATTCAATAAGACAATCTAATTCCCAATTTCCACAAATCAGCCCCCAAATGGCTCTCATATCATGTAAATCTCATATATCCTGAATGTCCAATATCAAGTAGATTTCACATATCATATATGTATAATATCAGTATATCCCACATATCTTGTGTGTACAATATCAGTATATCCCACATATCATTTGTGTACAATATCAGTATATCCCACATATCCTGTGTGTACAATATCAGTATATCCCACATATCCTGTGTGTACAATATCAGTATAAAGTAAGTTTCATATAAGGTGAGTGTCTAACATCGACACCCAAAACATCATGAAACAAGTGTCAAGCATCGACACCGAAATAATGATCTATCAGGTGCTGTCACCACGACTGCCCCCCTGATAGGTACGTATTCATACGTACATGACCCCGGACTATATCCCCACGATACCCGTCGAGTCAAAGGTACTGTCACCGGTAGGTACTTGCCCACCTTCTAGGCTCATGGCCTATCATCTGTGATCATCTTGCCGAGGGGAACCGTACCGGGCCCCACCATGTACCCACACACGGCCCACTACTCCTCCTCGCATGGGGTATATATATAAGCTCAGAACTGAGAAATCTTATGGTGGCTGCAGAAATATCATATCAAGAGAAACCGGGTTTTTTCAAATAATGCATAATTTCGTGAAACAACCACGGTCCTCAAATCCAGAAAACATCAAGAAATGAATAAGTATAACTGCATGAATCAATACACAGATATTAGCTTCCCATTCTACTAATATATGTGTATAGGCATATATAACAGCGTCCTACTCTACTGTTATATATACTAAGGAGTAAAAATATCAGAGAACATCATATGAAATCCAAGAATGTAACATATGCAGCATGAAACAATAATATGAGCATATAAAAGAAAACAGCTATTTAACTACAACAAGTTACTAAATATATCACACGGTTCCTGATTTCTCCGAAATCAGATGCAACAATATAGACAGGTGAACATGTAACTATAACGAGGTATGCGTAACCATATCGGTATAGCAAGATATGTGTGTCCATATGTAAGTATGTATGATGTCAAAGTAGCTGTAGCAAGGTATGCGTCTATACCTATCCATAAGACCCTCCAGGTATATGTATGTATGTATACCAGATGTACATGTAGCTATGTCTCATATGTGTATATACCCATCACAATGGTATAATACCATATAGGTATATGGGTAACTAGCGTGTAAGCATGCCAGGGCATAAGTGTAAGTATGTAGGTATACAGGTATGCTATAAGTCATACGCACAAGGAAATATGAATCAATGTCTCAATGTCCCTAACCAACAATATTATATCTATAAGGGTATTGTGCGTGTCATGGCAATTATTGACGGTGTGTGTGGCATATAATCAGTGCTCGTGCAACATAAGCCGTCAATAATGATACAGTATCCTAAGGATACTAGTCCAAGCACAACACTAACCAAGTAGAAATATGTGTATGCGCAATTCTATATACGTAATAGAATATGCGACAAAACATAACAACTCTAGCCCAGACGCATAACGCCATACGGGCGATTCCCCTGTAGATGTTAAATCTACTCACCAACCATCCTGGCTAAGTGAAGCCAACCACTTGTTTCCCCTTCTTCGCACGTCCGAAGTCCCCGTCTGCGAACCTAAAACAACACAATGATAACACAAGTATATATATTAATAAACAACCAAAAACATGCACAAACTACGTTTTTACCGACACACCAACACAAAACATACTCTCAAGTGTTCGTATTGTGGCTAACGTGCGTAACGACACCACGAAAACAACCTAAGAGCAAAAGCACACAAAGTGCACGATCCGTGTCGTATAACGTATCGCACGGACACAAAACACTAGATTATAGGAAAAAGATCCTAAATTTTGCAAAATGTAAATACTAAAAAAGTAAACAGTACCAAACACTTATAAACCACAGCAGACAACTACCCACAAAAACTAAACCACAACACTTCCCTACAAAGCCGGCGTCGCCGGAAATCGTCAAAGGGGTCTCCGGCCCCGGCCGGTGGGGTGGGTCTCGTGTCTCAGGTGGTGCTCCAGGGTCACTAGTACATCACTACAATTTTGTTTGATTTTTCTGTACGAATTCCAGGTCATAGCAGTTCACAGAGGTTCATAGAGGACACTAAAAACACGATATTGAACTAATCGATATTTAAAGTGTTCTACGCAATAACCAACGAGCTACTCAATATAAAAACTCTAAATTAACAGATTAGGGGTTATACCAATCAACCTTGCTTCCAAGATCCAAGCTTTCCTAGCTCAAAATGATCAAGAAGGCAAAAACCAAGACTTGAGGTATTTTTTTGATATATTTTGGGATTTTGGGGATTTAATTAGCTTGGAATTTGTTGTAAATGGAGAAAGAAAAACTCAAAGGCAGAGGAAGGAGGAGGCTCGGCCAAAAAAATGGAGGAAGGTGAGGGAATTGTGTAGGGTTTTCTAGTTCATTCTTGTGATAAATGCTCATTTAATGCATTCACACACACATGCATGCACCTCATCCAATTTCTTTTCTTTTTCTTTAACTTTAAATCTAAAACCCATACAAATATCTAGATGCTATGTGAAGGGTTTTATTAACTCAAACTTAATTTGTTGAAAAGAAGACTTAAGAGAAATTTCCCAAAATGTGAATACCGCAATAAAATAATATTAAAATTGGGGGGGGGGGAAATTCAAATTGAACCAAAACGTCCCATATAACCCAAAGCTTGCGCACTAGCTTTATTTTAGCTAAACTAGGTGCTGGCAAGTCTATATGGTCGTTTGATCACAGTCGGTTTAAAACAGAAAATACCGACAGATTTACCCTAAAACGGAAAAAGTCGCATAACGATTTCTAAAACGTTACATATACCTATAGTAGCAGTTCCCAGGTGACATGAGTACAACATAGTCTGTTGATTTAACGCTGCTACTTCGCTTTGAGTGTGTTCCCACTGTTCTTAGATTACTACCCTACCATGGCTCAAAGGAGTCGTGCAAACAGGTAGTAGTTGGGTGCAGTCCCGAAATGTTAGTTATATGTATGCCCTAGAGGCCATTACTGTACATGCGATGTATATTGTAGTGGATTCTTGGACATATATAGGGAGGACTTTCTTGCTCGACATGATAGTATGCTATCTGGTTACACTTTATCTTAACATGTTAACAAATACTGTTTTGTGATCACATGTTGATAAAGACCTTAAGATGATTACTTGACTACCAGGATTATGATGCAGATCATACTAGTGGGATTAGCGTAGTCGATAAGTAAATCCTTAAAATGTTCCTAGTCGTGGGAGTATCGAGACAGGGCATCGGTACCCCAGAGTAGACTAGCGTATGCGCTTCTTGACCCATATGATGGGCGATGGATGATCCCATATCCATTGGTGTTTGACATTAAAGAAGGCATACGGGTGCTCAGTGGAGACTGGGTACACTGAACGGAGTCGCCGAGAACTCCTAGATAGTATTATACGCATCGTCGGATAGCAGTTCTCTGGTGACACTGGTACAGGTAAGTCTGTAGACCCGAGATCGTCATAGAGTCTTATGTGATTCCCACCGTGCTTTGATTTCCACCATACCACGGTCAAGAGATTGTGCAAAACAGTGGCTTTTAGGTACAGTCCCGAGTCACATGGAGGCAATGAGCGATAGGAGGTGTTTCGTCTCTCCCGGTATAGGGAGCTGATGTTGCGCTATGCTCGATTGGCCATAACAGGAAATCCCTGGCCAGGGTTGCTGAGATTTTCTGGTAAGTGTTATCAGTAGTTTCTTGAACCGTTATGGACCTTGTATCGGCATGACTTATAAGCTATTGGGGTCTGACGTTATACCACCCCCAGGATGTGATATGCGATATATCAGATGAAGAGACCGGACTGTACGGTAGTGTTACTGATTAGATTCGCATGAGTTATAGCAGGCTTGCTTGTTGATCTTCTTATCGCTCAATACCCGGGTGGCCGTTACGTTTAGCAGACCGCTTGCGGCTTGTGGGTGTTTGATATGATCATCACCTACTGCCGGCGTATTGACGAGTCTTTAGAGTCCTACACAGAGGTTTTCTGGTTCAAGCGAAACGGAGTATGGGCACATATGTGATATGTGCGGGACCGAGATTAATGCGTCTATGTGATATCGCATTCTATTCTCGCGACATGTGACATTGGTCGGTTATATATGATATAGCCAAGTCATCGGATCAAGTGTTGATTCGATAAGATGTTACATTTGATATTAGTCGGTAATATGTGATATAACCGGATTGTTAAATCAAGAGTTGATTTAATGTATAATTATATATTTGATATATTACATTACATTAACTAATATTAGCTCACTTAAGATTTCTTTTCTCACTTTATGATACATTGATATATATGTGATATATGTTAAATGTATTGTTTTCTTTTTGCACACAAAATATATATGTGATATATATTGTTGTGCCATGATAGGTTACACATGCAACATGTATGTATGAGACTCACACCATGTTAGGGTTTAATATTTATTCTTAAGTAATTACAAATTAGTGGAGATATTTTGATTGTTGGAAGCTTGTAGAAGTTTGAAGATAACCATTGACTTAGTCCACTCCTTTGTCTTGCTTAAGATATTTTCTAACCCAACTTTAACCATACACCATGGTTGATTCTCTACATGAGTTAGGCATGAGATATTATCTCACCATGGTTGCATTTCTAACCTCATGAGTTATTCATTCATCTTCTTCTTCCTCACTTGAAAAAGCTTGCTAGTTTTTTCTAAGCGATGGAAACTTGTGAGAAAAATATATCTAAAGTGAGCCCACTTCCTACTTCATCATCCTATACTATTATCCATTTAGTTTAGGGTGTTTCCTTCACTAATCTACATAATTAGTGAAGAGATAGCATGAGCTAGTGTCTCCTAGACATAGATCATTTTCGGCCTCGAAGACTTCGAAGCAAGCTTGTTCGTTTCTTCATGGGAGCCTCTATAGAGTCCGGAAGTTGGTGATCGCAGCGAAGGGACTACTATATGGAGCTATTGAAGTGAAGGACCGGTCTACAAAGGTTGTATTCCTTGTTCACTTAGATGTAAAGAGTTTACATATCATGTTTTACCCTAAGTCTCTAGTTAAGATCTTGGTTAGGGTTTGTTTAGCACCCCAAAAATTTTAAAGTAGCATGATTGATGCTTGCCAAAACCTTGCTAAGGTGCTAAGCCAAACCTACAGTAGTATCAGAGCCAAGCTAGAGCATTAGGCGTTGTCTAGACGAAGTTTAAAGTCCGATCGAACTCCGAAAGTCCGAAATGACCCCCTTTCTGGAAATTTTCAAAAAGTTGGATTTTTCAATGTTAAAATACTCAAAAAATCATGCAGGAAATTCTATGGACACACGTGAAGAACGAAACCCTAACTCGTCCAAGTGACCATGGATCCGCGGCTAAAACATGGTTTTGGCGGCGGATCCGCGGCGCCGCTTGAGAGGCTTGGGTCGGGCCCTTCAGCTGTTGGTCCGTAGGTACTGGGGTATGCTTCTGGGAACTTTTAATTTTGCTCAAGTGTTGAGCTCTCTGGGAATTTTTGGGAATTCGTTGATTCGATCGAATTATCTAACTTCGTATAGCTATCTATGATTATGATACAATATTTGGAATCCACTATAATTAGTTATGTGATAACTAGTTTGAATTTTGTAAATCTAGCGGTTTAGTCTCATTTGATCGGTTGCCACGGGATTTTGATGTTGATCAAAAGTCCGTCGCAATCACGTAGTGTACGCGGATACTCGCCGGGTAACCTTACTTGATAGCTACGCCCCATAGCCCCAACCAAGTGACTGCAGGAGAACCCCGTCGCCAAAAGCATCTGTTCGGGTGCTCGCGGCAGCGGTGTTCCGCCTTAGTGCACTTCGTCGACGGCACCAGGGGGTGCGGCCGTCTACTAAATTTTCCGGCGAGCATTCGATCATATTATTGGGAATCTTGTTGAATTACCCGACATGTTATTGGAAAGTGTTTTCAATATCGAGACTAAAATGCGGGGTTTATAATTATTAGGCATGCGATGTCTAAGGAATTCATTTGGTTAGGCATGAAATCCAAAGTATGTGATACGTTGGGTTTATGATGTCTAAGGTGGTTGCGGATTCCAACTTTTGTAGATTTTCACTTTTTTTTCTGCGACCGTAAGTGTAATATATGGTGTATCGCTGGTTTCGGTGCTATATGTCAACGACAATTGAGATATGCATATTTACTTGCCTTGATGACATGTGATGTTATGTGTTGCTGTGATATGTTATATTGGATCGTTGTGTTTTGAATAGCCAGGGGTTTTATGTGAGATGAGAGTTTTTCTTTTTCATTCATGTAAAATTCATTGTATGTAATATTCTTTTATTGGGGCACTTCCGGGTTGAGGATGATGTCACCATTGTATATTATTTACATTTCTACATTAGGATAGACCCAAGGCGGGGAGCACAAGTAACTGGGTTCTAGGGTACAATGGGAGACCATCTCGAGGAGTCGAGAACGGGTCTCCTAACTCTAGAATTGGTAGGGTTGCTTGCCACTCTCGTAGGAGTCTAGGGATGTTGGTTTAGCTATTCATCACAACCGTGGAATCCGCGTTTTTACTGGTTTAAATAAAACAAGGAAATCCTAGTATATCCAATATTTCATATATGATTCTTTTGCTGCTGATATTGTGATGTGATCATTTGATATGTTCTGAGACGAATGCCTATATTATATATATGAGATATAATAAATATTGCAGCTTTCATTTCTTATGTGATGCTTGGGAAGCATAAATAAATGGGACTTCATTAATGAGATTAATGAAATAAAAGAAACCTAAAGATGTTGTAGAAACTTGTCTCGAAAAAATGGTAGCTTGTTCACACTAGAATATTACATTTAATACCGCCCATTCTTATGCTCTTTTGTTTATAAGTAGGTGCTTTTAATCTGTGTTTGCTACATATTTACAGTCTACAGGTTCCTAGTCCAATATAACGCAAATGATACAAAATCTCCACTGTTACGCCAAAATCCAGAACATCTGTTGCCAGCAGATAAAAGCCGGGTTCCGATTATCCGTATCCGTACAGTGCCGCGTACCAGTTCCAGAGACAAGACAAATGACAGTTCTCATTCGTGTCTCGGACAAGCACAAAGCACGAGAGGGGCAGCACAAAGCACGAGAGGGGCAGCACAAAGCACGAGGGAGGCAGCACAAGAATCAATGGGTGCGCGGAGCTCGAGGGAGAAAGGTCAAATCAATCAAAAGTGAAACTATGTTTGGACTGTGCAGATCTGAAGAAATTGTGAAGGCATTTTACAATTTGGGACATGTAGAACATCATAAGATAGCAACACAAGGAAGCCCAGAAAATCCGAGATCCCAATTCCACAAAACCGCGGCGGAACTGCCGCCAAATGTGGGTTTTCGCGGCGGATCCGCCGCGGTTTCATGTCATCATATGACCAAATTTTAGGGGTAGTTGGGTCATTACATTTAGGGACAGAATGTTGCCCTAGGGTTTCAGCACGCAGTCTATAAATAGCCCAGTTTTGTGCCAAGCCAAGGGTCTTCTTCATGTCTTGATTTCCATTCTCTCTTTGTTAGGATTTAGCTTAGTTTCTTCTTCTTCTTCATTCTTTCCTCCATGAAAATTGTAGTGAGAGATTTTTGAGTGGATGATGAAATGAAGATGAGGGTTATTTTGTATCATTCTTTTGCTTACCTTCCCCTTGAGATCCTTGCTTTCTCTTGATCTTTCAACCTCTTCATTGAGCTTGAAGGTTTAAGGATTGGTATTTGATCTCAAGGGTTGTATTATTTTGGAAAGAATAAAGTCTCTTTTGTGCTTCATTTTGCATTGGGTTTTTAGCTCTCTCTTGACCTTGCAACCTCTTAATTGAGCTTGCAAGTTTAAGTTTGGGTTATTAAACCCATGGTGTGTAACTTGTTCCATGGTTCCTAAATCTCTTTCTTAATATTTTCTTTCTTGCACTTTTCTTTCTTTCTCTTTTACATTCATGCAATTTATTTCCTTGCTTTACTTTCTTGCACTTTAAATTCCATGCACTTACTTACCTGTAATCTTTTCTTTTCTTTGTTCTTTTGTTCTCTCTTTTTGGTTTGTTTTGTGAATGGTTGTTAATATGTTGTTGTTAAGAATAAATACAATATTGTAAGTTAATGTTTCTTTGCTCATTTCCTTTTCCCGTTATTTTCCTTTGAACTCCGTCCAAACGTTGCGCAAGCGCTCCGTTAGGCACCCTACCTTACCAAGGTAACGGTGATTCCTAACCGCGACCGGTTGCGTTCGGTTTGGCCGGAGGCGAAAGAAAGAGACAAGAACGGAAGGACAAGGATCAATAACCCGGATTCTACGAATACCGTGCTTAAATCCCCTAATCCACGTTGTTGCCGATTGCTCTAGCTTCAATTGGTCAAGACTCGGCTCAAAGGTTTTGAGTGCGGATTTCTTTAGCTTACACTTTCGTATCTTTTTCTTAACAACTTTATACTTGCATATAAAACACAAAGGTTAGATTTGAACAAACATATACAAATTCTTTATTGGCTCGTCTAAAACTCGAACGAACATACAACTATCTCCCTGTGGATCGACCCGTGCTCAACCGGCTAGCTGCAAAGCGACACCGTCCTGATCGCGGTTATAACTTTAGAACTTTGAACATCCGACACGCCAAAAGCGTGCGATCAAATGGCGCCGCTGCCGGGGAGACGGTAACGTATTTTCTTTCTTATTATTCGGGTTAATATTCTTTTTGTATATATTTATAAATAAAAAAAATAAAATCTTTTTGTTATTTTTGATAATTTTTGTGTGCAAGTGTGCAGGCTAATCTGGAGCAAGTACAGTAATCCAAAAAGAAAACAGAGCATTTTATTTTGGAGTAGAGATCAAGGGGAGTGCAGGGAACCAAATTTCAGGCGCCAATTCATCAACTTGACCGCGGAACCGTGGTCAAAGAGAGGCTTTGGCCGCGGTTCCACGGCCGTATTGAGGCCTCAGTGCCCCAATTTTTTTCTGCCCTTTCTCTGTCCTTTTATCTTCTTTGTGAATTCCACTATACCGTATTTTCTGCAGGTTTCTTTCCACAGATTGCACAGCCGCCAAATAAATTTTTGTTGTTTTAGATTTTGTTTGTTTACCGCTTTGCATATATTAATACGGACATTAAGGGGCTATAACACCAATTCAGATTGGGTGGGGATTTCATCACCCTTACTAGGACCCCACAAATCACTAATTGCATACGCATTACCTTGAGCTAATAAAAAATACTAGACTCAGCCCTAAGGACGCCGTGCTCAATAGAACAGAGGACTAGTTATAGGCATCAGCCGTTGATCCTAACCTGACTTTGCGGTGTCTAGGAAAGTGTGTCTAAGGCAAGTGGTTACTTAATTAGGTCCACTACTTGTAGTGGAGAGCCTCCCACTTACCTG
Organism: Agapanthus africanus; assembly: GCA_030015575.1. Lineage (NCBI taxonomy): Eukaryota > Viridiplantae > Streptophyta > Magnoliopsida > Asparagales > Amaryllidaceae > Agapanthus > Agapanthus africanus. Next base: position 666,425,202 of record CM057341.1, on the reverse strand, counting down.
ACACTTACCAGGCCGCAATTGGCGGTGAAGAGGCGGTTTGAGGTCCTATTTCTAGCCCCTTGGAACAGTTAGGAGCTGTCTAGCTGATGTAAGTGCACGGCGGCACCCCGGCCGTCAATCCGACGCCGGAATGCAGAAACGAAAAACTTTTCAAACTAGAAAACCGACACCATCGCGCACTAAAATCCCGGATTGGACCATTAACCTAGCTACTAGCAAACTAAAAGATGGGTAGAGAGATATACCAAGCGATCCGTATCCTTCGGTCTTCGTTCCACTCCGATCTCCTCGCGGAATCTCCGGTCATCGCCTCCTAGTCGAAACGGGCATCACATCGCCGGGTTCTTTTACGGGCTCCCACCTCTGGACCGAGGCAACTCGGACGCAAAGTTGGCTAGCCGACGCGTCCAAGATTTGCTGTAGCCTAGTATAGAATGGTTGTCTCTTGGGGTTATAGAAGTTGCCATGATGGAGGAATGAGAGAAGAACTTTGGAGAAATAGTGGTGCTCTTATTTTTGCAAGGAATGAGATGAGGAAAAATGCCACACATCAAAAATGAACCATCCCATTTTCCCTCAAGTGGCCGGCCCCTAATCATCAAAATGGTGGAGGGAAAAATCAAAAACAAGAAGGGAGGTGAGTGTAGGAAAAGCAAAGGGTGACCACATCCAAAAGTGATGATAACAATACCATCTCAATTTCTAATCAACTCTAATCTCATTAATGAAAGAAATGATGAAAGAAAAGAATGGAATCAAAAGATGCTATAATAATCTTTCATTTCACAAATACCCCCTCCACTAATGCTAATTTGCGAACTTGCAAATTAGCCCCTCCAACGGAAAGTCCGGCCGTGAAGGAACAAAGGAAAACTGGCCGGAACAGAATGCAAATTGGCAACTTCAGAAAACTGATCCCGTAATAAATTACAGGAAAACCCCGCGACTGTATATACTTACCCGCATTTGTATTCCCACTGAATACAAATGCAAAGAGACAAAACTACACTGTCTAATACTAGGATCCGGTTTAAACCAAAGCCCGCTAGTAAAATCCGTCCGATCACGATCCGTGCAATACCGCACGTATCTGATCGAACCCTGCCATATCTCCATACGGCCTTTACAGCGTTTCGCCCGAAACATGAGTAACTGTGTGTGGTGAACTCTAAAGACTCGTCAATACTATGGCTGTGGATTTAACCATTAGCACATCAGAGGTATTAGCCATACGTGATGGGCTACCAGCTATTGACCAAAAGGGACGTCGATGAGCGAACTCATCCTGAAACCCTACTGAGCCTGTCAGTGACAATATCCGTACAGTCCGGTCCGTTCGTCTATGAGCATCGCATGGCGGGCCTAGGGGGTTGGTAAAAGTCAGACCCCCAAAAGCGGTACAAGTCGTGTCGGATTGTAGCCCAGAACACCATGAGATACTACTGGAATACCTACCAGTAAATCTCCTACCTTGGCCAAGGACTTTTCATGTACTGGCTCTCCTAGACACATCTCCTGCCTCACCCCCGATACCGAGAGAGACGAACCCCTGCAGATCCGCTCACTGCCTCCATATGGCTCGGGACTGTACCCAACTAAAACCTGTTTTCACGACTCCTTTGAGCCGTGGTAGGGTAGTAATCAAAGCACAGTGGGAACTCACACGAGACAAATGACGATCTTAGGTCGATGAACTAACCTGTGCACATGTCACCAGGGAACTGCTTTCTGACGTCAGGTATAATACTAACTAGCAGGTTCCCGGCGAGTCCTGTCCGGTGTACTCATAACCCAATGAGCACCTGTATACATCTTAGGTGAACCAACTAACACCAGTGGCCTATGAGACCGGCCATCGCCCCTCGTCGGGGTCTTGACTGTATACACTAGTCTATACTGTAGTATCGATGCCCTGTCTCGAAACTCCCACGACTAGGGACCTTTTAAGGATGTGCTTATAGACCTCAGCTCCCACGTATATGATCGCCCTCATACTGCTGGTAGTCAAGCAAGAATCTTAGGGGCTCTATCAACGTGTAATAGCGACTCGTAAGGTTACCTAAAGCAGTACACGATGATAAAGATAAACCAGATAGCATACTATCATCTTGAGTAAGACTGTCCTACCGGTATAGGTCCTCCCTCAATCATTGCAATCACGTGCCTGTGATCCAATAATTGACTCTGAGGGCACTATCTCCAACAATCTCCCACTTGCACTCAAGGCTAATTATTGCGATGTCGCATACTCACAGCCCGTGTGATACTGAACACCCAACTCCTCTACTAGTCAGTTTCACAAAGCTCGTTTGCGAAACTATAGCGTTCGAGGAATAGCCTCAGTGAGTGGATCTGCTTTGATGTTTCTTTCTATGTCTCTCTTTATCTTAAGTTCGCGGAGAAACCCATCTCCCGAAATGAGCAATACCTGTCTTAGAATGTGTCTGGATGTCTGATGGGACCTAGCTCATAAATGAACTCCAAATCCAAACTTCTTAGACTATATCGTCAACTGAACTTAATCAGTATCATGCGCCATGCCTTCCCTCGGTATCCACCTGGACCATCTGTCCAAAATACTGCCCCTCGTCAGAGGGAAAACTATAACTCTGACAACCTCTCCGTCATCCAGGTCACCTTGGAAGCCTGGAATGATAATTGTCTCCCGAAGGAGAATGCTACTATCATATCCCTAGAACATCCACTTATGTTCTAAAACTTCTTCCGATCGTTTCTCCAGGATTGGATTAATATCAACTTATTGCACCTACTGTAAAAACAATATCTGGTGTGGTACTTGACATCTCATGATTGACTCAATTGCCTAAGCAAGTGATCTGCCAATCATGCACATCCCTCTCCCCTTTAGTCTGTAAGAAACCTTTAGAGAGGGTGACTCCATCACCTGCAGGTATACTACCGTTCCAGGAGTCGTCCATTCTAAATACTCATAGAATGCTGTCTAAGTACCCAGATTGGGAAACTACCCAAATCTAGATCTAAAACCATAGATCTAGTAACCAGAATGTCTAATATAATATCCAAGTCCTGTGTGGAGAAACCACTGTGTGACGACCAAATTATAACCGATCGTAGTATAGAAATTTCACTTCCTACTCTGTGTATGTCATCCAAATACCAGGACATCACACTCTACTACCTTCTTAACAGATCCATCCCCTATTCTGATGAAGTCTAACCTATGACTGTCACATCAGAAATAGATGATCTATTTCCTCTATATCCGCTTTAGTCTATAAATAGACATAAGCCACTTGTCCACTATGCTTCCGCTGCTCCCACTGAACACGACAACCCTCTGGCAGAGTCATATACACGTGCACTTCTAAAGCCAGTTTAGAACGACGCTATACTCATCCTCCTGCCGGGTCTCACAGTCTGGAACAACAGCAATGGCAAGTCTGGGTAAACAAGAACCTCTCTGTCACTGTCCTTGAGCATACCGAAGTACCTCTCGAGCGCCTGAGGTTACCCACCATATCTGCGGAGTGGCTAATGGAATGTCAAACCAGATTGAATCTTTAGGTTCTTATCAAATCTTTAGTAATCGTTTACGGTTCTGGAATCACTTCCAGTTCTACCATACTCCCACTACTGTTTTCTGAATAAATCCATCTTTGTTAAAACTGTGGCGAGTTAAGAACAATATCACTATTGATCTTCCAGATGGTAGAAAATCAACCCTCGTTATAGCCCGGGTCAACCCACAAACAGCCATTACAGAAACGTGCCTTGAGTTATCCAGAGTCTGGTTTTGGCATAAGCCAGACAACTCTCCGTACCTTAACAATGTCAAGATATGAACTGTTCTATATCCAATATAGAAACAGAGACACTGATTTAATTGAACCAGATTCAAATCATGCAGCTGTCTCCAGTGCATGTCAACTAAATGGAAGGAGGCCGATCAGCGTTACTCAACTTAGGAATGCTTCCAATTATAAGTAACCTGAAAGAGAAGCAAGTTCTCTTAATCATTACTATCAACTGAATACCATTCACAAGTATCTACATCTTCGATTACCTTGAAGAATCCCGATACTTGCAATACCTGGTTCTCTACTTTACTCTTATACCTATAACTTCTCAAAACTTAGACCCTGTGTTTCTACGAAACACCTGTCTAAGAACTAGAGAAGTCATAAGTAAACAGAATATAGTACGAGGACCATCCCCTCTGTCCTAATAGACACTGGACAATATACAATACTCTGTATAAGTCCCTTGAGTCTAATAACTCATTAACTATGTGTCGTAGGTTGAAAACTGTACTTATGGTAAAGAAGAATTACACCGCTGTTTAATGCTCCTTACCTAACCATCCACTGATATAGGTAAATGCCACGGACATAATTTCAAAAAGGTATATCTCACTCTATGAAAATAGACGTACAGCTATATCAATTTGAAATTGGTGCATAACAACGGATATTCAAAACCAAATATTTGCCGTCCGGCAAACAACCCAGGTGACTTCCTCAAATATCACCAATTACAACGAATCCCGATATACTGAGGATGATCACCTAATTCCCAATAACTTACTCCCACTCATCATCTGTAAAACCATACAGATGTGAGAATCAAACCTGGTAAATACATACCCTGGAGTAAGTATTAATTGGAAAATCAGTTTTCTTTTAACAGTACACAGTGAAACCGAAACATTGAAATGTTTCGATGGGGTATCCCGGTATTCCTAGTAATGCCTCTTTCATTATCCGATTCACAACTATAACCGTATAATTCTTTGCCATCTCTCCAAATCCCTTTATATGTCTTTAGTCATTACCTTCTGTACACCCCTTTAGGCCAATTGGTTTTCTTCCTTCCCTACCGTTCGGCACCAGCCTATGGTTTGGAAGAAGACTATCTAACAAGCATGATGGGTGTACTGCCCTAATCCTAGGAGCACTCGCAATGCGAGAGAAGGTGAAGATAAAAGACAACCGAATAAACCTTATTCCTATTTCTCCTGAACCAGAATCCATCCCTGAACTGGAACAAGTTCCTTTCGAGTTCGTATATAACCATACGATGGAATATCCAATATACTGTGGATCTTCGTAGTGATACGGAGTGTCCTGGAGAAATACAAAGGTGATTTTAGGATTGGCGAAGAAATATTTGGTTTGGTCATGAATAGCAGTCGCAATTTACTTTGCCCTCTTACTAATCCCTTGATATTTCTTTACTTAATACCTTCTGTACACCATCGTTAGGCTAATTAGTTTTCTTCATTCCCTACCGGTCGGCACCAGCCTAAGGTTTGGAAGAAGACTATCCAATTTACGTAATAAGTGTACTATCTCCTAAATCAAGGAGTACTCGCAACCTGAGAGAAGGTAAAAGGAAAAGACAACTGAATAGTCCTATTCGTTTTCTCCAGAACCGGAAACCATCCTCGAATTCCTTCGAGTTCATATATAACCATACGATGGTTTTGTCCAATGGAAGTGGACGTTCGTAGTAATACGGGGTGTCCTGTAGAAAAGGGTAAAAGTAGGAGTGGCAATGAGGTTTGCAACTCTGACAATCCAAAAGCCAGTATTAAGATGGTTCGGTTAATTTTGATCACTGAGTCATTGTCTAGGGTCGGGTCAATGGTCGCTGCCAAAGAGAGAGAGAAAAGAAACACTCAGCGTGCACTCTAACCTAGATCAGAATGGTTATCAATTTATCTAATCTGGAAACCTCCAACTGTAACGTCAAATTCTTCCCTAAACCTGAAAGAAGAATTAGTCGGGATCACCCGAGGAGTAAACCAACTCATCAGTGGGAATCGGGATCCAACTATCATCGCATGATAACGTGACAGAATCCGCTCACGTTATCACACTCCAGAAGGAATGCGCATATCTGGCAAGTTTCAGTTTCTTTAGAAACTCCCGATGTGGATTTTTGCCCCATGCTCTTATGACCTTGACTTTGGCCAACATATCATAAGTCACATGTCAAGTTCAACCCGTCATTGTCCAGGTTAATTTGAACCCACTCATACATACCCTTGACTTTGGCCAAAATAGTAGTACGACTGTCCCAAACCAACGCATCTATCTATGCAGCACATGAATACCCAATAGCTACCAATCACTGTGCCTTGACTTTGGCCAACATACACAGCTTGAATACTTATTGACTATTCATATGAAACAACGAAGGGCTACGAATGGTTTCTGGCGAAAACCTTTAACGTAATGAACTTGATATCGTTGAAGGAACCGGGTAGCTTTTTAAAAATATAGTGACCAAAACTTTTACTAAAGAGGTCACTCCCGGTGAAGGGATCTCGGCTCTTTCCCCGTAGAATGAGGTGCAGGATATTCCAACTGAATACCACGATGCAAAGCAAAAGTAATCGGCTATAGTGAAGTTATTTCCCTGACGCAAACTTTTGTCCAAGGGGTCACTCCCGGTGAAGGGATCTCGGCCCTTGCCTCGTCGACTGAGGAGCAAGATATTCCAACTGAATACCACTGTGTAAAACAAAAGAGAACGCCCTTGCAATAACAGCTTTTTGAAAAATGTTCCAACAACATCAGAATAGGTTTGTTTATCTTGCATTGATCCGAATCAACGCAGTCCCATCAATTGATCACACCACAAAGAACGAAAATAATAATGCACGCATATGCCATCCGCATTCGCCACTGGGTCCCGTCTGTAGGGTTCCGAGGCACACTAATGAGGTCACACATGGCATCAACCATGCCAAAATCAAATTTTTCCGGTGCCGAGAAACCCTAATGCGATCGTTAACTAGAGTTTAGGCGAAACTAATGGAAAGTAAATCACATTTACACTAAGTGAACCGAAAATACAACCTTTGTAGATCCGGTCCTCCACTTACTTAGCTCCATGATGATGTCCCTCCGCTGCGATCATCGGATCCCGGACTCTAGCGATGGTTTCGTCGAAGAAATGATCGGGCTAGGTCGTCGACTTCGATGCCGAAGATGATCTACGTCGAGACAACTCAAGATCAAGCTCCAACTTCACCAAGTCATGAAACTTGTGAAGAAAACACCCTAAACTACATGGCAAGTGGTAGATGATGAAGAAATAGGAAGTGGGTTCACTTTAGAATTGGATTTCTCACTCTTTTTCTCAATTCACCATTGAAGCTAGCAAGCTTCTTTCTTCTTGAAGAAGAAGAAGAAGAAGAAAAAGAATATGATAAGAATATCTAAAAAAGAAAATAAAGTCATTCTTATTATATTAGCAACCATTGTTAAGTGTAGAGAATAAACTAAGGTTAAGTAAATGGTTAGGGTTAAGGAAAGAAACAAAATGGTCAAAGTCTTTCAAAGCTTCAAGAAGCTTCAAAGAAAATCCAAAGTTTGCCACCATTTTATTTCTTTCTCAAATGAATAAATAAATAAATGAATAAGTAAATGAAGCAAATGAAACCCTAACCATTGACCAACCATGGTTTAAACCAAACATACACCCAAGTTTGCATGTATCATCAAACATGATACAAACTTGTGCACAAAAATATATCACATATACAATGTGCACAAACAAGTGAGAAAAACATCTTAAGTGAACCAATATTAGTTAATGTAAAGTAATATATCAAATATATAATTATACATTAAATCATTAAATCAATACTTGATTTAACGATCCGGTCATATCGCATATAACCGACTAATATCAATAGTAACAACTTATCGAATCAACACTTGATCCGATAACCCGGCTATATCGCATATAACCGATCAATGTCACAAATCGCGAGAATCAAATACAGTATCATATACTGGTATTATTCTCGGTCCCGCACATATCTCATATGCGCTCCTATTTCGTTTTGCTTGAGCTAGGAAACCTCTGTGTAGGACTCTAAAGACTCGTCAATACGCCGGCAGCAGGTGGTGATCATATCAAACACCCACAAGCCGCAAGCGGTCTAAACGTAACGGCCATCCGGGTATTGAGCGATCAAAAGATCGACGAGCAAGCCCGCTCACACTCCTGTGAATCCAACCAGTAACACTTACCGTATAGTCCGGTCTCGTCGTCTGATATGTCGCATATTTTGCCTAGGGGTGGTAAACGTCAGACCCCAATAGCTCGATAAGTCGTGTCGATATGAGGTCTATAACAGTTCGAGAAACTACTGGTAACACTTACCAGTAAATCTCAGCAACCCTGGCCAGGGATTTCCGGTTATAGCCAATCGAACACAGCGCAACATCAACTCCCTATACCGGGAGAGACGAATCCCCTTCTATCGCTCATTGCCTCCATGTGATTCGGGACTGTACCTAAAAACCACCGTTTTGCACGCCCTCTTGGACGTGGTAAGGTGGAAATCAAAGCACAGTGGGAATCACACAAGACTCTATGACGATCTCTGGTCTACAGACTAACCTGTACCACCAGAGAACTGCCATCTGGCGTAAGGTATAATACCATCTGGGAGTTCTCGGCGAGTCCGTCCAGTGTACCCAGTCTCCACTGAGCACCCGTATATCATCTCCGATGTCAAACACCAATGGATATGGGATCATCAATCGCCCATCTGTATGGGTCGAGAAGGTATACGCTAGTCTACTCTGGTATATCGATGCCCCGTCTCGATACACCCACGACTAGGGACCTTGAAGGATATACTTATGGACTACCATGTCCCCACTAGTATGATCCGCATCATAGTCCAGGTAGTCAAGTACACATCCTAAGGGCTTTACCAACATGTAACAGAGAGACAATCAGTGTAAACGTTAAGGTAAAGAGCAACCAGATAGCATACTATCATGTCGAGCAAGAAAGTCCTCCCTATATATGTCCAAGCATCCACTACAATATACATCCTATGTATAGTAATGGTCTCTAGGGCATACATATAACTTACAATCTCCCACTTGCACTAGGGCCATCTGATAGCAGTGGTTGTAGTATCTCATACTCAACCATCCCATAAAAGTCTCTCTCTTGGAAAAGGCCTTTGTGAGTGGATCCGCCGTGTTGTCCTCTGAGTCTACTCTCCTAACCTCGATCCCCTAGAGATCAACCATCTCGATGATCAGGTGATACTGCCTTAGAATATGTCTGGATCACTGATGGGACGGACGTTCCTTGGCATAAGCCACAACTCCATTGTCACACAATGGGAGGAACTAAGTTCATCTCATGAACCAATATACACCCAGACTTCCTCTTTGGTAGCATCTTAACTAGCGATGTATCCAGCCTTTATCGTCTAGTTTGCCACGATATCTAGCTTGGAACTCTTCCAACATACCGTCCCTTTTCTGAGGGTAAAGACAATGCCTGTGACTGACATTCAGTCGTCTTTATCACCCTGGAACTTTTCCAGTGATTCTTCCCAGGATCGATTGATACCATCTCACTACAACTAGTGAGAATCCTAACATCCAATTACTTCTATCTCATAGATCATAACTCAGGATTTAGGGGGTATCACTTTGATCATATATGGATAATCCTTGTGATAAGCGGAGATTGACTGAGCGTAGCATAGGAAACTCCTTCCCTATCAAGAGTATGTCATCCACGTACTCTACGAGGATCACTACCATACTCCCTACTACTTTTTTGTATATACAAGGTTCATCTACCATTTTGATGAAGTCAAACTCTTTGACTACCACATCAAAACAGATATTCCAAGTCTGCGATGCCTGCTTTATCCTATAAAGCATCTTGTACACGTTTCTGCTGCTCCCACTGTCTACGAAGCCCTCTGACTGTTTACTTATAGACTCTCTCTTCTAAAATATCATTTAGAAGAGCAGTCATGACACCCAACCGCCAGATATCGTAGTCATGGTATGTAGCCGTGGCAAGTAGGATCCGGATGGACTTAAGCATAGCCACTGGAAAAGGTTTCATCATTATCCACGCCTGGTCGATGACGAAAACCTTTAACAAGTCTATCTTTGAAAGTCTCAACTTTTCCATGTACACCAAGTAATCTTCTCAAGATATACTTGCTCCTGATGGGGATTTAACCCTTCAGATATAGCAATCAAAGTCCATACTTTGTTGGTGTACATGGATTCCATCTCAGATCGCTAAGTATCCAGCCATTCTTACAGAGTCCCTACTCTCGATGGCCTGCTCGAAACTAGTTGGGTCATCATCTCATGATGCAATCCTCGCTCCCACTGTCATAGAGAAACCGAAGTATCTCTCAGGTGGGTGAGGAACCCTACTAGATCGGCGGAAAGGCTGAGGTTCGTTGGTAACTATTGAATCCTTTGGTTTTATCAAATCATCTGCTGTAGTTTGTATAGCTGGAACCTTTCCAGTTCTACATTACAGACCTTGCCTCGAGCTTGTCCGGATTTTGCTTTTAGACATAGGCCGGTCAACCCCAAATCTTAACTAGCTTAAGACATGGGCTCTTCCCTTTCCATATCACATATGAAGTGGTAGGCAACTGATTTGATTGGAACCCTATTCAATAGGTATGCAGCTTCTCAAGCGCATAACTCCCAAAAGGAAATAGGTAACTCAGTAGTACTCATCATAGAGCACACCATATCACATAGGGTGCTATTGCTCCACCCCGATATATCATCGTGCTATGGTGTATACGGAGGAGTAATGCTGAGAGAGAATCTCATTCTCCTTTAGAATAGTCCAGGAATTTCGTGCTCAAGTATTCTCCTCCTTGATCTCATCAAAGGACATAATACTTATACCCGTATTGGTTCTCTACTTCTAACTTATATTCGGTGAATATCTCAAAAAGGTTCGGACTTGTGTTTCAACAGAAACATATGACTGAATCTTTAGAGATCATCAGAGAATGTAATGAAGTACAAAGAACCGGTCTTGGTATGTATAGACAGGGGACCTTCATACATCAGTATGTATCAATCCCAAGAGTTCACTAACTCTTTCTCTGTTTACAACAAACGGAGCTATGGTCATCTAATCTTTGTGACATGACTGGCAAATTTCATAAGATGTAAATTCAAATAGATTTAAATATGCATCTATGTGCAACTTAGCTAGTCGGATCGCATTGATATGACCTAGTCTACAATACCTCAAGAAGGATCCGTTCAATTCTGAACTCTTCCTCTTGTGTGTGTTCTATATACTAAGAACTGTAGTTTGATTTAGAACATTAATGCTTTTAGATAACGTGCCTGAACCGATCGACTTTTGATATAGGAAATGTTCAAAACATTATCTAACAATACAAAATTATATCCTTTCTTTACTAATAAAAAGACTGATATGATTTTGTATATCAGGTTCGGTATCTAATAACATTCGTTCAGAATCAATGTATTGGTAATACAGGGTGACAGCGACCAACAGACTTGGCTGCAACACTTGCCCCGTTTTCTGTCTCATGAAACTTATCACCCGTTCTCAGTTCTTTACCTATATGTAGCCCATGTAACAAATTACATATGCGGGATCCTGATCCGGTATCTCATATCCAGGACGTAAAGAATACTGAGAAATAGTTCTGTATAATGAACACACCCGAAGATGATGCATCAGTATACACTTTCTTCGTTTAGGCGGCACGTGAATTCTGGTAATCCCAATTGCCTTCTCTGTCTTATAACAATTATAAGTTGGAGCGGGACCAACGTTCCCCAGCTTAGTATAACAAGCGGGTTCGGTCAATACATCTGTATTATTATCTTGATTAAGGCGTGATATGGTCGCTACCTGGAGAGAGAGAGAGAAGAAAACACTCTGCGTGCGCTCTTGCAAGATTAGATTGGTTATTATTTTATCTAATCAGGATGGCTCCCACTGTTTTTATCAAATCTTCCTTCAAACCCTAAAAGGAAAGACTAGCCGGGATTAATTACACACTACAAGTTCGCCAATCTTTCAGCCAGGCCAGTGTCGGTACTTTGAGGGAGGTCCCCCGTGCTTTCGCACAAACCTAATTAATGTAAACCTCATTTTCCCAGAGGCGTAACCCCGTTGACACCTTTCTAGACACCTACTTGATCGGCTAATTGTAATGTGTAAAACTCTCCCAGGAGTAACTCTTACTCGCAGCGGGTATCGGGATCCAACTATCTCATAGAAGATATGCAATCTCATTGCAAATTTCAACACTTGAAATTCCCGATAATATTTTGCCGCTAACGTGCTATGACCTTGACGAAAGCCAACAAACCATAGCCCGCTAGTCAAGTTCAACCCGTACATTTCTTGATTGAATTAAACCCACCCGCACGACCCTTGACGAAAGCCAACAAAGCCGCACGACTACCCTAATCCAATCGCATTGTATGCAGCAGATAAGCAGCATATAGCTACCGCACACTACACCTTGACGAAAGCCAACAAATATAGCACGAATACTATATACAACTTATCTGAAATGACGGAGGGCTACGACAGGTTTTTCTGAAAACCTATTGCATAATGAACTTGATATCGTTGTAGGATCGAATGAATTTTGAAATGGAGTGTTTTTGAGGCTTTTCTAGTTTTGCTAAAGGGATCACTTCCGCTGAAGGGATCGTCGGCCCTTTCCTCATCGAATGAGGTGCGGGATATATCATATATATCACTGTGCAAAGCAGAAACTATAGAAACAATCAAAAGACAAACCGAGGGTTGTAGCATCTGCCAGTTATTGCTAAAGGGGTCATTCCCGGTGAAGGGATCGTCGGCCCTTTCCTCATCGAATAAGGTGCAGGATATATCATATATACCGCTGTGCAAAGCAAGAACTGTAGCTACCGGTTTTATTTTTGAAATTCGATTCTACAACATCTTAGGTTTCTTTTTCTTTCATTAATCATATTAATGAAGTCCCATCATTTAAGTACCTAAACATCACAGATAAATACGACGTACACTTATGCTATCCGCATTCGCCTCGATGTCCCCTCGTGCACCGTTAGGTTAGGTAACTAACGGCAGAGCGGGGCAGGGCTAGCGCGGGTGTAAAACATAAGTAACGTCTATATAATATATCATATATAATATATACAGTATGTATCACAGAACATCACATGATCACATCACAGATATCGCAGCAGAACAAACATATGAAACATTGGATATACTAGGACGTCTATGTTTTCAATACGAGCCAGTATAAAACACGGATTCCACAGTCGCGATGAATAGCCAAACCCACACCCCTAGACCCCTACGAGAGCGGCAAGCAACCCTACCAATTCTAGAGTTAGGAGACCCGGACTCGACTCCTCGAGTTGGTCTCCCACTGGACTCCAGAACCCGGTTACTTGTGCCCTCCTCCTTGGGTCTATCCTAGTGCGGAAAAGTAAATAATATACATCAACGGTGACAACTTCCGCAACTTGGAAGTGCCCCAATAAAAGAATATTACATACAAGTTTTTACATGAATGAAAAAGAAAAACACTCATCTCACGTAAAAAACCCCGGCTATTCAAACACGACGATCCAATATAACATATCCAGCAACACATAACATCACATGTCATCAACGTAAGTAAATATGCCCATCCCAATTGTCGTTGACATATAGCAACGAAACCGGCGATATCACATATTACACTTACGGTCACAGAAAAGAAAGTGTAAAACTACAACAGTTGGAATCCGCAACCTCCAATGACATTGCATGCCTAATCAAATGAATTCTTTAGACATCGCATGCCTAACAATTATAAACCCCGCATTTCAGTCTTATTATCGAAAACACTTTTCAATATCATGTCGGACAATTCAACAAGATTACCGACATTTTGATCGAATGCTCGTCGCAAACTTTAGTAGACGGCCGCACCCCCTATACCGTCGACGAAGTGCACTAAGGCGGAACACCGCTGCCGTGAGCACCCAAACGGATGCTTTCGGCGACGGAGTTCTCCTACAGTCACTTGGTCGGGGCTATGGGGCGTAGCTGTCTATTAAGTTTACCGGCGAGTATCCGCGTACGCTACGTGATTGCGACGGACTTTTGATCACATCAAAATTCCGTGGCAACCGATCAAGTGAGACTAAACTGCTATGTTTATAACATTCATTCAGTTATCTCATAACTACTTGTGGATTCCAAATATTGTATCACATTCCAGATAAATAAAAAATGTTAAACTTTCCGATCGAACAATCAAACACCCAAGTTTTCCCGAAACAGCTCAACACATGAAATAAGTCTAAAAACATCCATTTCATGCCACAGTACCAACGGTCCAGCCGTAGAAGGGTCAAGCCAACGCCTTACATGTGGCACGCCGTACTGTTCCAAACCCTAAGGTTCAAAGGGCAGTTCAAGACGGTCACATAATCGAGTTAAGCTTTGTTGTCTTCTAGAGGGTCCATCGCGTTACTTGCACTACTTAGAACGTTCTTAAACTACGGAAAGATCCAACAATTGGAAATTTCCCAGTAGGGGAAAAAGTGGGTATTTATATCCAGTCGAACTTTTTAACAGTTTCTAAAATATCCGGAAAAACATAAACGAAGTTAAATTATCCGATCAAATTAACGAGTCCCCAATAAAACCCTAGAAAACTCAACACTTGAGTGGAATTAAAAAATTCACATAAAAAATTGCCAAGAAAGGACCTAAGAATAAATATATGAAATTTCAGGGACTAAGTCAAATTTTGGCCGCGGAACGGCCGCCAAACCCATGGTTTCGCCGCGGTTCCGAGGTCAAATTATTGACTTAGAGGACCGTATTTCACAGTAATTCTTATTTTTTCCTGCTTGTTTTTCTGAGAATTTTTAATTCACAAAAATCCACCGTTTTGAAAAATGTACAGAGAAGGGTTTTGTCGGGGTTTACGGGTTCGATCGGACTTCTAACTTCGTCTACACTTCGCCTAAACCTCTTGCTAGGCTCTGATACCACTGTAGGGTTCCTAAGCACACTAATGAGGTCTCACATGGCATCAACCATGCCAAAATCAAATTTTTCTGGTGCCGAGAAACCCTAATGCGATCGTTAACTAGAGTTTAGGCGAAACTAATGGAAAGTAAATCACATTTACACTAAGTGAACCGAAAATACAACCTTTGTAGATCCGGTCCTCCACTTCCTTAGCTCCATGATGATGTCCCTCCGCTGCGATCATCGGATCCCGGACTCTAGCGAAGGTTTCGTCGAAGAAATGATCGGGCTAGGTCATCGACTTCGATGCCGAAGATGATCTATGTCGAGGAAACTCAAGATCAAGCTCCAACTTCACCAAGTCATGAAACTTGTGAAGAAAACACCCTATACTACATGGCAAGTGGTAGAGGATGAAGAAACAGGAAGTGGGTTCACTTTAGAATTGGATTTCTCACTCTTTTTCTCAATTCACCATTGAAGCTAGCAAGCTTCTTTCTTCTTGAAGAAGAAGAAGAAGAAGAAGAAAAAGAATATGATAAGAATATCTAAAAAAGAAAATAAAGTCATTCTTATCATATTAGAACCATTGTTAAGTGTAGAGAATAAACTAAGGTTAAGTAAATGGTTAGGGTTAAGGAAAGAAACAAAATGGTCAAAGTCTTTCAAAGCTTCAAGAAGCTTCAAAGAAAATCCAAAGTTTGCCACCATTTTATTTCTTTCTCAAATGAATAAATAAATAAATGAATAAGTAAATGAAGCAAATGAAACCCTAACCATTGACCAACCATGGTTTAAACCAAACATACACCCAAGTTTGCATGTAACATCAAACATGATACAAACTTGTGCACAAAAATATATCACATATACAATGTGCACAAACAAGTGAGAAAAATATCTTAAGTGAACCAATATTAGTTAATGTAAAGTAATATATCAAATATATAATTATACATTAAATCATTAAATCAATACTTGATTTAACGATCCGGTCATATCGCATATAACCGACTAATATCAATAGTAACAACTTATCGAATCAACACTTGATCCGATAACCCGGCTATATCGCATATAACCGATCAATGTCACAAATCGCGAGAATCAAATACAGTATCATATACTGGTATTATTCTCGGTCCCACACATATCTCATATGCGCTCCTATTTCGTTTTGCTTGAGCTAGGAAACCTCTGTGTAGGACTCTAAGGACTCGTCAATACGCCGGCAGCAGGTGATGATCATATCAAACACCCACAAGCCGCAAGCGGTCTGCTAAACGTAACGGCCATCCGGGTATTGAGCGATCAGAAGATCGATGAGCAAGCCCGCTCACACTCCTGTGAATCCAACCAGTAACACTTACCGTATAGTCCGGTCTCGTCGTCTGATATGTCGCATATCTTGCCTAGGGGTGGTAAACGTCAGACCCCAATAGCTCGATAAGTCGTGTCGATATGAGATCTATAACAGTTCGAGAAACTACTGGTAACACTTACCAGTAAATCTCAGCAACCCTGGCCAGGGATTTCCGGTTATAGCCAATCGAACACAGCGCAACATCAACTCCCTATACCGGGAGAGACGAATCCCCTCCTATCGCTCATTGCCTCCATGTGATTCGGGACTGTACCCAAAAACCACCATTTTGCACGCCCTCTTGGACGTGGTAAGGTGGAAATCAAAGCACAGTGGGAATCACACAAGACTCTATGATGATCTCGGGTCTACAGACTAACCTGTACCGGTGTCACCAGAGAACTGCCATCTGACGTAAGGTATAATACCATCTGGGAGTTCTCGGCGAGTCCGTCCAGTGTACCCAGTCTCTACTGAGCGCCCGTATATCATCTCCGATGTCAAACGCCAATGGATATGGGATCATCAATCGCCCATCTGTATGGGTCGAGAAGGTATACGCTAGTCTACTCTGGTATATCGATGCCCCGTCTCGATACACCCACGACTAGGGACCTTGAAGGATGTACTTATGGACTACTATGTCCCCACTAGTATGATCCGCGTCATAGTCCAGGTAGTCAAGTACACATCCTAAGGGCTTTACCAACATGTAACAGAGAGACAATCAGTGTACACGTTAAGGTAAAGAGCAACCAGATTGCATACTATCATGTCGAGCAAGAAAGTCCTCCCTATATATGTCCAAGCATCCACACTAATATACATCCTATGTATAGTAATGGCCTCTAGGGCATACATATAACTAACACCGTCATCACCCGTTAGGTTACTTTACTAACGACAGAGCGGGGACTGGACTAGCGCGGATGCAAAACATATACAACATCTACTAGTATATATATTAATATATAATATTTCGCTCAAGGCGTGATAAAATGCAACATCACAGAAATGTACAGTATCACAGAACAATACAGATATCTGGGATCCCCGGGTTTCACAGAGCCGCTACTGAAACCCGACGTTCCCCTGGTCGTGTGGATAGCCTGTGCAATGAAATCCTAGACCCCTACGGGCGCGGTAAGTTACCCTCCAAAACCGGAAGTGAGGCAGCCCCCTTCAGCAACGTGAATGGACCACCCAGCACTTCACGGAATTCGGTAATTTGGGCACCCCTCCTGGGTCAACCTGTACCCCCTACGAGTGCAGCGAATAGCCCGCCGATTCTAGAGTAAAGCCCCATCCGTCTCAACGCCATGAGATGCGGGCTCGTTGCCCTCTAGAACCCGGCTATCCGTGCACCCCACCGCAGGGTAATCCTAGTACAAAAAGTAAAATATACATACAACGGGTACATCGACCTCGACCCGGTCGTGCCCTAAAAGAATAATACAAACAGGCAGTGACGGCAGTCCACATGTCGGACGCTCGCCCCGCAATGTCAAATGTACATATAAAACAAAACTGTACTACCATTGCATCCAGGCTATCCCCCACGACCAATCCGCAACATCACAGCACAACACAGAACATCAACGTGAATGTCACGTTCGCAAATCCGTCTAAAAGGGCTATTGCAGTTAGACAGGATTTACCGATCAAATGACATTCACGATCGCGGATATAATGTAAATACTGTGAACTAACATGTTTAAAATTCTCGATCGATCAAATATACCCAAGTGGGCCCCAAGCAGTACTGTAGCACTCACAGAAAATCTGGGCCCAAAAAGAATGTTCCAAAACCCCTATTTCCATGTAGAAAGCCCTCTGGAAAAATTTGGTACGGCGTTGAATTCCTTCCACCGCGGAACCGCGGCCAAACCAGGGGTTTGGCCGCGTTTCCGCGGTCGTACTGAAGCTTCACGTCACCAAATTGTTGCAGAACGCTTAAAATGTTCTGAACATTATTCTGAAACAACCTGAAAAATTTTTAGAGCCCAAACAAATTTCGACAGAAACATGTGCAATGGAAATCGGGTTTTCGGAAATTTGTTCGATCGAACTTGTAAACAGATTAGAGCAAGCTAGACTAGGTTAATGGCGTGGCTCTGATATCAATGTAAGTGCACGGCGGCGCCCCAGCCAACAATCCGACGCCGAAATGCGGAAACGAAAAACTTTTCAAACTAGAAAACCGGCACCACCGCGCACTAAAATCCCGGATCGGGCCATTAACCTAGCTACTAGCAAACTAAAAGATGGGTAGAGAGATATACCAAGCGATCCTTATCCTTCGGTCTTCGTCTCCACTCCGATCTCCTCGCGGAATCTCCGGTCGTCGCCTCCTAGTCGAAATGGGCACCACATCGCCGGGTTCTTTTACGGGCTCCCACCTCGGACCGAGGCAACTCGGGCGCGAAGTTGGCTAGCCGACGCGTCCAAGATTTGCTGTAGCCTAGTGTAGAATGGTTGTCTTTTGGGGTTATAGAAGTTGCCTTGATGGAGGAATGAGAGAAGAACTTTGGAGAAATAGTGGTGCTCTCATTTTTGCAAGGAATGAGATGAGGAAAAATGCCACACATCAAAAATGAACCATCCCCTTTTCCCTCAAGTGGCCGGCCTCTTATCATCAAAATGGTGGAGGGAAAAATCAAAAACAAGAAGGGAGGTGAGTATAGGAAAAGCAAAGGGTGACCACATCCAAAAGTGATGATAACAATATCATCTCAATTTCTAATCAACTCGAATCTCATTAATGCAAGAAATGATGAAAGAAAAGAATGGAATCAAAAGATGCTATCATAATCTTTCATTTCACAAATACCCCCTCCACTAATGCTAATTTGCGAACTTGCAAATTAGCCCCTCCAACGAAAAGTCCGGCCGTGAAGGAACAAAGGAAAACTGGCCGGAACAGAATGCAAACTGTCAACTTCAGAAAAATGATCCCGTAATAAATTACAGGAAAACCCCGCGACTGTATATATAAACCCGCATTTGTATTCCCACTAAATACAAATGCAAAGAGACAAAACTACACTGTCTAATACTAGGATCCGGCTTAAACCAAAGCCCGCTGGTAAAATCCGTCCGATCACGATCCGTGCAATACCTCACGTATCTGATCGAACCTGCCGTATCTCCATACGGCCTCTACAGCGTTTCGCCCGAAACTTGAGTAACTGTGTGTGGTGGAATCTAAAGACTCGTCAATACTATGGCTGTGGATTTAACCACTAGCACGTTAGAGGTATTAGCCATACATGACGGGCTACCAGCTATTGACCAAAAGGGACGTCGATGAGCGAACTCATCCTGACACCCTACTGAGCCTGTCAGTGACAATATCCGTACAGTCCAGTCCGTTCGTCTATGAGCATCGCATGGCGGGCCTAGGAGGTTGGTAAAAGTCAGACCCCCAAAAGCGGTACAAGTCGTGTCGGAGTGTAGCCCAGAACACCATGAGATACTACTGGAATACCTACCAGTAAATCTCCTGCCTTGGCCAAGGACTTTTCATGTACTGGCTCTCCTAGATACAGCGCGACCTCACCCCCGATACCGGGAGAGACGAACCCCTGCAGATCCGCTCACTGCCTCCATGTGGCTCGGGACTGTACCCAACTAAAACCTGTTTGCACGACTCCTTTGAACCATGGTAGGGTAGTAATCAAAGCACAGTGGGAACTCACACGAGACAAATGACGATCTCAGGTCGATGAACTAACCTGTGCACATGTCACCAGGGAACTGCTATCTGACGTCAGGTATAATACTAACTAGCAGGTTCCCGGCGAGTCCTGTCCGGTGTACTCATAACCCAATGAGCACCTGTATACATCTTAGGTGAACCAACTGACACCAGTGGCTTGTGAGACCGGCCACCGCCCCTCGTCGGGGTCTCGACTGTATACAGTAGTCTACACTGGAGTATCGATGCCCTGTCTCGAAACTCCCACGACTAGGGACCTTTTAAGGATGTGCTTATAGACCCCAGCTCCCACGTATATGATCGCCCTCATACTACTGGTAGTCAAGCAAGAATCCTAGGGGCTCTATCAACGTGTAATAGCGACTCGTAAGGTCACCTAAAGCAGTACACGATGATAAAGATAAACCAGATAGCATACTATCATCTTGAGTAAGACTGTCCTACCGGTATAGGTCCTCCCTCAATCATTGCAATCACGTGCCTGTGATCCAATAATTGACTCTGAGGGCACTATCTCCAACAGCTAACCTAGGTGACCCTAGCTCTAGGTGTGTTTGTGCATATTGTGATTGTGATTGTGATTGTAAATTTTAGTCCCATAATTCCGTCTTCTTTAAAACAAACAATTTCAAAAACTCCAAAAACAACCATTTTTTAATAAAAAAAATAATAAATAAAAAAAATCCACATTCTTTTTCCTTCTTCTTCTCTTCCTATCATGGGTACTCCACCTAGAAAAACTCTGGCCGAACTTTGGTACCCACAACCAGACATAACTTCCTACGGTTCTTGCTTTGGTCGAATTTCGAACGACCCCTCCTTGTCCAAAATTTCACTGAAAGATCGCATAGAAGCGTCTAGGACAAACACTTGCACTCCTCATTCCACTTTGTATCAACCTTTTCAACCTCCCGCACCCGCTTATGTTGATACCCCTTTTGCAAGTCGTTCTTTGTCCATCGCTAGACATATTGAACAATCTCATAGCCGATCTTTCACTCCTTTCACCACTTCAAATTCTTGGGATCAACAATTCCATTCACCTTCGTATCTAAATGTTGATCCTACCCCTGTCCAGCCATTCAATTCCTACCAGTCCTACCCGACTTTTACACCTTCCATAGACATTACTTCTGAACCGCCATTTGGGAGTTTTCAGTATCCAAACAACTTTGAATCTTTTACTGAAACCCCTTCACAACCCATGTCTAGTCTGGAACAGTCATTGGAAGACTTTAGGATAGCATCGTACCAACAGATGATGGATTTGAATGCGTCCATGGCCGCCCTCATACAACCTAGTGACCCGGTAGCTAGTTTTCAACTAGGTCCAAATTTTCCAATGTATAAAGAGGCGGTAGGACAGGTTGAGAATTTGAGCGGAGAGAGTGAGCTGTACACCCTTCCAAATCAGACCTACCCGTTTCAATTTGAATCCCACAACTCCAGTTTTGAATGTTTATCTAGTGTTCCTAACGATTCACCGATTGAAGATAAAATGATTAATGAGTTGTGCGACTTTGTAGTGTTTGATTTACCTGATTGTGAATGGTCCCTTCCAAGTGAAACCAATCCTAAACCTTTTGACCTCTACACCTCCACTTTAGAACCTGAATTGATTGATATCCATGCTTTTGTTGAGGTGACTGATAATATAGATTTTCACTTGATTGAGGTTATTGACGCTGAGAATATTTTGGATGATGAACCCGTAGGTTTGGCTGAGTGTTTCTCTCCAATTAATCATCCCGAGTCATTAAATGTTTTTCCCGAACCCCATATGCGTCTGGATTTTAAAGATAAATGCATGGATGTGCTGAATTTTGAGGAAAATTTTGAGGATAGTTTTGAGGATGAACCAGTTTTGCTTGATGAGTCGGATTTCCCAATTCATCCTGTCCCTGTCATTGACTGTGTACACCCTCCTGAACCCTTAATCGATACCCTTCCTCAATCACTTCCCCCCATCCTTTCCATCGTTCTGACATTTCAAGAAACCGTATCATTTTCACTTCCTGTGTCTCGTTTACTAAGTTCGGCTTACCCATGGTTTCTCACGAATCTTGAGGGGTTTGACCCCATTTCTCGACGGATTGATAGATTAGCACAATCACTTTTTACCCATCATTCATCACATATTGTGCTAATCTATTCACTCCATTTTCACCCTCAAGTTCGTATTCCACTTCTTTCTTCCTTCCGCCATTATTCTTCTTATATACCGAGACCGTATACCACTTCTTTCTCCATACGGTCTCGCGTATTCTCCATCTTTTTTCTCTACGCCTTCTTCCACCAACCTGTACATTATAGCGATAAAATCTTTGAATGGTTGGTGCTCACTTTTGTCCTGTGTAAGGCCTTGTATAGTTTGAAACTATTTTCTTTCCCCCTAATCCTGAACTTCACCGCTTAAACAGTGGAAACACTGTTTTACTTAAGTTTGGGGGGGAACCTTTTTGTATATATTTTTGTTTTCCTTTTTTGTTTTGTATATAATTTGTTTTTAGGGAGCGCCGACAATTTTGACCCTCTTGGTG
The DNA here is from genome assembly GCA_030015575.1 of Agapanthus africanus. Classification (NCBI taxonomy): domain Eukaryota; kingdom Viridiplantae; phylum Streptophyta; class Magnoliopsida; order Asparagales; family Amaryllidaceae; genus Agapanthus; species Agapanthus africanus. Next base: position 666,402,764 of record CM057341.1, on the reverse strand, counting down.
TAGCCTGACAGTGAGGGCACTGTCAAGTTTAAGTTTGAGGGTGTGCTCGGTAAGCTTTCTTCCTTCGCATTCATTTGTATATTCTGCATTTGCATACCTTATTTAAAAAAACCCATAAAAAATCGAAAATTTTCCAAAATATAAAAACTTTGTCGTCAAGTTAGCTAATAGGGTAACTTAGATTTTTTTCCTGAAAGTTTAGTTGATATGTTAGAAATAACTAAATTCTAGGCTTAGGAATTGAAAATCCTAAAAATAACCCTCATTCTGTTTAAACTTGATGATTATACATCCTTACAGGTTTTTTATAGAAGTAGGTAATCTTGAGTTCAGTTCTTGAGTTAAGTTAAGATGAGGGGAAAGTATGAAGCTTTACTGAAGGATAAGTCTGAAAAATAGTTTCTTTTCTTGAGTTCAAATTTAGAAAGTATACACCCTACAAACTGCACTTACACGCACCTTGAAACTTGGGATAGTAGAGAATACTTAGAAATACTCTTGCCTGAAAACCTAGTATGAAAGAAAAAACGGTATTTAAAGCTAAACACGAAAAGAGCATTATTGAAAAATATATCCGGTCTTGAAAAAGAAAAAAGAAAAAGAAAAATATAATAAAGTCAAAACCTGGAAACTGCTATTTACGCTTTAAGTTCACACATTCAGTAATCGGCCGTTAGTGCCTCAAGAAGCATTAATAGTCGCATGAAAGGTGTGTGAGCAACACCGTCCATCATTAATGAAAAGAAGTAGTATTAGGTATTAGAGCAAGGGTATTATAGCTTGAATTGAATTCTTGAGTGTATGGGTGCAAATTTACACACACGTAGGGGTATACAATCGATGTTTGGATAAAAAATAGAAATAAAAGATAAGACTTATGTTTTCTGTAAAGTTGATAAAAATCCCTGATTTGAGACCACACGCTTTAGAAGGAAAACTTAGGAGATACCAACATCTTTCTAAACTTTTTTGGAACGTATAAGATCTAAGGTTAGATAGATAGGAGGTGTGAAACATAAGGGTTGGATATTTCTAACTTAGGATGATAGAGTTTCTAACGTAAATACTGATCTGTAGGAGTAGAATCGATGTTAACTTATGACACTAGCATGACGGGATTTTGTAGGTGTCCGCTGAAAACCCTCAGGAGAAAACACTCCTCCTACTAGGGACACCTAGAGGTTTAACGGCTTGTTGCACGAGCTCAGTGGAATCGCGTTCCCTGCGAAAGTGAGGTTAGGACTTTTTGTGAATAATTGGTTTTGCTCGGGACGAGCAAAAGTTAAGTTTGAAGGTATTTGTTCATACCAGAATATTGCATTTATTACCGCCCACTCTTATGCTCGTTTGTTTATAGGTAGGTTCTTTTAATCCGTGTTTGCTACATATTTACAGGTTATAGGTTCCTAGTCCAAAAGAACACAAATGATACAAAATCTCCACTGTTATGCCAAAATACAGAACATCTGTTGCCAACAGGTAAAGCCGGGTTCCGGTCATCCGTATCCGTCCAGTGCCGCGTACCAGTTCCAGAGACAAGACATATGACAGTGGTCATTCGTGTCTCGGACAAGCACAGAGCACGAGAGGGGCAGCACAAGAATCAATGGGTGCCCGGAGCTCGAGGGAGAAAGGTCAAATCAATCAAAAGTGAAGCTATGTTTAGACTGTGCAGATCTGAAGAAATTGTGAAGGAAATTTGCAATTTGGGACATGTATAACAACATAAGACAGCAAAACAAAGAAACCCAGAAAATACGAGACCCTAATTCCACTAAACCGCGGCGGAACCGCCGCCAAATGTGGGTTTTCGCGGCGGATCCACCGCGGTTTAGTGTCATCATCTGACCAAATTTTGGGGGTAGTTGGGTCATTTCATTTACGGCCAGAATTTTGCCTTAGGGTTTCAGCACGCAGCCTATAAATAGCCCAGTTTTGTGCCAAGCCAAGGGTCTTCTTGATGTCTTCTTCTCCCATCTATTTTAGTGTAGTTTAGTTTAGCTTCTTCTTCTTCTTTATGTCTTCCTCCATTAAAATATAGTGAGAGCATTGAGTGGATGATGAAATGAAGATGAGGGTTATTTTTCTTATCTTGTATTTTTATTTCATTGCATTGTAATTTAATTTCTAGTGTAACTTTATTATTTGTTGTTAACTAGTTGTTGTTATTTCTTTTCTTGTTCTCTTTTCTTTTCTTCTTTTATCCGTATTTTCAAGCGATGATACTTGATGGAGTTCCTTGCTAAGGTGAGGACCCAAGAGTTAGCTTGCTTCACTTGTAAAACCGTATTTTCCTTTTCTCTCTTTTCTTCCTTCTTGTTTTGTTTTGTTTTCTTTTATAATGTGTGAATAATTTTCCACTTGTTAAGGCTAAGGAAGGTGGTATGAGGGACGGAGAAATCCCTTGTGTTTCTTTTCGCCAAACATCTTGAAACGAACCCCGACCAAACAAACGCAACCCCCTCACTTAGGCGCGCTATACGTGACATATAGCCGCGACCTAAGTCGAGAAGTCCTTTAAACGCACTACAACGTGAGATGTAGTTGTGACTTAATTAGATACATGGTTGCGGGTGTTTGGCCGAGGGTTAGAAATAAGCGTATTTAGCGGACGGACAAGGGGCACTAAGAATGGATTTAGCGTTGGAAAGCTTTCTTAAACTCGCAAATCCCATTTCTATGTCCTCCTAATCCCTGCTACTTTCGATTATCCCAACATCGTTTTAAGAATGGCAAAAGATAAGTACAAGACGAATCCTAACTCTACTAACCAAGCTTAACCTTAACAAGCTTACTTGAACATAAATACGAACACTTAGGATAGTTTTGAACAAACATATACACATTCTTTATTGACTCGTCTAAAACTCGAACGGACATACAACCATCTCCTTGTAGATCGACCCGTGCTCAACCGGCTAGCTGCATAGCGACACCATCCTGATCGCGGTTATAACTTTAGAACTTTGAACATCCGACACGCCAAAAGCGTGCGATCATAGCTCTAGTTCTTGCTTTGCATAGCGGTATTTCTTGTAGAATATCCAGCACCTTATTCGATAAGGAAAGAGCCAAGATCCCTTTACCGGGAGTGACCTCTTTAGCGAAACTAGCAGATGCTACAAACTCGGTTTGTATTTTGATTGCTTTTATAGTTTTTGCTTTGCATAATGGTATTTATGAAATATCCTGCACCTTATTCGATGAGGAAAGAGCCAAGATCCCTTCACCGAGAGTGACCTCTTTAGCAAAACTAGTAAAAGCCTCAAAAACACTCCTTTTAAAATTCACTCGATTCTACAACGATATCAAGTTCATTACGCAAAGGGTTTTCTTAAAAACTTGACGTAGCCCTCCGACATTTCAGATAAGTACTACTTAGTATTCGTGCTACGTTTGTTGACCTCCGTCAATGAGTAGTGTGCGGTAGCTGACTAGTGCTTATCTGCTGCATACGATGCGATTAGATTGGGGTAGTCGTGCGGCCTTGTTGACCTCCGTCAAGGGTCGTGCGGGTGGGTTTGATTCAATCATGAAATGTACGGGAAGAACTTGACTAGCAGCCTATGGTTTGTTGACCTCAGTCAAGGTCATAGGACGCTAAGGGCAAAACATTATCGGGAATTTCAAGTGTTGAAATTTGCAATGAGATTGCATACCTTCTATGAGATAATTGGATCCCGATACCCACTGCGAGTAAGAGTTACTCCTGGGAGAGTTTTACACATGACAATTAGCCGATCAAGTATGTGTCTAGAAAGGTGTTAACGGGGTTACGCCCCTGAAAAATGAGGTTTATTTTAATTAAGTCCATGCGAAAGCACGGGGAATCTCCCTCAAAGTACCGACACTGGCCTGGCCGAAAAATTGGTGAACTTGTAGGGTGTAATTATTCTTGGCTAGTCTTACCTTTAGGGTTTGAAGGAAGATTTGACTAAAACAGTGGGAGCCATCCTGATTAGATAAAATAATAGCCAATCTAAATCTTGCAAGAGCGCACGCAGATTTTTTTCTTCTCTCTCTCTTTCCTGGTAGCGACTATGTCACGCCTTAATCAACATAATACTATGGATGCATTGACCAAACCTGCTTATTATACTGAGCTAGAGAACGTTAGTTCCGCTCAATATTATAATTGTTATAAGTCCGAGCAGGAAATAAGGGAATATCCAGATTCCCATGCCACCCAATCAAAGAAAGTGCATGTTGATGCATATTCTTCGGGTGTCCTTATTACCGAGAACTGTTTCTCAGTATCCTCTACGTCCTGGGTATGTGATACCGGATCAGGATCCCGCATATGTAATATGTTACATGGGCTACAGACAGGTAGAGAGTTGAGAAAGGGTGATATGTCTCTAAGTGTTAGAGAATGGTGCAAGTGTTGCAGCCAAGTCTGTTGGCAGATATCACCTTGTATTTGATACATTGATCCTGAACAAATATTATTACATACCGAACCTGATATACAACATTACATCATGTTCTTTACTGAGTTAAAAGAGGATATAATTCTGTTATAGAGGAAAATGTTGTGAACATTTTTCCTGAATCAAGAGTTGATTCGATCAGGCACGTTATATAATAGCATATATGTTCTAAATCAAACCACAGTTCAAAGTATATAGAACACAGACAAGAGGAGCAGTTCAGGAATGAACGAAACCTTCTTGAGGCTTTGTAGACTAGGTCATATCAATGCGACACGACTAGTTAAGATATATAAGGATGAATATAAGAATTCGTTCGAATTTTCATCTTATGCTACTTGCCAGTCTTTTCTCAAAGGTAATATGACCAATACTCCGTTTACTGAAAACAGAGAAAGAGTTAGTGAACTCTTGGGACACATACATGATGATGTATATGGTCCCATGTCTACAAATGCCAAGGTTGCTTCTTTTGAGAACCAAACGGGTAGAAGTATTAAAGTCCTACGATGTGATCGAAGAGGAGAATACTTGGGTATGGAATTCCTGGATTTTCTTAAAGGAGAATGTGAGTCTCTCTCAGCTTACTCCTTCGTATACACCACAGCACAATGGTGTATCGAGGCGGAGGTATCGCACCCTATGAGATATGGCGCGCTCTATGATGAGTATTGCTGAGTTACCTGTTTCCTTTTGGGTGTTATGCACTTGAGAAGCTGTATACCTATTGAATGGGGTTCCATCCAAATCAGGGCTTACCACTACATATGAGATATGGTATGGGAAGAGACCATGTCTTAAACGAGTTAAGATATAGGGTTGTCCGGCCTATGTTGAAAAGCAAAATTCGGACAAGCTCGAGGCAAGGTCAGTTGTGTGAGTTTGTCAAGATATTCCAAACATTTGTAAGGGAATGTCTTCTACCAATCTGAGGAGCAAAAGGTGTTTTGTTTCTCAGCATGCCACCTTTTTAGAAAAGGTATTTCTTATGAAGAAATTTGTGGTCATGAGGTAGAACTGGAAGGAGTTCCAGCTAGACAAACTAACAGCTGATGATTTGGTGAAACCAAAGTATTCAATAGTTTCTAACGAATCTCAGTCTCTCCGTGAATCTGGTAGGGTTCTTCATCCACTTGAGAGATACTACGGTCTTCTCGATGACAGTGGGAGCGAGGATTGCATCATGGTTGATGATGGCCCAACTAGGTTCAGGCAGGCCATCACGAGTGGCGACTCTGTGAAATGGCTGGATGCTATGTGATTAAAGATGGAATCCATGTACACCAACAAAGTATGACTTTGAATGTTACACCTGAAGGGGTAAAACCCATTGGGAGAAAATAAATCTTGAGAAGATTCCTTGTGTAAATGGAAAAGTTAAGACTTTCAAAGCTATGCTTAAGTCCATCAGGATCAATGCAAGCATCGCGGAGTTGGAACATCTGTTTTGATATGATAGTCAAAGAGTTTGACTACATCAAAAATTGTAGATGAACCTAGTATATACAAGAAGGTTGTAGAAGTAAGGTTGTCTTCCACGTATTATACATAGATGACATACTCTTGATAGGAAATGGTTTCCTATGCTACACTCGGTCAAGCTCCTCTTATCATAAGGATTCTCAATATAAGATCTGGATGTTACCTACTAAATCTTCTGGATTATAATCTATGGTGATAGATCTAAGTAGATGTTGGGAGTGTCCCAAATCCAGGTACATTAACACAATACTAAAGGGGTTTAGTATGGATGATTTTATGCGTGGTGGTTCGCCCACTTATTCATGGATCACTCTCTCCAAAAAGATGTCTCCTCAGACTAATTTGAAGAGAACTCACGTGCAAGGGAGACCCTTTACTTTGGCAGCAGGCTCTATCAGAGTATGCGATGTTATGTACTAGACCAAATGTAGATGACTCACTAGATGTAGTGATCAGGAATCAATCGGATCTTGGGAGAATCACTGAAAAGCTGTGGAGGACATTCTTAAGTACTTGAGAAGCACTAAAAGAAAGTTCTTGGTTCCAGCTTCCAGAGTGATAAGTTCGACTAAGATTCAGTCACAGGCATTGTCTTTGCCCTAGTGGAGGGACGGTATGTTGGAAGAGTTCCAAGCTAGATACCGTGACATACTAGAAGATAAAGGATGAATACATTGCTACCAACGATACTACCAAAGTGGGTGTCTGGACATTTCTTATTCATAAGATGAACAAGGTTCCTAGCATTGAGCGTCCGATAACTATTATTGTGACAACAATGGAGTTGTGGCTTTGGCCTAGAAACACCAGTCCCATCAGCGTTCCAGACATATTCTGAGGCAAGTATCACCTGATCAGGGAGATGGTTGATCTCCAAGGGATCGAGGTTTGGAGAGTAGACCTGAAGGATAACACGGAGGATCCACTCACAAAGGCCTTACCCTTAGAGAGACATCTCTACAATGGTTGAGTAAGGGATACTGCAACCACTGCTATATTGTTGGGTATTGGATACTACAACAGATGGCCTTAGTAAAAGTGGGAGATTGTTAGTTATATGTATGCCCCAGAGGCCATTACTGTACATGCGATATATATTGTAGTGGATGCTTGGACATATATAGGGAGGACTTTCTTGCTCGACATGATAGTATGCTATCTGGTTACACTTTATCTTAACATGTTAACAAATACTGTTTTGTGATCACATGTTGATAAAGCCCTTAGGATGATTACTTGACTACCAGGATTATTATGCAGATCATACTAGTAGGGACAGCGTAGTCGATAAGTACATCCTTCAAATGTTCCTAGTCATAAGAGTATCGAGACAGGGCATCGGTACTCCAGAGTAGACTAGCGTATGCGCTTCTTGACCCATATGATGGGCGATGGATGATCCCATATTCATTGGTGTTTGACATCAGAGAAGGCATACGGGTGCTCAGTGGAGACTGGGTACACTGAACGGACTCGCCGAGAACTTCTAGATGGTATTATACCCATCATCGGATAGCTGTTCTCTGGTGATACTGGTACAGTTTGTCTGTAGCCGAGATTGTCATAGAGTCTTGTGTGATTCTCACCGTACTTTGATTTCCACCATACCACGGTCAAGAGATCGTGCAAAACGGTGGCTTTTGGGTACAGTCCCAAGTCACATGGAGGCAATGAGCAATAGGAGGGGTTCGTCTCTTCAGGTATAGGGAATTGATGTTGCGCTATGCTCGATTGGCCATAACAAGAATTCCCTGGCCAGGGTTGCTGAGATTTACTGGTAAGTGTTATCGGTAGTTTCTCGAACCGTTATAGACCTTGTATTGGCATGACTTATCAGGCTATTGGGGTCAGACGTTATACCACCCCCAGGCTGTGATATGCGACATATCAGACGAAGAGACCGGACTGTATGGTAGTGTTACTAATTGGATGCGCAGTAGTTATAGCAGGCTTGCTTGTTGATCTTCTGATCGTTCAATACCCGTGTGGCTATTACGATTAGCAGACCGCTTGCGGATTGTGCATATTTGATATGATCATCACCTACTGCCGGCGTATTGACGAGTCTTTAGAGTCCTACACAGAGGTTTCCTGGTTCAAGCGAAACTGAGTAGGTGCACATATGTGATATGTGCGGGACCGAGATTAATGCGTGTAAGTGATACCGCATTCTATTCTCTCGACATATGACATTGGTCGGTTATATGTGATATAGCCAAGTCATCGGATCAAGTGTTGATTCGATAAGATGTTACATTTGATATTAGTCGGTTATATGTGATATAGCCGGATTGTTAAATTAAGAGTTAATTTAATGATTTAATGTATAATTATATATTTGATATATTACATTACATTAACTAATATTAGCTCACTTAAGATTTCTTTTCTCACTTTATGATACATTGATATATATGTGATATATGTTAAATGTATTGTTTTCTTTTTGCACACAAAATATATATGTGATATATATTGTTGTGCCATGATAGGTTACACATGCAACATGTATGTATGAGACTCACACCATGTTAGGGTTTAATATTTATTCTTAAGTAATTACAAATTAGTGGAGATATTTTGATGGTTGGAAGCTTGTAGAAGCTTGAAGATAACCATTGACTTAGTGCACTCCTTTGTCTTGCTTAAGATATTTTCTTACCCAACTTTAACCATACACCATGGTTGATTCTCTACATGAGTTAGGCATGAGATATTATCTCACCATAGTTGCATTTCTAACCTCATGAGTTATTCATTCATCTTCTTCTTCTTCACATGAAAAAGCTTGCTATTTTTTTCTAAGTGATGAAAACTTGTGAGAAAAATATATCTAAAGTGAGCCCACTTCCTACTTCATCATCCTATACTATTAGCCATTTAGTTTAGGGTATTTGCTTCACTAATCTATACAATTAGTGAAGAGATAGCATGAGCTAGTGTCTCCTCGACGTAGATCATTTTTGGCCTCGAAGACTTCGAAGCAAGCTTGTTCGTTTCTTCATGGGAGCCTCTCTAGAGTCCGGAAGTTGGTGATCGCAGCGAAGGGACTACTACATGGAGCTATTGAAGTGAAGGGCCGGTCTACAAAGGTTGTATTCCTTGTTCACTTAGATGTAAAGTGTTTACATATCATGTTTTACCCTAAGTCTCTAGTTAAGAACTTGGTTAGGGTTTGTTTAGCACCCCCAAAAATTTTAAAGTAGCATGATTGATACTTGCTAAAACCTTTCTAAGGTGGTAAGACAACCCTACATGAAAGCACTTGGAGGCAGTAGCGGTTAGATAGGATTCGTCTCTCCCGGTATTGGCGGTTGATATCGCGCTGTGTTCGGAAGGCCATTACACAAAGTCCTTGGCCAAGGCAAGCGAGATTTACTGGTAGGTACTCCAGTAGTTTCTCAAGGTGTTTTGGGCTACTCTCTGGCATGACTTATTACGCTATTAGGGATCTGATGATTACCACCTCTAGGCCCGATAATTGATACTCTTAGAAGAACAGACCGGATTGTACGGAGATTGTCACAGATAGACTCAGTTGGAGTTCGGATGAGTTTGCTCATCGGCCTTCTTATCGAAGATACCTGGGTAGCCGTTACGTGCAGCTAGTACCACTGACGGCTTATGGTTAAACCCACTGCCAGCGTAGTGTCGAGTCTTTAGAGTCCCATACAAAGGGTTTTCCTGCATCGGGCAAAAGATGTAAAGGTCGTATGGTTTTCCAACAGGGTTCGATCACGTATGTATACTTGTGCACGGATGATGATTCAGACAGACAATACTAGTGGGATTTGGTTTAAGCTGGATCCTAGTATTATACTGATGGATTATTTTCGTCTCTTTTGTATTCGTATTTTTCGGAATACGGATACGGGTATGTATATACGGATGAGGGGCATTTTCATAATTTATTCAAGAATGCTTCTAAAAGGCGACACCTCATATTTTGTATTAAACATTTTAGGTTAAATGATTAATACATTAAGAGGTGGAGGAAATGAGGTGGAGGTATGCATAATATGGAGCATGGTTTTTGATGACACATGGAGGTGTTTTATCCCATGACTCATGAACTATGCTTGATTTGGTATTAGATTTTTTCTAATGCATTATTGCATGGTTCATTATTCACAAGAGAGTACACTCTCCATTCTCATGCTAACTCTTCACTATTTTTCCTCAAGCTTCCATCTTCTACCTCTAGCCTTTCATGTCTCATGAGTTGAGAAACCTAAGGCTATTAGAGACAAACCAATCCATCTACAATCTCTACATCACCAAGGTCATCTAGTGTAGCGAACTAGGTGCCCTAGTTTACTTGAATTTGAGGTAGGAGCCTGGACTATAGACTCTCGGGTGGATCGTCTTTGACTAGAGGAGGCTGACGAGGAAGCATCGATCTGTTACGATGCTTGGAGCCTATAACGAGGAGGAGGACAGCGACAAGAAGACCCGAAGGACATGAATTCATAAGATATAACATTCTATCCGAGTAGTTAACCTCATAACAGTTTGCTAGTTAGGGTTTAGCATCGATCCTGGAGTTCGAGTCAGTGTTGCGAGCTTTGTAAAGATCGTTTTTATGTTTTCCGCCTCCCCACGAACCCGCGGTGTGCGCGACATTGACTTACATGTTGTTTATTATATTATGCCTGAAATTACTATATTTATGTATATAAATAAATGTGTTTATATGTTTTGCATCCGCATTAGCCCTATCCCCGCCTTTCCGTAAGTTATGTAACCTTACGGTGAAGACCGGGATCCCGTGGCGAATGCGGATGGCATATAAAGCATTCTATTTTCGTTGTTTCTGGTGTGATATGATTTTAAATGATGGGACCGCATTAATTTTGATTAATGCAAGAAAATAAACCTAAAATGATCAATTTTTCGAAAACTATAGCCGTATTCTTTTGCTTTGCATAGAGGTATTCGGTTAGGAATATCATGCACCTCATTCATTGAGGGAAGAGCCTTGATCCCTTCTTGGGGATTTCGCTTTTAAGAAAAAGTTTGTATTACCATAGATTACTTGGTTTTCTTCAAAACCACTCATTTTAAAAATGAAGCATAAACCACTCCTTTTCAAAACCACTTGATTTCTTCAACGATATCAAGTTCATTATGTTAAATGTTTTCTCGCCAAAAACCAGCCGTAACCCTCCGTCATTTCAGATTAGTATTGCTTAGTATTCGTGCTATGTATTTTGAACTTGTTAAGGCGTAGTATTTGGTAGCTATGTAATGCTTTTCTGTTGCATAGTGATGCGATTATCTAGGACAGTCACACGGTCATTTTGACCTTATCAACGGCTAGTGCGGATGGGTTTAGATTAATCCGGGATAATGATGGGTTGAACTTTACTAGTGGCTTATGATATTTTGACCTTGTTAAGATCATAGGCCATTAGGGGTAAAAACTATATTAGGAGTTTCAAATATAAGAGTAACTTGCCAGGTGTGTTCATACATTCTAGAGTGTGGTGATTAGAGTGGCTTACATCTAGGTTATCACGCGATGATAGTTGGGTCTCAATTCCCACTGATGAGTAGGATTACTATTAGGAGATATTTTCCACTTCAAAATTAACTAACCTATTAGGTAACTAGAAAGGTGTTAACGGGGTTGTGTCTCTGCGGAAATGAGGTTTACTTTAATTAGGTCCGTGCGAGAGCACGGGGAACATCCCTCGGAATACCAACACCTACTTGGCTGAACAGTTAGAGAACTTGTAAGGTGTAAATGATCCTGACTAGTTCTTATTTTAAGATTTGAAGAAGAATTCAAGGAAACAGTGAGGGCTATCCTGATTAGATAAATTAAAAACCAATCTAATCTTACAAGAACATACGCTGAGTGTTTTTCTCTCTCTCTCTACAGGTAAAAACTATGTCACGCCTTAATCAAGATAATAAAATGTATGACTTGACCAAACCAGCTTATTATACTGGACTGGGGAACGTTGGCACGGCTCTAACTTGTGACAACTGTCATGAGTATGTAAGAGAAAGAGGATTGCATGGATTTCTATATGGCCCTAATGAAGGAAAAACATTCTACTAAATCTTCTTCGTGTGTATTTATTATTGAAGACTGTTTTCGGTCAGTCCTACCTCCTGGGTACTAGATACCAGATCGAGATCTCATATTTATAATTTATTATAACGACTGAGAAAAAGTAGAATGGTTGGACATGATGACCCTTAGAGTAGGAAACGGAGCACGAGTTTATGTTGTTGCCGTCGGCGAATATCACCTAGTGTTGCTAAGTGGCAACACTATAATTCTGAACAACTGTTACTATGTACCTTCCATGTTGTGCAATATTATATCAGTTTCTTTACTAGATAAAGATGGATATAACTTTGTTCTAGATAAAGAATATCATGAACATTTACCTAAATCAGGTATTGGTTATAGAAGGTACATTATGTAATGATATCTACGTTCTTAATCAAAACACAGTTTTCAATGTACAAAACACACGCAAGAGGAATAGTTCAGATATGAATGAAGCCTGCTTGTGGCATTGTAGACTTGGTCGTATCAATGAGAAAAGATTATCTAAGTTGCATGAAAATGGATATTTGAATCCGTTCAAATTTTCAACTTATGAAACTTGTCAGTTTTGTCTCAAAGGAAAGATGACCAAAACTCCGTTTACGGGATACGGAGAAAGAGCTACTGAGCTCTTAGGACTCATACATAGCGATGTATGTTGTCCAATATGTAAACATGCAGGAGGTGGGTTCTTGTACTTTATTACGTTCACCAACGATCTCTCCAGGTTCGGATATATATTTCTGATGATGCATAAATCCGATACTTTTAAGAAATTCAAGGAATATAAAAGCGAAGTAAAGTACAAGACTGGAAAAAGTATCAAAATCCTTCGATTTGATCGATAAGGGGAGTACTTGAGTACGGAATTCTGTGACTATTTAAAAGAGAATGGTATTCACTCACAGCTTACTACTCCGTATACACCACAGCACAACGGTGTATCAAAACGAAGGAATTGTAGGATATGGTTCACTCCATAATGAGTAATGCTGAGTTACCTCTTTCATTCTGGGGACATACGCTTCAGACAGCGGCATTCCTATTGAATCAAGTTCCATTCAAATCAGTGCCTAAGACTCCATATGAAATATGGAGTGGAAAGAAACCATTTCTTAAACATGTTAAGATATGGGACTGTCTAGCCTTTGTTAAAATACAAAATCCGGACAAACATCAGGAATGATCAATTTTATATAAGTTTATGGGATATCCAAAGAATTCATATGGATATCTATTCCACCACTCTGAGAAACAAAAGGTGTTTGTTTACCAGTATGCCAAATTCTTAGAATGACAGTTTATTGCAAAAGAAACCAGTGGGAGCACGGTAGAACTGGAAGAAATTCTGGAACCAAAAATTGAAACTGAAGATTTGGTAAAACCTCAAGATTCGATAATTCCAGACGAATCTCAAGCACTCTGTAGATCTGGATTTCTCGTCCGCCCAAGAGATACTATGGTTTTCTCATAGATGGGGATCGAGATGATTGCATCTTGGAAGAAGATGATCCTACTAGTTTTCAGCAGGCTATTACCAATAGGGACTCTAAGAAATGGCTAGATGCTATGCGATATGAAATGGAGTCCATGTACACTAACAAAGTTTAGACTTTGGATGTTGCTCCTCCAGGGGTAAAACCCGTTAGATGCAAGTGGATCTTCAAGAAGATGATTGGTGTAGATGGACAGGTGGAAACCTATAAGGTTAGACTTGTTGCAAAAAGTTTTCGTCAAAGACCAGGTGTGGACTATGATGAAACATTTTCTCCAGTGGCTATGCTTAAATCCATTTGGATCCTACTTACCATTTCTGCCTTCCATGACTATGATATCTGGCAGATGAATGTTAAAATGCCTTTTCTAAATGGATGTTTAGAAGAGCGCATTTAAATGGATTAGCTGAAGGGATTCATAGACAGTGTGAGAAACGGGAAGGTGTGCAAATTTCCTAAATCCATTTATGAATTAAAGTAGGCATCACGGAGTTGGAACATTTGTTTTGATGAGGCTGTCAAGGAATTTGACTTCATCAAGAACGAAGCTGAGCCTTGTATATATAAGAAGATTGTAGGGGGAGCTATCGTATTCCTCATTTCATATGTCGATGACATTCTCCTAATAGGAAATGATATTCTTATGCTACAATCAGTCAAGATGTTCTTGTCACAAAAGTTCTCTATGAAAAACATGGGTGACGCCTTCTACATTCCGGGGATTAAGATCTACAGAGATAGATCTAAAACGTTGTTGGGACCATCACAGTCCAGATACATAGATGCCATACTAAAGAGGTTTAGTATGGAAGATTCCAAGCGCGGTAATATACCCGCTTTGCATGGAATCACCATCTCCAAAGAGATGTCTCCCAAGACTGATGAGGAGAGGGCTTGCATGAGCATTATACAGTATGCTTAGGCTGTAGGGTCTATAATGTATGCGATATTATATACCAGACCAGATGTACCTTACACACTTAGCGTGGTAAGCCGATATCAGTCAAACCCAGGGAAGAATCACTGGACAGCAGTGAAGAACATTTGTAAGTACCTGAGAAGGACTAATTGTTTTTGATATACGGTAATGGAGACCTCCAGGTGGAGTCCTTTACCGACTCAAGCTTCCAAAGTGACAAGGATGACAACAAATCTGTCTCTGTAAGTGCACGGCGGCGCCCCGGCCGTCGATCCGACGCCGGAAATGCGGAAACGAAAAACTTTGCAAACTAGCAAACCGGTACCACCGCGCACTTTTAACCCGGATTGGGCCATTAACCTAGCTACTAGCAAAATACAAGATGTGTAGAGAAGTATACCAAGCGATCCGTGTCCTTCGGTCTTTGTTTCCACTCCGATCTCCCGCGGAATCTCTGTCCGTCACCTCCTCGTCGGAAAGGGCACCACGTAGCCGGATTCTTTTACGGGCTCCCACCTCTGGACCGAGGCAACTCGGGCGCGAAGTTGGCTAACCGACGCGTCCAAGGAATGCTGTAAGCAAGTGTAGAAACCATGTCTCTTTGGGGTATAGAAGTTGCCATGGATGGAGGAAGTGAAGAATGAACTTTGGAGAGATTTTGTGGCAAGTAGAGAAGTAGAGGAAATATGAGATGATAGAAATTTCCTCACAAAAATGAACCACTCTCACTCACTCCCCTCTCTAGTGGCCGGCTAAACAAGAAATGGTAGAGATAAAGGAATGAAAAATCCAAGTGAGAAATGCGTGAAGATAATGATAAAAAAGTCACCACATTTCAAAAATAAAAGCCAAATCAATTTCTTAATCAAGTCCTTTCTCATTAATGCAAGAAAGAGACCAAAATGGAATCTCATCATGAGGAAGCCACAATCACAATAAACCCCCTCCACAAAATGTTATCTGCAAAATGCAAATAACACCCTCCAACGATAAAGTCCGGCCGCGAAGGAACAAAGGAAAACCGGCCGGAACGGAATGCAAACAGGCAATTACAGAAAACTGATCCCGTAATAAATTACAGGAAAATCCCGCTACTGCATATATATGCCCGCATTTGTATTCCCACTGAACACAAATGCAAAGAGACAAAATCTACACTGTCTAATACTAGGATCCGGCTTAAACCAAAGCCGGCTAGTAAAATCCGTCCGATCACGATCCGTGCAATACCGCACATATCTGATCGAACCCTGCCATATCTCCATACGGCCTGTACAGCGTTTCGCCCGAAACATGAGAAACTGGTCTGTGGGGGACTCTAAAGACTCGTCAATAGTTTGGTTGTGGATTTAACCACTAGCACGTCAGAGGTATTAGCCTATACGTAACGGGCTACCAGGTATTGACCAAAAGGGACGTCTGTGAGCGAACTCATGCTGGCACCCTACTGAGCCTGTCAGTGACAATATCCGTACAGTCCGGTCCGTTCGTCTATGAGCATCGCATGGCGGGCCTAGGGGGTTGGTAAAAGTCAGACCCCCAAAAGCGGTACAAGTCGTGTCTGAGATTAGCCCAGAACACCCTGAGATACTACTGGAATACCTACCAGTAAATCTCCTGCCTTGGCCAAGGACTTTTCATGTACTGGCTCTCCTAGACACAGCGCGACCTCACCCCCAATACCGGGAGAGACGAACCCCTGCAGATACGCTCACTGCCTCCATGTGGCTCGGGACTGTACCCAACTAAAACCTGTTTGCACGTCTCCTTTGAGCGTGGTAGGGTAGTAATCTAAGTACAGTAGGAACTCACACGAGACAAATGACGATCTCAGGTCGATGAACTAACCTGTACACATGTCACCAGGGAACTGCTATCTGACGTCAGGTATAATACCAACTAGCAGGTTCCCGACGAGTCCTGTCCGGTGTAGTCGTAACCCAATAAGCACCTGTATACATCTTAGGTGAACCAACTGACACCAGTGGCTTGTGAGACCGGCCACCGCCCCTCGTCGGGGTCTCGACTGTATACACTAGTCTACTCTGGAGAATCGATGCCCTGTCTCGAAACTCCCACGACTAGGGACCTTTTAAGGATTTGCTTATAGACTCCAGCTCCCACGTATATGATCGCCCTCATACTGCTGGTAGTTAAGCAAGAATCCTAGGGACTCTATCAACGTGCAATAGTGACCTGTAAGGTCACTTAAAGCAGTACACGATGATAAAGATAAACCAGATAGCATATTATCATCTTGAGTAAGACTGTCCTATCGGTATGGGTCCTCCATCAATCATTGTAATCACGTGCCTGTGATCCAATAATTGACTCTGAGGGCACTATCTCCAACAATATCCCACTTGCACTTAAGGCTAATTATTGCGATGTCGCATACTCACATCCCGTGTGATACCGAACACCCAACTCCTCTACTAGTCAGTCTCACAAAGCTCGTTTGCGAAACTATTGCGTTCGAGGAATAGCCTCAGTGAGTGGATCCGCTGTGATGTTTCTTTCTATGTCTCTCTTTATCTCAAGTTCGCGGAGAAAGCTATCTCCCGAAATGAGCAATACCTGTCTAGAATGTGTCTGGATGTCTGATGGGACCTAGCTCATAAATGAACTCCAAATCCAAACTTCTTAGACTGTATCGTCAACTGAACTTAATCAGTATCCTGCGCCATCCTTCCCTCAGTATCCACCTGGACCACCTGTCCAAGATACTGCCCCTCGTCAGAGGGAAAACCATAACTCTGACAGTCACTCTGTCATCCAGGTCACCTCGGAAGCCTAGAATGATAACCGTCTCCCGAACGAGGCTGTCGTTATCATATCCCTAGAACATCCACTTCTGTTCTAAAACTGCTTCCGAACGTTTCTCCAGGATTGGATCAATATCAACTTATTGCATCTACTACAAGAACAATATCTGGTGTGGTACTTGACATCTCATGATTGACTCAATTGCCTAAGCAAGTGATCTGCCAATCATGCACATCCCTCTCTATTTTAGTCTGTAAGACACCTTTAGGGAGGGTGACTCCATCACCTGCAGGTACACTACGGTGCCAGGAGTCGTCCATTCTAAATACTCATAGAATGCTGTCTAAGTACCCAGATTGGGAAACTACCCAAATCTAGATCTAATACCATAGATCCAGTAACCAGAATGTCTGATATAATATCCAAGTCCTATGTAGAGAAACCACTGTGTGACGACCAAATTATAACCGATCGTAGTATAGGAATTTCACTTCCTACTTTGTGTATGTCATCCAAATACCAGGACATCACACCCTACTACCTCCTTAACAGATCCATCCCTTATTCTGATGAAGTCAAACCTATGACTGTCACATCAGAAATAGATGATCTATCTCCGCTATATCTGCTTTAGTCTATAAATAGACATAAGCCACTTGTCTACCAATGCTTCCGCTGCTCCCACTGACTATGACAACCCTCTGGCAGAGTCATATACACGTGGACTTCTAAAGCCAGTTTAGAACGACGCTATACTCATCCTCCTGCCGGGTTTCACAGTCTTGAACAACAGCAATGGAAAGTCAGGGTAAACAAGAACCTCCCTGTCACCGTCCTTGAGGCTACCGGAGTACTTCTCGGGTGCCTGAGGTTACCCACCACATCTGCGGAGTGGCCAATGGAATGTCAAACTAGATTGAATCTTTAGGTTCTTTATCAAATCTTCAGTAATCGTTTGCGGTTCTGGAATCACTTCCAGTTCTACCATACTCCCACTACTGTTTTCTGAAAAAAAAAATCCATTTTTATTAAAACGGTGGCGAGTCAAGAACAATATCACTATTGATCTTCCAGATGGTAGAAATTCAACCCTCGTCATAGCCCGGGTCAACCCACAAACAGCCATTACAGAAACGTGCCTTGAGTTGTCCAGTGTCTGGTTTTAAGCATAAGCCGGACAACTCTCCGTACCTTAACAATGTCAAGATATGAACTGTTCTATATCCAATATAGAAACAGAGGCACTGATTTAATTGAACCAGATTCAAATCATGCAGCTGTCTCCAGTGCATGTCAACTAAATGGAAGTAGGCCGATCAGCGTTACTCAACTTAGGAATGCTTCCAATTATGAGTAACCTGAAAGAGAAGCAAGTTCTCTTAATCATTACTATCAACTGAATACCATGCACAAGTATCTACATCTTCGATCTCCTTGAAGAATCCTGATACTTGCAACACCTGGTTCTCTACTTTATTCATATACCTATAACTTCTCAATACTTGGACCTTGTGTTTCTACGAAACACACGTCTAAGACCCAGAGAAGTCATAAGTAAACAGAATCTAGTACGAGTACCAACCCCTCTGTCCTAATGGACACTGGACAACATACAATACTCTGTATAAGTCCTATGAGTCTAATGACTCATTCCCTGTGTGTCGTAGTTTGAAAACTGTACTATGGTTATGAAGAATTACACCGCTGTTTAATGCTCCTTACCCAACCATCCACTGATATAGGTAAATGTCATAGACATAATTTCAAAAAGGTATATCTCACTCTATAAAAATAGACGTACAGATATATCAATTTGAAAATGGTGCATAAGGACGGATATTCAAAACCAAATATTTGCCATCCGGCAAACAGCCCAGGCGATTTCCTCAAATATCACCAATTACAACGAATCCCGATATAATGAGGATAATCACCCAATTCCCAATAACTTACTCCCACTCATCATCTGTAAAACCATACAGATGTGAGAATCATACCTGGTAAATACATACCCTGGAGCAAGTGTCTAATTGGGAAATCAGTTTTCTTTTAACAGTACACAGTGAAACTGAAACATTGAAATGTTTCGTAGGGGTATCCGGGTATTCCTAATAATGCCTCTTCCATTATCCAGATTCACAATTATAACTGTATATTTCTTTGCCATATCTCCAAATCCCTTTATATGTCTTTAGTCATTACCTCCTGCACACCCCTTTAGGCCAAATGGTTTTCTTCCTTCCCTACCGTTTGGCACCAGCCTATGGTTTGGAAGAAAACTATCCAATAAGCATAATGGGTGTACTGTCCTAATCCTAGGAGCACTCGCAATGCGAGAGAAGGTGAAGATAAAAGACACCCGAATAAACCTTGTTCCTATTTCTCCTGAAGCAGAATCCATCCCCGAACTGGAACAAGTTCCTTTCGAGTTCGTATATAACCATACGATGGAATTTCCAAATAAACTGTGGATCTTCATAGTGATACGGAGTGTCCTGGAGAAATACAAAGGTGAAGTGGGAGTGGTAACGAAATACTTGGTTTGGTTGTGAATATCAGTCGCAATTTACTTTGCCCTCCTTCTAATCCTTTCCTTTGTCTTAACTTAATACCTTCTGTACACCGTTTAGGCTAATTGGTTTTCTTCATTCCCTACCGGTCAGCACCAACCTAAGATTTGGAAGAAGACTATCCAATTTGCGTAATAGGTGTACTATCTCCTAAACCAAGGAGTACTCACAACCTGAGAGAAGGTAAATGGAAAAGACAACTGAATAGTCCTATTCGTTTTCTCCAGAACCAGAAACCATCCTCGAATTCCTTCGAGTTCGTATATAACCATACGATGGTTTTGTCCAATGGAAGTGGACGTTCGTAGTAATACGGGGTGTCCTGGAGAAAAGGGTAAAAGTATGAGTGGCAATGAGGTCTGCAACTCTGACAATCCAAAAGCCAGTGTTAAGAAGGTTCGGTCAACTTGGTCACTGGGTCATAGTCTAGGGTCGGGTCAATGGTCGCTGCCAAAGAGAGAGAGAAAAGAAACACTCAGCGTGCACTCTAACCTAGATCAGAATGGTTATCACTTTATCTAATCTGGAAACCTCCCACTGTAACGTCAAATTCTTCCCCAAACCTGAAAGAAGAATTAGCCGGGATCACCGAGGAGTAAACCAACTCATCAGTGGGAATCGGGATCCAACTCTCATCGCATGATAACGTGACGGAATCCGCTCACGTTATCACACTCCAGAAGATATGCGCATATCTGGCAAGTTTCAGTTTCTTTAGAAACTCCCGATGTGGATTTTTGCCCCATGCTCTTATGACCTTGACTTTGGCCAACATATCATAAGTCACATGTCAAGTTCTACCCATCATTATCCAGGTTAATTTGAACCCACCCGTACATACCCTTGACTTTGGCCAAAATAGTAGTACGACTCTCCTAAACCAACGCATCTATCTATGCTGCATATGAATACCCAACAGTTACCAAACACTGTGCCTTGACTTTGGCCAACATACACAGCTTGAATACTATTGACTATCCATATGAAACGACGGAGGGCTACGAATGGTTTCTGGCGAAAACCTTTCACGTAATGAACTTGATATCGTTGAAGGAACCGGATAGCTTTTAAAATATAGTGACGAAAACCTTTGCTAAAGAGGTCACTCCCGGTGAAGGGATCTCGGCTCTTTCCCCGTAGAATGAGGTGCAAGATATTCCAACTGAATACCACGATGCAAAGCAAAAGTAATCGGCTATAGTGAAGTTACTGCCCTCACGCAAACTTTTGTCCAAGGGGTCACTCCCGGTGAATGGATCTCGGCCCTTGCCTCGTCGACTGAGGAGCAGGATATTCCAACTGAATACCACTGTGCAAAACAAAAGTGAACGTCCTTGCAATAACAGCTTTTTGAAAAATGTTCCAACAACATCATAATAGGTTTGTTTATCTTGCATTGATCCAAATCAACGCAGTCCCATCAATTGATCACACTAATAAAGAACGAAAATAATGACGTACGTATATGCCATCCGCATTCGCCACTGGGTCCCGCCATCACCCGTTAGGTTAGCTAACTAACGACAGAGCGGGGACTGGACTAGCGCGGATGCAAAACATATACAACATCTACTAGTATATAAATCAATATATAATATTTCGCTCAAGGCGTGATAAAATGCAACATCACAGAAATGTAACCAGCATCACAGAGCAATACAGATATCTGGGATCCCCGGGTTTCATAGAGCCGCTACTGAAACCCGACGTTCCCCTGGTCGTGTGGATAGCCTGTGCAATGAAAATCCTAGACCCCTATGGGCGCGGCAAGTTACCCGCCAAAACCTGAAGCGAGGCAGCCCCCTTCAACAACGTGAATGGACCACCCAGCACTTCACGGAATCCGGTAACTTGGGCACCCCTCCTGGGTCAATCCTATACCCCCTACGAGTGCGGAAAATAGCACGCCAATTCTAGAGTAAAGCCCCCTCCGTCTCAATGCCATGAGATGCGGACCCGTTGCCCTCTAGAACCCGGCTATCCGTGCACCCCTCCGCGGGGTAATCCTAGTACAGAAAGTAAAATATACATACAACAGGTACATCGACCTCGACCCGGTAGTGCCCCAAAAGAATAATACAAACAGGCAGTGACGGCAGTCCACATGTCGGACGCTCGCCCCGCAATATCAAATGTAGATATAAAATAAAACTGTACTTACATTGCAACCAGGCTATCCCCACGACCGATCCGCAACATCACAGCACAACACAGAACATCAACGTGAATGTCGCGTTCATAAATCCGTCTAAAAGGGCTATAGCAGTTAGACAGGATTTACCGATCAAATGACATTCACGGTCGCAGACATAATGTAAATACTGTGAACTAATATGTTTAAACTTTTCGATCGATCAAATTTATCAAAGTGGGCCCCAAACACTACTGTAGCACTCACAGAAAATCTGGGCCTAAAAAGAATATCCCAAAACCCCCATTTTCAACTCAGAAGCTCTCTGCAAAAATTTGGTCAAATGAACAGTCAAAAGCGCGGCGGAACCGCGGCCCAAGCATGGGTTTGGCCTCGGTTCCATGGTGGTATGGTGAGATCACGTGACAAATTTTTCACAGAGTGCTTAGAATTCCCTGCACAGTATTCTGCAACAACCTGAAAAAATTTTGGAGCTAAAAAAAAATCGACAGAAATTGATACACTTGTAATCGGGTTTTCGGAATTTTTGTTCGATCGAGTTCTAAACATACTAGAGAAAGCTAGGCATGGTTAATGGCGTGGCTCTGATACCAATGTAAGTGCACGGCGGCGCCCCGGCCATCGATCCGACGCCGGAAACGAAAAACTTTGCAAACTAGCAAACCGGCACCACCGCGCACTTTTAACCCGGATCGGGCCATTAACCTAGCTACTAGCAAAATACAAGATGGGTAGAGAAGTATACCAAGCGATCCATGTCCTTCGGTCTTCGTCTCCACTCCGATCTCCCGCGGAATCTCCGTCCGTCACCTCCTCATCGGAAAGGGCACCACGTAGCCGGATTCTTTTACGGGCTCCCACCTCTGGACCGAGGCAACTCGGGCGTGAAGTTGGCTAGCCGACGCGTCCAAGGAATGCTGTAGGCAAGTGTAGAAACCATGTCTCTTTGGGGTATAGAAGTTTCCATGGATGGAGGAAGTGAAGAATGAACTTTGGAGAGATTTTGTGGCAAGTAGAGAAGTAGAGGAAATATGAGATGATAGAAATTTCCTCACAAAAATGAACCACTCTCACTCACTCCCGTCTCTAGTGGCCGGCCAAACAAGAAATGGTAGAGATAAAGGAATGAAAAATCCAAGTGAAAAATGTGTGAAGATAATGATAAAAAAGTCACCACATTTCAAAACCAAAAGCCAAATCAATTTCTTAATCAACTCCTTTCTCATTAATGCAAGAAAGAGACCAAAATGGAATCTCATCATGAGGAAGCCACAATCATAATAAACCCCCCTCCACAAAATGTTATTTGCAAACTGCAAATAACACCCTCCAACGATAAAGTCCGGCCGCGAAGGAACAAAGAAAAACCGGCCGGAACGGAATGCAAACTGGCAACTACAGAAAACTGATCCCGTAATAAATTACAGGAAAACCCCGCTACTGCATATACATGCCCGCATTTGTATTCCCACTGAACACAAATGCAAAGAGACAAAATCTACACTCTAATACTAGGATCCGGCTTAAACCAAAGCCGGCTAGTAAAATCCGTCTGATCACGATCCGTGCAATACCGCACGTATCTGATCGAACCCTGCCATATCTCCATACGGCCTCTACAGCGTTTCTCCCGAAACTTGAGAAACTGGTCTGTGGGGGACTCTAAAGACTCGTCAATACTTTGGTTGTGGATTTAACCACTAGAACGTCAGAGGTATTAGCCTATACGTAACGGGCTACCAGGTATTGACTAAAAGGGACGTCTGTGAGTGAACTCATGCTGACACCCTACTGAGCCTGTCAGTGACAATATCCGTACAGTCCGGTCCGTTCGTCTATGAGTATCGCATAGCGCGCCTAGGGGGTTGGTAAAAGTCAGACCCCCAAAAGCGGTACAAGTCGTGTCGGAGATCAGCCCAGAACACCCTGAGATACTATTGGAATACCTACCAGTAAATCTCCTGGCTTGGCCAAGGACTTTTCATGTACTGGCTCTCCTAGACACAGCGCGACCTCACCCCCAATACCGGGAGAGACGAACCCCTGCAGATACGCTCACTGCCTCCATGTGGCTCGGGACTGTACCCAACTAAAACCTGTTTGCACGTCTCCTTTGAGCGTGGTAGGGTAGTAATCTAAGAACAGTGGGAACTCACACGAGACAAATGACGATCTCAAGTCGATGAACTAACCTGTACACATGTCACCAGGGAACTGCTATCTGACGTCAGGTATAATACCAACTAGCAGGTTCCCGGCGAGTCCTGTATGGTGTACTCATAACCCAATGAGCACCTGTATACATCTTAGGTGAACCAACTGACACCAGTGGCTTATGAGACCAGCCACCGCCCTTCGTCTGGGTCTCGACTGTATACACTAGTCTACTCTGGAGAATCAATGCCCTGTCTCGAAACTCCCACGACTAGGGACCTTTTAAGGATTTGCTTATAGACTCCAGCTCCCACGTATATGATCGCCCTCATACTGCTGATAGTCAAGCAAGAATCCTAGGGGCTCTATCAACGTGCAATAGTGACCTGTAAGGTCACCTAAAGCAGTACACGATGATAAAGATAAACCAGATAGCATACTATCATCTTGAGTAAGACTGTCCTATCGGGATGGGTCCTCCATCAATCATTGTAATCACATGCCTGTGATCCAATAATTGACTCTGAGGGCACTATCTCCAACAGTCTCGAGTTATGTGTTTACCCTCAACAGGTAGGGGGCGGTTTGTTGGAAGAGCTCCAAACAGGATACCGGCACAGACTCGATGATGGAGGCTGAATACATTGATGCCAATGATGCCGCAAAAGAAGCGGTCTGGATGAAGAAGTTCATTACTGAACTTAAGGTGGTTGAATTCATTGTTGATCCAAAACCTTTGTATTGCGATAACAATGGGGTTGTGGATTTAGCGAAGGAACTGTTGGGCTACGGCGGCGCCCCGGCAGTCAATCCGATGCCAAATACGGAATAAAAACTTTTCTAACTTGGCGCTACCGCAACCAATCACCCAGATCGAACCATTAACCTTTAACTAGCAAAACTGTAAAGGGGTTTCAAAGATTATACCGATCGATCCGTGTCCTTCGGTCTTCAATCTCCGTCCCATGCTTGTCGCGGCTGCCCCGACGAAGTTCGCTCTCCGGTCTCGCTTGTCAAAGTGGCACCACGTCGAGGAATCTTTATACGGGCTCCCGCTTCAAACCGAAGCAACTCGGACATGAAGTTTGCTAGCCGACATGTCCAAGGTGAAGTAGAGAATGTGTGTGATAATTTTCTCTCAATACATCTATTGATTCTCAACACATGAGATGGTATGGATGGAGGTTGATGAAGAAGTCATTGGAGGAATTTTTGAGCACAAGAAGAAAGCTAGTGAAGAAGAAGAAGAGCTTGCTTATTGTGTGGGATGAAAATGTGAGAGCTCTCATTATAAACTCAAGACCAAGCCCCACTCTTAAGTGGCTGCCCTCTCTCTCCTCACACATCAATCCCACACAATATCTAATCAAGGGATTAGACATGGCACAAAAAATAACACCATGAGTCATCAACAAAACACATGCCACATTTAATACTCTTGATCATGACTAGCACTCACAATTTCCACTAATAAACATTAATCCAAATGTTTATAACAATAAAAAGATATGGCATCAACTAAAGTAAACTCGTGATGGATCACAAGAGTACCCCTCACCTGTATATACATACCTGTAACCACATTCCGACTGAATACAACTACAATGAGATGAAAGTAATCCAACAAATCTAATACTAGGATCCGGCTTAAACCAAAGCCCACTAGTATGATCCGTCTAATCATGATCCGAGCACAAGTGCACGTATATGATCGAACCCTGCCATAAAACCTTACGGCCTCTACAACGATTCACCCGAACTTGGAAAACTTTCTATGAGGGACTCTAAAGGCTCATCAATACGCTGGAAGTGGGTTTAACTATAAGCACGTCAGTGGTACTAGCTGTACGTAACGGCCGCCCAGGTATTGACCAAAAGGGAGGCCGATGAGCAAACTCATCTTGAAACCCTACTGAGCATGTCAGTGAAAATATCCGTACAGTCTGGTCCGTTCGTCGATGAGTATCGCATATCGGGCCTAGGGGGCTGGTAAACGTCAGACCCCCAATAGCGGTATAAGTCGTGTCGGAGTGTAGCCCAGAACACCTTGTGATACTACTGGAATACCTACCAGTAAATCTCACTTGCTTTGGCCAAGGACTTCGTATAATGGCTCTCCAGACACAACGCGATCCCACCCCCAACACTGGGAGAGACGAATGCCTTACCGATCCACTCACTGCCTCCATGTGGCTCGGGACTGTACCCAACTAAAACCTGTTTGCACGACTCCTTTAAGCCGTGGTAGGGTAGTAATCAAAGCACAGTGGGAACTCACACGAGACCAATGATGATCTCAAGTCGATGGACTAACCTGTATACATGTCACCTGGGAACTGCTATCTGACGATATGTATAAAACCAACTAGCATGTTCCCGGCGAGTCCGTCCGGTATACCCATAACCCAATGAGCACCTGTATATGTCTTACGTGAACCAATTGACACCAATGGCTTGTGAGACCAGCCACCACCCTTTGTCGGGATCTCGATCCGTATACGCTAGTCTACTCTGGAGTATCGATGCCCTGTCTCGAAACTCCCTCGACTAGGGACCTTTTAAGGATGTGCTTATAGACCCCAGCTCCCACGTATATGATCGCCATCATACTGCGGGCAGTCAAGAAAGAATCCTATGGGCTCTATCAACGTGTAATAGTGATCTGTAATGTCACCTAAAGCATGTACACGATGATAAAGACAAACCAGATAGCATACTAATATCTCGAGTAAGACTGTCCTACCGGTATAGGTCCTCCCTCAATCATTGCAATCACGTGCCTGCGATCCAATAATTCACTTTGAGGGCACTATATCCAATAATCTCCCACTTACACTTAAGGCTAATTATTGAGATGTCGCATACTCACAGCCCGTGTGATACCGAACAGCCAACTCCTCTGCTGATCAGTCTCACAAAGCCTGTTTGTGAAACTATTGCGTTCAAGAAATAGCCTCAGTGAGTGGATCCGCCCTGATGTTTCTTTCTATGTCTCTCTTTATCTTATGTTCGCGGAGAAAGCCATCTCCCAAAATGAGCAATACCTGTCTTAGAATATGTATGGATATCTGATGGGACCCAGTTCATAAATGAACTCAAAATCCAGCAAACTTCTTAGATTGTGTCGTTAACTGAATTTAATCAGTATTCTGCGCCACGCCTCCTTCAGTATCCACTTGGACCACCTGTCCAAACTACTGCCTCTCGTCAGAGGGAAAACTATAACTCTGACAGTCACTCTGTCATCCAGGTCACCTTGGAAGCCAGGAATGATAACCGTCTCCCGAAGGAGGCTGCCGTTATCAAATCCCTAGAACATCCACTTATGCTCTAAAACTGCTTCCGAACGTTTCTCCAGGACTGGATTAATATCAACTTATTGTAGCTAGTGCAAAAACAATATCTGGTGTGGTACTTGACATCTCATGATTGACTCAATTGCCTAAGCAAGTGATATGCCAATCATGCACATCCATCTCCCTTTTAGTCTGTAAGACACCTTCAGAGAGGGTGACTCCATCACCTGCAGGTATACTACCGTACCAGGAGTCTTCCATTCTAAAATACCTTTAGAATACTGTCTAAGTACTCAGATTGGGACACTACCCAAATCTAGATCTAAGACCATAGATCTAGTAACCAGAATGTCTGATATTATATCCATATCTTATGTTGAGAAACCACTGTGTGACAACCAAAGTGTAACCGATTGTAGGATAGGAATTTTACTTCCTATAAAGTGCATGTCATCTAAATACCAGGACATCACACCCTACTGCCTTCTTAACATATCCATCTCCTATTCCGATGAAGTCAAATCCTATGACTGTCCCATCAAAAACAGATGATCTACCTCCGCTATATCTGCTTTAGTTTATAAATACACATAAGCTTCTTGTCCACTATGCTTCCGCTGCTCCCACTAACCACAACAACCCTCTGGCAAAGTCATATACACGTGAACTTCTAAAACTAGTTCAGAATGACGATATACTCATCCTCCTGCAGGGTCTCATAGTCTAGAACAACAGTAATGGCAAGTCTGGATAAATAAGAACCTCCCTGTCACCGTCTTTGAGGCTACCGAAGTACCTCTCGGGTGCCTGAGGTTACCCACCATATCTGAGACGTGGCTAATAGAATGTCAAACCTGATTGAATCTTTAGGTTCTATTAAACTTTCGATAATCGTTTGTTGTTCTAGAATCACTTCCCGTTCTACCATACTCCCACTACTGTTTTCTGAAAAAGTCCATTTTACTAAAACCGTGGTGAGTCAAGAACAATATCACTATTGATCTTCCAGGTGGTAGAAAGTTAACCCTCGTCATAACCTGGGTTAACCCATAAACTTCCATTATAGAAACGTGCATTGAGTTATCCAGAGTCTGGTTTTAAGCATAAGCCGGACAACTCCATATACCTTAACATAGTTAAGATATGAGCCATTCTATATACAATATAGAACAAAGGCACTGATTTAATTGGAACCAGATTCAAATCTTGCAACTGTCTCTAGTGCATGTCAACTAAATAGAGAGAGGCCGATCAGCATTACTCAATTTAGGAGTGCAACCAATTATGAGTAACCTGAAAGAGAAGCAAGTTCTCAAAATCATTACTATCAACTGAATACCAAACACAAGTATCTACATCTTCGATCACCTTGAAGAATTCCGATACTTGCAACGCCTGGTTCTCTACTTTATTCTTATACCTATAACTTCTCAAACCTTGCCTCATGTATTTCTACGAAACACGTGTCTAAAACTTGAGAAGTCACAAGTAAACAGAATATAGTACGAGTACCAACCCTTCTGTCCAAATGGACACTGGACAACATATAATACTTTGTATAAGTTCTCTGAGTTGAATAACTCAAACCCTGTGCGTCGTAGGTTGAAAACTGTACTTATGGTTAAAAAGAATTACATCGCTGTTTAATACTCCTTACCTAACCATCAACTGATATAGGTAAATGTCATGGACATAATTTCAAAAAGTTATATCTCACTTTATAAAATAAACGTATAGATATATCAGTTTGAAATTAGTGCATAACAACGGATATTCAAAACCAAATATTTGCCGTCCGGCAAAAACCCAGGCGATTTCCTCAAATATCACCAATTACAACGAATTCCGATATAATGAGGATGATCACCTAATTCCCAATAACTTACTCCCACTCATCATCTGTAAAACCATACAGATGTGAGAATCATACCTGGTAAATACATATCCTGGAGTAAGGGTCTAATTGGGAAATCAGTTTTCTAATAACAACGCATAGTGAAACTGAAACATGAAAATATTTCGAAGGGGTAAACGGTTATTCCTAGTAATGCTTCTTCCACTATCCAGATTCATAACTGTAACCGTATATTTCTTTGCCATCTTTCCAAATCCTTTTATTTGTCTTTACTCGTTACCTTCTGTACACCACACTTCGGCTAAATAGTTTTCTTTCTTCCCTACCATTCAGCACCAGCCTATGGTTTGGAAGAAGACTATCCAATAAGTGTAATAGGTGTATTGTCCAAATCCTAGGAGCACTCACAACGTGAGAGAAAGTAAAGATAAAAGACAAGTGAATAAACTTTATTCTTATTTCTCCTGAACCAGAATCCATCCCCGAACTGGAACAAGTTCCTACGAGTTCGTATATAACCATACGATGGATTTATCTAATGGAAGTGGATGTTCATAGTGATACGGGGTGTTCTAGAGAAATACAAAGGTGAAGTAGGAGTGATGATGAAATACATGGTTTGGTCGTGAATGATAGCAGTCGCAATTTACTTTGCCCTCTTTCTGATCCCTTTATTTGTCCTTACTTATTACCTTCTGTACACCACACTTAGGCTGATTGGTTTTCTTCCTTCCCCACCTTCCGGCACCTGCCTATGGTTTGGAAGAAGACTATCCAATAAGCGCAACAGGTGTACCCTCTCCTAACCCTAAGAGCCCTCACAACCTGAGAGAAGGTAAAAGGAAAAGACAACTGAATAGTCCTATTCTATTTCTCCAGAACCAGAATCCATCCTCGAATCTGGAACAACTTCGTTCGAGTTCGTATATAACCATACGATGGATTTATCCAATGGAAGTGGATGTTCGTAGTGATACGGGATGTTCTGGAGAAAAGCAAAGGGTAAAAGAAGGAGTGACAATGTTGTATGCAACTCAGACAATCCAAAGCCAGTGTTTTAAGAAAGTTCGGTTAACTTGGTTACTGAGTTATAGTCTAGGGTCGGGCCATGGTCGCATTCAAAGAGAGAGAAAAGAAACACTCAGCGTGCACTCTAACCCAGATCAGAATTGTTAATCACTTTATCTAATCAGGATGTCTCCCACTGTAT
The DNA here is from genome assembly GCA_030015575.1 of Agapanthus africanus. Classification (NCBI taxonomy): domain Eukaryota; kingdom Viridiplantae; phylum Streptophyta; class Magnoliopsida; order Asparagales; family Amaryllidaceae; genus Agapanthus; species Agapanthus africanus. Next base: position 666,372,370 of record CM057341.1, on the reverse strand, counting down.
CCTCAAATTCTCCTCCAAACCTGAAAGAAAAATTAGTCGGGATCAACCGAGGAGTAAACCAACTCATCAGTGGGAATTGGGATCCAACTATCATCGCATGATAACGTGATGGAATCCACTCACGTTATCACACTCCAGAAGGTATGCGCATGACTGGCAAGTTTCAGTTTCTTTAGAAACTCCCGATGTGATTTTTACCCTAAGCAGTTTATGACCTTGACAAAGGCCAACAAATCATAAACCACAAGTCAAGTTCAACCCGTCATTATCCTGGATTACTCTAGACCCACCCGTACAAACCCTTATCAAAGGCTAACAAGGTTATTCGACTATCCTAGATAATTGCAACTCAATGCAACAGACAAGCAATATATAGCTACCGCACACTACGCCTTGACAAAGGCCAACAAACGCAGCATGAATACTAGGTACCACCTGAAAGAAATGACGGATGGCTACGGCTGGTTTTTGGCGAAAAACCTTTAACGTAATGAACTTGATATCGTTGAAGGAACTGCATAGCTTTTTATAAATATATAGTAGCGAAAACCTTTGCTAAAGAGGTCACTCCCGGTGAAGGGATCTCGGCTCTTTCCCCGTAGAATGAGGTGCAGGATATTTCAACTGTATACCACGATGCAAAGAAAAAAGTAATCGACTATAATGAAGTTATTACCCTAACACAAACCTCTGTCCAAGGGTTTTTCCCGATGAAGGGATCTCGGCCCTTGCCTCGTCGAATGAGGTGCTGGATATTCATAACCGAATACCACTGTGCAAAACAAAAGAGAACGTCCTCGTAATAACAGCTTTTTGAAAATTGTTCCAACAACATCGAATAGGTATGTTTTCGTTGCATTGATCCGAATCAATGCAGTCCCATCAATTAATCACAACATAAAAAAATGAAAATATCATGTACGTATATGCCATCCGCATTCGCCACTGGGTCCCGTCATCACCCGTTAGGTTACTTAACTAACGACAGAGCGGAGACTGGACTAGCGCGGGTGTAAAACATAAACAACAACTACTAGTATATATATCAATATATAATAATCGCTCCAGGCACAATAAATGCAACATTACAGAAAAGTAATAAGCATCACAGAACAATACAGATAATCTGGGAGCCCAGGTTTTCCTTTGAGCCACAAGTGAAACCCGTCGTTCCCCTGGTCATGTGGATAGCCTGTGCAATGAAAACCTAGACCCCTACGAGTAAGACATGTTACCCGCCAAAACATGAAGCGAGGCAGCCCCCTTCAACAAAGTAAATGGACCACCCAGCACTTCACGGAATCCGGTAACTCGAGCACCCCTCCTTGGGTCAACGTGTACCCCCTACGAGTGCCACGAATAGACCGCCAATTCTAGAGTGAAGTGAAGGTATTTCTACAGCACCACTACTAGGGTTTGGTAGCATCACACATGCCATATTAAAATTTTATAGATTGCTAGAGAAACTAACCTAAGGATCATACTAGAAAAGCTAGGGTAACATAACTTTAACACTAACACAAGTAGTAAAAAGCTAGGGTTTGAGAATACAACCTTTGTAGCTCCCTACGCTAGACTCCTTGGCTACTTGAGGGTTGAAAAAGGCTCGCTTGAGATCCTCTAGGTCTACGACGATCCACCCGGAGTCCTCTTTGTCCATGCTTGAAGCTCCACTAGATCAAGAGAAGAAGTAGAAGCTAACACTCTAAATTAATGGGCAAGACTAGTGTAGAATGGTGATGTGGTTTGTTTTTCTCACTTTAAAACCCTAACTTGATCACTCTTTTGCTCACAAATGAAAGCTAGAGAGCAAGAGAGAGGGGGAAGAAGATGATGGCTAATGAGAGCTCAAGAGATAATGATGAAAGATAAGATAAGAATGAGAAAAGAATATATATATATTTTCTTCTTCTCACTCTTAACTCAAGTTAATAAATAAATAGATATTTTCTTTTGGATGCAAAAATGGCCACGGAAATTAACTCAAGGTTAATACAATGGTTAGTGGTTGAATAAAATAATCAAGCATGATAATAATTTCCATTTCCATTTTCTTTTCCAAAAAGAAATATCAACATATTTATAAAAGGTGTGAGTCTTATATTGCCACCATCTATTGTATCAACAACCATGATACAAAAGCGTATGCATGTATGTGTGCATGCACATCCATATGTGCATTAATGAGAATAAGTTCATACATGCATGCAAACAACAAAAGACAAGAAGGATTTAAAGTGAGAAAGCTAATGGCCAAAGATAAATCAACACTTGATTTAGCAAACCGGTCATATCACATACAACCCGACCAATAGCATACCGCCCGATTAATATACGGTATCACATGCGCGCATTTAATTGGGTCCCCGTGCATATCTCATATTTGCACCACATCGTTTCGCCTGGACTAGGTAACTCCATTGTGGGACTCTAAGACTCGTCAATACGCCGGCAGTGGGTGATGATCATATTAAGCACCCCAAGCTGCAAGAGGTCAGCTAAACGCAACGGCCACCCGGGTATTGAGCGATCAGAAAAAAACAAGCGAACTTGTCGCAACTCCCATCGAGCCAACCGGCAACATTACCGTACATTCTGGTCTCTTCGTCAGATACGCTGCATATCGAGTCTAGGGATGGTAATGTCGACCACAATAACTCAATAAGTCGTGCCGATGAATAGTCTATAACAGATCGAGAAACCACTGATAACACTTATCAGTAAATCTCAACAGCCCTGGCCAGGGACTTACAGATGTAGTCAATGGAGCACAGCACAGCATCGACTCCCTATACCGAGAGAGACGAAACCCCTCCTATTTCTCATCACCTTCGTGTGTCTCGGGAATGTACCCAAAAGGCACTTGTTTGCACGCTCAGTAGAGCCGTGGTAGGGTGGTAATTGTAGGGATAGCTTAGCACCTTAGCAAGGTTTTGGCAAGCATCAATCATGCTACTTTAAAATTTTTGGTGTGCTAAACAAACCCTAACCAAGATTTTAACTAGAGTATTAGGATAAACAAGCATGTAAACAACTTTACATCTAAGAATTAGGGATTACAACCTTTGTAGTCCATTCCTTCACTTCAAAAGCTCCGTGTTGAGGTCCCTTCGCTGCGATCATCGAGTACCCGGAATCAAGAGAGGCTCCATGAAGTGAAAGATGCAAGCTTGCATCCAATCTTCAACTACTAAGATGATCTACCTTGAAGAATCTCAAACCCTAGCTCATGCTTCACTAATCAAGCATTAGCAAAGCAAACACTCTAATCTAAGTGGCTAGAATAGATGATGATGATGAAGTAGGAATTTAGCACTCTTTTATTTTCAATTTCTCACTTATAAACATCACAAAAGAAAAAGCTAGAAAGCTTTTCTCAAGAGCAAGAAGAAGAAGAAAGTCATTTTGTGATGAATAATGAATTAATATTCTATGGTTACAAATCAACCATGGGTTAATCAAGAAGACTTAACTCTTGTAGAGAATCAACTAGGGTAAAGGGTTTGGGTTGGGTTAAGAAAATATCTACACAAAAATATCTTAGCTTAAAACAAAAATAAAGCTTCTAGAAGCTTCATGAAAAAGCTAACCCAACTCAAACCCTAACTATGTTTAATCTCTACAAATCATGTTGCATTTGTAATCATAACTTGTTAAAATATTATTTATCATATATATAACATATTTTGTAACAAAATAAAATAATACAATTAACATATATCACATATATATCTATGTATTATCCAAGTGAGAAAAAGAATCTTTTAGTGAGCTTATATAAGTTAATGTAACTTAATATATCACATATATAATTATAAATTAAATTATCGAATCAACACTTGATTAGATAATCCGGCTATATCGCATATAACCGACTAATATATCATGTACCGATTCATCGAATCAACACTTGATCCGATGACCCGGCTATATCATATATACCCGACCGATATCATATATCGCGAGAATGGAATACGATATCTCATATCGTAATATTCTCGGTCCCGCACATATCACATATGTGCTCGTACTCCGTTTTGCCTGAGCCAAGAAACCTCTGTGTAGGACTCTAAAGAATCGTCAATACGCCGGCAGTAAGTGATGATCATATCAAACACCCACAAGCTGCAAGTGGTCAGCTAAACGTAACAGCCATCCAGGTATTGAGCAATCAGAAGATCAACAAGCAAGCCTGTACATTCTCCTATGAATCCAACCAGTAACACTCCCGTATAGTCCGGTCTCTTCGTCTGATATGTCGCATATCTCGCCTAGGGGTGGAAAATGTCAGACCCCAGTAGCTTAATAAGTCGTGTCGATATGAGGTCTATAACAGTTCGAGAAACTACTGATAACACTTACCAGTAAATCTCAGCAACCCTGGCCAGGGATTTCTAGTTATAGCCAATCGAACACAGTGCAACATCAACTCCCTATACCGGGAGAGATGAAACCCCTCCTATCGCTCATTGCCTCTATATGATTCGGGACTGTACCCAAAATCTACCTTTTTACACGCCCTCTTGGACATGGTATGATGGAAATCAAAGCACAAAGGGAATCACATAAATCTCTATGACGATCTCTGGTCTACAGACTAACCTGTACCAGTGTCACCAGAGAACTGCCATCTGACGTGAGGTATAATACCATCTGGAAGTTCTCGGTGAGTCCGTCCAGTGTACCCAGTCTCTACTGAGCACCCGTATACCTTCTCTGATGCCAAACACCAATGGATATGGGATCATCCATCGCCCATCATATGGGTCAAGAAGTGTATACGCTAGTCTACTCTGGAGTATCGATGTCCTGTCTCGGTACTCCCACGACTAGGAACATTTGAAGGATGTACTTGGCGACTGCACTGTCCCCACTAGTATGGTCTGCATCATAGTCCTGGTAGTCAAGTACTCATCCTAAGGACTTTATCAACATGTAACATAGAGACAATCTGAGTACATGTTAAGATTAAGAGTAACCAGATAGCATACTATCATGTCGAGCAAGAAAGTCCTCCCTATATATGTCCAAGCATCCACTACAATATACAACGTATGTACAGTAATGGCCTCTAGGGCATACATATAACTAATAATCTCCCACTTGCACTAGGGCCATTTGTTATGGTATCGCAAACCCAACAATCAGCTGTGGTTGAAGTATTTCATACTCAAACATCCCATAAAAGTCTCTACTGGGAAATAGGCCTTTGTGAGTGGATCCGCGCTGTTGTCCTCTGTGTCTACTCTCCTAACCTCGATCTCCCTGGAGATCAAACATCTCCATGATCTTTTGATACTGCCTAAGAATATGTCTGGATCACAGATGGGACGGGGGTTCCTAGGCATAAGCCACAACTCCATTGTCATACAATGGTAGGAACGAAGTTTATCTCATGAACTTATATATATATATCCAGACTGCCTCTTTGGTAGCATCCTTGGTAACGATGTATCTTGCCTTTAATCGTCTAGTATGTCACGGTATCTAGCTTGGAACTCTTCCAACATACCGTCCCTCCACTGAGGGTAAAGACAATGCCTGAGACTGACATTCAGTCGTCCTTATCACCCTGGAACCTTTCCAGTGATTCTTCCCAGGATCGATTGATACCATCTCACTACAACTAGTGAGAATCCTAACATCCTATTAGATCTATCTCATAGATCTATAATCCAGGATTTAGGAGGTATTACCTTGATCCTATATGGAGAATCTTTGTGATAAGAGGAGATTGACCGAGCGTAGCATAGGAAACTTCTTCCCTATCAAGAGTATGTCATCCACGTACTATACGAGGATCACCACCATACTCCCTACTACCTTTTTGTTTATACTAGGTTCATATACCATTTTGATGAAGTCAAACTCTTTGACTACTACATCAAAACCGACGTTCCAACTCCGCGATGCCTGATTTATCCCATAAAGCATCTTGCTCACGTTTCTGCTGCTCCCACTGTCTATGAAGCCCTCTGGCTGTGTATAAACGCTCTCTTCCAAATCAATATTTAGAAAAGCAGTCATGACACCCAACCGCCAGATATCATAGTCGTGCTATGTAGCCATGGCAAGTAGGATCTGGATGGACTTAAGCATAACTTTGAAAGTCTCAACTTTTCCATGTACACCAAGTAATCTTCTCAAGATTTACTTACTCCTGATGGGGATTTAACCCTTCAGATAAGGAAACCAAAGTCCATACTTTGTTGGTGTATAAGGATTCCATCTCAGAGCGCTAAGCATCCAGCCATTCTCACAGAGTCCCCACTCCTGATGGCCTACTCGAAACTAGTTGGGTCATCATCTCATGATGCAATCCTCTCTCCTACTGTCATAGAGAAACCGAAGTATCTCTCAGGTGGATGAGGAACCCTACCAGATCGGCGAAGAGGCTAAGGTTCGTTGGAATCTATTGAATCCTCCGGCTCTACCAAATCATCAGCTGTAGTTTGTATAGATGGAACTCCTTCCAGTTCTACCTCATGACCACTAATTTCTTCATAAGAAATACCCTTTCACAAAGGTGGCATGCTGAGAAAACATCTTTTATTCCTCAGTTTGGTAGAAGATATTCCCTTGTGAATGCTTGGGATATCCAATAAACTTCCACAGAACTGACATTGCCTCGAGCTTGTCCGGATTTTGCTTTTGACATAGGCCGGACAACCCGAAATCTTAACATCTTTAAGAGATGGGCTCTTCTCATACCATATTACATATGGAGTGGTAGGCATCTGATTTGGTTGGAACCCTATTCAATAGGTATGCAACTTCTCAAGTGCATAACCCCAAAAGAAAATAGGCAACTCAGTAGTACTCATCATAGAGCACACCATATCACATAGTGTGCGATTGCTCCGCCCCGATACACCGACGTGCTGTGGTGTATACGGAATAGTAATGCTGAGAGAGAATCCCATTCTCCTTTAGAATAGTTCAGGAATTCTGTGCTCAAGTATTCTCCTCCTTGATCACATCAAAGGACATAATACTTATACCCATTTTTGGTTCTCTACTTCTAACTTATATTCAGTGATTATCTCAAAAGTTTCGGACTTGTGTTTCAACAGGAACATATGTCTGAATCTTGAAAGATCATCAGTGAATGTAATGAAATACAAAGAACCTGTCCTGACATATGTAGACATGGGACTATCATACATCATCATGTATCAATCCCTAGAGTTCACTAACTCTTTCTCTGTTTCCAATAAACGGAGCCGTGGTCATCTTATCTTTGTGACATGACTGGAAAGTTTTACAAGATGTAAATCCAAACTAATTTAAATATGCATCTTTATGTAACTTCAGCTAGTCGGGTCGCATTGATATGACCTAGTCTACAATGCCTCAAGAAGAATTCGTTCATTTCTGAACTCTTCCTCTTGTGTGTGTTATGTACGTTAAGAACTGTAGTTTGATTTAGAACGTCTATGCTTTTAGATAACGTGCCTGAACCGATCAACTCTTGATATAGGAAATGTTCAAAACATTATCAAACAATACAAAATTATATCTTTCTTTACTAATAAAGAGTCTGATATGATGTTGTATATCAGGTTCGGTATCTAATAACATTCGTTTAGAATCAATGAATTCTGGTAATACAGGGTGATAACTGCCAACAGACTTGGCTGCAACACTTGTATCATTTCCAACTTTTGAAATCTATCACCCGTTCTCAGTTCTCTACCTTTCTGTAGCCCATGTAACAGATTACATTTGTGGGATCCTGATCCGGTATCTCATACCCAGGACGTAAAGGATACTGAGAAACAGTTCTCGGTAATGAACACACCCGAAGAAGATGCATCAGCATGCACTTTCTTCGTTTGGGTGGCACGGGAATTCTGGTAATCCCCTATTTCCTGCTCTGTCTTATAACAATTATAAGTTGGAGCGGGACCAATGTTCTCTAGCGCAGTATAACAAGCGGGTTCGGTCAATACATCCGTATTATTATCTTGATTAAGGCGTGACATGGTCGCTACCTGGAGAGAGATAGAAGAAAATACTCAGCGTATACTCTTGCAAGATTAGATTGGTTATTAATATATCTAATCAGGATGTCTCCCGCTGTTTAAGTCAAATCTTCCTTCAAACCCTAAAAGGAAAGACTAGCCGGGATTAATTACACCTTACAAGTTCGCCAATCTTTCAGCCAGGCCAGTGCTGGTACTTTGAGGGAGGTTCCCCGCGCTTTCGCACGGACCTAATTAAAATAAACCTCGTTTTTCTAGAGGCATAACCCGATTGACACCTTTCTAGACACTTACTTGATCGGCTAATTGTAATGTGTAAAACTCTCCCAGGAGTAACTCTTACTCGCAGCGGGTATCGGGATCCAACTATCTCATAGAAGGTATGCAATCTCATTGCAAATTTCAACTCTTGAAATTCCCTATAATATTTTACCCCTAGCGACTTATGACCTTAATTATGGTCAACAAATCATAAGCACTAGTCAAGTCTACCCGTCATTTCTTGATTAATTAGACCCACCCACATGACCCTTAACTATGGCCAATAAAGTCATATGACTGTCCTAATTAATCACATCATATGTTATATAGGAAAACATTACTCAGCTACCATACACAGCGCCTTAACTATGGTCAACAAACGCAGCACGAATATTAAGTACTTTATTTCCTAAAATGACGGAGGGTTACAGCAGATTTTTAAGAAAACCCTTTGCGTAATGAACTTGATATCGTTGTAGAATCGAGAAATTTTGAATGGAATGTTTTTGAGGCCTTTTCTAGTTTTGCTAAAGAGGTCACTCCCGGTAAAGGGATCTCGGCTCTTTCCTCATAGAATAAGGTGCAGGATATTTCACAAATATCACTATGCAAAGCAAAAACTATAAAAACAATCAAAAGACAAACCGAGTTTGTAGCATCTGCTAGTTTCGCTAAAGAGGTCACTCCCGGTGAAGGGATCTCGGCTCTTTCCTTATCGAATAAGGTGTTGGATGTTCTACAAGGAACACCGCTATGCAAAGAAAGAACTAGAGCTACCAGTTTTTGAGATAAGTTTCTACAACATCTTTAGGTTTCTTTTAGTTTCATTAATCTCATTAATGAGGTCCCATTTTATTTTGCTTCACAAGCATCACATTTGAAACGAAATCAGCAATATAACATATATCTCATATATATAATATAAACATTCGTCTCAGGCAGTAATATGATCTCATTACAGAACATTGCAGCAGAAGATAACATATGAAATATTGGATACATTAGGATTTCCGTGTTTTATGCGAGCTTGTATAAAACGCGGATTCCACGGTCGCGATGAATAGCCAACCAATCCCACACCCCTAGACCTCTACGAGAGCGGCAAGCAACCCTACCAATTCTAGAGTTAGGACACCCAGTCTCGACTCCTCGAGACGGTCTGCCACTGGACCCTAAAACCCGGTTACTTGTGCTCCCCGCCTTGGGTCTATCCTAATGCGGAAAAGTAAATAATATACAATGGTGACATCATCCTCAACCCGGAAGTGTCCCAATAAAAGAATATTACCTACAATGAATTTTACATGAATGAAAATGAAAAACTCTCATCTCACATAAAACCCCTGGCTATTCAAAACGCGATGATCCAATATAACATATCACAGCAACACATAACATCACATGTCATCAACGTATGTAAATATGCGTATTCCAGTTGTCGTTGATGTATAGCAATGAAACCGGCGATACACCACATATTACACTTACGGTCGCAGAAAAGAAAGTGTAAAACTATAACAGTTGGAATCCGCAACCTCCTTAGACATCTCATGCCTAACCAAATAAATTCCTTAGACATTGCATGCCTAACAATTATAAACCCCGCATTTTAGTCTCAATATCGAAAACTCTTTTCAATATCAAGTCGGGCAATTCAACAAGATTCCCGACATCCTGATCGAATGCTCGTCGGAAACTTTAGTAGACGGCCGCACCCCCGACGCCGTCGACGAAGTGCACTAAGGCGGAACACCGCTGCCACAAGCACCCGAACGGATGCTTTTGGCAACGGGGTTCTCCTACAGTCACTTGGTCGGGGCTATGGGGCGTGGCTATTTATTAAGTTTACCCGGCGAGTATCCGCGTACGCTACGTGATTGCGACGGACTTCTGATCACATCAAAATCCCGTGGCAACCGATCAAATGAGACTAAACTGCTAGATTTATAACATTCAAATTAGTTATCTCATAACTACTTGTGGATTCCAAATATTGTATCACATTCCAGATAAATAGACAATGTTAAACTTTCCAATCGAATAAACAAACACCCAAAATTTCCCTTTTTGCTCAACACTTGAACTTAGTTTAAAAGCATCTATCACATGCCACAGTACCAATGGTCCAGCCGTAGAAGGGTCAAACCAACGCCTCACATGTGGCAATGCCGTACTGCCCCAAACCCTAAGCTTTAGAGGCGGTTCAGACAGTCACATAATCGAGTTAAGGTTTGTGTTCTTCTAGAGGGTCCACCGCGTTACTTGCACGATTTTGAACGTGCTTTAACTAAGGAAAAATCCAACACTTGGAAATTTTCCGACAGGGGAAAAAGTGAGTTATTGATATCCATTCGAACTTTTTAACACGTTCTAAATTAGCCGGAAAAACTAAACGATGTTAAACTTTCCGATCGAATCAATGAATTTTAAAGATCTTCAGAAAACTCAACTCTTGAGTAGAATTAAAAATTCCCAGAAGCATGAAAAAGTACCCAAGAATAAAGCCCTGAAGTATTAGTCCCTAACTCCTAAAGTTGGCCGTGGAACCGCCGCCAAATGCATGGTTTGGCCGCGGTTCCGCGGTAACTTGGTGGAGTTATGGCTTCGTACTTCACAGTAATCCTTAGAATTCCCTGCTTAATTTTCTGAGCATTTTCAATACGGAAAAAACCAACTTTTTAGAAAATTTCCAGAGAAGGGGTCTTAATTGATGTTTCGGGGTTCGATCGGACTTTTAACATCGTCTACACATCACCTAATGCTCTAGCTTGGCTCTGATACCACTGTAGGGATGGCTTAGCACCTTAGCAAGGTTTTGGAAAGTATCAATCATGCTACTTTAAAATTTTTGGGGTGCTAAACAAACCCTAACCAAGATCTTAATTAGAGTATTAGGATAAACAAGTATGTAAAAAACTTTACATCTAAGAGTTAGGGATTACAAACTTTGTAGTTCGTTCCTTCACTTCAAAAGCTCCATGTTGAGGTCCCTTCGCTGCGATCATCGAGTACCCGGACTCAAGAGAGGATCCATGAAGAGAAAGATGCAAGCTTGCTTCCAATCTTCAACTACTAAGATGATCTACCTTGAAGAATCTCAAACCCAAGCTCATGCTTCACTAATCAAGCATTAGCAAAGCAAACACCCTAATCTAAGTGGCTAGAATAGATGAGGATGATGATGTAGGAATTTTGCTCTCTTTCATTTTCAATTTCTCACTTATAAACATCACAAAAGAAAAAGCTAGAAAGCTTTTCTCAAGAGCAAGAAGAAGAAGAAAGTCATTTTGTGATGAATAATGAATTATTATTCTATGGTTACAAATCAACCATGGGTTAATCAAGAAGACTTAACCCTTGTAAAGAATCAACTAGGGTAAAGGGTTTGGGTTGGGTTAAGAAAATATCTACATAAAAATATCTTAGCTTAAAACAAAAATAAAGTTTCTAGAAGCTTCATGAAAAAGCTAACCCAAATCAAACCCTAACTATGTTTAATCTCCACAAATCATGTTGCATTTATAATCATAACTTGTTACAATATTATATATCATATATATAACATATTTTGTAACAAAATAAAATAATACAATTAACATATATCACATATATATCAATATATTATCCAAGTGAGAAAAAGAATCTTTTAGTGAGCTTATATTAGTTAATGTAACTTAATATATCACATATATAATTATACATTAAATTATCGAATCAACACTTAATCTGATAATCCGGCTATATCGCATATAACCGACTAATATATCATGTACCGATTCATCGAATCAACACTTGATCCGATGACCCAGCTATATCACATATACCCGGCCGATATCATATATCGCGAGAATGGAATACGATATCTCATATCGTAATATTCTCGGTCCCGCCCATATCATATATGTGCTCGTACTCCGTTTTGCCTGAGCCAGGAAACCTCTGTGTAGGACTCTAAAGAATCGTCAATACGCCGGCAGTAGGTGATGATCATATCAAACACCCACAAGCTGCAAGTGGTTAGCTAAACGTAACAGCCACCCAGGTATTGAGCAATCAGAAGATCAACAAGCAAGCCTGTACATTCTCCTATGAATCCAACCAGTAACACTCCCGTACAGTCCGGTCTCTTCGTCTGATATGTCGCATATCTCGCCTAGGGGTTGTAAACGTCAGACCCCAGTAGCTTGATAATTCGCGTCGATATGAGGTCTATAACAGTTCGAGAAACTACTGATAACACTTACCAGTAAATCTCAGCAACCCTGGCCAAGGATTTCCAGTTATAGCCAATCGAACACAGCGCAACATCAACTCCCTATACCGGGAGAGACGAAACCCCTCCTATCGCTCATTACCTCCATGTGATTCGGGACTGTACCCAAAAGCCACCTTTTTGCATGCCCTCTTGGACATGGTATGATGGAAATCAAAGCACAGTGGGAATCACACAAGACTCTATGACGATCTCGGGTCTACAGACTAACCTGTATCAGTGTGACCAGAGAACTGCCATCTGACGTGAGGTATAATACCTTCTGGGAGTTCTCGGCGAGTCCGTCCAGTATACCCAGTTTCCACTGAGCACCCGTATACCTTCTCTGATGTCAAACACCAATGGATATAGGATCATCCATCGCCCATCATATGGGTCAAGAAGCGCATATGCTAGTCTACTCTGGAGTATCGATGCCCTGTCTTGGTACTCCCACGACTAGGAAAATTTGAAGGATGTACTTGGCGACTACACTGTCCCCACTAGTATGATCTGCATCATAGACCTGGTAGTCAAGTACACATTCTAAGGACTTTATCAACATGTAACATAGAGACAATCAGAGTATATGTTAAGATAAAGAGTAACCAGATAGCATACTATCATGTCGAGCAAGAAAATCCTCCCTATATATGTCCAAGCATCCACTACAATATACAACGTATGTACAGTAATGGCCTCTAGGGCATACATATAACTAACAGTAATCAAAGTACAGTGGGAGAACACACAAGACTTTATGACGATCTCGGGTCTACAGACTAACCTGTACCAGTTTCACCTGAGAACTGCTATCTGAAGATAGATATAATACCATATAGGAGTTCTCGGCGAGTCCGTCCAGTGTACCCAGTCTCCACTGAGCACTCGTATACGAACTCGATGTCAAACATCAATGGATGTGGGATCATCCATCGCCCATCATATGGGTCTAGTATCATATACGCTAGTCTACTCTGGTATATCGATGCCCCATCTCGATATACCTACGACTAGGGACATTTCAGGATATGCTTATAAACTACAGACGTCCCACCAGTATGATCTCCATCATAATCACAGTAGTCAAGCAAATATCCTCAGGGCTTTATCAACATGTGTGAATGAATAGAAGCATGATCAAGTCAACATGTCAAATAAAGAAGAACCAGATAGCATACTATCATGTCGAGCAAGAATGTACACTGAATATATATACATGTATAAATACATCCACTATCATATAATGGCCTCTAGGGCATACATATATCCAACAATCTCCCACTTGCACTAGGGCCAGTTATTGGCGTATCTCATACTCAACATCTCAAAAAGTCGCTCATGCTGCGGCTGAAGGAAGGCCTTGGTGAGTAGATCCGCGGTGTTATTCTTTGTGTCTACTCTCCTAATCTCGATCTCGCGGCGATCTACCATCTCCCGGATCAAATGAAATCGCCTCAGGATGTATCTGGACCGCTGATGGGACCTAGGCTCCTTGGCTAATGCCATAGCCTCATTATTATCACAATACAATAGTATTGGATCAATAATGGTTGGAACTACTCCTAGCTCCGAGACGAACTTCCTCATCCAGACGACTTCCTTGGCGGCATCATTCGCAGCAATGTACTCAGCCTCCATCGTAGAGTCTGTAACTGTATCCTGTTTGGAACTCTTCTAACTTACCGCCCCTCCATTGAGGGTAAATACATACCCAGAGATAGACTTGTTGTCGTCCTTATTACTCCAGAAGCTCAAATCGTTAAAGGCCTCCATTTGGAGATCTCCATTACCATACACTAAGAACAATTCTTTAGTCCTTCGCAAGTACTTAAGAATGTTCTTCACAGCTATCCAGTGATTCTCCCTAGGGTTGGATTGATACCAGCTTACTACACTAAGTGCATAAGCTACATCTGGGTGTGTACATAACATTGCATACATTATAGATCCTACTGTCGAAGCATAGGGTATAATTCTCATGCGAGCTCTCTCATCGGTCTTTGGGCAAGAGTCCTTAGAGAGAGTGACCCCATGGCAAGCGGGTAAGGCACCCCGCTTGGAGTCTTCCATACTAAATCTTTTTAGGATGGTGTTAATGTACCTCGTTTAGGACAATCCCAATAACCTCTTGGATTTATCCCTATAGATCCTAATGCCCAGAATGTATGTGGCATCACCCAGGTGCTTCATGGAGAACCTTAGTGATAAGAAAGATTTGACCGACTGTAGCATAGGAATGTCATTTCCTATCAGAAGAATGTCATCCACGTACAATACGAGCAATGTGACAGCTCTCCCTACAGCCTTCTTATAAACACAAGGTTCATCTGGATTTTTGATGAAATCAAACTCTTTGATAACATCATCGAAACAGATGTTTCAACTCCGTGATGCCAGCTTCAATCCATAAATGGATTTAAGCAATCTACATGCTTTCCCGCTGCTCCCACTGTTAATGAAGCCCTCTGGCTGATCCATATAAACGCATTCTTCTAAATCACCATTTAGAAATGCCGTTTTAACGTCCATCTGCCAGATTTCATAGTCGTAGTGATCAGCAATAGCAAGTAGGATTCGAATGGATTTAAGCATGGCTACGGGAGAAAAAGTTTCGTCATAGTCCAAACCTTGTCTTTGACGAAAACCCTTCGCCACAAGTTTTGCCTTAGAGGTGTCTACCTACCCATCTACACCATTCTTTCTTTTAAAGATCCATTTGCACCCCCACAGGTTTTACCCCAGGGGGTACAACGTCCAAATTCCATACTTTGTTGGTGTACATAGACTCCATTTCAGATCTCATGGCATCCAGCCACTTCACAGAGTATCCACTCGTGATAGCTTGCTGAAAGCTGGTAGGATCATCATCCTCCATGACGCAGTCTTCTCTATCACCATCAATGAGGAAACCGCAGTACCTCTCCGGTGGGCGAGAAGTCCTATCAGACCTACGGAGGGGCCAAGGTTCTTCTGTTTCAGTTGTAACAGCCAGTTCAACCAAGTCGTCATTTGCAGTTTGTGTCTCTAGAACCTCTTCTAGATCTACCACACTGCCATCAGTATCATTTGTAAAAAATTCTTTTTTCTAAGAATGTGGAATACTGAGAAACAAACACCTTTTGTTCCTCCTTGTGGTAGAAAAGATATCCATAAGAATTCTTTGGATATCCCACAAAATTACACATGACTGACCGTGTCTCGAGTTTGTCCGGATTCTGCTTTTTGACATAGGCCGGACAACCCTAAATCTTAATTCTTTTAAGAGATGGTTTCTTCCCATGCTACATCTCATATGGTGTGATAGACACAGTTTTGGTTGAGACCCTGTTCAGCAGAAACGCTGCAGTCTCCAATGCATGCCCCCAAAATGAGACGGGTAACTCAGCATCACTCATCATGGAACGGACCATATCTAATAGGGTCCGATTCCGTCGTTCTGACACACCGTTGTGCTGTGGTGTGTAAGGAGGAGTGAGATGAGAGAGAATCCCATTCTTTTTTAGGAAGTCTGCAAACTCTGTGCTGAGGTACTCTCCACCTCGATCTGATCGAAGCATTTTGATGCTCAAGCCGGTGTGTTTTTCTACTTCGAGTTTATTTTCAGTTAATTTCTCGAAAGCTTCGGACTTGTGCTTTAATAAAAATACATGACTGAATCTTGAGAAATCATCAGTGAAAGTAATGAAGTATGAAAAACTGCCTCTAGCCTGTGTAGACATTGGCCCGCATACATCACTATGTATGAGGCCTAAGAGCTCAGTAGCTCTTTCTCCGTGTCCTGTAAACGGAGTTTTGGTCATTTTACCCTTA
The DNA here is from genome assembly GCA_030015575.1 of Agapanthus africanus. NCBI lineage: Eukaryota > Viridiplantae > Streptophyta > Magnoliopsida > Asparagales > Amaryllidaceae > Agapanthus > Agapanthus africanus. The sequence goes on along the minus strand of CM057341.1, from coordinate 666,356,059 downwards.
ATACAAGACTGGAAAGTCGCATAAGATTTATATTCAAAGGGGTTTAAATATCCATCTTTGTGTAACTTGTTTAGTCTTGTTTCGTTAATATGACCAAATCTACAGTGTCAAAGAAAAGCTTCATTTATTTCTGAAAGTTTTCTTTTATTAGTGTGTTGTATGCTAAAAACTGTGTATCCCGTTATTAAGTATACCATACCCAACCAACATTTGATTCAGGTGAATGTTCATAACATTGTTCTGCAATACAAAATTATATCCTTCATTGTCCAACAAAGAAATGGATATTATATTACAAAGCATACTAGGTACATAATAACAGGGGTTCAAAACCAATATACACCCAGATGGCAACCCCAAGTGATACTGTCCCACTGCAACTGTATGTACATTGGAACCATTTCCAACGCGGAGAGTATGGTCACCTGTCTTCAAAACCTTGCTATTTCTCAGCCCCTGCATAGAATTGCAAATGTGAGAACCTGAACCGGTATCTAATACCCAGGAAGCAGAGTTTATTGAAAAACAATTTTCTGTCACAAACACACTTGAAGCGGAAGCATCCCCATGCTTCTTCTTGAGATCCAAGTACTCAGTGCAGTTGCGCTTCCAGTGTCCTATTTTGTGCCAGTGATAACATTCCCCTTTCCCCGATTCCCCTTAACCTTTTTGACTCCACCCTTAGGTTTGGTGGGTTTCTTCTTCATCTTTCCCTTGTCCTTACCCTTTGGGCGAGAAGAGGAAGATTGCCCAACACTCAAAACGGGAGTTTTCACTGATTTCAGCGTGCTCTCTGCACTCCTTAACATATTAATGAGTTCAGGTAGTTCCTTCTCCATATTATGCATGTTGATGTTAACTATAAATTGAGCAAAGGTGGAGGGGAGAGACTGCAGAATAATATCCGTATATTGTTCATTGTCCATTGTCCACCCAAGGTCCTCAAGCTCTTCTATGAGAGCTATCATCTTCAGAACATGGTCTCCTACTGGTGTGCCAGGGCCATTCGCATCTGAAACAGTTTTCTGGATGCTTCATATCGTAATACGCGAGATTGCTCTCCATACAACTCCTTTGTATGGAGGAATATGGCGTGGACGTCTATATTCTCGTGCTGCTTTTGATGTGTGTTATCCATCGATGCAAGCATGAGGAATTTGGCCGTGGCACAGTCAGCGTCCCATATCTTGCGGACTTCAATATCCGCAACTGAGGATTTATAGCCTGGGACGGGCGGGGCTGGAGCCGTGAGGACATATGATACCTTATCATAAGTCAAGGAAATATTAAGATTCCTTATCCAGTCCTTATAATTGGTCCCATTCAGTTTATTTTTATCTAGTAGAAGCTTGAGTCCTGTCATTGGTATCTGCTATTAAGAGAAAGAAAAGAATACACTCAGCGGAAGCTCTTGCAAAGATCAGATTGGTTATTATCTTATCTAATCGATGTCTCCTACTGCTTTAATCAAGTTTTTCTTTCAAACCTTAAAAAGAAAACTAGCGAGGATTAATTACAGTCTACAACTTCGCTAACCGTTCAGTCAGGCCAGTGTCGGTACTTGAGGGAGGTTCCCTGTGCTTTCGCACGGACCTAATTAATATAAACCTCATCTTCCCAGAGGCGTAGCCCCGTTAACACCTTTCTAGACACCTAATGGGTTAGCTAATTGTAAACTGCAAAACTCTCGTGGGAGCAACTATTGCCCACAGTGGGATCGGGATCCAACCATCATATGGAAGGTATGCAATCTCATTGCAAATTTCAACTCTTGAAATTTCCGATGTGGTTTTTACCCCTAGTACCCATGACCTTAACTATGGTCAACAAATCATAAGTACTAGTCAAGTTCTACCCGTCATTTCTTGATTAATTAGACCCACTCACATGACCCTTAACTATGGTCAACAAAGTCGCATGAATGTCCTAATTAATTTGCATCATATGCAGTATAGGAAGACATCACTTAGCTACCATACACTACTCCTTAACTATAGTCAATAAACGTAGCACGAATACTAAGTACTTTACTTCCTAAAATGACGGAGGGTTGCGGATGGTTTTTAAGAAAACATTTAACGCTTTGAACTTGATATCGTCGTAGAATCCAATGGTTTTCAAAAAGGAGTGGCTTAAGCTCCGCAGTTTTGAAATATAGCTTTTTCGTAAAAAGCCAAGTGGTTTTCAAATCTGATTCTACAAAATCTTTTTAGGTTTATTTTCTTTACATTAATCATATTAATGTAGTCCCATCATTTAAGTCCTTAAGCCAATCACAGAAAAGAAACGAAAACACAACGTACGCTTATGCCATCTGCATTCGCCGCAATGTTCCGTAATGCACCGTTAGGTTACTTAACTAACGGCATACCAGGATGGGACTAGCGCAGGTGTAAAACATAAGCAACGTCTATTATATATCTCATATATAATATAGCATACGTCTCAGATATATTAAGCGATCACATCTGTCACGTCCCGCAATTACGGAATATGACCGGCACTTAAACTACGAACGTCTCGAGGCGTACGTAATCTAAGTAAGCCGAAAACCCAGAAATCCAAAGCAAGAAAAGTAGTAGAGTGAAGGAAAACCAATTTAAATCAAGTAGTTTTAATAGCATAAGCCGAATTATGCCTTTTTTTAAAAACATTAAATATTTCCTGAAAATTTCGGCAGAGTCTCCTTTGTAAATACTGGCTCCCAAACGGGATACAATATGAATAGTATACGAAATCAATAAAAAGGCTTCCCCAAGCGGGAGCTAGCTCTTCGTCAATCGACGGTCACAACCACACAAGCAATATAATATACAACACCAACGGCGAGGATCAAAATTCAAAAGGAGACTCAAAACCACAAGAAAAATAACGCGCGACTTTAAGGTCGAAGGAATAACATCACTGGTCTCTATCTCAAAATAAATACATGTTTGGTTGATGGAACTTCTAGATACAACAGAGTAATAATAAACAAGTTATATAATAAGGGGTACGATACAAGTAAACCCACCTACTAGCAAATCACCCGAAGGAAACTATGCCCGCAAGCCGTAATGAAACCTGTAGGGCAAACCTGCAAGAAACTGGGGCACAACGGGGGTGAGTTGCCAACTCGTGAATAGAAAAACATCTACGCACAGAAATCGCATAAATAATGCAACCTAGGTCAATGATTATAATATATCCTCAAATATATGAATAACATGCAGCCTATAACAATGGCTAGGGTAATATCTAACCCGAGTGTGATCTCATGTGCCCGTGTCAGTGCCTCAGGTAGCAATATATCATATGAATGAGGTATGAATGCATGGAACAGAATGCATGTCCTGACGAAAACCGCTTTCATAAATCAGTGAGATTTCTGTATTTTAAAAGTGAGGTACCATAAATGAAATCAGCATAAAACAGTGCCCAGCATCGACACAAAACAAGTGTCCAAATATCTCGATATCTCTGTATCACAATCTCTGTACCTCAATATCTCAAAATCTCAAAATCTCAATCACAATATTTAGGGCGCCGTCAATCCAGACCGGCCCCTACCATCCATCTCAAGACAACGACGGTATCCTCCGGATATCCGACGCGTTGGGTAATATCACCGGTCGGTAGTGCTCCCCTGCCAGGCTCAACGTCAACAACACGATCCTCTTGCCCCGGGGTACCGCACCGGGCCCACCATGTACCCGAAACGGTTCCTCCACTCCTCGAATCGGGTCTCGAAATCCATCAGCAAACTCATGGTGGACGGCTCATACATCATGGGAAAACCGCACTTTTTATTTTAAAAGAGAGAAAAGGTTTATTTATGTTTTTGCGGTTTTCCTCCAAATCCAGAAAATCTCATGGAAATCCGAATCCAAAACCTCAATAACACGTAAAATAGTGAATATATGCATGAGAATCCATGAATGCGGCATAACAATGAATAACAGTATCCATGAAGTAGCAGGTAATAACTACAATGTCTAAACTAACATATAAGGCAAGTACGCTAATATCATGTCTAAACTATTAGCTAACAGGCTATGTCAAGCAATAATATTTTCTAAGGTGTACGTGACATGGCAATTACCGATGAAGATGTGTGTGAGCCGGCAAGTAAGTGTACGTGGTACATACGCATCATCGGTAATGGTGCTGGTGTCCTAACAGCATGATATCAATAATGGAGTATGAAACATAATATAAGCATGCGATGCGAAGCGAACCATAATAATGAGCGGGAGCTGAATACTAGACGCAACTATAACTAATCTGCATTAATCTAATATAAGTCCTACAAATGGTGCCTTTTGAAATAACACAAATCATGGGGTTTTGAAAATAGGGGCTACGGTGTTTTTATGAAAAGATACGTCTTTTGAAATATCCGTAGGATCCCTTGGGCTGTCTTTTAAAATACTCACGATTCGTTAGTTTTGAAATAGGTAAGAATCGAATCTAATCTAACAACTAAACTAAACTAAAGGGATAAGCTAACAAGCTGGACTATAGGTAAGGAAACCGCCTAACATCTGAGTCGATCCATATACATACCTGTATATATATTAGTCGGTGATCCCGCCTCAATAATATCATATCCGATACCATATCTATAATCATACATCCCAAGTCAAGGGTGCGGATCAATCATCAAGATATAGCTCGTACGTAAATCCGTCGTACGGCATCCCCAAATCTGGGTATGGGTCAATATCATATTCCTCACACTATTCCTCTGGTATCCTCTTTATCCAAGATCATAGTCTAGGGTACTGACCTATGTCTAGTACAATACTGATATCATCAATATAGACATGATCTGGCTACTGATCGACAGTCTCGTACAAACTGATATCATCAGCACATATCATCATCAAGGGGTATACATCGCCCAATACAACCTAGGATCAATATCCTAGCATATCATATCTCATATCACGATCATATGTCGACCACTTATTTATAACACTATTCACCCGTATCGTCGCCCCAAGATCCGCTATAACATCAGGACGTACCTCAAGTACGAATCCTGCCATATCACCGAGATCACAATCTCAACACAAATCTCATCGACTCATCTCAATCCGTATGTGAACACATAGTCCCATACCCATGCGAACACATAACAATATATTCCCGTAAGCACAAATGAAAGAAGAAAGTATGCAAGTATGGGTGGGTGTGTGCAAGTGTGGTGCGACCGCTACTCTAGGGTCTCGCGACACTATAACATCCAAGAACACCAAATATCCATATTTATCATCAATAACTCAACAAAATAAACAATATATATATGTGTGTATACGTATTCGTATACATCACCACGAACTGCGGGGTTGCTATACGCCATCCACCCGACTTCTCCCCGTAGATATAAATCTACTCACCTGGTCCTCACTCGCCGGTGCCTACGTCGCCACATGCTTGCTTGTCGTCTCGAAGTCCATATGGGTACCTACATATCATAACGCACCGTATCGCATTAAAATCCGACTCATGATCAAAACGACACACGAATCCCACATAGGTCAATACCTATGGTTCTTTCACAAATCAACTCAAAAACCCTCGACGTCGGCGTACAAACGCCAAACCATCGAGAAAAAGCCCAAACACACTCATTTACACATTCACAAACACTAATTATAATATGAAATAGGTTGCAATTCACAAAAACCTCAAACTCACTTTAAAAGCTATTTTTCCGAAAATCTAGCAAGCATAATTAACCGTTTTAGTACAAAACTCGATGTTTAAATAAATCTAGCGGCCATAATACTTATTAAACATCTTAATTAAATCATCTAAACCATTTCTATAATTTATTCCCAATAAATTTCATTAACCCCAAAATTCTAGTTACAAAATACCTAAATTTTAACAATTTTATAGCAAAAATGTACAAACTACAATCTAGCTTGGATTTTCATGAACTAAAGTATTAAACTACACTTTAAAATATTAATAATGACATGAATACCCTAATTAGATTTTTATCTCCATTATTTAATCAAATTCCAAAAACCTAGTTTACAATTTATATAATTATCACAATTTAAATCAACAAATATGCAAACTAGCAACTTAAATTGGATTTAGCATAACCTTGTTAGTTATATGTATGCCCTAGAGGCCATTACTGTACATTGGATGTGCATTGTAGTGGATGCTAGGACATATATAGGGAGGACTTTCTTGCTCGACATGATAGTATGCTATCTGGTTGATCTTTACCTTAACGTGTACACTGATTGTCTCTCTGTTACATGTTGGTAAAGCCCTTAGGATGTGTGCTTGACTACCTGGACTGTGATGCAGATCATACTAGTGGATACGTGGTAGTCTATAAGTACATCCTTCAAAGTCCCTAGTCGTGGGTGTATCGAGACGGGGCATCGATATACCAGAGTAGACTAGCGTGTACCTTCTCGACCCATACAGATGGGCGATGGATGATCCCATATCCATTGGTGTTTGACATCAGAGATGATATACGGGTGCTCAGTGGAGACTGGGTACACTGGACGGACTCGCCGAGAACTCCCAGATGGTATTATACCTCACGTCAGATGGCAGTTCTCTGGTGACACTGGTACAGAGTAATCTGTTGACCCGAGATCGTCATAGAGTCTTGTGTGGTTCCCACTGTGCTTTGATTTCCATCTTACCACGTCCAAGTGGGCGTGCAAAACGGTGGTTTTTGGGTACAGTCCCGAGTCACATGGAGGCAATGAGCGATAGGAGGGGATTCGTCTCTCCCGGTATAGGGAGTTGATGTTGTGCTGTGTTCGATTGGCTATAACAGGAAATCCCTGGCCAGGGTTGCTGAGATTTACTGGTAAGTGTTACCAGTAGTTTCTCGAACAGTTATAGACCTCATATTGACACGACTTATCGAGCTATTGGGGTCTGACGTTTACCACCCTTAGGCGAGATATGCGACATATCAGACGATCAGACCGGACTGTACGGTAGTGTTGCTGGTTGGATTCACTGGAGTGTGAGCAGGCTTGCTCGTCGATCTTCAGATCGCTCAATACCCGGGTGGCCGTTACGTTTAGCAGACCGCTTGCGGCTTGTGGGTGTTTGATATGATCATCACCTGCTGCCGGCGTATTGACGAGTCTTTAGAGTCCTACACAGAGGTTTCCTGGCTCAAGCGAAATGAAATAGGAGTGCATATGAGATATGTGCGGGACCGAGAATGATACCGGTATGTGATACTGTATTTGATTCTCATGATATGTGACATTGATCGGTTATATGCGATATAGCCGGGTTATCGGATCAAGTGTTGATTCGATAAGTTGTTACTGTTGATATTAGTCGGTTATATGCGATATGACCGGATCATTAGATCAAGTGTTGATTTAATGGTTTAATGCATAATTATATATTTGATATATTATTTTGCATTAACTAGTATCGGTTCACTTAAGATGGATTTTCTCACTCGGATGTGCGCATTGTATATGCGATATATTTTTGTGCACTTGATTGTATCATGTTTGATGATGCATGCAACATTGGTTAGTGTAAAGAATTAAACCTAGGTTAAGTATATGGTTAAGGTTTCTATTTATTTGTCCATTCATTTATCTTTTTATATGGATTAAAATGAAATGACAAAAGAAAACAAAATGGTTATCATTCTTTCTTTCTTTCATGAAGCTTGATGAAGCTTCATGAAGTTTTGACCATATGACCATTTTGTCTTTTAGCTTAACCCTAACCATTGCACTTAACCATGATTGATTCTCTACACCTAACCATGGTTCTAATATGATAAGTATTCATTTCTTTTCTAATTTTTAATTAACTTATCATAATTAGCTTCTTCTTCTTCTTCATTTCTTCACATGAAGAAAGCTTGCTCCATTAATGGCAAGTGATGAAAAAGAGTGAGAAATCCAAAACTAAAGTCTACCCACTTCCTATTTATTCATCCTCTACCTCTTGCCAAGTAGTAGAGTGTGTTTCCTTCACAAGTTTCTTTACTTGGTGAAGTCGGAGCTTGATTTAGCGATGCCTCGACGTAGATCATCTTCGGCATGGACATCGACGACCTAGCTCGCTTATTCTCCGATGAAGTCGACGCTAGAGCCCGGATTCTTTTTGGACAGCGGAGAGGACTTCGTTGCAGAGCTATGGAGGTGGAGCACCGGATCTACAAAGGTTGTATTTCCGTTTCCTTGTAGTTAATTGTTAACTAGTTATCTTTTCGCCTAGAAATCTAGCAAACGATCCATAGTTTAGGGTTTCTCGGTACGTTAAAATTTGAAATTGGCATGGTTGATGCCTTGTGAGACCTCACTAGAGTGCCTAGGAACCCTACAGTGGTATCAGAGCCTAGCTAGAGCCTTAGGCGAAGTCTAGACGGAATTTGAAGTCCGAACGAACCCGAAACCCCGAATCAAACTTGCTCTCTGTCCTTTTTTCAAAAACTGGATTTTTCCAAATTAAAAATTGCTAAAAAATTCAGCAGGGAAAAATATGAATTACGATGCAAAAATTTTCCAGTGAACAGTAATATATGCGGCGGAACCGCGGCAGAAGCCAGGCTTCTGCGGCGGTTCCACGGCATGATAGTGACGTCAGCCCTCATTTTATGCACAGTAATTCCTGATAAATTATGCTGAGTTTTCTGGGAATTTTTAAAATTTATTCAAGAGTTGAATTTTCTGCAGTTGTTTTGGGGATTCGGTGTTTCGATCGGGGTATCAAATTTTGTCTATTTGGCTTTCCGGATAAATTTTAGAATATGTTAAAAAGTTCGACCGGATATAAATACCCAATTTTTCCCCTGTCGGGAAATTTCCAAGTGTTGGATTTTCCGTAGTTTAACGACGTTCTAAGTAGTGCAAGTAACGCGATGGTCCCTCTAGAAGACAACAAACCTTAACTCGATTATGTGACCGTCTTGAACTGCCCTTTGAACCTTCGGGTTTGGGGCAGTACGGCGTGCCACATGTGAGGCGTTGGCTTGACCCTTCTACGGCTGGACCGTTGGTACTGAGGCACGAACGGAATGTTGTTAGACTTATTTCATGTGTTGAGCTGTATCGGGAAAACTTGGGTGTTTGACTGTTCGATCGAAAAGTTTAACATTTTCTATTTATCTGGAATGAGATACAATAATTGGAATTCACAATAAGTTATGAGATAACTGAATGAATGTTATAAACATAGCAGTTTAGTCTCACTTGATCGGTTGCCACGGAATTTTGATGTGATCAAAAGTCCGTCGCAATCACGTAGCGTACGCGAATTCTCGCCGGGTAAACTTAATAGACAGCTACACCCCATAGCCCCGACCAAGTGACTGTAGGAGAACCCCGTCGCCGAAAGCATCCGTTCGGGTGCTCGCGGTAGCGGTGTTCCGCCTTGGTGCACTTCGTCGACGATATCGGGGGTGCGGCCGTCTACTGAAGTTTGCGACGAGTATTCGATCAGGATGTCGGGAATCTTGTTGAATTGCCCGACTTGGTATTGAAAAGTGTTTTCGATAAAGAGACTAAAATGCGGGGTTTATAATAGTTAGGCATGCGATGTCTAAGTAATTCATTTGGTCAGGCATGCGATGTCTGAGGTGGTTGCGGATTCCAACTGTTGTAGTTTTACACTTTCTTTTCTGTGACCGTAAGTGTAATATGTGATATCGCCGGTTTCGTTGCTATACGTCAACGACAATTGGGATGCGCATATTTACTTACGTTGATGACATGTGATGTTATGTGTTGCTGGATATGTTATATTGGATCGTCATATTTGAATAGCCGGGGGTTTTTATGTGAGATGAGTGTTTTTCATTTTCATTCATGTAAAAACTTGTATGTAATATTCTTTTATTGGGGCACTTCCAGGTTGCGGAAGTTGTCACCGTTTGTATATTATTTACTTTTCCGCACTAGGATAGACCCAAGGAGGAGAGCACAAGTAACCGGGTTCTGGAGTCCAGTGGGAGACCAACTCGAGGAGTCGAGTCCGGGTCTCCTAACTCCAGAATTGGTAGGGTTGCTTGCCGCTTTCGTAGGGGTCTAGGGGTGTGGGTTTGGCTATTCATCGCGACCGTGGAATCCGTGTTTTATACTGGCTCGTATTGAAAATACGGACGTCCTAGTATATCCAATATTTCATATGATTCTTCTGCTGCGATATCTGTGATGTGATCATGTGATGTTCTGTGACAGATATAGTATATAGTATATATGATATATTATATAGACGTTACTTATGTTTTACACCCGCGCTAGCCCTGCCCCGCTCTGCCGTTAGTTACCTAACCTAACGGTGCACGAGGGGACATCGAGGCGAATGCGGATGGCATAAGTGTACGTCGTATTTATCTGTGATGTTTAGGTACTTAAATGATGGGACTTCATTAATGTGATTAATGAAATAAAAGAAACCTAAGATGTTGTAGAATCGAATTTCAAAAATAAAACAGGTAGCTACAGTTCTTGCTTTGCACAGCGGTATATGCGATATATCCTGCACCTTGTTCGATGAGGAAAGGACCGAGATCCCTTCACCGGGAGTGACTCCTTTAGCAATAACTGGCAGATGCTACACACTCGGTTTTTCTTTTGATTGCTTTTAAGTGTTTTTGCTTTGCACAGCGATATATATGATATATCCCGCACCTCATTCGACGAGGAAAGGACCGACGATCCCTTCACCGGGAGTGACTCCTTTAGCAAAACTAGAAAAGCCTCAAAAGCACTCCATTTTAAAAAACCATTTGATTCTACAACGATATCAAGTTCATTACGCAATAGGTTTTCAGAAAAACCTGTCGTAGCCCTCCGTCATTTCAGATACGTACTAGTTAGTATTCGTGCTGTGGTTGTTTGGCCTCCGTCAAGGCGTAGTGTACGGTAGCTAACTAGTGCTTATTTGCTAGCATATGATGCGATTGGATTAGGGTATTCGTACGGCGTTGTTTGGCCTCCGTCAAGGGTCGTGCGGGTGGGTTTAATTCAATCAGGAAATGACGGGTTGAACTTGACTAGCGGACTATGGGTTGTTTGGCCTCCGTCAAGGTCATAGCAAGCTAGGGGCAAAATATTATCGGGAATTTCAAGTGTTGAAATTTGCAATGAGATTGCATACCTTCTATGAGATAGTTGGATCCCGATACCCTCTGCGAGTAAGAGTTACTCCTGGGAGAGTTTTATACATTACAATTAGCCGATCAAGTAGGTGTCTAGAAAGGTGTTAACGAGGTTACGCCTCTGGGAAAACGAGGTTTACATTAATTAGGTTCGTACGAAAGCACGGGGGACCTCCCTCAAAGTACCGACACTGGCCTGGCTGAAAGATTGACGAACTTGTAGTGTGTAATTAATCCCGGCTAGTCTTTCCTTTTAGGGTTTGAAGGAAGATTTGATAAAAAGCAGTGGAAGCCATCCTGATTAGATAAAATAATAACCAATCTATTCTTGCAAGAGCGCATGCTGAGTGTTTTCTTCTCTCTCTCTCCAGGTAGCGACCATATCACGCCTTAATCAAGATAATAAAACGGAATATTGACCGAACCCGCTTGTTGTACTGAGCTGGGGAACGTTGGTCCCGCTCCAACTTATAATTGTTATAAGACAGAGCAAGAAATTGGGGAATACCAGATTTCCCGTGCCGCCCAAATGAGGAGAGTGCATGATGATGCATCATCTTCGGGTGTGTTCATTATATAGAACTGTTTCTCAGTGTCCTTTACGTCCTGGGTATGTGATACCAGATCAAGATCCCAGATATGTAATCTGTTACATAGGGCTACAGATAGGTAGAGAACTGAGAACGGGTGATAAGTTTCATGAGGCAGAAAACGGGGCAAGAGTTGCAGCCAAGTCTGTCGGTCACTGTCACCCTGTATTACCAATACATTGATTCTGAACGAATGTTATTAGATACCGAACCTGATATACAAAATCATATCTCTCTCTTTATTAGTAAAGAAATGATATAATTTTGTATTGTTGGATAATGTTTTGAACATTTCCTATATCAAAAGTTGATCGTTTCAGGCACGTTATCTAAAAGCATTGATGCTCTAAATCAAACTACAGTTCTTAAGTATACGGAACACACACAAGAGGAAGAGTTCAGAAATGAACGAATCCTTCTTGAGGTATTGTAGACTAGGTCATATCAATATGACCTGACTCGCTAGAGTTACATAAAGATGCATATTTAAATTAGTTTGAATTTACATCTTGTGAAACTCGCCAGTCATGTCACAAAGATATAATGACCACAGCTCTGTTTATTGAAAACAGAGAAAGAGTTAGTGAACTCTTGGGATGATACATGTTGATGTATGTAGGTCCCCTGTCTACACATGCCAAGACTGGTTCTTTATACTTCATTACGTTCTCTGATGATCTCTCAAGATTCAGACATATGTTCCTGTTGAAACATAAGTCCGAACCTTCTGAGATATTCACAGAATATAAGTTAGAAGTAGAGAACCAAAATACGGGTATAAGTATTATGTCCTTTGATGAGATCAGGGAGGAGAATACTTGTGCATGGAATTCCTGGACTATTCTAAAGGAGAATGAGATTCTCTCTCAGTATTACTCCTCCGTATACACCATAGCACGATGGTATATCGGGGCGGAGCAATTGCACCCTATATGATAAGGTGTGCTCTATGATGAGTACTACTGAGTTACCTGTTTCCTATTAGGGGTTATGCACTTATGAAGTTGCATACCTATTGAATAGGGTTCCAATCAAATCAGTTGCCTACCACTTCATATATGATATGGAAAGGGAAGAGCCCATATCTTAAGATGGTTAAGATTTGGGGTTGTCCGGCCTATGTCTAAAAGCAAAATCTGGGCAAGCTCGAGGCAAAGTCTGTAATGTAGAACTGGAAAGGTTCCAGCTATACAAACAACAGCAGATGATTTGGTAGAACCAAAGGATTCAGTAGATACCAACGAACCTCAGCCTCTCCGCCGATCTAGTGAGGTTCCTCACCCGCTTGAGAGATACTTCGGTTTCTCTATGACAGTGGGAGCGAGGATTGCATCATGAGATGATGACCCAACTAGTTTCGAGCTGGCCATCAGGAGTAGGACTCTATAAGAATGGCTGGATGCTTAGTGATCTGAGATGGAATCCTTATACACCAACAAAGTATGGACTTTGGTTGCTATATCTGAAGGGTTAAATCCCCATCAGGAGCAAGTATATCTTGAGAAGATTACTTGGTGTAGATGGAAAAGTTGAGACTTTCAAAGATAGACTTGTTAAAGATTTTCGTCATCAACCAGGCGTGGATAATGATGAAACCTTTTCCAGTACCTATGCTTAAGTCCATCCAGATACTACTTGCCACGGCTACATACCATGACTACGATATCTGGCGGTTGGGTGTCATGACAGCTTTTCTAAATGATGTTTTGGAAGAGAGTGTCTATAAGTACACAGCCAGAGGGCTTCGTAGACAGTGGGAGCAGTGGAAACGTGTGCAAGATACTTTATAGGATAAAGCAGGCATCACGGAGATGGAACATCTGTTTTGATGAAGCGGTCAAAGAAGTTGACATCATCAAAATGGTAGATGAACCTTGTATAAACAAGAAGGTAGTAGAGTGTATGGTGATGATCCTCGTAGAGTACGTGGATAACATACTCTTGATAGGGAAGGAGTTTCCTATGCTACGCTCGGGCAATCTCCGCTTATCACAATGATTCTCCATAAAGGATCAAAGTGATACCTCCTAAATCCTGGGTTTAGATCTATGAGATAGATCTAATTGGATGTTAGGATTCTCACTAGTTGTAGTGAGATGGTATCAATCGATCCTAGGGAGAATCACTGGAAGGGTTCCAGGGTGATAATGATGACTGAGTGTCAGTCGCAGGCATTGTCTTTACCCTCAGTAAAGGGACGGTATGTTGGAAGAGTTCCAAGCTATGATACCGTGGCATACTAGACGATTAAGGCTGGATACATCGCTATTTGAGATGCTACCAAAGAGGCTGTTTGGGTGTATATTGGTTCATGAGATGAACTAAGTTCCTCCCATTGTGTGACAATGGAGTTGTGGCTTGTGCCAAGGAACACCGGTCCCATCAGTGATCCAGACATATTCTAAGGCAGTATCACCTGATCATGGAGATGGTTGATCTCCAGGGATATCGAGGTTTAGAGAGTAGACTCAGAGGACAACACAGCGGATCCACTCACAAAGGCCTGATCCCAGAGAGAGACACTTTTATGGGATGGTTGAGTATGAGATACTACAACCACTGCTATCAGATGGCCCTAGTGCAAGTGGGAGATTGTTAGTTATATGTATGCCCTAGAGGCCATTACTGTACATTGGATGTGCATTGTAGTGGATGCTAGGACATATATAGGGAGGACTTTCTTGCTCGACATGATAGTATGCTATCTGGTTGATCTTTACCTTAACGTGTACACTGATTGTCTCTCTGTTACATGTTGGTAAAGCCCTTAGGATGTGTGCTTGACTACCTGGACTGTGATGCAGATCATACTAGTGGGGACGTGGTAGTCTATAAGTACATCCTTCAAAGTCCCTAGTCGTGGGTGTATCGAGACGGAGCATCGATATACCAGAGTAGACTAGCGTGTACCTTCTCGACCCATACAGATGGGCGATGGATGATCCCATATCCATTGGTGTTTGACATCAGAGATGATATACGAGTGCTTAGTGGAGACTGGGTACACTGGACGGACTCGCCGAGAACTCCCAGATGGTATTATGCCTCACGTCAGATGGCAGTTCTCTGGTGACACTGGTACAGAGTAATCTGTTGACCCGAGATCGTCATAGAGTCTTGTGTGGTTCCCACTGTGCTTTGATTTCCATCTTACCACGTCCAAGAGGGCGTGCAAAATGGTGGTTTTTGGGTACAGTCCCGAGTCACATGGAGGCAATGAGCGATAGGAGGGGATTCGTCTCTCCCGGTATAGGGAGTTGATGTTGTGCTGTGTTCGATTGGCTATAACAGGAAATCCCTGGCCAGGGTTGCTGAGATTTACTGGTAAGTGTTACCAGTAGTTTCTCGAACAGTTATAGACCTCATATCGACACGACTTATCGAGCTATTGGGGTCTGACGTTTACCACCCCTAGGCGAGATATGCGACATATCAGACGATCAGACCGGACTGTACGGTAGTGTTACTGGTTGGATTCACTGGAGTGTGAGCAGGCTTGCTCGTCGATCTTCAGATCGCTCAATACCCGGGTGGCCGTTACGTTTAGCAAACCGCTTGCGGCTTGTGGGTGTTTGATATGATCATCACCTGCTGCCGGTGTATTGACGAGTCTTTAGAGTCCTACACAGAGGTTTCCTGGCTAAAGCGAAACGAAATAGGAGTGCATATGAGATATGTGCGGGACCGAGAATGATACCAGTATGTGATACTGTATTCGATTCTCACGATATGTGACATTGATCGGTTATATGCGATATAGCCGGGTTATCGGATCAAGTGTTGATTCGATAAGTTGTTACTGTTGATATTAGTCGGTTATATGCGATATGACCCTCAAGTGTTGATTTAATGATTTAATGCATAATTATATATTTGATATATTACTTTGCATTAACTAGTATCGGTTCACTTAAGATGGATTTTCTCACTCGGATGTGCGCATTGTATATGCGATATATTTTTGTGCACTTGATTTTATCATGTTTGATGATGCATGCAACATTGGTTAGTGTAAAGAATTAAACCTAGGTTAAGTATATGGTTAAGGTTTCTATTTATTTGTCCATTCATTTATCTTTTTATATGGATTAAAATGAAATGACAAAAGAAAACAAAATGGTTATCATTCTATGAAGCTTGATGAAGCTTCATGAAGTTTTGACCATATGACCATTTTGTCTTTTAGCTTAACCCTAACCATTGCACTTAACCATGATTGATTCTCTACACCTAACCATGGTTCTAATATGATAAGTATTCATTTCTTTTCTAATTTTTAATTAACTTATCATAATTAGCTTCTTCTTCTTCTTCATTTCTTCACATGAAGAAAGCTTGCTCCATTAATGGCAAGTGATGAAAAAGAGTGAGAAATCCAAAACTAAAGTCTACCCACTTCCTATTTCTTCATCCTCTATCTCTTGCCAAGTAGTAGAGTGTGTTTCCTTCACAAGTTTCTTTACTTGGTGAAGTCGGAGCTTGATTTAGCGATGCCTCGACGTAGATCATCTTCGGCATGGACATCGACGACCTAGCTCGCTTATTCTCCGATGAAGTCGACGCTAGAGCCCGGATTCTTTTTGGACAGCGGAGAGGACTTCGTTGCAGAGCTATGGAGGTGGAGCACCGGATCTACAAAGGTTGTATTTCCGTTTCCTTGTAGTTAATTGTTAACTAGTTATCTTTTCGCCTAGAAATCTAGCAAACGATCCGTAGTTTAGGGTTTCTCGGTACGTTAAAATTTGAAATTGGCATGGTTGATGCCTTGTGAGACCTCACTAGAGTGCCTAGGAACCCTACAAACCTAATATGTCAAATACATCACACAACCCTAAACTCACAACACAAAACCCCAATTTGAATTCAAATCCCACTCTTGAATTTCAAATCATGCACTTAGAACTGAAATAAAAACCTATTTAAACATATAATTAAGCTAACCTAAAGCAATTAACAACAATTTAAGAAAAATGTTAGAATTTTACCTCATGATCAAGAGATCAATTATGGAAATCAAAGCCTCTAAAATGCCAACTTGTTCCCTAGATCCATGTAACTTTGGCTAATGAGAAATGGGTAGGAGTTGGATTTGGATTTTGGGATTTATTTGATGGATTTTGAGGCAATTTTTGAAGCAAAAGAGATGGAAAATGGGGGAAAAAGATGGGGGCTGTTGTAGCATAATTTCGGCCAGTAGAGGGGCTGGAATGAGGTGAGGAAATTGGGGTGGAAATTCTAAGGTCAAAGCCCCTCCCAATTACCATAATACCCCCACCTACTTTACTATATAAAAAAACCTTATTTTAACCCATTTCTCACATGATTTAAGGTCAAAAAGAGGGAAATAAAATTCTTAGGCTGCTACAATAGTGTGGGGCCGGCCAAGGGGAGTGAGTGTGAGTGTGAGAGACTTTACAAAAAAATTCTATGCAAAAAGACCCCCCACAATACCATATTTGCAAGTTTTAGTTCAAAATAACTATATTTTTGTTTTCCATAAAATAAATCAATTAAAACTTGAAATAAAATACTAAAAATTATATTACAACTAGATTTTAATTAACATGATTTTAAAGATTAAAATTAGCCCATTTAAATTTGTATTTATCGCTAATTTAATGTATTTTCTTACCGGCTTAAAATAATATTAATATAATTAATTTCGGAAAAATTTTCAGAAAATTTGAAATTTCAGCAGTGGCTCAATAAACACCAAATACTAGCAATTACATAGCTAGAATATGTATATTTAATTTTATAATAAAAATATTTGCATTTTGACTTTTTACAGAAAACACCCTTATTTTGCCGTTTTTTCGAAATTTCACCGAAACGATTTTTAAAACGTTACAACATCATAGAATATAGGTAGCAGAAACGCATATATGATAATATAGGATATACTAGGACGTCCGTATTTAGTATTTAGCCAACATTAGAAAATACGGATTCCATAGTCGTGATGAATATCCAATCCCACACCCAGACCACTACGAAAGCGGCAAGCGACCCTACCAATTCTAGAGTTAGGAGACCTGGTCTCGACTCCTCGAGATGGTCTCCCACTGGACTCTAGAACCCGGTCACTTGTGCTCTCCTCCTTGGGTCTATCCTAATGCGGAAAAGTAAATAATATACCATAATGGTGACATCATCCTCAACCCGGAAGTGCCCCAAATAAAAGAATATTACATTACAAATGAATTTTACATGAATGAAAAGTAAAACTCTCATCTCACATAAAACCCCCCGGCTATTCGATCACGACAATCCTATACATCACAATACAGCAACACATAACATCACATGTCATCAACATAAGCAAGTATGCGTACCCCAATTGCCGTTGACATATAGCAACAAAACCGGCGATACGCATACAACGCTTACGGTCGTAGAAATAAGTATCACATACTATTGGGCGATGTTAAACCCTTCGATCGAATTAACGAACACTCACATTCCCCAGCAAGCTCAACACTTAAGCACTGTTAAACAATACCCAAAATTTATGCCACAGTATTTAATGGATGAACCGTAGAAGGGCAGACCCAAGCTTCATTTGTGGCGCCACTAACTGTGGTAAACCCTAAGGTTCAGCCGCAGTTTGGTGGTCACATCTCGAGCGAGGGTTACTTTCTTCTAGAGGGTCCATAGGAATACCTGCATTAGTTATCAAGTACGTTCAACCTGGAAAATACGAGTGTTTGATAATTCGATCGACCTGTTTAACATCGCCAACGTTACCAATACAATGCTATAAAAATACGAATACAAACTATTCCGCAAATTGCCCAATACCAAACTTACGTCACATGCAATTCTGGACAACCAAACAATACTAGAACCCCCAGATCATAATGTATAGAACACTGGAGCAAAACGAGAAGGAGAGGAGCACAATGGGTCGGCGACGCCGGAATTTTTGGCTTACTCGCCGGCCAAATCCGAGCCCCCCTTCATATTGCACCTGTGTTCTTACATCATCCTAAATGCCACTCTGCAGTTGTTTAAATAATTTTCAGGTCACTTTTTAAAAATTTTACAGAGAGCATTTTCAAGGGTTTCTAATTTCGTATTTTTGCGGAAATTTTCATTTTCGTATTGTCGTAACATCGTCTAGGCTTCTAGTTAGGCTCTGATACCATGAAGGTGTTTCTACAGTACCACTACTAGGGTTTTGTAGCATCACACATACCATATTAAAATTTTATAGAGTGCTAGAGAAACTAACCTAAGGATCATACTAGAAAAGCTAGGGATAACATAACTTTAACACTAACACAAGTAGTAAAAAGCTAGGGTTTGAGAATACAACCTTTGTAGCTCCCTACGCTAGACTCCTTGGATACTTGAGGGTTGAGAAAGGCTCGCTTGAGATCCTCTAGGTCTACGACGATCCACCCGGAGTCCTCTTTGTCCAAGCTTGAAGCTCCACTAGATCAAGAGAAGAAGTAGAAGCTAACACTCTAAACTAATGGGCAAGACTAGTGTAGAATGGTGATGTGGTTTGTTTTTCTCACTTCAAAACCCTAACTTGATCACTTTTTTGCTCACAAATGAAAGCTAGAGAGCAAGAGAGAGGAGGAAGAAGATGATGGCTAATGAGAGCTCAAGAGATAATGATGAAAGATAAGATAAGAATGAGAAAAGAAAATATATATATTTTCTTCTTCTCACTCTTAACTCAAGTTAATAAATATCTAGATATTTTCTTTTGGATGCAAAAATGGCCATGGAAATTAACTCAAGGTTAATGCAATGGTTAGTGGGTGAATAAAATAATCAAGCATGATAATAATTTCCATTTCCATTTTCTTTTCAAAAAAGATTATCAACATATTTATAAAAGGTGTGAGTCTTATATTGCCACCATCCATTGTATCAACAACCATGATACAAGAGTGTATGCATGTATATGTGCATGCACATCCAAATGTGCATCAATGAGAATAAGTGCATACATGCATGCATACAACAAAAGACAAGAAGGGTTTAAAGTGAGAAAGCTAATGGTCAAATATAAATCAACACTTGATTTAGCAAACCGGTCATATCACATACGACCCAACCAATAGCATACCGCCCGATTAATATACGGTATCACATACGCGCATTTAATCGGGTCCCCACGCATATCTCATATGCGCACCACATCGTTTCGCCTGGACTAGGTAACTCCATTGTGGGACTCTGAGACTCGTCAATACGCCGGCAGTGGGTGATGATCATATCAAGCACCCCCAAGCCGCAAGAGGTCAGCTAAACGTAACGGCCACCCGGGTATTGAGCGATCAGAAGAAAACAAGCGAACCTGTCACAACTCCCGTCGAGCCAACCGACAACACTACCGTACAGTCCGGTCTCTTCGTCAGATACGCTGCATATCGAGTCTAGGGATGGTAACGTCGACCCCAATAACTCAATAAGTCATGCCGATGAATGGTCTATAACAGATCGAGAAACTACTGATAACACTTATCAGTAAATCTCAGTAGCCCTGGCTAGGGACTTACTGATATAGCCAATCGAGCACAGCACAACATCGACTCCCAATACCGGAAGAGACGAAACCCCTCCTATCACTCATCGCCTTCGTGTGTCTCGGGACTATACCCAAAAGCCATCTGTTTGCATGACTCAGTAGAGCCGTGGTAGGATGGTAATCAAAGTACAGTGGGAGAACACACAAGACTCTATGACGATCTCGGGTCTAAAGACTAACCTGTATCAGTGTCACCTGAGAACTGCTATCCGACGATAGATATAATACCATATAGGAGTTCTCGGCGAGTCCATCCAGTGTACCCAGTCTCCACTGAGCACCCGTATACGATCTCGATGTCAAACATCAATGGATGTGGGATCATCCATCGCCCATCATATAGGTCTAGTATCATATACGTTAGTCTACTCTGGTATATCAATGCCCATCTCGATATACCTACGACTAGGGACATTTCAGGATATGCTTATGAACTACAGACGTCCCACTAGTATGATCTTCATCATAATCACAGTAGTCAAGCAAAGATCCTCAGGGCTTTATCAACATGTGTGAATGAATAAAAGCATGATCAAGTCAACATGTCAGATAAAGAAGAACCAGATAGCATACTATCATGTCGAGCAAGAATGTACACTGAATATATATACATGTATAAATACATCCACTATCATATAATGGCCTCTAGGGCATACATATATCCAATATGAAGCCCCCTCCGTCTCAAAGCCATGAGATGCGGGCCCATTGCCCTCTAGAACCCGGCTATCCGTGCACTCCACCGCGGGGTAATTCTAGTACAGGAAACAAAATATGTACAATGGGTACATCGACCTCAACCCGGTCGTGCCCTAAAAGAATAATATAAAAACAGACAGTGACGGCAGTCCATATATCGGACGCTCTCCCCGTGATATAAAATGTACAAATAAAACTAAACCGCACTATCATTGCACGCAAGGTATCCACCACGTCGAATCCGCAACAATACAGCACAACACAGAACTTCAACGTGAATGTCACATTCGCAAAGCCGTCTAAAAGGACTATAACGATTAGACAAGTTGTACCGATCAAATGACAATCACGGTCGCAGATAGAAATGTATGTACTGTAAAATTTAACCAATGTTAGAAAATATCGTGTTCAAAATAACCCCGAAATTCCCCAAACAACTAGATAAAACCATATCCAAACTGGGCTAAACAAACAATTCCACTGCACCAACATTACAGAGACTAAACCACACTGCAAATTTCAAATCCAGAAGCCTCAAAGGAGCCGGCCTCCTCTGATTTTTGGCCAATGTGGCCGGTCCAATTTTGTCATCTGGGATTCGTGTTTGCAGTGTGTTCTAGTGGTCACCTGAGTAGTCTTCTGCAGTTGTTTAAATAATTTTTGAAGACACCTAAAAAATCGACAGAAACTGTAATGTATCGGGCAGTGAATCGGAGTTGTTTCAATTTTGATAGTTTAATATTGTCTAAACAAGCTAGCTAAGGGTTAATGGGTTGGCTCTGATACCATGTTGGGCTATGGCAGCACCCCAGCGGTCAATCCGAGGCCAAATGCGGAACAAAAACTTTTCTAACTTGGCGCTACCGCAACTAATCACCCGGATTGAACCATTAACCGTTAACTAGCAAAACTGTAAAAGGGTTTCAAAGATTATACCGATCGATCCATGTCCTTCGGTCTTCAATCTCCGTCCCATGCTTGTCGCGGCTGCCCTGACGAAGTTCGCTGTCCGGTCTCATTTGTCGAAGTGGCACCACGTCGAGGAATCTTTATACGGGCTCCCGCTTCAAACCGAAGCAACTCGGATATGAAGTTTGCTAGCCCACACAATAATTAATCAAGAGATTAGACATGGCATAAAAAATAACGCCATGAGTCATCAACAATACACATGCCACATTTAATGCTCTTGATCATGACTAGCACTCACAATTTCCACTAATAAACATTAATCCAAATGTTTATAACAATAAAATGATATGGCATCAACTAAAGTAAACTCGTGACGGATCACAAGAGTACCCATCACCTGTATATACATACATGTATCCGCATTCCGACCGAATGCGAATACAATGAGACGAAAGTAATCCAACAAATCTAATACTAGGGTCCGGCTTAAACCAAAGCCCAATAGTATGATCCGTCTAATCATGATCCGTGCACAAGTGCATGTATATGATCGAACCCTGCCATAAAACCTTACGGGCTCTACAACGTTTCGCCCGAACTTAGAAAACTTTCTGTGGGGGACTTTAAAGACTCATCAATACGCTGGAAGTGGGTTTAACCACAAGCACGTCAGTGGTACTAGCTGTACGTAACGGTCGCCCAGGTATTGACCAAAAGAGAGGCCGATGAGCGAACTCATCCTGAAACTCTACCGAGCATGTCACTGACAATATCTGTATAGTCCGATCCATTCGTCTATGAGTATCGCATATTGGGCCTAGGGGGCTGGTAAACGTTAGACCCCCAATAGCGGTATAAGTCGTGTCGAAGTGTAGCCCAGAACACCCTGTGATACTACTGGAATACCTACCAGTAAATCTCACTTGCCATGGCCAAGGACTTCGTGTAATGGCTCTCCAGACACAGCGTGATCTCACCTACAATACCGGGAGAGACGAATCCTTTGCCGATCCGCTCACTGCCTCCATGTGGCTCGGGACTGTACCCAACTAAAACCTGTTTGCATGATTCCTTTGAACCGTGGTAAGGTAGTAATCAAAGCACAGTGGGAACTCACACAAGACCAATGATGATCTCAGGTCGATGGACTAACCTGTACACATGTCACCTGGGAACTGCTATCTAACAATAGGTATAAAACCAACTAGCATGTTCCTGGCGAGTCCGTCCGGTGTACTCATAACCCAATGAGCACCTGCATACGTCTTAGCTGAACCAACTGACACCAATGTCTTGTGAGACCAGCCACCGCCCCTCGTCGGGGTCTCGATCCGTATACACTGGTCTACTCTGGAGTATCGATGCCCTATCTCGAAACTCTCTCAACTAGGGACCTTTTAAGGATGTGCTTATAGACCCCAGCTCCCACGTATATGATCGCCATCATACTGCTGGCAGTAAAGCAAGAATCCTATGGGCTCTTTCAACGTGTAATAGTGATCTGTAATGTCACCTAAAGCATGTACACGATGATAAAGACAAACCAGATAGCATACTATCATCTCGAGTAAGACTGTCCTACCGGTATAGGTCCTCCCTCAATCATTGCAATCACGTGCCTGTGATCCTATAATTGACTCTGAGGACACTATATCCAACAGGAACCACGGTCCCATCATAGATCCAGATACATCTTGAGGTGGTATCACCTAATCAGGGATATCGTAGATCGCCGGGAGATCGAGGTCCGGAGAGTAGATAAAAAAGAAAACACTGTGGATCCATTCATAAAGGCCCTCCCTCAAGCACAGTTCGAGTGACTATTTGAGATTTGGCTATGCGATACGCCAACAACCGTCCCTATAGCAGACGTTGGGTACTAGATACCCCAATAGCTGGCCTTAGTGCAAGTGGGGGATTGTTGGATATGTATGCCATAGAGGCCATTATTGTATAGTAAGGGATGCTTGGACATATGTATGTACAGGACAATCTTGCTCGATATGATAATATGCTATTTGGTTTGTCTTTATATTAACATGTGTCTATTTTTTACCTTTTATTGTTGGATATGTATGCCCTAAAAGCCTTTATTGTATAAGATGCTAGGGGTATGTATGTATAGGAAAATCTTACTCGATACGATAGTATGCTATTTGGTTTGACTTTATGTTAACATGTGTATATGTTTTACTTGTTATTTCATATCGCTTATATATATTGATAAAGCTTGTAGGATCCTTACTTGACTACCAGCGTTGTGATGGCAATTATACTTGTAGGAGTTGGGTAGTCAATAAGCACATCCTTAATTGTCCCTAGTCATGGAAGTATCGAGACCGGGCATCGATATTCTCAAGTAGACTAGTGTATATGTTTCTAGACCTTGATAAGGGGTGGTGGTTGTCCCCACAGCCATTGGTGTGTTTCACCTAAGATTGTATACAAGTGCTTATTGGGGGTGAGTACACTGGATGGACTCGCCGAGAACTGGCTAGATGGTATTATACCTATCATCAGATAGCAGTTCTCTGGTGACATGAGTATAAATAGTCTCTCGACATGAAATCGTCATTTGTCTCGTGTGAGTTCCCACTGCGCTTTGATTACTACCCTACCACGACTCTACTGAGTCGTGCAAACAGATTTTAGTTGGGTACAGTCCCGAGCTATATGGAGACAGTGAGCGATTGTTGGGGATTCTTCTCTCCCTGTATAGGGAGTCGATGTCGCGCTGTGTTCGGTTGGCCAACACCATATGTCCCTAGCCAGGGCGGTTGAGAATTACTGATAGTTAAATCAGTAGATTCTCGGATGATCTTGAGCTACATCAGCACGACTTGTCAGGTTATTAAGGGTTTTAAGTTTTTCACCCCTTAGACCCGGCATGCAATACTCTCAGACGAATAGACCGGGCTGTACGGAGATTGTCATGGACAGGCGCACTAGGGGTTCAGATGAGTTTGCTCGTCATCCGTCTTTTCAACAGGTACCTGGGTAGCCGTTACGTACAGCTAGTGCCACTGACGTGCTAGTAGTTAAACTCACTGCCAGCGTACTGTCGGGTCTTTAGAGTCCCACACAGAGGTTTTCCCTGTTTCAGGCGAAACGATGTAGGGGCTGTATGGTTATACGTGTAGGGTTCCAATCATATGCGTGTACTTGCTATATGGATTTATGTTCGGACGGATAATACTAGCGGGCTTATGATTAAGCCGCATTATTAATTCAAGTATTGATTTAATAATGATATAGTTTTATATTATTAGATTATTTTATCTTTTGGATTCGCATTTTTTGTAGTACGAATACGAGTATGTATATACGGTGTAGGTATTCTTGTATTTATACTAGAATGCTTCTAGAAGAGGACACCTCATTTTGTATTATTCTATTTATTGTAAATAAAAAATAAAGTGGATGGGTGAGGTGACTTTGAGCATGGTATGAAGTATGACTATTATCATTCTTTATTCATTTGTGATAACTATTCAAGTAAGCCTTGATTTTATATTGGAAAAAAATTATTATGATAGATATCTTTTTTTCCAACCCATTCCGGATCATTCTCACCTAGCCATTCGCTCTCCTTCTTGAGCTCTTCTTCTTCCTCAAACCCTAGCCCCTCTTATGTGTTGAGAAATATAGGGTTTATGAGATAAACAAATCCAATTAATACTCTCTACATCTTCTAAACCAACTAGATTAGCAAACTAGGTCTTTTAGTCACCTCCTTTTTGAGGTTGAAGCTTGAAACACAAACTATCGGGTGGATCATCTTTGATGTAAGGAGACCGACGACCAAGCTCGATCCCGATGGACTAGGAGTCAAGGAAGGGCACTTTGAAGACCCGAAGGACTTGATCGCATAGGTATAATCTTTTTCATAGTAAATTAGTATCAATGATGTTTTTGCTATTTAGGGCCTATGGTTGTTCTTGGGATTATAGTTGATGTTGCATGCTTTAAAATTGTTTTTTTAAAATTCCTCCTCTTTACAAACCCAGTAGAGTGTGCGATATCGACTTACAGTTATTACGTATCGCTAATACATGTTGATAAATCCCATACGATTATTGCTTGACTACCAATGTTATGATGCCGATCATACATGTGGGGGCTGGATAGTCCATAAGCACATCCTTAAATGTCCCTAGTCATGGAAGTATCTATTGGATATAGTGCCCTAAAGGCAATTATTTTAATCGTAGGAAGGCAATTATGATAATTGAGGGAGGACCTATACGGGTAGAACAGTCTTACTCGAGATGATAGTATGTTACCTGGTTCATCTCTATCATCATGTACATATATTATGTGGTATTACAGATCACTATTACATATTGATAGACACCATATGATTCTTTCTTGACTACTAGAGATATTGTGGCGATCACACTTGTGAGAACTGGATAGTCTATAAGCAAATCCTTAAATGTCCCTAGTCATAGGAATATCGAGACTGGACATCGATATTCCATAGTAGACTAGTGTATATGTTTCTTGACCCCAACGAGGGGCGATGGACGATCTCACAGCCATTGGTATCAGTTAGTCACCAAAGATAGTATACATGTGCTCATTGGGTTATGCGTTACACTGGACGGACTCTCCGGGAACCTGTTAGATTGTATTATACCTATTGTCAGATAGTAGTTCTCAGATGACATGAGTACATGTTAGTCTGTCGACTTGAGATTATCATTTGTCTCATGTGAGTTCCCACTGTGCTTTGATTACTATCCTACCATGGCTCAAATAAGTTATGCAAACAGGTTTTAGTTGGGTACAGTCCCGAGTCACATGGAGACAGTGAGCGGATCGTCGGGGATTCGTCTCTCCCGGTATTGGGGGTAGATGCCACGCTGTGCACGGATGGCCATCATTAGAAATTCTTGGCTAAGGTGGATGAGAATTACTGATTTGGATTAGTAGTTTCTTAGTGGGTGATAGACTTCACACCGACACGAAATATCGCGTTATTAGGGGTCTGACTTTATCCACCCCTCTAAACCAGATATGCGATACTCTTAGACTAACAGACCGGATCGTACAGAGATTTTCACAGACAGGCTCAGTAGGGGTATGGATGAGTTTTCACATCGTCCTTCCTTTCGTTCAATACCTGGGTAGCCGTTACGTACAGCTAGTGCCGCTAACGTGCTTGTGGTTATATATTTATCCAGTAATCACTACCAACGTATTGTCGAGTCTTTAGAGTCCCACACAGAGGATTTTTTCGGTTCAGGCAATATGATGTAGATGACATATGTTGGTACATACAGGTGTCTGATTAAATATGTGTATAGGCTACACAGACTTTAATTGGACGATTGATAATACTAATAGTTTAGGATTAAGCCGGATTATTAAATCAAGTTTTGATTTAATAATTTATATATATGTATTCTAGTATTATTTTTCACTATTCATTTTCTCTCTTGGCTATTCGTATTTTTATACAGATTCGCGTATATGTATTTCGATACGTGTACCGGGTTGTATTCCGTATTTATACGGAATTTGTTTTAGAAGATGGACACCTCATTTGTGAATATTCATTTATGAATATTCGTAAAATGAGGTGGAGGGTGAGGTGGTATTGAGCATGGTTGAAGACATATAGAGAGGAATGTGCTTCATTAGTTATGTTGTGAGATTTATTATTTGTATGGTTGAAAAAATAATGAAGCCATTATATCATTCTTCATTCATTCTTCACTCATGCTTTCAAGACTTGCTCATGGCTATTTTCCTCACCCCCTCCTCTTTCTTCTTTAGATGCTCTCTTGAGCTTTAGATTTGATAGAAAATTATAGTGGAAAATTCCTACATCTCCACTCTCCATTCGTAGTGAGCTTGGAGAGTCGGTTGCTTCACTAGGTGAAGCTGGAGCTTGGATTCCCTCGGGTGGACCATATTAGGCGAAGGAGGACCGACTTGTAAACGTGACTCGGAGCTCTTGAGAGCATGCTAGAGTCCAACCCAAATGGATCAAATGAAGATGCTACAAAAATTATGATTTCTATATTTTGTTGCTCTAGTTTAGGTGTTTGGTTTGATTCTTGTGGTTTAATTTCTAGTTCCATCAAAAATTTTGTTTTCGAATTCCGCTTTGGTCGCGAATTAGTGCGAGGGCACTAGGAACCAACAATTGTATCAGAGCCACCCAAACACCCCAAACTAGATAGATACGACTCCTGATTCCCGCCGGTTTTTGCTCCGCATAACTGCCATAAAACAAGTGAGAAAAACCATGCTAATTTGATGTTTTGACTCCCCACGGGCTCTCGGTTTGGACCGAGAAGCCGCAGGGAGGTGCGTGGGGTCCTCGGGCACGTTCCAGAGGGACCTAGGGAGAGCCTACTATAACACCTTAGAACGCGATTAGAGTTAATTAAGCGATATTATGTGGGTTTTTTATAAATTTAACCAATAATTGTTTTCACATATTTTATTATAATTAATTAATATTTTATTAAATTATTTTTGTACTTGCAGATACATGTGCATGTTAATTTAAGGTTAAGTATATATTAACCATGCTTTGTTAGTCATAGCATTTAACCTATTATGTCATCTTATATATATGTATACATATTTTTTTAAGTATAAGTTTTATTTTGAAGATGAAAGAAAGAGAAAAGAAATGGAATGATGAGGCATGTGAGAATGGGGGGAAAGCATGGGGGGTATTTAATGAGGAGAGAGGAAGAGCATTCCTCTCATCTCACCCTCACCCTCTCACTCTCTCATTATCCCTCAACACACACTCTCTCTCTCTTATTTTCTTCTTCTTCTTCTTCACCAAAAACCATCTCTTAGAAAATTTTCCCACTAACCTTGAGGAAAATCAACATCTAACCTCACTAAAACCCCAACTAAGCATGTTCAAACCTCTTGTGATGTCTTGGAGCTTAATGGCTAGGGTATTGCCCAAGTATTGGTGAGGTAATGATCTCAAACTGTAATTTAGGCTCTAAGGAATGTTTTATGTTAAATAGTTTCAGTATTATACCTTAATGTTTTAAAGTTTAGTGTTAAAGTTATATTTGTGTTAAGTTTTAGGTCTCTGTGGAATCTGCTATCGGCCCAGTAATTATTTTGAGAAGTTGCCATCACAGAGACTTAGTCTAGAGGCCTAGAAACCACCACTAGAACCTGAGAACTACCTTTAATCG
Source organism: Agapanthus africanus (assembly GCA_030015575.1). NCBI lineage: Eukaryota > Viridiplantae > Streptophyta > Magnoliopsida > Asparagales > Amaryllidaceae > Agapanthus > Agapanthus africanus. The sequence continues at coordinate 666,327,025 of CM057341.1, read as the reverse complement.
TGGCCGCAAATTAATTTTTTCTGGTCGCAATTTGCGGCCAGATCAGAGAGCTGGGGTTCGTGTCTTGGTCATAGGGTCTCTGGGGCAATGTTTAGGCTTTTGGGATATGCAACTTTCACTAATTATTTGTGTGTAAAAATCTGGGACCGTTTAGCTAGATTTCAAGCGTTTCGGCAACGTGCGATTCGGATTTATCCGACTTTGGTTTAAGTGTTTCGTACGTTTAACAGCCATAGGTATAGTCTAGGATGTCTCTGCACGCGTTTAACCCTCTAAGCTAACACTTGGTATCTTGCGGGAGTCGATTCGTTAGTTGCCGTTTGTGTCCGTGTGTTATCGTAAGTTTACTAATTTTATGAGTATTGGTTTTGTGTGATATTAGGATCACAGGCGGGGAATTCAAACGCAGCCGGGAATGAGAAAGAGGTGATCAGATTAACTTAGCTCGAAATCGTCCGGTGAGTAGATTTAACATCTACTGGGGAATCGTCTGTATGGCGTTAAACGCCGAAAGCTAGATTCAAGTGATATAACCTTATGTGATATGCTTATATGTTTATATATATATATATATATGTATTGATTATGCATGAGTACCATTTTGTACATCCTACTACCTGTTGTACATCGACATATCATTAATAGGGCACTGCACCATTACTAACGGTTCATGTTTGCACGAGCACTGATTTATATGCCACACACACCGTTGGTAATTGCCATGCCACGCACACTATAAAAACTGCCATGGATAAATATATGTTGTACCATATTCATTATTGATAGTAGATAACGATTTTGGTACTAGTACGCATCATGATTTGCATCAATGTATACATTGCTATAGTGATATATCTCTTATGATGTTTTCATGAGATTTCTGTTTCGTGGATTTAGGAAATCGCAAAGTACATTTTGAAAACTCAAAATATTTAAAAGTGCAGCTTTCCTTTGATATGATATTTGTGTCCACCATGAGTTTTCTCGGTTTTGAGTGTTTTCGAGTAACCGATTTGAGGAGGTGGACGAGCCGTCTGGGGGTACATGGTGAACCCGTTGAGGTACCCCGGGGTAAGAAGATTGTAGGGATGACAATGAGCCTGGCAGGGGGAGCACTACCTACCGGTGATTGCATGGAAACTCGACGAATATCCGGAGGATACCGTTAAGAGTTATATGATGAGATGGATATGAGGGCCGATCATAATGACGTCGCTTGAGATATTAGGATTTGGGGTGTCGTTGATGGACACCAAATTTCTATGATGATGATTTATTGAGGACGACTCTATTTTCATCCCACACTCAGGACTTTTATGATATACTCTGTACTCATAGTCGTTGTACCTTGAAGTAGTACCTTGATTTGGATTATGCTGCATCTCATATTATTGTACATACTGTCAGGAATATGTATGCCCGAGAGGACTTTCTTGCTCGACATGATAGTATGCTATCTGGTTGCTCTTTATCTTAAGATGTACACTTGTATTATTATACTGTCTCTCTGATAAATGTTGATAAAGCCCTTAGGATGTTTGCTTGACTACTAGGACAATGATGTGGATCATACTACTGGGACTTGTGTAGTCCACAAGCACATCCTTTAATTGTTCCTAGTCGAGGAGTTATCATGACAATGCATCGATATTCCAGAGTAGACTAGTGTGTACGTATCTTGATCCTGTATGGGGCGATAGTTGATCCCATAACCATTGGTGTTTGACATCAAATATTGTACACAGGTGATCATTAGAGAATGGGTACATCGAACAGAACTCGCTAAGAACTCCTAGATGGTACCAGACCTATCGTTAGATGGCAGTTCTCTGGTGACACTGGTACAGCTTAGTCTGTAGACCCAAGATCGTCATATTGTCTTATGTGGGTCCTATTGTGCTTTGATTTTCTACCCACCACGGGTCCAAGGAGTCGTGCAAACAGGTTGATTTTGGGCACAGTCCCGAGTCACGTGGAGGCAGTGAGCGATAGGAGGGGTTTCGTTTCTCCCGGTATAGGGAGTTGATGTTGCACTATCCTTGATTGGCTATAACAGTAAGTCCCTGGCCAAGGAAGATGAAATTTACTAGTAAGTGTTATCAGTAGTTTCTCGAACCGTTATGAGCCATACTTCAGCATGACTTATCAAGTTACTGGGGTCTGACGATTTTACCCCTAGACTCGATATACAACATATCAGACGAAGAGACCGGACTGTACGGTAAGTGTTACTTATAGGCTTCATGGGAGTTTGGACAAGCTTGCTTGTTGATCTTCTATTCGCTCAATACCTGGATAGCCGTTACGTCCAGCTAGTACCGCTGACGGCTTATAGGTGACTGATGTGATCATCACCTACTGTTGGCGTATTGACGAGTCTTTAGAGTCCCACACAGAGCTTTCATGGTTCAAGCGAAATGAAGTAAGGTACATATGCTGATATGTGCGGGGGCCTGATTAAATACGAGTATGTGATACCGTATTCTAATATGGCGACAAATGTTATTAGTCAGGTTATATGTGATATAACCAGATTATTGAATCAATTGTTGATTTGATAATGTGATATACAGATAAATGATATTAGTCGGTTATATGTGATATAACCGGATTATTAAATCAAGTATTGATTTAATAATATGATATATATTTATATTTGATATAATTATATATTAACTAATATTATTGCTCACTAATTATTTTCTTAATATATATATATATATGATATATATGTATGTGTGTGTGTGTGTGTGTGTGTGTGTGTGTGTTATATGAAGCATGGCTTGGATTTTCTATTTTTGGAAAATAGAAAAAGAGGTAGAAAATATAGAGATATTTGTGGAATGGGTGAGACATGGCCTTTCAATATGTTTATTCATTTGTCCATACTATTGAAGCATGGTTGGATTTTATAACGTGATTATAATCCATGCTTCAATATGTGTTGAACAAGAGAGAGCCATTCTTCACTTGGTGATTTTTCCTTAGCTCATTTGCCTTAGCCATTCTAGCAAGCACTCTCATTTTTCCTTCTTCTTCTTCCTCCACCTCAAAGCCCTAACCCTCACATGTGATGTGAACCATAGGGTTTTGAATAAATCCTAAGTGAGCTTAACACCCTTACTTTATCATCCTAGTTTAGATTAGCAATTTAAATTAAGGTGTTTCTTTCACTAGAGATAGATTAGTGAAGAGATATCTTGGATTATAGAAGCTTCAAGGTGGATCATCTTCAACACGAAGATCACGTAGGAAGCTCGATCATTCTTCAAGTGGAGCCTAGTGGAGTCATAGGGACTTCAACCCAGAGCTTTAGAAGTGAAGGACACGATCTACAAAGGTTGTAATATCTTTCACTTAGTATAGTTCTTATCATATTATCAAAGAAACCCTAATAATCTAGTTAGATCTTTGGATAGTGTAGCTTAGCACCAAGATTTTTTTTAAAAATTGCATGATCAATGCCCGTTTTAACCTCATGGTGGTGCTATGATACACTTTCATGGTATTAGAGACAAGCTAGAACATTAGGGGAAGTCTTTACGACGTTAAAGTGTTCGATCGAGTTTCGAAACCCATATTTCACTAAGTTTCTGTCCATTTTTCAAAAGTTGAAATCTTCGAGATTAAAAATATGCAGAAAATAGTGCAGGTTATTTTATGGAGCCCCAAGAAAACCGAGTCCCCAATTCCTTCAAAGCGCCGCGGAACCGCGGCCTTAACCCCAGTTTGGCCACGGTTCCGCCGCATGTTTGTGATATTGTGGGATCATTTTTCTTCTGCTGCTCATGTTCACCACCGAAAGATGCGACCAGGACGTTGGGACGTCCGGCCTGAATTTTGGGGGCAGATGCTATTTGGATTTATCCGTCCACCTCTCCGAATATGCCAAGTTGATTTATGGCACCGTATATCGGAGGTTTGGACGGATGCGGCCGTTGTAGCAAACTTCGTTAGATTCCCCCTCGTCTGTGAAGGGTTTTTTGATTGTGGGGATGTACTTTCCTGCAGGCGCAAGCTCTTACAGTTAATTACTTTACCGCATCGCGATAACCACTTTCTCCTGCTCCGGAAGTTCACTTCGTGTCGTGTGTGTTTGTTTTATTTTGGTTGCCCATGGATTGTATACGGAGACTAATTTATGTCGTCGCTCGTAGGGCGTGGATTAGTCCAAATCTGTATATTTTTAGATTTGGGTTAGGGTTGATTTGTTTTGAGATCAAGATCGACTTAAATGTATATGAGCAATTGTTGACTCGGTTAGTGTAGGGTGTTTTTCGTCACCCCATTGAGATGGGAATACGCGCACACTTCTCAGGCGTACTACAGATTCCCCCTGCCTAGGGTAGGCCGGGATTTAATGATTGTGGGGATCCGAATCTCCGGCAGCCGCGGACTAAGCTGCCGTTAATTACCCCTCGCCTTTGGGGCGAGGGAACCTCCGATTAACGGGTTAAACTGGTCATGCGAACTCAATGTGCAGTGTACGTGTGTTTTGTTTTGATAGGGGGTTTTGGATATATCGGGAGCCACGCAGAGTTTTTACGGGGGTCCCGCTACCCGGATAGCGGGCTGGGGGTCAAAGGGGCTAGCAGCCCCCTTGCGGGGTTCGGGGCAGCGCCCCGACCCAAAAAATTTTTTGAGGGGGACAGTGTCGTGGAGTATGTGTATGTGTACATATGTATACATATGTATATATATACATGTATATATAAATAAAGGGGGAAAAGACATCCAAAGGATGTGTGGGGCCAACGCCTTGAGCGCTGTGCGCTCAGGTGTTGTGCGCCTAGGCGCAAGCGCGCCACGTGTTAACACGTGGACGCTTTGCGCTCGAGCGCTGTGCGCTTGGGCGAAAGCGCTCCACGTGTTGGCACGTGGGCGCTTTGCGCTCGAGCGCTGTGCGCTTGGGCGCAAGCGCGCCACGTGTCGGCACGTGGGCGCTTTGCGCTCGAGCGCTGGGCACCTGAGCGCAAACGCGCCACGTGTCGGCACGTGGGCGCTTTGCGCTTGAACGCAGAGCGCTAGCGACCAAAAAGGGACTTTTAGTCCCAGAAATAGGGTTTAGAGTGGAGTTAAACTCCTAAAATGTTTTGGTTAATGAATGGGGGTCTTCTTTTTCCTCCTCTGTTGGCTGGATCTTGAAGATCAAGAGATGTGAGATCTAAAAATCTCTCCTTTTTTAGATCTAATAATAGATCCAAGCTCCCTTTTGTGGGTTTTGTAGTGGAAAACTATTTAGTTTTATAAAATGAAGAGTAAAACTCTTGATTTAATTCAAAAGAAAGAAGAAGGTTTTGGAACCTTGAAGAAGGAGAAAAGATCTCAGATCTAAAATTTTTGGAGAGAGAGAAAAAAAGTTGTTAGATTTTTTCATTATCTTTGCCTTTATAGGCCATACACTTTACACATAGCTCGTTGGGCTTCACAAAATAGCATTTTGCCTATCCCATGGCTCATGTGCCATTTCTTTTTGCACATAAGCCATAGGCTTTACAAAAATTTGGCTTTATGCCTATTTTTCTTACATTTATCGATAAAACAAAACAAAAGAAATACAACAAAATTATTTATTACAAAATTTTATCTTGGCATGGAGGGAGGCCGGCCGCTTCATGTTCGGGCTCGACCCGGGCATGGGCCCACTGGATCTGGGCTTAGGCCCGCTTGGCTTGGGGTTGACTTTGATTTTGACTTGGTCAACCGGGGTGTAAATTTTTACCCCAACAAATTGCCCCCCATCAATAAATGCACACCACATATGTAGGTCGTGTGCATGAAATTGATGGATCTTCTTTCACACGGAGGCGACTTGATTCGGTTCCCACCTTTTGGGGAGCTGGCACTGCCCTTTTTACGACCTGGACGGTCGATGCGGCCCTTTTTACGACTTGGACGGTCGGTTCTGCCCTTTTTGCGACTTGGACGGTCGGTGCTGCCCTTTTAGCGACGTGGACGGTTGGTTCTGCCCTTTTCGCGACTTGGACGGTCGGTGCTGCCCTTTTAGCGACGTGGACGGTTGGTTCTGCCCTTTTCGCGACTTGGACGGTCGGTGCTGCCTTTTTAGCGACGTGGACGGTCGGTTCTGCACTTTTTGCGACTTGGACGGTCGGTGCTGCCTTTTTAGCGACGTGGACGGTCGGTTCTGCACTTTTTGCGACTTGGACGGTCGGTGCTGCCCTTTTAGCGACGTGGACGGTCGGTTCTGCCCTTTTTGCGACTTGGACGGTCGGTGCTGCCCTTTTAGCGACGTGGACGGTCGGTTCTGCCCTTTTTGCGACTTGGACGGTCGGTGCTGCCCTTTTAGCGACGTGGACGGTCGGTTCTGCCCTTTTTGCGACTTGGACGGTCGGTGCTGCCCTTTTAGCGACGTGGACGGTCGGTTCTGCCCTTTTTGCGACTTGGACGGTCGGTGCTACCCTTTTAGTGACGTGGACGGTCGGTTCTGCCCTTTTTGCGACTTGGACGGTCGGTGATGCCCTTTTAGCGACGTGGATGGTCGGTTCTGCCCTTTTTGCGACTTGGACGGTCGGTGCTGCCCTTTTAGAGACTTGGACGGTCGGTGCTGCCCTTTTAGCGACTTGGACGGTCGGTGCTGCCCTTTTAGCAACGTGGACGGTCGGTGCTGCCCTTTTAGCGACTTGGACGGTCGGTTCTTGATTTGACTTGCTCTGCTTCTTGCAGTGTTAGGGGTAAACTTGACTTGCTCCGCTTCTTGCGGTGTCGAGATTGGATTCTGACTTGCTCCGCTTTCTGCGGTGTCGGAGTGGATGTTGACTTGTTGATTTTGATTTGGGTTGACATCAGCATCGCTATACTGGAATATGGTACCAGGAGCGAATCATCATCTGTCAATGAGAGGATTTTGGGATTTTGGTTTTTGTTTGGCATCTGCATTGCTGCACTGGAATAATGCCAGGAGCAACTCATCGTTTGCTCCGGGAGGATTTTTTTTTTTAGGACTTTGAATGTGGTCTCACCGGTAGTACTTGGGAGAGGTTGGGATTGTTTTACGCCCATGGATTCTATACGGTTTTGCAGGATGTATGATCCAGACCGTAGGGCCGGAAAAATTTTGGGACTTTGTCGGCGTCTGTATCGCTGCACTGGAATATGGTACCAGGAGCGACTCATCATTCGCCGTTGGGGTATGCGATTTGGAATTTGGTTGGCGTCTGCATCGCTGCACTGGAATATGGTACCAGGAGCGACTCATCATTCGCCGTTTGGGGATTGGGGAGCGATGGCTTAGGAGACAGGTTTAGATCCCTATCACCTAAGGCTTTTCAATTTTATGGGCCGTGAGGGTCCCATAAAAGTATTTTCTCCCTACGAGTCGTAAGGATCCCGCAGGTATATTTTCTCTTAGGAGTCGTGAGGACTCCTAAGTGTGTTTTTCCTTTATGAGTCGTAAGGATCCCACAAAGGTTTGTTCTCCTAATATATCGTGAGGACACATGAGTGGGTCTTATCAATGGAGCATCATTCCCAAAGCGGAGACCAGCCGCGTAACTGGTGATTACAGTGGGGCATGGGTATGATGAGAATTATTTGAGCCTGTGCATTGTATACGATGGTCAGCTGGGGGACCCACCGTAGGGCCGGGAGAATTTTGAGAAATTGGATTTTGGTTGGCATCTGCATCGCTGCACTGGAATGTGGTACCAGGAGCGACTCATCATTCGCCGTTTGGGGATTGGGGAGTGATGGCTTAGGAGACAGGTTTAGATCCCTATCACCTAAGGCTTTTCAATTTTATGGGCCGTGAGGGTCCCATAAAAGCATTTTCTCCCTACGAGTCGTAAGGATCCCGCAGGTATATTTTCTACTTAGGAGTTGTGAGGACTCCTAAGTGTGTTTTTCCTTTATGAGTCGTAAGGATCCCACAAAGGTTTGTTCTCCTCATATATCGTGAGGACACATGAGTGGGTCTTATCAATGGAGCATCATTCCCAAAGCGCAGACCAGCCGCGTAACTGGTTATTACAGTGGGGCATGGGTATGATGAGAATTATTTGAGCCGTGGATTGTATACGATGGTCAACTTGGGGACCCACCGTAGGGCCGGGAGAATTTTGAGAAATTGGATTTTGGTTGGCGTCAGCATTGCTGCACTGGAATAATGCCAGGAGCAACTCATTATTTGCCTTGGGAGGACTTGGGATTTGGGTTTTTGGTCGGCATCAGCACCGCTAACACTGAAGCGAAATGCCAGGTGCGACTCAACTTTTGCCGTTGCCCGTTGGGGAACGATGGCTTAGGAGACAGGTTTGAGTCCCTATCACCCAAGGCTTTTCAATTTTATGGGCCGTGAGGGTCCCATAAAAGCATTTTCTCCCTACGAGTCAAGGATCCCGCAGGTGTATTTTCTGTAAGTGCACGGCGGCGCCTCGGCCGTCAATCCGACGGCCAAATGCGGAAGCGGTGATAAACTTTAATTTTTCATGAACTGGCACCACCGCGAACTAATACCCGGATCGAACCATTAACTAGTCCTAGCTAACTACAAGATGGGGAAGAGAGATATACCGACTGATCCAAGTCCTCCGGTCTTCTCGTCGTCGTCCCAATCTCCTGCGGAATGTCCTGTCTCCACCTCGTCACCGAAAGTGCACCACATCGCCTACATCTTTTACGGGATCCCACCTCAATACCGAGGCAACTCGGGCACGAAGCTGGCTAGTCGACGTGCCCAAGGTTTGCTATAGAATGTGTAGTGAGCAAGTCTCATTTGGGGTTGTAGGGAGTTGCCTTTTGGTGGAGGAAATGATATGTAGTTTGGAGAGGGAACTTGTGGGAATTTTGCAACATGAAATGAACCAAACTCTCCCCTCCAAAAATTGGGCAGCCCCTAAAGAGGAGTGGCCGGCCAAGCATTCTTGAATGGAGAGAATGAGAGAGAAGGAGCAAAAGAATGAGTGGAGCACCCCACAATGCAAGTGAGAGGAATCAAAAAGGCTATCATCAAAAGAAATGATCACAAGCCTAAACCAACACTCCAACAACCTCATCATCAACAACCATGATGACAAACTATCACCTCACAAAGTCAAGCAATCATGATAGAAGAAGAAGTCAAGGTCAAAGAATGGTGCAACCATCATGACACAAGAGTATGCAAAGAACCCCTCCACAAATACTTATTTGCAACAATGCAAATAAGCCCTCCTCCACCAATCTTCGACCAATGAACGATACAAAGGAAATTGGCCGAAACGGAAAGCAAACTGGCAACTCCAGAAAACTGGTCCCGTAATAAATTACAGGAAAACCCCGATACTGTGCATACACACCCGCATTTGTATTCCGACCGAAATACAAATGCAATGAGACAAAATCTACATTGTACTATACTAGGATCCGGCCTAAACCAAAGCCGGCTAGTTATATCCGTTCGATCCTGATCCGTGCAATACCGCACGTATCTGATCGAACCGTGCCATATATCCATACGGCCTGTAGTACAAACTGTCCGATCCTGATCCGTACAATACCGCACGTATCTGATCGGACCTTGCCATATCTCCATACGGCCTCTACAGCTTTTCGCCCGAAAGCTGAGTAACTGAATGTGGGGGACTCTAAAGACTCGTCAACACCTTGGTTGTGGATTTAACCACTAGCACGTCAGAGGTATAAGCCAATACGTAACGGGCTACCAGGTATTGACTAAAAGGGACGTCTGTGAGCAAACTCAGCCTGACAACCCTACTGAGCCTGTCAGTGACAATATCCGTACAGTCCGGTCCGTTCGTCTATGCGCATCGCATGGCGGGCCTAGAGGGTTGGTAAAAGTCAGACCCCCAAAAGCGGTACAAGTCGTGTCGGAGTGTAGCCCAGAACACCCTGTGATACTACTGGAATACCTACCAGTAAATCTCCTTGCCTCGGCCGAGGGCTTCGTGTAATGGCTCTCCTAGACACAGCGCGACCTCACCCCCAATACCGGGAGAGACGAACCCCTGAAGATACGCTCACTGCCTCCATGTGGCTCGGGACTGTACCCAACTAAAACCTGTTTGCACGACTCCTTTGAGCCATGGTAGGGTAGTAATCAAAGTACAGTGGGAACTCACACAAGACAAATGACGATCCCCAGGTCGATGAACTAACCTGTACACATGTCACCAGGGAACTGCCATCTGACGTCTGGTATATGACCAACTAGCATGTTCCCGGCGAGTCCTGTTCTGTGTACTCATAACCCAATGAGCACCTGTATACATCTTAGGTGATCCAACTTACACCAGTGGCTTGTGAGACCGGCCACCGCCCCTCGTCGGGGTCTCGACTGTATACACTAGTCTACTCTGGAGAATCGATGCCCTGTCTCGAAACTCTGACGACTAGGGACCATTTAAGGATATGCTTATAGACTGCCAGCTCCCACGTATATGATCGCCCTCATACTGCTGGTGGTCAAGCAAGAATCCTAGGGGCTCTATCAACGTGTAATGGCGACCTGTAAGGTCACCTAAAGCAGTACACGATGATAAAGGTAAACCAGATAGCATACTATCATCTCAAGTAAGACTGTCCTATCGGGATAGGTCCTCCCTCAATCATTACAATCACGTGCCTGTGATCCAATAATTGACTCTGAGGGCACTATCTCCAACAATCACCCACTTGCACTCAAGGCTAATTATTGCGATGTCGCATACTCACAGCCCGTGTGATACCGAACACCCAACTCCTCTACCAGTCAGTCTCACAAAGCTCGTTTGCGAAACTATTGCGTTCGAGGAATAGCCTCAGAGTGGATCCGCCTTGATGTTTCTTTCTATGTCTCTCCATATCTCATGTTCTCGGAGAAACCCATCTCCCGAAATGAGCAATACCTGTCTTAGAATGTGTCTGGATGTCTGATGGGACACAGCTCATAAATGAACTCCAAATCCAAACTTCTTAGACTGTATCGTTAACTGAACTTAATCAGTATCCTGCGCCATGCCTCCCTCAGTATTGCCTTGGACCACCTGTCCAAAATACTGCCCCTCATCAGAAGGAAAAACTATAACTCTGACAACCTCCTTGTCGTCCAGGTCACCTTGGAAGCCTGGAATGATAACTGTCTCCCGAATGAGGCTGTCGTTATCATATCCCTTAGAACATCCACTTATGTTCTAAAACTGCTTCCGACTGTTTCTCCAGGATTGGATCAATGTCAACTTATTTCATCTAGTGCAAGAACAACATCTGGTGTGGTACTTGACATCTCATGATTGACTCAATTGCCTGAGCAAGTGATCTGCCAATCATGCACATCCCTCTCCCCTTTAGTCTGTAAGACACCTTTAGAGAGGGTGACTCCAACATCTGCAGGTACACTACTGTGCATGGAGTCGTCCATTCTAAATACTCTTAGAATGCTGTCTAAGTACCCAGATTGGGAAGCCACCCAAATCTAGATCTAAAACCATAGATCTAGTAACCAGTATGTCAGATATAAAAATCCATTTCCTTTGTGGAGAAACCACTGTGTGACGACCAAAGTATAACCGATCGTAGTATAGGAATATCACTTCCTACTCTGTGTATGTCATCCAAATACCAGGACATCACACTCTACTACCTTCTCAATAGATCCATCCCCTATTCTGATGAAGTCAAACCCATGACTGTCACGTTAGAAATAGATGATCTATCTCCGCTACATGTGCTTTAGTCTATAAATAGACATAAGCCACCTGTCCACCAATGCTTCCGCTGCTCCCACTGACTACGACAACCCTCTGGCAGAGTCATATACACGTACACTTCTGAAACCAGTTCAGAATGACGCTATACTCATCCTCCTGCCGGGTCTCGCAGCCTAGAACAACAGCAATGGCAAGTGTGGGTAAACAAGAACCTCCCTGTCACCGTCCTTGAGGCTACCGGAGTACCCCTCGGGTGCCTGAGGTTACCCACCGTGACTGCGGAGTGGCCAAATGGAATGTCAAACTGGATTGAATCTTTAGGTTCCTTATCAAATCTTCAGTAATCGTTTGTGGTTCTGGAATCACTTCCAGTTCTACCATACTCCCACTACTGTTTTCTGAAAAAATCTATTTTTATTAAAACTGTGGCGAGTCTAGAACAATATTTCTATTGATCTGCCAGATGGTAGAAAGTCAACCCTCGTCATAGCCTGGGTCAACCCATAAACAGCCATTACAGAAACGTGCCTTGAGTTGTCCAGTGTCTGGTTTTAAGCATAAACCGGACAACTCCCCGTACCTTAACATCGTTAAGATATGAACTGTTCTATATCCAATATAGAAACAGAGGCACTGATTTAATTGAACCAGATCCAAATCATGCAACTGTCTCCAGTGCATGTCAACTAAATGGAAGAAGGCCTATCAGCGTTACTCAACTTAGGAATGCTTCCAATTATGAGTAACCTGAAAGAGAAGCAAGATCTCTTTATCATTACTATCAACTGAATACCATTCACAAGTATCTACATCTTCGATCGCTTTGAAGAATCCCGATACTTGCTACACCTGGTTCTCTACTCTATTCAAATACCTATAACTTCTCAAAATTCGGACCCTGTGTTTCCACGAAACACCTGTCTAAAAACTAGAGAAGTCATAAGTAAACCGAATATAGTACGAGGACCAACCCCTCTGTCCTGATGGACCCTGGACAACATACAATACTCTGTATAAGTCCCTTGAGTCTGATAACTCATTCACTGTGTGTCGTAGGTTGAAAACTGTACTTATGGTTAAGAAGAATTACACCGCTGTTTAATGCTCCTTACCTTACCATCCACTGATATAGGTAAATGTCATAGACATAATTTCAAAAGGTATATCTCACTCTATGAAAATAGACGTACAGATATATCAATTTGAAATTGGTGCATAACAGAGGAAATTCAAAACCAAATATTTGCCGTCCGGCAACCAACCCAGGTGACTTCCTCAAATATCACCGATTACAACGAATCCCGATATAATGAGGATGATCACCCAATTCACAATAACTTACTCCCACTCATCATCTGTAAAACCATACAGATGTGAGAATTGTAACTGGTAAATACATACCCTGGAGTAAATATCTAATCGGGAAATCAGTTTTCCTTTAACAGTACACAGTGAGACTGAAACATTGAAATGTTTCGATGGGGTATCCCGGTATTCCTAGTAATGCCTCTTCCAGATTCACGACTGTAACCGTACAGTTCTTCGCCACCTCTCCAAATCCCTTCATATGTCTTTAGTCATTACCTTCTGCACACCCCTTAGGCCAAATGGTTTTCTTCCTTCCCTACCGTTCGGCACCAGCCTATGGTTTGGAAGAAGACTATCCAATAAGCATAATGGGTGTACTGTCCTAATCCTAGGAACACTCGCAATGCGAGAGAAGGTGAAGATAAAAGACACCTGAATAAATCTTATTCCTATTTCTCCTGAACCAGAATCCATCCCCGAACTGGAACAAGTTCCTTTCGAGTTCGTATATAACCATACGATGGAGTATCCAATAAACTGTGGATCTTCGTAGTGATACGGAGTGTCCTGGAGAAATACAAAGGTGATTTTGGAGTGGTAAAGGAATACTTGGTATAGTCGTGAATAACAGTCGCAATTTACTTTGCCCTCTTACTAATCCCTTGATTTGTCTTAACTTAATACCTTCTGTACACCATCGTTAGGCTAATTGGTTTTCTTCATTCCCTACCGGTCGGCACCTGCCTATGGTTTGGAAGAAGACTATCCAATTTGCATAATGAAAGGTTTGTTTAGCACCCTATGAAGAGTTTTGAAGCATCACATGACCCAAAGTTTAAATTTTTATGGTGCTAAACGAACATGCAAAGGAATCGATCCTAGAAAATTAGGGTTTCGAAATATAAAGCAAACTAATCTAGGGTTTCGAGACTACAACCTTTGTAGCTCCCTTTCGCTGGACTCCTTGGTCTCTAGGGTGTTGGACGGAGGTCCTCTTGAAGTCCTCTTGTGTCCACAACGATCCACCACGGAGATCTCCGTCCAAGCTCGCAACTTCGCAAAACCGAAGAGAACACTCTAAACAAAACGGCTAAGCTTGTGCAGAATGAAGTTGTGGTTAAGTTTCTCACTTCAAAAACCTTTCTTTAAGTGGTATTTGCTCACTAGAAAAGACTAGAGAGCAAAAGAGAAAGAGGAAGAAGATGGTGGCAATTTTTTTAACAAGAGGTAAAAAGATAACTCATGAGAAGAAAAAGAAATATATCAATATATATTTTATTTCTTCTCACTATGAACCATGGTTAAAGTGATGGAGACATTATTTAACTTGAGTTTTAAATGATAAAGAGAAGGATAACCTTAGGTTAGTGGTAGTTGAGCATGGTTAGGTCAAAGGAAGAATGTAGAAGGAAGAATGATTATCCTTTCCTTTTCATTTTCTTTTAAATCCAAAATCAAATAATAATCCATTATATAATCCATGGTGTGAGTCTTATATTGCCACCATTTCCATATGCTAACAACCATGATGGATGAGTGTATGTATGTGTGCATGTATGCACATCCACATGTGCATGAAACTAGCATGAAAGAAAGAAAGAAAAGCACACATGCATGCACACATCCATCATCCAAGAAAAGGTTTTAAGTGAGAAAACTAATGGTTAAATGATAAATCAACACTTGATTTATCAATCCGGTCATATCTCATATGACCCCACCAAAAGTAGTTCACCCGATCAATGTTCGGTATCATATACGCATATTTCAATCGGGTGCATGCGCATATCGCATACGCGCACCACAACGTTTCGCCTGGACTGGGTAACTCCTTTGTGGGACTCTAAGACTCGTCAATACCCCGGCAGAGGGTGATGATCATATCAAATACCCTCAAGCCGCAAGCGGTCAGCTAAACGTAACGGCCACCCGGGTATTGAGCGATCAGAAGACAACAAGCGAACCTGCTACAACTCCCGTCGAGCCATCCGGCAACACTACCGTACAGTCCGGTCTCTTCGTCAGATATGCTGCATATCGAGCCTAAGGATGGTCACGTCGACCCCAATAACTCAATAAGGCGTGCCGGTGAATGGTCTATAACAGATCGAGAAACTACTGATAACACTTATCAGCAAATCTCAGCAGCCCTGGCCAGGGACTTGCTGTTATAACCAGTCGGGCACAGCACAGCATCAACTCCCAATACCGGGAGAGACGAAACCCCTCCTATCGCTCATCATCTTCGTATGTCTCGGGACTGTACCCAACGGCCACCTGTTTGCACGCCTCAGTAGAGCCGTGGTAGGGTGGCAATCAAAGTACAGTGGGAGAACACACAAGACTCCATGACGATCTCGGGTCTACAGACTAACCTGTACCAGTGTCACCTGAGAACTGCTATCCGACGATAGATATAATTCTATATAGGAGTTCTCGGTGAGTCCGTCCAGTGTACTCAGTCACCACTGAGCACCCGTATGTGATCTTGATGTCAAACATCGATGAATGTGGGAACATCCATCGCCCATCGTATGGGTCTAGTATCATATACGCTCGTCTACTCTGGTATATCAATGCCCCGTCTCAATATACCTACGACTAGGGACGTTCCAGGATATGCTCATAGACTACAGATGTCCCACTAGTATGATCTCCATCATAATCAGAGTAGTCAAGCCGATATCCTCAGGGCTTTATCAGCATGTATGAATGAATAAAAGCATGATCAAATCAACATGTCAGATAAAGAAGAACCAGATAGCATACTATCTTGTCAGGCAAGAATGCAAACTGAATATATATATACATGTATAGATACATCCACTATCACATAATGGCCTCTAGGGCATACATATATCCAACAATCTCCCACTTGCACTAAGGCCAGTTATTGGCGTATCTCATACCCAACATCTCAAAAAGTCGCTCATGCTGTGGCTGAGGGATGGCCTTGGTGAGTGGATCCGCGGCGTTGTTCTTTGTATCTACTCTCTTAATCTCGATCTCGCGGTGATCTACAATCTCCCGGATCAAATGAAAGCGCCTCAGGATATGTCTGGACTGCTGATGGGATCTGGGCTCCTTGGCTAATGCCATCGCCCCATTATTGTCACAATACAAAGGTATTGGATCAATAATGGTTGGAACTACTCCTAGCTCCGAGACGAACTTCTTCATCCAGACGGCTTCCTTGGCGGCATCATTTGCAGCAATGTACTCAGCTTCCATCGTAGAGTCTGCAACGGTATCTTGTTTGGAACTCTTCCAACTTACCGCCCCTCCATTGAGGGTAAATACAAACCCTGAGATAGATTTGCTATCATCCTTATCGCTCTGGAAGCTCGAATCGGTAAAGGCCTCCATTTGGAGATCTGTATTACCATACACCAAGAACAAATCTTTAGTCCTTCGTAAGTACTTAAGAATGTTCTTCACAGCTGTCCAGTGGTTCTCCCCTGGGTTGGATTGATACCTGCTTACAACACTAAGTGCATAAGCTACATCTGGGCTGTACATAACATCGCATACATTATAGACCCTACTGCCGAAGCATAAGGTATAATGCTCATGCGAGCTCTCTCTTCATCGGTCTTTGGACAAGAATCCTTGGAGAGAGTGACTCCATGGCAAGCGGGTAAGGCACCCCGCTTGGAGTCTTCCATACTAAACCTCTTTAGGATGGTGTTGATGTACCTGGTTTGGGACAATCCCAATAACTTTTTGGATCTATCCCTATAGATCCTTATGCCCAGGATGTATGTGGCATCACCCAGGTCCTTCATGGAGAACCATAGTGATAAGAATGATTTGACTGACTGTAGCATAGGAATATCATTTCCTATCAGAAGAATATCATCCACGTACAATACGAGGAATGTGACAGCTCTTCCTACAGCCTTCTTATAAACACAAGGTTCATCTGGATTTTTGATGAAATCAAACTCTTTGATAACATCATCGAAACAGATGTTCCAACTCCGAGATGCCTGCTTTAACTCATATATGGATTTAAGCAATCTACATGCTTTCTCGCTGCTCCCACTGTCAATGAAGCCCTCTGGCCGATCCATATAAACGCATTCTTCTAAATCTCCATTTAGAAATGCTGTTTTAACGTACATCTGCCAGATTTCATAGTCGTAGTGAGCAGCAATAGCAAGTAGGATCCGAATGGATTTAAGCATGGCTACAGGCGAAAAAGTTTCGTCATAGTCCAAACCTGGTCTTTGACGAAAACCTTTCGCCACAAGTCTTGCCTTATAGGTCTCTACCTGCCCATCCACACCAATCTTTCTTTTAAAGATCCATTTGCACCCTACAGGTTTTACCCCAGGGGGTACAACGTCCAAAGTCCATACTTTGTTGGTGTACATAGACTCCATTTCGGATCTCATGGCATCTAGCCACTTCACAGAGTCACCACTCGTGATAGCTTGCTGAAAACTGGTAGGATCATCATCATCCATGATGCAATCTTCTCCGTTACCATCAATGAGGAAACCGTAGTACCTCTCCGGTGGGCGAGAAGTCCTACCAGACCTACGGAGTGGCCGAGGTTCTTCAGTTTCTGTTGCAACAGCCGGTTCAACCGAATCGTCATTTGTAGTTTGTGTCTCCAGAACCTCTTCTAGATCTACCTTGCCATCATCTTTATCTGTGAAAAACTCTTTTTCCAAGAATGTGGCATACTGAGAAACAAACACTTTTTGTTCCTCTTTGTGGTAGAACAGATATCCATAAGAATTCTTTGGATATCCCACAAAGTTACACATGACTGACCGTGTCTCGAGTTTGTCCGGATTCTGCTTTTTAACATAGGCCGGGCAACCCCAAATCTTAATTCTCTTAAGAGATGGTCTCTTCCCATTCCATATCTCATATGGCGTGGTAGACACGGCTTTGGTTGGAACCCTGTTTAGCTGAAACGCTGCAGTCTCCAATGCATGCCCCCAAAACGAGACTGGTAACTCAGCGTCACTCATCATGGACCGGACCATATCTAATAGGGTCCTATTCCGTCGTTCTGACACACCGTTGTGCTGTGGTGTGTAAGGAGGAGTGAGCTGAGAGAGAATCCCATTCTCTTTTAGGAAGTTTGCAAATTCTGTACTGAGATACTCTCCACCTCGATCTGATCGAAGCATCTTAATACTCAAGCCGGTTTGTTTTTCTACTTCTTGTTTATATTCAACGAATTTCTCGAAAGCGTCGGACTTGTGCTTTAATAAAAATACATGATCGAATCTTGAGAAATCGTCGGTGAATGTAATGAAGTATGAAAAACCGCCTCTAGCCTGTGTAGACATTGTCCCACATACATCACTATGTATGAGGCCAAGGAGCTGAGTAGCTCTTTCTCCGTGTCCGGCAAACGGAGTTTTGGTCATTTTACCCTTGATACAAGACTGGCAAGTCGCATAAGATTTATATTCAAAAGAGTTTAAATATCCATTTTTATGTAACTTGTTTAGTCTTGTTTCGTTAATATGACCAAGTCTACAATGCCAAAGAAAAGCTTCATTTAATTCTGAAAGTTTTCTTTTATTAGTGTGTTGTATACTGAAAACTGTGTGTTGATTTAGGACATATATTCCGTTATTAAGCGTACCATACCCAACCAACATTTGATTTAGGTGAATGTTCATAACATTGTTCTGCAACACAAAATTATATCCTTCATTGTCCAACAAAGAAACAGATATTATATTACATAGCATACTTGGTACAAAATAACATGGATTCAAAATCAAAATACATCCAGATAGCAACCCCAAGTGATACTCTCCCACAGCGACTGTATGTACATTGGAACCATTTCCAACGCGGAGAGTATGGTCACCTGTCTTCAAAACCTTGCTATTTCTCAGCCCCTGCATAGAATTGCAAATGTGAGAACCTGAACCGGTATCCAATACCCAGGAAGCAGAGTTTATAGAAAAACAGTTTTCAGTCACAAACGCACCTGAAGCAGAAGCATCACCATGCTTCTTCTTGAGACTTAAGTACTCCGTGCAATTGCGCTTCCAGTGTCCTGTCTTGTGGCAATGGAAACATTCGCCCTTCCCTGAGTCTCCAGTCTTGGACTTTCCCTTTCCCTTCACCTTTTTAACTCCCCCTTAAGGATTAGTGGGTTTCTTCTTTTTCTTTCCCTTGGCCTTGGCTTTCGGTCGAGAAGAGGAAGACTGTCCAATAGTCATAACGGGAGTTTTTGCTAACTTCATAGTGTTCTCTGCACTCCTTAACATATTAAGGAGTTCAGGGAGGTCCTTCTCCATGCCATGCATGTTGAAGTTCACTATGAACTGAGCAAAGGTGGAGGGGAGGGACTGCAGAATAATATCTATATATTGTTCACTGTCCATCGTCCATCTAAGGTCCTCAAGCTCTTCTATAAGAGCTATCATCTTCAGAACATGGTCTCCTACTGGTGTGCCAGGGGCCATTCGCATCTGAAACAATTTCTTTGATGCTTCATATCGTAATACGCGGGATTGCTCCCCATACAACTCCTTTGTATGGAGCAATATACCGTGAATGTCCATGTCCTCGTGCTGCTTTTGATGTGTGTTATCCATTGATGCAAGCACGAGGCATGTGGCCGTGGCACAGTCAGCGTCCCATGTCTTGCGGACTTCAATGTCCGCAACTGAGGATTTTGGACCAGGGACGGGCGGGGCTGAAGCCGTGAGGACATATGATACTTTATCATAAGTCAAGGCGATTTTTAGATTCCTCAGCCAGTCTTTATAGTTGGTCCCATTCAGTTTGTTTTTATCTAGTAAAAGCTTAAGTCCAGTCATTGGTATCTGCCATTAAGAGAGAGAAAAGAATACACTCAGCGAAAGCTCTTGCACAGATTAGATTGGTTTATTATCTTGTCTAATCGATGTTTCCCACTGCTTTTTATCAAGTTTTTCTTTCAAACCTTAAAAAGAAAAACTAGCCAGGATTAATTACAGTCTACAACTTCGCTAACCGTTCAGCCAGGCCAGTGTCGGTACTTTGAGGGAGGTTCCCCGTGCTTTCGCACGGACCTAATTAGAGTAAACCTCGTTTTCCCAGAGGCGGAGCCCCGTTAACACCTTTCTAGACACCTAATGAGTTAGCTAATTGTAAACTGTAAAACTCTCCTAGGAGCAACTATTGCCCACAGTGGGATCGGGATCCAAGCATCTCATGGAAGGTATGCAATCTCATTGCAAATTTCAACACTTGAAATTCCCGATGTAATTTTTACCCCTAGTACTTATGACCTTAACTATGGTCAACAAATCATAAGTACCAGTCAAGTTCTACCCGTCATTTCTTGATCAATTAGACCCACCCATATGACCCTTAACTATGGTCAACAAAGTCGCATGAATGTCCTAATTAATCTGCATCATATGCAGTGTAGGAAGACATCACTTAGCTACCGTACACTACGCCTTAACTAAAGTCAAAAAACGTAGCACGAATACTAAGTACTCTACTTCCTAAAATGACGGAGGGTTGCGAATGATTTTTAAGAAAATCTTTAACGCTTTGAACTTGATATCGTTGTAGAATCAAACAGTTTTCAAAAGGAGTGGCTTAAGCTTCGCAGTTTTGAAATGTAGCTTTTTCATAAATAGCCGAGTAGTTTTTAAATCCGATTCTACAACATCTTTTTAGGTTTATTTTCTTTACATTAATCACATTAATGTAATCCCATCATTTAAGTCCTAAAGCCAATCACAGAAAAGAAACGAAAATAACACGTACGCTTATGCCATCCGCATTCGCCGCAATGTTCCGTTATGCACCGTTAGGTTACTTAACTAACGGCATACCGGGACGGGACTAGCGCGGGTGTAAAACATAAGCAACGTCTACTATATATCATATATATAATATGTCATTCGTCTCAGATATCACAGAACACAGGCAGCAGATATAACGTGGGATATCCTAGGACGTCCGTATTTAGTATTTAGCCAGAATAGAAAATACGGATTCCACAGTCTCGATGAATAGCCAAGCCCACACCCTGGACCCCTACGAGAGCGACAAGTGACCCTACCAATTCTGGAGTTTAGGAGACCCGGTCTCGACTCCTCGAGATGGCCTCCCACTGAACCTCAGAACCCGGTCACCTGTGCTCCCCTCCTTGGGTCCATCCTAATACGGAAAAGTAAATAATATACAACACTAGTGACACAACCTCAACCTGGAAGTGCCCCAAATAAAAGAATATTACATTACAATTGAATTTACATGAATGAAAATATAAAACTCTCATCTCACAAAAACCCCCCGGCTATTCGATCGCGACAATCCTGCACATCATATCTCAGCAACACATAATATCACATATCATCAACGTAAGTAAGTATGCGTACCCCGATTGTCGTTGATGTATAGCAACGAAACCGGCGATATCGAACATACTACACTTACGGTCACAGAAAAGAAAGTGTAAAACTACAATATTTGGAATCCAGATTCTCTTTAGACATCATAAATGCGAAATATCACATATTTCGTATTTCATGCCTAAACTATATGAATTCCACATATTGTATCACATTCCAGACAAACAGACAGTATTAAAGTTTTCGAAAGAACGATCAAATACCCAAGATTCACTAAAGCTCAACACTTGAGCAGGGTTCAAAAATCCGGAGTGTGACACAGTAGCAGCGGTCCAGCCGTAGAAGGGTCAAGCCAACGCCTCACATGTGGCACGCCGTACTGCCCCAAACCCTAAGGTTCAAAAGGCAGTTCGAGACGGTCACATAATCGAGTTAAGGTTTGTTGTCTTCTAGAGGGACCACCGCAAAAAGACTAGCACATATCTCCAAAGTATTTAAACCCCGTGAATAGTGAGTAAATGATACTCGTTCAAACACTTCAATACTTTCTAATTTACCCGGAAAAGCTACGAAATGAAAATCCCGATCGAATTGACGAGTCCAAAACCATCTCCAGAATTTTTCAAAACCAAATACAGATTAAAAATATCCAAAAATTTATACAAGCAGATTCATGAATTACTGTATAAAAGTATCCATCAATTCATATATACGGCCGCGGAATCGCGGCCTAAGCAAGCTTAGACCGCGTTTCCGCGGTGGGATTCACTGTTCATGGAATAATTTTTGTACCATAATCTTATTTTTTCCTGCTGTATTTTTTACATATTTTTAATTCTGAAAAATGTCAATTTTTAGAAAATTTCCAGAGAGCACCCTAAAAAGTCGTATTTCGGTTCGATCGGAGTTTTAACTTCGTAAAAAGGTCGCCTAATGTTCTAGGTCGGCTCTGATACCAATGAAAGGTTTGTTTAGCACCCTATGAAGAGTTTTGAAGCATCACATGACCCAAAGTTTAAATTTTTATGGTGCTAAACGAACATGCAAAGGAATCGATCCTAGAAAATTAGGGTTTCGAAATATAAAGCGAACTAATCTAGGGTTTCGAGACTACAACCTTTGTAGCTCCCTTTCGCTGGACTCCTTGGTCTCTAGGGTGTTGAACGGAGGTCTTCTTGAAGTCCTCTTGTGTCCACAACGATCCACCACGGAGATCTCCGTCCAAACTCGCAACTTCGCAAAACCAAAGAGAACACTCTAAACAAAACGGCTAAGCTTGTGCAGAATGAAGTTGTGGTTAAGTTTCTCACTTCAAAAACCTTTCTTTAAGTGGTATTTGCTCACTAGAAAAGACTAGAGAGCAAAAGAGAAAGAGGAAGAAGATGGTGGCAATTTTTTTAACAAGAGGTAAAAAGATAACTCATGAGAAGAAAAAGAAATATATCAATATATATTTTATTTCTTCTCACTATGAACCATGGTTAAAGTGATGGAGACATTATTTAACTTGAGTTTTAAATGATAAAGAGAAGGATAACCTTAGGTTAGTGGTAGTTGAGCATGGTTAGGTCAAAGGAAGAATGTAGAAGGAAGAATGATTATCCTTTCCTTTTCATTTTCTTTTAAATCCAAAATCAAATAATAATCCATTATATAATCCATGGTGTGAGTCTTATATTGCCACCATTTCCATATGCTAACAACCATGATGGATGAGTGTATGTATGTGTGCATGTATGCACATCCACATGTGCATGAAACTAGCATGAAAGAAAGAAAGAAAAGCACACATGCATGCACACATCCATCATCCAAGAAAAGGTTTTAAGTGAGAAAACTAATGGTTAAATGATAAATCAACACTTGATTTATCAATCCGGTCATATCTCATATGACCCCACCAAAAGTAGTTCACCCGATCAATGTTCGGTATCATATACGCACATTTCAATCGGGTGCATGCGCATATCGCATACGCGCACCACAACGTTTCGCCTGGACTGGGTAACTCCTTTGTGGGACTCTAAGACTCGTCAATACCCCGGCAGAGGGTGATGATCATATCAAATACCCTCAAGCCGCAAGCGGTCAGCTAAACGTAACGGCCACCCGGGTATTGAGCGATCAGAAGACAACAAGCGAACCTGCTACAACTCCCGTCGAGCCATCCGGCAACACTACCGTACAGTCCGGTCTCTTCGTCAGATATGCTGCATATCGAGCCTAGGGATGGTCACGTCGACCCCAATAACTCAATAAGGCGTGCCGGTGAATGGTCTATAACAGATCGAGAAACTACTGATAACACTTATTAGCAAATCTCAGCAGCCCTGGCCAGGGACTTGCTGTTATAACCAGTCGGGCACAGCACAGCATCAACTCCCAATACCGGGAGAGACGAAACCCCTCCTATCGCTCATCGTCTTCGTATGTCTCGGGACTGTACCCAACGGCCACCTGTTTGCACGCCTCAGTAGAGCCGTGGTAGGGTGGCAATCAAAGTACAGTGGGAGAACACACAAGACTCCATGACGATCTCGGGTCTACAGACTAACCTGTACCAGTGTCACCTGAGAACTGCTATCCGACGATAGATATAATTCTATATAGGAGTTCTCGGTGAGTCCGTCCAGTGTACTCAGTCACCACTGAGCACCCGTATGTGATCTTGATGTCAAACATCGATGAATGTGGGAACATCCATCGCCCATCGTATGGGTCTAGTATCATATACGCTCGTCTACTCTGGTATATCAATGCCCCGTCTCAATATACCTACGACTAGGGACGTTCCAGGATATGCTCATAGACTACAGATGTCCCACTAGTATGATCTCCATCATAATCAGAGTAGTCAAGCCGATATCCTCAGGGCTTTATCAGCATGTATGAATGAATAAAAGCATGATCAAATCAACATGTCAGATAAAGAAGAACCAGATAGCATACTATCTTGTCAGGCAAGAATGCAAACTGAATATATATATACATGTATAGATACATCCACTATCACATAATGGCCTCTAGGGCATACATATATCCAACACATAATAGGTGTACTACCCCTAAACCAAGGAGTACTCGTAACCTGAGAGAGGGTAAAAGGAAAAGACAACTGAATAGTCCTATCCGTTTCCTCCAGAACCTGAAACCATCCTCGAATAAATTCCTTCGAGTTCATATCTAACCATACGATGGTTTTGTCCAATGGAAGTGGACGTTCGTAGTAATACGGGGTGTCCTGGAGAAAAGGGTAAAAGTAGGAGTGGCAATGAGGTTTGCAACTCTGACAATCCAAAAGCCAGTGTTTAAGAAGGTTCGGTCAACTTGGTCACTGAGTCATAGTCTTAGGGTCGGGTCAATGGTCGCTGCCAAAGAGAGAGAGAAAAGAAACACTCAGCGTGCACTCTAACCTAGATCGGAATGGTTACCAATTTATCTAATCAGGAAACCTCCCACTGTCACCTCAAATTCTCCTCCAATCCTGAAAGAAGAATTAGTCGGGAACACTCGAGGAGTAAACCAACTCATCAGTGGGAATCGGGATCCAACTCTCATCGCATGATAACGTGACGGAATCCGCTCACGTCATCACACTCCAGAAGGTATGCGCATATCTGGCAAGTTTCAGTTCTTTTGAAACTCCCGATGAGATTTTTGCCCCATGCTCTTATGACCTTGACTTTGGCCAACAAATCATAAGTCACATGTCAAGTTCTACCCGTCATTCTCCAGGTTGATTTGAATCCACCCGTACCTACCCTTGACTTTGGCCAACACGGCAGTACGACTATTCCAAACCAACGCATCTATCTATGCTGCATATGAATAACCAACAGCTACCAAACACTGTGCCTTGACTTTGGCCAACAAACACAGCTTGAATACTATTGACTACCCATATGAAACGACGGAGGGCTACAAATGGTTTCTGGCGAAAACCTTTAACGTAAAGAACTTGATATCGTTGAAGGAACGGATAGCTTTTATAAATATAGTGACGAAAACCTTTGCTAAAGAGGTCACTCCCGGTGAAGGGATCTCGGCTCTTTCCCCGTAGAATGAGGTGCAGGATATTCCAACTGAATACCACGATGCAAAGTAAAAGTAATCGGCTATAGTGAAGTTATTGCCCTGACGCAAACTTTTGTCCAAGGGGTCACTCCCGGTGAAGGGATCTCGGCCCTTGCCTCGTCGACTGAGGAGCAGGATATTCCAACTGAATACAACGATGCAAAACAAAAGTGAACGTCTTTGCAATAACAGCTTTTTGAAAAGTGTTCCAACAACATCAGATTAGGTTTGTTTTTAACTTGCATTGATCCAAATCAACGCAGTCCCATCAATTAATCACACCACAAAGAACGAAAATATACTGATGTACGTATATGCCATCCGCATTCGCCACTGGGTCCTGTCATTACCCGTTAGGTTAGCTAACTAACGACAGAGCGGGGACTGGACTAGCACGGATGCAAAACATATACAACATCTACTAATATATATACCAATATATAATATTTCGCTCAAGGCGTGATAAAATGTGCAACATCACAGAAATGTACAGCATCACAGAAACAATACAGATATCTGGGATCCCCGGGTTTCACAGAGCCACTACTGAAACCCGACGTTCCCCTGGTCGTGTGGATAGCCTGTGCAATGAAATCCTAGACCCCTACGGGCGCGGCAAGTTACCCACCAAAACCTGAAGCGAGGCAGCCCCCTTCAGCACCGTGAATGGACCACCCAGCACTTCACGGAATCCGGCAACTTGGGCACCCCTCCTGGGTCAACCTGTACCCCCTACGAGTGCGGCGAATAGCCCGCCAATCCTAGAGTGAAGCCCCCTCCGTCTCAATGCCATGAGATGCGGGCTTATTGCCCTCTAGAACCCGGCTATCCGTGCACCCCTCCGTGGGGTAATCCTAGTACAGAAAGTAAAATATACAAACAACGGGTACATCGACCGCAACCTGGTCGTGCCCCAAAATAATAATACAAACAGGCAGTGACGGCAGTCCACATGTCGGACGCTCGTCCCGCAATATCAAATGTACATAATACAACCACAACTGTACTAGCATTGCATCCAGGCTATCCCCACGACCGATCCGCAACATCACAGCAAAATCACAGAACATCAACGTGAAAGTCACGTTCGCAAATCCGTCTAACCGGGCTATAGCAGTTAGACAGGATTTACCGATCGAGTGACATTCACGGTCGCAGATATAATGTAAATACTGTGAAATAATGTGTTTAAAATATCCGATCGATCAAATTTTAACAAGTGGGCCCCCAAGCATTACAGTAGCAGATCAAGAAATTCTGGGCCCAAAATTAATATTCCAAAACCCCTATTTTTAACCCAGAAAGCGACTGCAAAAATTTGATACAGCGAAGACACCAGGTGCGGCGGAACCGCGGCCCAAAGGGGGGTTTGGCCGCGGTTCCGCGCTTCAGTGGTCGATTCACTGTGTCGAATTTCTACAGAGCTCTTATAACTTCCAGTACATCACTTTTCTGCAACCTGAAAAAAATTTCGACTCCAAAAAATTTCAACAGAAAACTGATGTGAACAAAAATTGCGGATTTTGGAATTTTGGTCGATCGGAAATGTAAACACATTAAACAAAGCTAGACTAGGTTAATGGCGAGGCTCTGATACCACTGTAAGTGCACGGCGGCGCCCCGGCCGTCAATCCGACGGCCAAATACGGAAGCGGTGATAAACTTTAATTTTTCATGAACTGGCACCACCGCGCACTAATACCCGGATCGAACCATTAACTAGTCCTAGCTAACTACAAGATGGGGAAGAGAGATATACCGACTGATCCAAGTCCTCCGGTCTTCTCGTCGTCGTCCCGATCTCCTGCGGAATGTCCTGTCTCCACCTCGTCGCCGAAAGTGCACCAAATCGCCTACATCTTTTACGGGCTCCCATCTCAATATCGAGGCAACTCGGGCACGAAGCTGGCTAGTCGACGTGCCCAAGGTTTGCTGTAGAATGTGTAGTGAGCAAGTCTCATTTGGGGTTGTAGGGAGTTGCATTTTGGTGGAGGAAATGATATGTAGTTTGGAGAGGGAACTTGTGGGAATTTTGCAACATGAAATGAACCAAACTCTCCCCTCCAAAAATTGGGCAGCCCCTAAAGAGGAGTGGCCGGCCAAGCATTCTTGAATGGAGAGAATGAGAGAGAGGGAGCAAAAGAATGAGTGGAGCACCCCACAATGCAAGTGAGAGGAATCAAAAAGGCTATCATCAAAAGAAATGATCACAAGCCTAAACTAACACTCCAACAACCTCATCATCAACAACCATGATGACAAACTATCACCTCACAAAGTCAAGCAATCATGATAGAAGAAGAAGTCAAGGTCAAAGAATGGTGCAACCATCATGACACAAGAATATGCAAAGAACCCCTCCACAAATACTTATTTGCAACAATGCAAATAAGCTCTCCTCCACCAATCTTCGACCAATGAACGATACAAAGGAAATTGGCCGAAACGGAAAGCAAACTGGTAACTCCAGAAAACTGGTCCCGTAATAAATTACAGGAAAACCCCGATACTGTGCATACACACCCGCATTTGTATTCCGACCGAAATACAAATGCAATGAGACAAAATCTACACTGTACTATACTAGGATCCGGCCTAAACCAAAGCCGGCTAGTTATATCCGTTCGATCCTGATCCGTGCAATACCGCACGTATCTGATCGAACCGTGCCATATATCCATACGGCCTGTAGTACAAACTGCCCGATCCTGATCCGTGCAATACCGCACGTATCTGATCGGACCTTGCCATATCTCCATACGGCCTCTACAGCTTTTCGCCCGAAAGCTGAGTAACTGAATGTGGGGGACTCTAAAGACTCGTCAACACCTTGGTTATGGATTTAACCACTAGCACGTCAGAGGTATAAGCCAATATGTAACGGGCTACCAGGTATTGACTAAAAAGGACGTCTGTGAGCGAACTCAGCCTGACAACCCTACTGAGCCTGTCAGTGACAATATCCGTACAGTCTGGTCCGTTCGTCTATGAGCATCGCATGGCGGGCCTAGGGGTTTGGTAAAAGTCAGACCCCCAAAAGCGGTACAAGTCGTGTCGGAGTGTAGCCCAAAACACCCCGAGATACTACTGGAATACCTACCAGTAAATCTCCTTGCCTCGGCCGAGGGCTTCGTGTAATGGCTCTCCTAGACACAGCGTGACCTCACCCCCAATACCGGGAGAGACGAACCCCTGAAGATACGCTCACTGCTTCCATGTGGCTCGGGACTGTACCCAACTAAAACCTGTTTGCACGACTCCTTTGAGCCGTGGTAGGGTAGTAATCAAAGTACAGTGGGAACTCACACAAGACAAATGACGATCCCCAGGTCGATGAACTAACCTGTACACATGTCACCAGGGAACTGCCATCTGACGTCTGGTATATGACCAACTAGCATGTTCCCGGCGAGTCCTGTCCGGTGTACTCATAACCCAATGAGCACCTGTATACATCTTAGGTGATCCAACTTACACCAGTGGCTTGTGAGACCGGCCACCACCCCTCGTCGGGGTCTCGACTGTATACACTAGTCTACTCTGGAGAATCGATGCCCTGTCTCGAAACTCTCACGACTAGGGACCATTTAAGGATATGCTTATAGACTGCCAGCTCCCACGTATATGATCGCCCTCATACTGCTGGTGGTTAAGCAAGAATCCTAGGGGCTCTATCAACGTGTAATGGCGACCTGTAAGGTCACCTAAAGCAGTACACGATGATAAAGGTAAACCAAATAGCATACTATCATCTCAAGTAAGACTGTCCTATCGGGATAGGTCCTCCCTCAATCATTACAATCACGTGCCTGTGATCCAATAATTGACTCTGAGGGCACTATCTCCAACAATTTCTCCTTAGGAATCGTGAGGATTCCTCAGTGTGTTGCTCCTTTGTGAGTCGTAAGGATCTCACGCAGGGTTTTCTCCTCACAAGGTCGAGAGGACTTTGCGAGTGTATTTCATCTCCTTACACGAGTTTGCACCCTTTTGGGTTTTCACAGACTCGGCGGTAGTCCTGCTGTTTTTACTCACGGAGCCCTTTCGGGGTTTCATCCGTGCCCGTTTTGCTTGTGGACATACTGTTTGTTTTTTTTATTTCTTTTATTATTATTTATTTCTTTTTCTTTTTTTCCCCCTTTTTTTTGCCGCTGGTGGGACTTTAAAAGGAGTCTCACCGGCAGGATTTGGGAGAGATAGGGGCCATTTACGCCCGTGGATTGTATACGGTTTTGCAGGATGTATGATCCAGACCGTAGGGCTGATGTGCTCAATTCGCCTGCGACTTGGAGCATTCACGTGTAGTATTTCTTGAGATATCGGCCATTGATGGGTGGCATGGGCTTTTCTCCCTCGGCACTTATTAGTTGGTAGGATCCTCCGTCGAACACTTTCTCGATGACGTATGGTCCTTCCCAGTTTGGCTCAAATTTTCCCTTGGCATGTCGATTGGGGATGATCGGTCTTTTGAGGACCAACACCAATTCACCTTTCTTGAAAGCGCGGAGATGGGTTATCTTGTCATAAGCCCGTGACATTTGGGCTCGGTATAGCTCCAGATTTTGCTGCACCGCGAGCCTCTTTTCTTCGAGGGCATCGAGCTCTTCAAGTCGAAGGAGAACGTTTTCCTCCTCCATCAACTCGTGTTGAACGGCCATTCTTAAGCTTGGAACTTCGACTTCGAGGGGGAGGACCGCCTCCACTCCGAAGAGCAATGTATATGGGGTGGACTGTGTTGGAGTACGGTGCGTGGTACGATATGCCCACAACGTCTCGTGAAGTTTGAGATTCCAGTCTCTCTTGTTGGCTGAAGCATTTTTCCTCAGGAGCTTGCATAGAGTCTTATTGAAGGCTTCGGCTAGCCCATTGGCTCTTGGATTATAGATGGAGGAATATCTCCAGTCTATCTTGTGCTGAGTAGCGAACCTTGAGACATTGAAGCTCTTGAAAAAAGGCCCATTGTCGGAAATGATTCTTCTTGGTGTACCGAAACGGTATAAAATATTATGCTGGAAGAATGTCAGAATATCTTTTGTCTTGACTTCTTTTAGCGGGACAGCTTTAGCCCATCTGGAGAAGTAGTCTGTCGCGGCCAATATGAACCGGTGGCCTTTGGATGATGGAGGATCAATTGGGCCAACAATGTCGGTGCCCCAGACTTCAAAGGGCCACGATGCCACCGTTGGATGCAACGGATTGGGATGCTTGTGAATGAAATCACCATGGATTTGGCAGATCTGACATTTCTTTGCATGCTCTCCGCAATCTCGTATCATGGTGGGCCAGTAATACCCAAGCCGTTTGATTTGAAGTCGCATCTTGGGGCCAGATTGGTGAGCACCGCAAACGCCCGAGTGAACATCTTTCATGACCTTTTGGGCTTCGGCCAATGATAGACACCTGAGCCAGAGTTGGTCATATGACCTGCGGTATAATGTGTTATTTACAAACACGTATCGGAGAGCTCTTTTCTTCAGCTGAATCCTCGCAGATTTTTCTTCGGGCAGCTTGTCGTATCGGAAGTACTCTATGAAGGGTTCTCTCCAATCGGGCTCGTCTTGGATGATCGAAGCTTATTCGGCAGGACTGCTCTTCTATTCCGCGCTTTCCTTTTCTCGTAGAGAGAATGGGGGTAGAATTTGTCGGCTCCTAACTGTGATCAGAATTTCGTCCATGTCAGGATCAGCCAGCTCCTTGGCAAGGAGAGCGAGTATGTCGGCTTTTCCGTTCAATGCTCTGGGGATTCTCGTTAGTTCAATGTGAGTGAACCGTTTCATGAGTTCCACCGCTCGGCCTCTGTACCGAGCTAACTCGGGTTTGTATATCTTATAGTCGCCGCTTACTTGGTTGACAACAAGCTGGGAGTCACCGTAAACCCGTAGCCGAAGGATTTCAATTTCTATGGCGAGCTCCAAACCAGCTATCAGGGCTTTATACTCAGCTTCATTATTTGTCCGAGGTTCGGTGAGAGCGAAAGAACGCCGTAGGGTTCCCATTGATGGCGTGATGAACACCAATCCTATCCCCGCTTTTACCTCCGGGATGCTTGATCGGCCGTAGCTTCTTATTGATGAGGCCCCATCGAAGTAGAGCTCCCAACATGGCTCATCATTCTCTAGGTGCAGCACTTGTTCGTCGGGCAACTCGCAATTGAATGGTGACCCCTCTGGTATAGGATGAGCAGCGAGAAAGTCTGCAAGAGCTTGACCATTTACTGCTTTTTGAGGAGTATATACTATGTCAAACTCAAGTAGCATGACGGCCCATCTTGCCATTCTGCCGGCTAGGCTAGCTCTGGTCATCAAGTGTTTGAGCGGGTCGACCTTAGAGATTAGCATAACCCGGTGAGCCAGCAGATAGTGTCTCAGCTTCTTCACAGCAAATATCAAAGCTAGGCATTGCTTTTCAATTGGGGAATAGTTGTGTTCTGCCCTGACTAGAGTTCGACTAAGGTAGTAGAGGGCATGTTCCTTTCCCTCCTCGTTATTCTGGGCAAGGAGTGCACCGGGTGACTCATCTAGCGCGGCAGTGTATAGAATCAACGGTTTATTTGGAATGGGAGCGGCCAGCACTGGAGGGTGCAACAAGTATTGTTTGATGCTTTCAAACGCTGCTTGACATTCGGCATCCCAGATAAAAGGAGCTCCTTTCTTCATGAGCTTTGAGAAGAGCCTACATCTTCCCGATAAATTTGAGATAAACCTCCGTATATACGCGAGCTTGCCTTGAAAAGATCTTAGCTGTGTCAGACTCTTCGGAGGGGGCATCTCCATGATTGCCTTTATCTTTGATGGGTCAACTTTGATCCTTCGATGTCGGACTATGAAGCCCGGGAATTTTCCTGACGACACGCCAAAAGCGCATTTCAGAGGATTCATCTTTAGGTCATATTCCATCAGTCTGGTGAGAACGGTCCTAAGATCTTGGATATAATCGGCCTTGGCTTTAGTCTTGACGACCGGATCATCAACATAGCATTCGACGACTTTATGGATTTGGTTATCAAAGATCTTAGTCATTGCCCTTTGATATGTATCACCTGCGTTCTTCAGTCCGAATGGCATTACCTTGTAGCAATATATTCCGATCGGGGTTCGAAATGCTGTGTACTTCTCATCCTCAGGCGACATCTTGATCTGATTATATCCAGACGAGCCATCCATAAAGGTGAACAGCTCGTAATTTGAGGTGTCATCGACCATCATTTCCACGACCGGTAGTGGGAAGTCGTCTTTAGGACATGCCTTGTTGAGGTCCCTGAAATCGACACAAACTCGGATCTGCCCATTTTTCTTCTTCACTGGGACTATACATGCGATCCAGTCCGCATATTTCTCTTCCCTGATGAAGCCGGCAACGATGAGCTTCTTAGTTTCCTCGATGACCTTTTCTTCTAGTTCCCTTCTCATTCTTCGAGGAGCTTGTTTGACTGGCTTAGCATCAGGAGATATAGCCAACTTATGTACGGCCATGATTGTTTGAAATTCTTGTTTGTGTAGTAAAAGCAAGTATCGAATCAATTGTTTCCCGATAACGGTTTCATTTGATCGATAACAGTATCTTGTATCGGTATTTAGAAAATTGTATAAAGAAATCACAACCAAAGAATTATATTTGACCGCAATCAATTACGGTATCAGTTGTAGATCGTAAGCGAGTGCGGATCGTCCACAGGGATTGCGCGATCATTTCAATGTTTGATTTGTATGAATTGAAAAGTTAATCGAAAAGAAAAGAAAACATGATTCAAGATTTTATCGATTGATTCAGGTTTCACTAATCTAATCAAGAATCAAGAAATGATAAACAATCGAGAATCGGGTTTCGATGATATTTTCCAACCAAATGTCAAGAATCTAAATGAGGCTCATAGGAATCGATCGGATCTATAGACGTGATGTAATCTCAAGATTTCGTGTTCTTGTCCTTCGAAGGATTGATACTAGATCGATGATGATCGACGAGAGTTAGGGTTTTCTCGTGAAACTAGGGTTTCATCGTTTAACCCTTGTTCTTTCGTCGATATCATTCACATTCTTGCCTCTAACAATTTCAAGAAACGACCGTAACTCCCCAATCTCGAGCGATATCAATCAAGAAAGCATCGCAACGAATTGGGTCGTCGATTCTTGAACTTGCTAGGGTTTACAAAACTCGTAGGAATCAAGAATCTTTTTCAGATGTATTACATCATCATTCTATTGATCGTCTCGACTCCTCGACGAGCGGAGTTTATTCACACATCATCACATAGAAAGTATTCAAGAATTGAAAAGATATCATGATGCAAGAATTTAAAGAAAACAAGATAAAAGAATATCACCTTTTATTTATATCAACAATTTGATTACAGTCGCTCAAGAACTACAAGAGGAAGAACTAAATTGTCGATCTGGCGTCGCTCGGCTCCGTGAGTCGCGGATCGGCTTGGACCACTTGCTCTGTTGAAGATCGGCTCCGCTCATAAAAGGTTGCAAGGCTTCTTGCTTGATGGGTTACTCGGGATCTTGGCTTTTGATTGGAATTAGGGTTAGGGTTTCTCACAAGTCTTCTCACTAGACTTGTGGAAGAAGATGAAGAATGAGGTAGAATGGCTTTAGATTTTCTACTAAAATTAACTAATGGAGGGATGAATGAATCCTCTACAAGTGAGCCAAGGGTCTTATTTATAGATCTCTCAAACCCTAGGTCTAGGTTTGAAATTACAATTCCCTCCAAAAGTTTGTTGAGGCTTCTAGAAGGAGTTTGTTAGGGGCTAGCTTAGGCTTTAAGCTAGGATTAATTAAGCATTAGAAACCCTAGTTTGCTGATCTGGCAGAAGTCTCTGGAGTCTTCTGGAACTTGAAGTACATTTCTGAACTGTAGGAGTTGACATAGGAGTTATGGCCCAAAATTGAGGAGGTGACGTCGACAAACCGCCGCGGAATCGCGGCACAAGGCGGCTTAGGCCGCGGTTCTGCGGCCAAGTAAGCTCCTTGGGGCTGCATCTTTCTGGTGTTGGCTTTTGATGTCTTCTTCTGTATTTTGTGATATATTGAATTCCTGAATTCTCTTTACATCAATACCAGATTCCAAATCATTGAGTGGGTGTCATGTTTGATCGGTACCATGTAAATTTTTGGCCTTTCTTCTGGATTTTCCTGCACAGATCTCAAAACAAGTGTTGCGCAATATAGGAATGATGCGATGCCATAAAATGCAGTCAATTTCCTTTATAGTGCCGGTTTTAGAGTCTAACACATGCAATCTGATATTTTGCGATAGTTTTGCTAATATGTGAAATATGAATACCGTACATTTCTAAATGAGTGCAAATGATAGGGAAATTGCCGTGTTAAAAATACAATATTTTCGACTAATCAAATTCCCCCAAACTTAATTTCGATCGTCTCGAGCGAACTGTTTTATTAAAAAGTGAAGGAGAAAATAAAGAAAGAGAAAAACTAACTAGCACACTTTCGTAGGCAACACGATTGCACTGAGCACGTGCAACAAGCCTTTAAACCTCTAGGTGTCCCTAGTAGGAGGAGTGTTGTCTCCTGAGGGTTTTCAGCGGATTGCACCCACAAAATCCAATAATAAAAGGAAGATCATGAATATTACATTTAAAGAAAAGAATTATAAAAGAAAAGCCTTGAAAATTAGGATTTTCAACTAAGCTAACTTTTCGGTTGTCATGAGCCCTATCTTAATGGTCATGAAAAAATGTCAGAAATCACGTCCTCCCTCAATAAAACATAGTCTTATTCTTCATTCCTATCTTTCTTCCAAACATCAATCATATAACCCTGCGTGTGTGTAAAGACATCCCTACACCCGGAGAATTCAATTCAAGCAATCATACTCTTGCCCATCAGCCTCAGTACTTTTTAATTAATGAATATTTAGATGAGATTGCTTACACACTTTCATGCGACCGTTAATACTTCTTGAGATACTAACCGACCGATTACTCATGTGCTTGCTTATTTGGTGTATTTTCCTCGTCCTGCACCACCTAAGGCATAGCAGTGACTCCTAGACCAGTTGGCCTTAGGGCACTAGGTGAAGAAGCACCCTCGCTATATATTTTTTATTGCCCTCGGTGATAACAAAATCAGTGTCCATTTTTCTCACCACTTTATATATTTTTTTATTCACTTTTCTTTTATTTCCTTCGTACATCGGTTTTAAGACAAGAGCATTTCAAGGTATCCTCTACTATCCCAGGCTTCAAGACGTGTGTAAGTGCGAATAGCAGGGTATCAACGTTCAAAATGTTTGGTTTCCAGAATAGAAACTATTTTTCAGACTTAGTTTTATCCTCAGATTAGTGACGTCCTTCATCTTACTAACCCTTGGGACAACGGCTCATAACTACTTATTACTAGTTCGTATAAGAAAACTTCTAATTTTCTTAGTTTTCTAAAATTATTCTAATCTCATGGATGTAATTGTTCACTATCTAAACTTTTATTATCTTATTTATGTACAAAAAAGTGTAAATATTAAAATATTTTTATATTTGAAATTTTTTTAAATTTTTGTGGGTTTTGAAAATTTTTAAATTTTTATAGATTTTTAAAAGAAATGTTTTGTGCTTATGCAGATGATATGCAAATGATGCAAAAATAAGCACAAACCTCCCCCAAACTTGATTTCAACAGTGTCCTCACTGTTGCCAATTGCTATACCTACAAAAACTGTAAGCCGGGGGGGGAATTATTAGTGGGGGCAAAATATATAAGTGAAGAACTTCTCCCAAACTTATTCTTTTCACTCACCTTCATTCAAAACATGATGCAGTGATATACAGGATATGAAGGTGAGACAGAGGAATTTTAATCCAAATAAACTGGCTCTTGTAAGAACAAGAGCTCCTCCGTGGGGTCAGTGGAAAAATACGGCTTTAGTCTATGTCCATTCCTTTGAAAAATGTGCCATTTTTAACATTTTCTACTTCTACTGCCCCGTGCGGGTATACAGACCGCACAACAAAAGGTCCCTTCCACCGAGATCGGAGCTTACCCGCGTGAAGGTGTAATCGTGAATCATAAAGAAGGACTTGTTGACCAGGTGAAAATGTTTTCCTCAAAATGTTTTTATCGTGAAAAACCTTAGTCCTATTCTTTACAATTACAGCGTTATCATAAGCTTCATCGCGGAGTTCGCTTAGCTCATTAAGTCGCAGCTTCCGAAAGTTGCAGGCTTCTTTTAGATCAAAGTTTATTTCCTTTATAGCCCACAATGCTCTATGCTCTATCTCGACTGATAAGTGACATGCCTTCCCAAACACTATCCTATATGGAGACATCCCTAGGTCAGTTTTATATGCAGTCCTGAATGCCCAAAGAACATCCGTCAGTTTGGTCGACCAGTCTTTTCTATTCTCAGCAACAGTCTTCTCCAGGATAAGTTTGATCTGTCTATTCGAAATTTCAGCCTGCCCGCTCGTTTAGGGATGATAGGGTGTAGAAAGTCGGTGGTTGATTCCGTATTTCCGCATCAGAGTCTCGAAAGATCTGTTGCAGAAATGTGTCCCATTATCGCTAATAATAGCGCGTGGGTGTCCAAATCGCGAAAAGATATTCTCTTTCAAGAACTTAATGACAACTTTCCTGTCATTAGTGCGACATGGAATGGCTTCAACCCACTTTGAGACGTAATCAACCGCCAGCAGTATGTACAAATTCCCAAAGGAGTTGGGAAAGGGACCCATAAAATCAATGCCCCAAACATCGAATATTTCAACAACCAGAATGGGTTGCTGAGGCATTTCATTCCTCTGGGAGATTCTACCCGTGTACTGACATTGTGTACAGGTTTTGCAATGCTCAAATGCGTCCTTGAATAAGGTCGGCTAATAAAATCCACATTGCAAAACCTTTTCCTCCGTCTTTTTAGGACCGAAGTGACCCCCACAGGCCTGATCATGACAAAAAGAAAGAACACTCTTGAACTCTTCTTTCGGGACACATCGGCGAATGATCTGATCAGGACAATACTTGAACAAGTATGGATCATCCCAGTAAAAGTGTTTTACTTCGGATAGAAAACGGTATTTGTCCTGCTTTGACCAGTCGCTGGGTATAAGTCCCGTGACAAGATAGTTCACAATATCCCTGAACCATGGTTCATTGGATACGTTCAAGAGTTGTTCATCAGGGAACGAATCATTGATCGGCAGGGTCACAGGGGAAGAAATGATGCGTGAAAGATGGTCGGCTACTACGTTTTCACATCCTTTCTTATCTTTGATAACAAGATCAAATTCTTGTAACAGAAGGATCCAACGTATTAGTCGACCTTTTGCATCTTTCTTCGCCAAAAGATATTTTAGGGCGGAATGGTCAGTGTACACAACTATAGGAGAGCCAATTAAGTAAGGCCTGAATTTTTCTAATGCAAATACAACCGCTAAAAGTTCTTTCTCGGTGGTTGTATAGTTGATTTGTGCATCGTTCAGGGTCTTACTTGCATAGTAGATTACGTGTGGCATCTTTTCGATGTGCTGTCCTAAGACTGCACCTACTGCAAAGTCGGATGCGTCACACATCAGCTCAAAAGGGTAGTCCCAATTTGGAGACGATAGAACGGGGGCTGAAGTGAGTAAGCGTTTAAGTGAGTCGAAAGCAGTCTCACAATCCGAGTCAAAGTGGAAGGTCGTATCCTTGGCCAGGAGAAGAGTTAAAGGTCTAGCAATTTTGCTAAAGTCCTTAATGAATCTCCTATAAAAGCCCGCATGGCCAAGGAAAGATCGAATATCTTTGACGCTTTTGGGATGAGGGAGGTTTTGAATGACATCTATCTTAGCTCTGTCAACCTCAATGCCTTTCTGTGAAATAACATGTCCAAGTACAATTCCTTCTTGGACCATAAAATGGCATTTTTCCCAGTTCAAAGTTAAGTTCTTCTCCTTGCAACGAGTAAGAACTGCGTCAAGATTCGATAGGCAATCGGAAAAAGAGTCTCCAAAAATCGAGAAATCGTCCATAAAAATCTCCAGAAAATTCTCTACCATATCAGAGAATATCCCCATCATACACCGCTGAAAGGTAGCGGGAGCATTGCATAACCCAAAGGGCATGCGACTGTAAGCAAAGGTACCAAAAGGACAAGTAAAAGTGGTTTTATCTTGATCCTTTTTGGCGATGGGGACCTGATTATAGCCTGAGTATCCGTCCATAAAGCAATAATACTCTCGTCCCGCTAAGCGTTCCAGCATTTGATCAATGAATGGTAGAGGAAAGTGGTCTTTCCTCGTGGCAGCATTGAGTTTTCTATAATCAATACATACATGCCACCCAGTTTGGGCGCGTGTCTAAATTAACTCATTTGCTTCATTGGTTATAACAGTGATGCCGGATTTCTTAGGAACGACTATAGGACTCACCCATTGGCTATCGGAGATGGGATATATAATACCATTATCTAGGCATTTGACGATCTCTTTCATCACCGCTTCCTTCATGACGGGATTTAACCGTCTCTGTGGTTCTCGGGTTGGTCTGGCATCATCTATCACATGTATATGATGTTCAACAATCAAGGGACTAATCCCTTTGATGTCCGCCATACTCCAACCAAACGCCTCTTTGTTAGATCTCAATACCGATAAAAGTGCATTCTCTTGCTCTGATGCTAGAGATGCGGATATGATAACCGGTAAGGACTCATTCTCACCTAAATAAGCATATTTAAGGTGAGAAGGTAAAATTTTTAGATCTAATGTGGGCGGAGAAATAATAGAAGGTGGGATCATCGAATGATTTTTGGAATTACAAAGAAGCTCAGAGCCTGTGAAAGATACAGACTCGGGTGGAGTAAAGTCAGGAGTGCATGACTCAAGTGTAGGAAAAATGTCCTCACTAAGATCATGTGTAAGATCAAGCAGAGATGTGGTAATGTCGTCGAGATCTAGAAAGCAAAGATCCTCAGCTCCACAACTATCGGGAGCGATCTCGTGGATAGAGCACACATCTAGAATATGAGCAGAGGGTTCTGATGGCTGACTTCCAACTTTGTAGATATTTAGTTCAATTGTCATATTTCCAAATGATAAATTCATTGAACCATTTCTACAGTTTATAACAGCATTGGAAGTGGCAAGGAAAGGACGACCCAGAATCACCGGAATTTAGCCCCGGGGGTTTGCTACAGGCTGTGTGTCGAGCACAATGAAGTCTACAGGGAAAACAAATTCCCCGACCTTTATCAACACATCCTCTAGTTCACACCTTGGTTTGGTGATTGAATGGTCTGCCATTTGGAGAGTGCAGTGAGCAAGTTTCATCTCTCCAATCCCTAATTGCTCATATACAGAATATGGAAGTAGGTTAACACTTGCGCCAAAGTCTAAAAGAACACGATTTATGTTTTTACCCCCAATAGAAATCGATATTGGAGGACATCCTGGGTCCTTACGTTTCTTTGGTAGCTGGGGTATAAAAGCAGTGCTAATATTATTAGACATAAAGACCTTCTTCGGCACTTGAGTCTTCCTCTTCCTAGTGCACAAGTCCTTAAGAATTTTCGCATAAGCGGGGACTTGCTGAATAGCATCTAGGAGAGGGATATTGATGTTAACATGTTTGAACATTTCTATAATTTTCTCCATATGTGGACTCGTTCTTTTAGCCCTTAACCGATTCGGGTAAGGTGCTTTTGCAATGAGCGTCGGGTCCATCATAGGAGAAGGAAGAGGGGGTAGACGAGGTCCCAAAAGAGGTGTGGGGACCGTCTGTGGAGAACTAGAAGGGCTATACTGAGGTGTCGAGCCTAGTGGGAAATGGAGAATAGGCTCTCGAGAAGGTGGTGTGGTAGAAAAAGAAGGATCAGAAGGAGAAGTGTGTGTGTGGAAAGGTCTCAGCCGGGGTGTTGATTTGATTTTCAATATCATCAATTCCTTCCCCGACATGATTGTTCATCACTCTTCTCGATCTCAACGTTGTGACGGCATTTACATTGTAATGCCCAGGATTCTGTAGGGGTTGAGAGGGAAGTTTCCCTTTTTCTCTCGCACTCATTTCGGCTTTAAGTCGTGCGATTTCAGCTCTATCGTTCTGATACTCTCAGCTTGGGACGCTGAGTTTTTCTTTATCTCACCGACGGAAGATCTAACCTCAGCCGAAACCTCTATGAAATTTGACAAAAGTGATCTCATGGTTTGAATGAATTGAGAGAACTCGTCAGAATAGGTCATAGGATTAGACTGTGCAGGAGTGTTGACCTGATTTTGAAAGTTTTGTGACTGGTAGGGGTACTGAGTGAGTTGAAGGGGTTGCTGTTGTGGTGGAGGAAGAGCCCTTTGAAATTGATTCGTGTTTGGAACCGTGTTTTGAGATTGGTTTTGGTTCCAAGCAAAATTCGGGTGATTCCTCCAACCCTGATTGTACGTGGAAGAATATGGATCGTTTCTAGGTCTTTGAAATGCGGCATTAGAATGCTCGTGACCTTGAAACGCAGAGTTTAATATACATTCTTCCGTTAAATGAGACGGATCAGAACAGCACCCACAAACAGTTTTGGGGAGCGACACTGGGTTTAGGGAGGCTGCTGCAAATTTGTGTTCCATATCGTCGAGCTTCTTTTGCATTGCTGCCATCTCAGCTCGAACACCTATGGACACATCTATTTGGTGTACGCCACCCCTATTCAATGGTTGGGTTCCACTCTCCCACTGTAGTGATTTTTCAGCGAACTCTTCTAAATACTTCCAAGCTTCCCCATCATCTTTGTTCATAAAAGTACCTTGACACATGTTTTCAAGGCTCTGTTTAGTGTTTGGGTTAATGCCCTCATAAATGATTCGGCAAAGATCCCATCTCGGGATGCCGTGATGAGGACACTGAACCAATAGATCCTTGAAACGTTCAAAGCATTTAGAAAATGGTTCAGTAGGGAGCTGGGCAAATTGATTCAGTTCGCTACGGAATCGAGCTGTCTTTTGTATTGGGTAAAATTTTTTAAGGAATGCAGCGACGAATTCTTCCCAATTCGTAATAGAGTGTGCGGTAGTGTTATATAGCCACTTCTCGGCTATATCGCACAAAGTAAATGGAAGAAGTCGTAGACGCATAGTATCCACTGAAAGTTATGACGTACCCATCATTGCGCATACGTTTTCAAATTTGGTAATGAAAACGTAGGCGTCCTCAGTCTCGAGTCCGTGGAATTTGGGTAAAAGGTTGATGTATTGTGGTTTAATCTCAAAGTTATCCCCATTGGCTGGTGGTGTGGATAAGCAGGTCGAAAGAGGACCTCGAATAGGGTAGCACCTCTCCTGGAGAGAGATGCGGGGTGGATTCTGCACACCAACGGACGGCGGCAGATTAGGGTTAAAGAAGTTTGATGGATTCGGATCCATCGGAGTGGGTGTGGTAGTGGGTAAAGAAAAGGTAAATGGAGAAATATCGACTTCGGAGTCGATAAAGGGTACGCGGACTAAACAGGCACTAGAATCCCGTGTCCAGCCTATCTTGCACTAAAAGGGTTAGTGGAAGTGGCAGCGTTGACTTATAATTAGGGGTAATGAATAAATGCGGTGTTTGCTTTGAAAAAGGGACGGATTTTGAAAATGATGCGACACAACAAATGCAACACACAAACCCTAGAATCTAGTGGTCACCTAGGTCCGGCTCTAGACCGCTCCTAACTGCCAAAAGACAAGTCGCGGGATAGAATCCTCCACTGCCTCTTTGTCCCCCTGTGGCCAGGTAAGTGCCAGGTAAGTGGGAAGGTACTCTACTACGTAAGTAGTGGGCCTAATTAATAACCACTAGCCTTCGACACACTTTCCTAGGCACCACAAGAAAACGCGGATAAGCAATGAATTACCCATGGCCTTCTTCTGTCCTAAGTGGGCGCGACGGTCCTTAGAGTCATCTCTAGATATTTTTTAGTTAATGTGGGTCAATACGGATGCAAGTTTTGCGATTTTCGGGGCCTAGGAAGGGTAATGAAATCCCCACCTAATTTGGATTTAGCCGTGCCCCTTAATATCCGTATTAGAATGCAAACAACCAAGAATCAAAATCACGCACAAATTTAATTTTGCTTTTTGCGGCGCTGCGATTATTTGCAAAGAAACCTGCAGAAAATTATTAGTTGGAGCTAAAAAGAGGAGAGAGGAGAAGGTAAGAAATCACCTGAAGCAAAAATTTTACAGAGATCCCTCCAAGATGCCGCGGTTCCACCGCATATGGGTGCTTAGACCGCGATTCCGCGGTTGGATGATGAGATCACTCCACCAAAATTCAGCAGAGAGGCTCTGTAGACTCCCTCAGCTCTCTGGTATATTCC
The DNA here is from genome assembly GCA_030015575.1 of Agapanthus africanus. NCBI lineage: Eukaryota > Viridiplantae > Streptophyta > Magnoliopsida > Asparagales > Amaryllidaceae > Agapanthus > Agapanthus africanus. The sequence goes on along the minus strand of CM057341.1, from coordinate 666,284,385 downwards.
AATTTTTTTTTCCAATTTCCAGCAATCTCCAGATCTCCTTGCAATGAACCACAACAAATCGTTTAGGGTTTGCACTAATTTTGATCTCAAAAATCACAATGGAATAAATCTTTCAATTCAACTTTAATATGAAACGAATTAGCGCGTAATCCCCAGCAACCGCGCCATTTGATTGTTTGAAATTCTTGTTTGTGTAGTAAAAGCAAGTATCGAATCAATTGTTTCCCGATAACGGTTTCATTTGATCGATAACAGTATCTTGTATCGGTATTTAGAAAATTGTATAAAGAAATCACAACCAAAGAATTATATTTGACCGCAATCAATTACGGTGTCAGTTGTAGATCGTAAGCGAGTGCGGATCGTCCACAGGGATTGTGCGATCGTTTCAATGTTTGATTTGTATGAATTGAAAAGTTAATCGAAAAGAAAAGAAAACATGATTCAAGATTTTATCGATTGATTCAGGTGTCACTAATCTAATCAAGAATCAAGAAATGATAAACAATCGAGAATCGGGTTTCGATGATATTTTTCAACCAAATGTCAAGAATCTAAATGAGGCTCGTAGGAATCGATCGGATCTATAGACGTGATGTAATCTCAAGATTTCGTGTTCTTGTCCTTCGAAGGATTGATACTAGATCGATGATTTTCGACGAGAGTTAGGGTTTTCTCGTGAAACTAGGGTTTCATCGTTTAACCCTTGTTCTTTCGTCGATATCATTCACGTTCTAGCCTCTAACAATTTCAAGAAACGACCGTAACTCCCCAATCTCGAGCGATATCAATCAAGAAAGCATCGCAACGAATTGGGTCGTCGATTCTTGAACTTGCTAGGGTTTACAAAACTCGTAGGAATCAAGAATCGTTTTCAGATGTATTACATCATCATTCTATTGATCGTCTCGACTCCTCGACGAGCGGAGTGTATTCACACATCATCACACAGAAAGTATTCAAGAATTGAAAAGATATCATGATGCAAGAATTTAAAGAAAACAAGATAAAAGAATATCACCTTTTATTTATATCAACAATTTGATTACAGTCGCTCAAGAACTACAAGAGGAAGAACTAAATTGTCGATCTGGCGTCGCTCGGCTCCGTGAGTCGCGGATCGGCTTGGACCATTTGCTCTGTTGAAAATCGGCTCCGCTCATAAAAGGTTGCAAGGCTTCTTACTTGATGGGGTACTCGGGATCTTGGCTTTTGATTGGAATTAGGGTTAGGGTTTCACACAAGTCTTCTCACTAGACTTGTGGAAGAAGATGAAGAATGAGGTAGAATGGCTCTAGATTTTCTACTAAAATGAACTAATGGAGGGATGAATGAATCCTCTACAAGTGAGCCAAGGGTCTTATTTATAGATCTCTCAAACCCTAGGTCTAGGTTTGAAATTACAATTCCCTCCAAAAGTTTGTTGAGGCTTCTAGAAGGAGTTTGTTAGGAGCTAGCTTAGGCTTTAAGCTAGGATTAATTAAGCATTAGAAACCCTAGTTTGCTGATCTGGCAGAAGTCTCTGGAGTCTTCTGGAACTTGAAGTACATTTCTGAACTGTAGGAGCTGACATAGGAGTTATGGCCCAAAATTGAGGAGGTGACGTCGACAAACCGCCGCGAAACCGCGGCACAAGGCGGCTTAGGCCGCGGTTCCGCGGCCAAGTAAGCTCCTTGGGGCTGCATCTTTCTGGTGTTGGCTTTTGATGTCTTCTTCTGTATTTTATGATATATTGAATTCCTGCATTCTCTTTACATCAATACCAGATTCCAAATCATTGAGTCGGCGTCATGTTTGATCGGTACCATGTAAATTTTTGGCCTTTCTTCTGGATTTTCCTGCACAGATCTCAAAACAAGTGTTGCACAATATAGGGATGATGCGATGCCATGAAATGCAGTCAATTTCCTTTATAGTGCCGGTTTTAGAGTCTAACACATGCAATCTGATATTTTGCCACAGTTTTGCTAATATGTGAAATATGAATACCGTACACTTCTAAATGAGTGAAAATGATAGGGAAATTGCCGTGTTAAAAATACAATATTTTCGACTAATCAGGCCACTTCAGGGGAAAGGCCAGGCATTTCTTTGTATGTCCACGCGAAGCAGTCGACGAACTCATGCAGCAGGGCAATTATCTACGCTTTCATTTCCTCTGACAAGAGCGAGCTGATGTAGGTCGGCCTTGGATTATCGGGCGTTCCTAAGTCAATCTCGGTTAGCTCGTCAAAGGTTGCTTGTCCGCCATCTTCAAGCTCTTGAGGAGCTTCTTCTGGCTCGGCTATCTCATCATCATCATTTGATCTTTCGCCAGCTTCACCAACATGGATCGTGTAGCACGCTCTGGAATCAGTTTGAATGTAACTTATTCCCCGTCTTTCTGGAATTCGTCCATCGATGAGTGCTCGGACCTGGGGTGGATGCCATAGCCCTTCGTAATACTTTGCTTCGGACTCCGTTTGATATAACCGACATCCGCACTTTTTAAAGTATTCCCGCATCTCGGGTGCATAGTATCTGGGATTGAGAACGGCTCTTATGCCTCTCTCATAGGGAAGGCACGCGACAGAAAGATCGTCCGGGTGCACAACGGGGTTTGACCCATAAAACAGGATGCCCTTCTGTCCACTTTTCCTCCCGGGAACGTAGAAAGTTTTCAGCTGGTCCACGGTGGAGACTGATAATGCATCGAGCTCTTTGCACATCTGCTCTGGTACCCTTATGACGGCTAGGGACCCTTCTGCAACTTCAAAGGTCTCTCGTAGTTTCGCTTGTTGCATAGGGGTCCAATCTGCATCGCTGTTGCATGGCAGGTCCTCTTCCTCCGACTCTTCAGTGTCGCTACCAAGATGAGGGTGGACTTTGCTGCTAGATGGGCCTTCAGTAACAGATTCGTCCGTATCGCTGCCGAAACGAGGGCGAGTTTTACGGAAGGACGGGCTTCCAGCGTCGGACTCATCGGTGTCGCTACCGAAATGCGGGCGTACTTGGGCGTTTTTGCTTTTGAAAGTGATAGCCGGCGCAGATTTGCTTTTGAGTCTTGGGGCCGGTCTATCCTCAGTCAGTTGTGGCTTAGCATTTTGGTGATTCATAAAGTACCGAGAATCTTCATAGCGGACTTCATGCACACCGAACGGCTGGATGTCTCCATCAATGCGTCTTTCTTCGCTATTTTTAGTATACTTCATGCATTGATGGAGAGTTGACGGAATGATGCCGTAATCGTGGAGCCACGGCCGCCCCAATAGAATCTTATAAGACGTGTCGGCGTCGATCACGTATATCTTAGCTTCAGTTTGCAGATCCCCGAATTTGATTGGCAGAGCTATGGACCCCAGAACTTGCTGGCAATTTTGGTTGAAGCCTTGAATGACAATCCTTTCCCTTGACAGGTGTCGGACGTCCATTGACAAACTCTTCAGCGTCCGCAAGTTCATGATGTTCACTGAGGACCCTGGATCAATCAAATGCGATTAATTCGATCTCCGTCGCTGTACCCGGTCACGTAAAGCGGCCGATTGTGCTCAGCTGTTCCCAGTAGCAAGTCTTCATCCTTAAATGTGACTACGGCGGCATGCAAAGTGTGCTGAGCTTCTTTCATATTAATTTCCGCAAAGTGAGCCTGATACCGTTCGGGGTTTTGTAGAGCGTGAATAAGAACATCTCTAAGCTCCTTAGATAGGACCAAGGCGTCGTAGATGCTCAGGAGAGACGGAAGCCTTCGAAGGTGAGCCAAGACATTATAGTCTACTGGGGAAGGACTCGAGTTTTCATCGGCCGGTTCTCCGCCATCTTCATCATTAGCCACCTGTTTTCCCTTTCCTTTTGGGGCATTGCCCTGATTTGGCGGTAGAGCCCTGCCGCTTCTGAGCTGGATTTGGTTGGCCTTTGTGGCGAGCTCCTCGTCTTCTTCAGGAAAACAGAGCTTATCCTCGGAGTCGCTGCCAAGATGGATGGCGTAGCAGGTCACTACTGGGATCTCTTCATTAGAGTTTTCTTCTAACTCCTCCAGAATTTCAGCCGCTTGTACAGGGAAGAACTCCTTCAATTGAATCAATGTTCTTTCCTTTTGTTCATATTCTTCGAGGGAATTGATATATTTTTGAATGGTCGATCTCCCTGCAGACTCTTTTTCGCGCCGAGCTGCACCTTTCTTCTTCTTGAGCTTCTTGGATTTTGAGCCTGATGGAGCCGCATTGGCAGCTGGACTGGTAGGCTTCTTCTGCCCTTCCCATTCCGTCCTGGGTTCCTTCCAAAGTAGCTTTATCATCTTTTTTGTCTTATTAGATATGTGCGTACTCCACGGAGACCGCGATGAGTCCGTCTCATTTCTCAGGGCAGCGTGTTCGGCTGTTTGCTCCCAGAAGGCTTCAGCTTCTGTATAAAGTTGGTGGTTGCAACTTGATTGTTCACCAACACACTTTTGGACAGCTCGATCTCTCCAGCTTTGTACTGCTTCTCGACCCAGTCCTTGAAGATATAGCAATCCTCGATCGCATGGCTCACTACTCGGTGGTATGGGCAATACAGGGGATTATCGGTCATTTTTGCTTCTTTGGGTCTTTTCGACTCCGGCAATTGTAGGCCGTTGTTCAAGGCATCTTTAAATATCTTGCGGACCTTGTCCCTTCTGAAAGAGTAAACCTTGTTCTTTTTCTCCTCTAGGGAAGGCCCATCTCCTCCCAGCAATGGCTTTCGAGACCGGTTAGTTTTGGATTCGGCCGCCCTTCGCTTTTCTTCATTGTCGGACGCATTGAAGACATTGGTACTGCTGGAACTCCCGCTTCTACGGTTGTCGTCCCGCTTGCTTTTCCAAGTTTTCTCTCTCTGAGAATCCGGCGAGGACTCTTGCTTCGAGCGTTCCAGCATTTGGACTTTCTTGGTTAGCTCCTGAAATGTCTTGATGCCCGCTGTACACAAGAATGGGACCATCCAATTGCTGAGGTTCCCAATGAGAAGGCTGACGGACTGGTCCTGCTCCAGCGGCGGTTCGCACTTGACCGTGAGATTACGCCATCGGGCAATAAAGTCGGTGTTGCTTTCATTTTTCCCCAGCTTGGGCCTCACAAGGTCGGCAATAGAGATTTTATCACTGACACTCATGAACCTTTGCCGAAACAGAGACTCCATTTGGGCAAAGATAATGACGGACCCGTCTGGTATACTCGTGTACCAGTCGAAGGCGACACCGGTCAGACTGTTGACAAACTGACGAAGAAGGAGTGCGTCATTGCCCCCTGTATTTCCACACGATGCTTTGAAATGGGCGACGTGCTGATTTGCACTCCCCGTTCCATCAAATCTTCCGAACTTAGGAATGACGTAGCCGCTCGGGAACTCAATCAGATCATACTGCGCGGGGTATGGCCGCCCACTACTGCCGATTTCTTTCTGAGCTTCAGCTTCAGCCACCAATGTTTTAACCGTGCTGGTGACCAGATCCATTATCCGATCCTGTGTTAGCGGGATAGAGCTATCTGGGGCCAAGGCGTCCCCAGAAGCGGAGTGTGGCCGGCTTTCATGTGGCTCGACCGGTCTTGGACCCAAAGGAACAGGCATTGGCTGCCTCGGATTGTCACCATCCGGCTGATTAGCAGCGGCTGGTGCTTGATTGGGAGGCGCTCGAGCAATTTGAGCTGTAAGCTGCATCACCACGTTCGTTAAGTCGTCAATCTTCGAATAGAGCTTGGCCATCACTTTATCTTTTCTCCTGAGCTGTTTTCGAAGCTCTTGAAGCAGCTCTTGCTCCTTAGTCCTGGGGCGGAAAGTCGGGTCTTCCTCACTGTCCGAGCTTGACTCTGCATGGACCGAGGGGTCTTTCTGCCTATCATCTTCATCGAGAGGGTTTTCTTCATCCAGCGGGGGCGGCTTTTCTTGGGCAGCGGCAACCACATTCAGGCTAGATTGGGCTTGGGATGTGGTGGCCCCATCCTTGCTTTTGCTGCGAAGGTTGTCGCTGGGGCGCCCGCCCGCCATATAGACCGTATGGATGATATATCTGGCCGTCTTTCTATCATTGGCAGCTGATTTCACGGATCGCTGTCTTGACCCCCTTACTTCGGTAGCTGGTAGTCGATTGAAGGCGGCTGGCCTAACCAGGTTCTTGAATGGTGCTGGCGCTTCTTTTCTGGATTTGCCCCGCTGCTTTCGTGCGGCACAGAGCTCCTGATAGGCCCTTGAAGAGACAGTGTCATACTTTTTCTGTTGGGGCCGGGACACGTCTCTTTGTAGCACCGTTCGGACCGCTGTCTTCTTGATTCTGGCGGTCATGGCATTTTTCTGAACCCACTTCAGAGGCTCGAAGGAATTGCTGATTCTTATGTCCGACTCAACCGTCGTCGCAGGGTAACCCTGCACTTGGAACTTCACACGATTCCATTTGGCCGAAACCCTGGCCCTCTTGTTGGCTCGATACCTGAGCCGCTTCTGCCTTAACTTTTCTGTTCTAAGCGCCTGGCAGACTTCGGCTCTTTGGGAAGACGCCGCAGACCGGTCGATGGAGGGCCTTGGAGATACGCTCGATTGTGCATTTGTTGGAGTCATCGCCTGAGCTCGTCCGCAACATTTGATGTTGCCCTTTGTACCGAAGTTCTTGCCCCCCGTTGGAGCACCAGAGAATCGTTCAGATATCGTCTTAAGTTTTGGTTGTGGTGCCTTGGCGATCACGACATTCGGCTTCTTACCCTTTGAGACCGGCTTGGCCACCTGTTCCGCTAGGATCTCCGCCAGATGAGCGCTTCCGGCAGGGTAGATAATGACGGAGCCAAACTGGAGAGGCGATTCCTCCCACTGTCGACTGAGGCTTGCGGGGAGAACCACACGAGCGTTGATCTTGACCACGTACGGAATTGGGGTCACGTTGGAAGCTGAATTTGTCTGGGGAGACATTTTCGTCGAAGGTTGATTGCTGCACGGAAGAAAGAAAACATCATTTCAGTATAGGCAATCGATATGTATATTGATTGAGTTCGCATGGACGTTTAACCCGAAATAGGGGAGGAGAGATTGGTCCCACCGGGCGTGCCAGAATCTGTAGGGTGTTTTTCGTCACCCCATTGAGATGGGAATACGCGCACGCTTCTCAGGCTTACTACAGATTCCCCCTGCCTAGGGTAGGCCGGGGTTTAATGATTGTGGGGATCCGAATCTCCGGCAGCCGCGGACTAAGCTGCCATTAATTACCCCTCGCCTTTGGGGCGAGGGAACCTCCGATTAACGGGTTAAACTGGTCATGCGAACTCAATGTGCAGTATACGTGTGTTTTGTTTTGAAAGGGGGTTTTGGATATATCGGGAGCCACGCAGAGTTTTTACGGGGGTCCCGCTACCCGGATAGCGGGCTGGGGGTCAAGGGGGCTAGCAGCCCCCTTGCAGAGTTCGGGGCAGCGCCCCGGCCCAAAATTTTTTTGAGGGGGACAGTGTCGTGGAGTTTGTGTATGTGTACATATGTATACATATGTATATATATACATGCATATATAAATAAAGGGGGAAAAGACATCCAAAGGATGCGTGGGGCCAGCGCCGTGAGCGCTGTGCGCTCAGGTGCGCTGTGCGCCTAGGCGCAAGCGCGCCACGTGTCAACACGTGGGTGCTCTACGCTCGAGCGCTTTGCGCTTGGGCGCAAGCGCGCCACGTGTCGGCACGTGGGCTCTTTGCGCTCGAGCGCTGTGCGCTTGGTCGCAAGCGCTCCACGTGTCGGCACGTGGGCGCTTTGCGCTCGAGCGCTGTGCGCTTGGGCGCAAGCGCGCCACGTGTCGGCACGTGGGCGCTTTGCGCTCGAGCGCTGTGCGCTGGAGCGCAAGCGCACCACGTGTCCGCACGTGGGCGTTTTGCGCCCGAGCGCTGGGTGCCTGAGCGCAAACGCGCCACGTGTCGCCACGTGGGCGCTTTGCGCTTGAACGCAGAGCGCTAGCGACCAAAAAGGGACTTTTAGTCCCAGAAATAGGGTTTAGAGTGGAGTTAAACTCCTAAAATGTTTTGGTTAATGAAGGGGGGTCTTCTTCCTCCTCCTCTTTTGACTGGATCTTGAAGATCAAGAGATGTGAGATCTAAAAATCTCTCCTTTTTGAGATCTAATAACAGATCCAAGCTCCTCTTTGTGGGTTTTGTGGTGAAAAACTATTTAGTTTTATAAAATGAAGAGTAAAACTCTTGATTTAATTCAAAAGAAAGATGAAGGTTTTGGAACCTTGAAGAAGGAGAAAAGATCTCAGATCTAAAATTTTTGGAGAGAGAGAAAAAAAGTTGTTAGATTTTTTCATTATCTTTGCCTTTATAGGCCATACACTTTACACATAGCCCGTTGGGCTTCACAAAATGGCATTTTGCCTATCCCATGGCTCATGTGCCATTTCTTTTTGGACATAAGCCATGGGCTTTACAAAAATTTGGCTTTATGCCTATTTTTCTTACATTTATCCATAAAACAAAACAAAAGAAATACAACAAAATTATTTATTACAAAATTTTATCTTGGAATGGGGGGAGGCCGGCCGCTTCATGTTCGGGCTCGACCCGGGCATGGGCCCACTGGATCTGGGCTTGGGCCCGCTTGGCTTGGGGTTGACTTTGATTTTGATTTGGTCAACCGGAGTGTAAATTTTTACCCCAACAGTTAGTTTTTTGTTAGGATATGTTAGTCCAATTTGAGACTAAGATCCACTTAACAAGGTTTTATGATCATTTTATTTCAGATCCAACAAAAGAACATTTAAGCTCTATTGTTTTAGTTTAAAGACATTTCGGTCCATTATCGCCATTTTGGAGGCGAAGTTCTAGTTTGAGGACATCTCGGTCTGTTGATCACCATTTTGGAGGTGAGATTTTAGTTTAAGGACGTCTCGGTCCGTTGTTCACCTTGAGCGCACGTGTATTTGTTACGTGATGGGATGACAACGATGATTTGGGATGCACCCAGTTTGGGGTGCGGTCTGATTTGAGGTGTGCACATCAGTTTGGAAGTGCACCAAAAAGCTGTTGGGTGTTAGGACCCGCCACCTCTTTGAAGATGTTGAGGAATTACAACGACGTGGATCAGAGGTGTGGAGAGATGTACCTTTGAACCGATTCTCATATTTGAGGGAAAAATAGTTGGTGTTAAACCCGGAAATCATTAGTCATATTTTGAGACTATGATTTTCTTGGGAGGATGTGGGATGAGTACCGTTTTGGATATCATCAGTTGGAAGATCAATAGTCGTATTTAGGACTAAGGTCAGCTTAGGAAGTCATGAGCATGTGGGCTCGGATGGTCTGAATCAACGAGATTCTATCCTCGAGGGGACCTAGCCAATTTGGGCTTGGTCCATTCAATTTTTTGTTCAAAAGTGCCAAGCACTTGTTTGGGCTCTGTATAATCAGTCCCCATTTTGTACAAAGAGTGTTGAGAACTTATGTAAGCTTTGACACTCACATATAATCATGTGGGCTTTTAGTCATGGGGATTGCCCAATAAGTGTTAAACACTTTACCCCTTTTTTCTTTGTATGGAGTGCTAGGCAATCTTTATGGCGCCCGCGTGAGGAACACATGAGGCGCTGGGCACTCTCCCTTTTTATGGCGCCCACATGAGGGACACGTGAGGTGCTGGGCACTACCCAATGAGTGCCAATCACTCTTCTCTTCTGTGGCGCCCACGTGAGGAACACGTGAGGCATTGGGCACTACCCAATGAGTGATAAGCACTCTTCTCTTTTGTGGCGCCCACGTGAGGAACACATGAGGCGCTGGGCGCTTCCCAATGAGTGCTAAACACTCTTCTCTTCTGTGGCAACCACATAAGGAACACATGAGGTGCTAGGCACTTCCCAATGAATGCTAAGCACTCTTATGTTCTGTGGCGCCCATGTGAGGGGCACGTGAAGCGCTGGGCGCTGCTCATTGAGTGCTAAGCACTCCTTTTGTTCTTTTTTTTTGTGGCGCCCACGTAAGGGGCACGTGAGGCGCTGGGCGCTAGCTTTTTCCTTATATGCTTTATTTTAGGGAATTCGATTTCCTAATTCTTTTCTGAATCTTTGATCCTCAAGAACATGTTCTTCCCGATGAGAATTAAATTCTCAGCTTGTGGGAGACTTGTATTGTGGATCTTAGATCCGGAGAAAGAACTAAATTCTTTTAAAAGGGTTAAACCCTTCAATAGGTAAATGAGATACTTTGATTTCTCTTCTTTTATTTACCAAGAGTTTTTTCTAAGAAGGGAGATCTTCTTCTTTCATTCTTTTTGAAGCTTTCTGCTTTGTTTTTAGAAGCTTGGGGGGGTTCCTCCTCCTTAGACTTGAAGTCTTGGGTCCTTTATATAGTAGAGGTAAGTTTGTTGATTAGTTGAAAAAACCTCTCATTAAGAGATCCTAATTGATTGGGGATTTTTACCCTCCATCGGATCTTTGATCCAAGGGCTTCTGTTTTACAGAACAAGTTGGGAAAATATTTTTCCCTTGCACATAATTTATTCTGTAAAACGATGATTTTTTTTATCACCGTTGGATTTTAATCCACCGGTCCTCTGTTTTAGAGAGGGCAATCTTTCTTGTTTAGAAATATTGGGAAAATATATCCCGAAAATTGAATTTTATTCTATAATTTAATTTGGGGAATGTTTTCTCCCGATAGAATTTAATTCTGTATTTTGATGATTTATCATCTATGTTGGATCTTTGATCCAACGACTCTGTTTAATAGAGAGTAGAATTTAATTCTACCTGGGCGCCGGTGCTCACGTATTGCGCACGTGGGCGCTAATTAAGATTTTAATTCCATTATGTGCTTTGCACATCGGCGCTTACGTGAGGAGAACATGCGGCGCCAATACAAGAGTTTTTAACTCTGGCGCTGGCGACCTCGTGGAAGGCACATAAGGCGTTACCTCTTAAATTTTGAACAGAGCTTTGCTCTTATTATTGGGGGGAAACAAATGCCCTCCACTGTTGCGCTCACATGGCTCACACGTGAGTGCAGCGGTGGCACCTTTTCCACCATTCGATCTCCTGGGGCGTTGCACCGTCTCTTAAAGTTTTATAAATAGGGCCTTTGGCCCTTGAGATAGCTGCTGTTCATCTTCTTTCTAATTTTCTTCTATCTTGAGAATTTAATTCTCCTTTTAGAGCTCAGATCTCTGTTCAAAGAAATTCTTTTAAATTTAAAATTCTGTCAAAGTTTTGGTAAGAACCATGACCATGTCCTAATGTTTGAGGAATTTCTTCATGTTTTAGGGTTTTCAACCCATTAACAGAGCTTTGCTCTTCTTTTTGCAATGATCTCTTAGAGATAAAAAAAATTTACTTGAGTAAATCGTAGATCTTAAAGATCTTTTAAGGTTTTACCCTGTTAGCAATTTTGTTTTTTGAAGGTTATTTGGAATTTAATTCCCCTTCTCGAGTGGAGTTCTGGTATGTTATCCTATTGTTTTACAGAGCTTGGCTCTGAAGAATTTCTTAAAGAAATTCTTTTGGGAATTTTATTCCCTTCATAATTTCTTGACAGATTTGAAATCTGTTGGCAGAACACAGTTTTCGAGAGATTTCAACTCCAGAGTTTAATGGTGTTTTCTCACTGATTGGGAATCCTTTTGGATTTTATTTTTTAATGTGTGGCTGCCCCATCATTGATGGGGCGTTACCTTGATTTTGTGGGGCCCTCTGTCCCTTTCTTTTTGAACTGCGGTGCAGTACAAATTTAAATATAAAAGAACGCTAAGCCTTGAACATTGTGCTAATAGCTGACCCTCCCTTTTTATGCAGGTACAATGGCTTTCGATTCCTCCTTTCCCTTTGTTAGTTCGGAGAGTGCCTTTGTCGACGCGCCCATAGATCGGGAAGTCTTCGTCCTTATCCGGGACCATGACACAGAGCAAAAATCTCTTCATCTGTGGGGGTCATGGTATAGTCAGATTATTCGAGGTTGGCATAGTTTTACTTGCACGGTGCCTTCGGAACTGGTCCCGGCGATCCATTATGGTGATTCGCCGCCGGTGACCTTCACAGTGGAAGAAGTCAACTGGACCTCAGAAGGTCGTCTTCAGCCTTCCATGGCTTCAATACCAGTGCAGCCGTCGATAGTCTTGGGTATCTTAGGGCGATGCATTCTCCAGGGAGAGTCATGTACTTAGGGGCAGGTTTACATGATTGGAACGACTCCCCGTCAGTCGGCCGTCTACTTACAGTGGGCCCGATATATCCTATCGGCCAAGAAACCGCTGTTATTAAAGACCGGGTTGTATCCCGTGATCTACGCGTCCTTCTTTCACTACCATGCTCCTCATGTGTGGTGGATCAAATCCTTTCTGGAATAATGGAACATCCCGACCCATACCTTTCTTCTATCAGATCGGGGGGTTTCGATTTCATTGGAGGAGTTTGCAGAGATCTCCGGCCTACCTGTCAGAGGGGAGCACTATGAGGAGCTACTTCCCCTTGATGAGTATGTCTTTGCCACCAAATCAGTGGTGATGGGCCTTACTCTGGAGAACGCTATTCAACATCAATTCCCAAGCTTGATTAAGGTGTTGAACATGTACGAAAGTTTATTCCTGGAGTCTGGCAGGCACGGAGTTGGCTTCGCAGATTTTATTACCCGCTTTCTTCATCCGGATGTTCTATCCAAATAGGCTGCGAAATTCGCCAAAATTGACGACCCGTTCGGGTTTGGTTCGGATAACTTGTCGACTGCGGAGGCGGATTTGAAGAAATTCTTTATTCCCGATACTCCAGTCATCTCCTTTGCAGAGATTGCTGCCCTGGATATTGATGAAGAGACGTTCTTTCTGGAATTTATTGGCTTGTGGCCGAGTTGGTTTGCGCTTCCGACGCACCCCCTCTACATGAAGCCATCTGTTTTTTATCCGGCTCATCGCATCATCACGGGGACACACGTGGCCGTTGGGATTGCGGGGTTAGCTCATTTGTATCATGTCCTGAGCTTAGCTGTTGACACCACTCAACCGGGGGTAAAGCCCGTGTATCTCTTATTGCACTACTTCATATCCTGGATCGAGATGCACGTGCTCGGCACCTTCGGTGTTCATAAACGACCCCGATTCTATGAAGGCTACAACTTCCCCCGGGTCATGCATCTAGTTAATGCTTCCGCTCCAGATCCATCACAACAAGAGGCTCGGCGATTGCTCCTTCGCTCACGCATGGTTGGGAACAGTATGACCTTTGTCGATAGAGTCCTGACTATTGGCAAAGAATCTTCCAAGGTGGTCCAACCATTGCATGATACTTCCAAGGACGGGGCTTCTACGTTGAGGGCTCGGGAGGTTGTGCACCTGTATTCGATCAGGACGGGCTTCTTTGTGATTAGACAGAATGCATCAGTGCTATTTATGAGGTACAACCCGCATCGTTTTGCCCAACAATTAGGATATAACCAAGGTGTTCCTCTTGAGGCATTCTTAGTTGAGCCGGTTTCTACGGAGGAGGGTATTTGCGGTGCAATGCATCATTTTTTGCGACTAAATACGGGGTCCCATTTCCTTATCAGTGAGCCGAGCTACATGCCAAAAGCCTTGAATGCTTACGTCACGTGGTACCAGCATGTGACAGGTGCTATTATCATGGAGGAGAGGCGGCTGCTACTTAACCATAAGGATGGCGTCCCAGCTGGTAATCCATCGGTCCCGCTGAAGCGACGAACTACTGTCCGTCCTTCTTTAAGAGAAATCACTACGGTTGTAGTCCCATGAGTTTTTCCTAAGAAGCTTTGACCAGATGTTCCTGCAAATGCAATAGCCATGGCGTCTCCGGACTTGGGCATTGGTTCAGAGATCGGGACACGCCGTCCAAAAAACCCGTTAAGAGAAAGATTTAATCATCGACGGCGGGCGTCGTTTTGCAAAAAAGGAAGAAGTCCCTATTTTCTGCCGATGTCGTATTCGAACAGGGGCCTCATTCTCCTTACAGCGAGGGCTTGTCTGAATATGGAACCAACGAGGGTCTATTTGATGCACCTGCGACCGGTATTGATCTTCATGCTGCCATCGATGCTTCCAAACGACTGGCTCATGATGAAGCAACATTGGTTTCTATTATGGAGTCCGGTATACTTCAGTTACACTTTTCTGCATATATCCCTTCCCTCCTTATTATGCTTCATTAACGCTCTCCTCCTTAACAGGTATCTCTGCTGAAGAGGCTCTCGCGGCTTCCCTCAGGACGTTTTTGTTAGTGTATATACCCTAGAGGCCATTACTGTATCATACTAGTTTGTATATTACTTAATGGAAGCTTGGGATATTCACCTTGTATATACAATCTTGCTCAAAATAGTAGTATGCTACTTGGTTTGTTTCTACTTCAATGTGTACATGTGTTTATTTTAGTATATCGCCTATACACATTAGTGGAGCCCTTAGGATCCTTGCTTGATTACCAGCGTTGTGATGGCAGTCACACTAGTGGGGCTGGGTAATCTGTAAGCACATCCTTATGCAGGTCCCTGGTCGCAGGACTATCGAGACAGGGCATCGATACTCCGGAGTAGACTAGCGCATGCGCTTCTCATCCCAGTGTGGGAGACGGTCTGTCCCACAGCCGTTGGTACGTCGTACTTGAGATAGTATGCGGGTGCTCGTTGGGTTACGAGTACACTGGACAGGACTCGTCGGGAACTGACTAGTTGGTATTATGCCTATCGTCAGTTATCAGTTCCCAGGTGACATGAGTACAGCTTAGTCCGCTGACTTGACACTGTCACTTCGCCTCGAGTGTGTTCCCACTGTACTTTGATTACTACCCTACCACGGCTCAAAGGAGTCATGCAAACAGGTGGTAGTTGGGTGCAGTCCCGAAGCACTTGGAGGCAGTGACGGTTAGACAGGATTCGTCTCTCCCGGTATTGGGGGTTGACATCGCGCTGTGTCTAGGAGAGCCATTACATGAGTAGTCCCTGGCCAGGGCAAACGAGATATACTGGTAGGCTTCCAGTGTTATCTCAGGGTGTTTTGGGCTTCACTCCGACACGACTTGTACCGCTATTGGGGGACTGACGTTTACCGCCCCCTAGGCCCGCCATGTGATGTATCAGACGAACAGACCGGACTGTACGGAGAATGTCACATTCAGGCTCAGTAGGAGTTCAGATGGGTTTCGCCTCGTCAGTCTTCTTGTCGGCATCTACCTGGGGACCGTTACGCACAGCTAGTGCCGCTTGCGGTCTGTGGTTAAACCCACTGCCAGCGTAGTGTCGAGTCTTTAGAGTCCCACACAGAAAGCTATTCGCTTTTAGGCAAAAGAGTAGAGGTCGCATGGTTTTGCGACAGGTCGCATGGTTTTGCGACAGGGTTCGGTCACATCCATGCACTTGTGCACGTACAGTGTCCGGACAGTTCACACTAGCGGGCTTTGGTTTAAGCCAGATCCTAGTGTACCTTTTGGGATTGGTTTTATCCAGTATGCATTCGTGTTCCTCGGAACGCGGATGCGGGTGTGTATGCACAGTTGACGGAGAGACAGAGGCAGAGGATTCTCATTAGGTTTGTTGACCGTTGACAGTTGACTATTGACTTTTTGTTCAACCCAAATGAGAATATGATATATGATTAACAATTATATTAATTAAGTATTATGGTGACATGGTTGTTGAAGGATTGACTTTGTTGACTTGTTGACTTTTGTTGACTTTATTGACCGGTTGACTAGGCTTGACTAGTTGACCATCATGATAACTATAGCTATCATTTCATGGCAAAGACTTTTGCTTGCTTGCTCTTTTGTGCAAAATGAGTGCATGAAATGATATGGCTATGGCTGCTTAAACCATCACATAATACTTGATTGATATGAGGTGTTATGATTGTTTTGGATTATGAGAGCCAAATGAAAAAAGTCTTCTCTCATTCTTTCATGCTCATTTTCTCTCTTGTTATTGAGCTCTCATCTTCCTCCTCTTGCTCTCCCTCTCTTGACTCTATGGTTCACTTGTCTCATGAGTTGAGAACCAAGAACCATAGATAAAATCCCATACAAACTCTTCTCTACTCACTCTAGTTCACAAGGTTTAGCAAACCGAGTGAACTAGTTTCTTCAAAGATCGAAGAAGGAGCCAAAGGTTGAAGCTTTCAGGTGGATCTATTTTCGGCGTAAGGAGACGACGGGAAGAAGCCGATCCGGACCACCATCGGGGTTTGAAGACGAAGGAGTTCAAGACAAGAAAGGTATAAACCCCCTAACCGAGTAGTTAACGACTCGTAGTTAGGTTGTTAGTTAGATGTTTAACAAAGATCCGGGTTTTAAGTCCATGTTACCACCTCTAAGAAAATCATTTTTCATCAAATTCCGCATGCCCGAAAGTACCAGGAGAGGTAGCATAGACTTACAGTGGTATCAGAGCCTAGTTAAACTCTATCTAACATGTTAGCAAAGTAGCTAGAAGATCGATCAAAGAAAAAGTCGCAAAACGAACCCCGTTTTTTAAACTTTCTGTCGATTTTAAAAGTGCTGGAAAATTTTTTTGAGATACACCAAAAATCGACTCAGGGTTTTCTGAAGAAACTGCAAAAATTTGACCCCCTAACTCGATCAAAGCGCCGCGGTTCTGCGGCGGGAGCTTGCTCCCGCCGCGGAACCGCGGCCGAGTTGACTCGGTCATGGGGTTTCTTCTTTGCAGTTTGCTCATAGGGGTATTTTGGGATTTTTGGAACATATATTTTCTGCCCAGATTTTCCAGAACGAAAATTTTATTTTTGGGGTCCTGAAAATCCGTATTTTTGATCGAACTTCTAAAAGACTTAAGCTGACGGGTTTTTCTGTGATGTGATATTTGTATTGAACGTCTGCTAATCGCTATATGTCGATTAGTGGGGGTTATACAAATCTATGATCTGTAATGTTATTGGAATGTGTATATGAATTCATTGGATTGTCGCGGGTGAATAGCCGGGGGTTGTGAGACGAGAGTTTTCTTTTCTTTCAATTCATGTAAATTTGTAAGTTGATGTAATAATTATTTGTATGGCCGCACAACCAGGTCGGGGTTGTAGCCGTCATTGTATAATTTCTTTTTACTGTTTTTGCTCCTAGGATAGACCCATGGAGGGGGTGCACAAACTACCGGGTATGCCGAAGTGCCGAGTGGCCTACTCACGGAGTTGAGGGAGGTTGCTTCGCTTCGGGTACTTGGCAGGTAGTTTGCCGCACCCGTAGGGGTCTTGGGTGGGGTATTGGCTATTTACCGCGACCGTGTAATCTGCTTTTCGTTACAGGCTCGTACGAATTGCGGATTCCTAGTATATCCAATGTGTTCATCAGTGATCTGAAATGGCTATCATTGCAATATATCTATATATGATATTATTTAGGCGTTGCTTATGTTTTACAGCCGCGCTAGCCCAGCCCCCGCTCTGTCGTTAGTTAAGTAACCTAACGGGTAATGACGGGGCCCCGTGGCGAATGCGAATGGCATAAGCGTACGTCATATTTTGGTTGTTTTCTGCAATGGTAGGATTAAATGATGGGACGGATTAAAAGAACTAATGCAAGAATATCACGCATTATAAGAACTAATGCAAGAAAATAAACCAAGTTAAAATCGTTGGAACACTTTCGGAAAACCACTCGGTTCTTTTCAAAACTAACTTTTAAATGCGGAGCTTGAGCCACTCCTTTTAAAAGCTATCTCGTTCCATCGATTATATCAAGTTCACTACGTTCAAGGTTTCGCCAAAACCATTCGTAGCCCTCCGTCGTTTCGTATGAATATTCAATAGTATTCAAGCTATGTTTGTTGACCTTCGTCAAGGCATAGTGATTGGTAGCTGTTGGGTGTTCATATGTAGCATAGATAGATGCGTTGGTTTGGGACAGTCGTATTACCTTGTTGACCTTCGTCAAGGGTATATACGGGTGGGTTCGAATTAACCTGGATAATGACGGGTAGAACTTGACATGTGACTTATGATTTGTTGACCTTCGTCAAGGTCATAAGAGCATGGGGCAAAAATCCACATCGGGAGTTTCAAAAGAACTGAAACTTGCTAGCGTTGCATACCATTTGGAGTGTGATGATTCTGGTAGGATTCCTTCAGTTTTGTCACGCAATGATATTTGGATCCCGATCCTACTGTGAGTATATGCTACTCCTCGGGAAATTTCTCACTTAACGATCAATGCTATAAACCAAGTAGGTGTCTAGAAAGGTGTTAGCGGGGCTACGCCCACAGGGAAAAGAGGTTATTTAATTAAGGAACTTCGCAAAAGCGTTGGAAAACCTCCCTCGAAGCATCGACACTAGCCTGGCTGAACGGTTAAGCAAGAATTGTACGGTGAGATTGATCCTGACTAATTCTTACTTTTTGGTTTTGAGGAGGGATTCGAGAGACAGTGGGAGCCATCCTGTTTAGACAAATTAAAAACCACTCTAAACTTGCAAGAGCATTATGCTGAGTGTTTGCTTCTCTCTCTCTTAATTGTAGCGACCCAGTGACCGCACCTAGGTTACATCTAGATAATAAAATGACCGAACCTCACTATTATGACTAGCAAAGGTCTGTCCAGATGTCCATTACCCATGACAAGCTGGGACACCTCTTAACTAATCAAATCCCTGCTGTCTCAGGTCCAGTTTCCCCTGTCACGAATGTTTACATCCAAAAGACATCGGAAAAGGATTGTGCGAAAGCCAAGTGCCTCGTGTTAGCCTCAGTTGATGGTGCAAACCAGGGGCAGCACGAGAAGATGCACTCAGTTTCTATCTTACTCCATAACAAAGATTTATATGGAGAGCAATCTCGTATCGCAAGATATGAGACCTCGAACGAATTGCTTCAAGCGAGGTTGGCTGTCGGGTCATCTGTAAGGGACAACATCCTTACAGAGACCAGCTATTTTAAGCTCACGGACCTGGAGACCACGTTGAAGAATGGGTCAAGTACTGACTTAATTCTACAGTCCCTGCCCTCTGCTTATACCCTGAAAAAAACCAGGGAAGAAAAAGGAAAAGCAAGGGCAAAAGTTTCAGGACTGGATATGGTTAAAGAGGGACGTTCCTATTTTAACGGGAAAGAACATTGGCAGAAGGATTGCAGGGCTTGCAAAGCCAGTAGCCAGAATTCGAAGCATGTTGTGGCTTCGGCTTCGAGTGTGTTTGTAATAGAGAACTGTTTGTCAGTTAACCCTACTTCCTGGGTATTGGATACCGGATCAGGATCTCACATCTGTAATTTGTTACAGGCTCTGAGAAACCGTAGGGTTATCAGGAAAGGTGATATGACTCTCAGGGTTGCTAACGGAATGAGCATGGATGCTGTATCCGTAGGGGAATATCACCTAGGACTGACAACTGGGCAGATATTGATTCTGCGTAACTGTTTATATGTACCAGGTGCGACTTGTAATATCATATCTGTATCCTTACTTTCTAAGGAAGGATATGAATTTACTTTTGTAAGCGATGTAGTACACATCCACCTAAATCAAGTTCTGATTGGGTCAGGTATATTACAGAACGGAATATACGTGTTAAATCAAGCTCAGATTTTCAGTGTCCAGAACACACTTAAAAGAAAGTCTCCGGAAACAAATCAGGCTTTCTTATGGCATTGTAGACTGGGTCACATTAATGAGACACGATTAACTAAGTTACATAAAGAAGGGTACTTGAATCCGTTCGAGTATCAGTCTTATGCCACTTGTGAATCTTGTCTCATGGGAAAGATGACAAAGACTCCGTTCACTGGACGCGGAGAAAGAGCGAGCAAGCTCTTGGGACTTATACACAGTGATGTGTGTGGTCCAATGTCTACACATGCGCGAAGTGGTTATTCATACTTCATTACTTTCACAGATGATTTCTCTAGGTATGGACATGTCTTCTTAATGAAGCACAAATCCGAGGCCTTTAGGAAATTTCAAGAATACAAGAATGAAGTTGAAAAACAAACCGGCAAAAGTATCAAGATTCTAAGATCGGATCGAGGTGGAGAATACTTAAGTGCCGAGTTTCTGGGCTACTTAAAAGAGAATGGAATTCTCTCTCAACTTACTCCTCCATACACACCACAACACAACGGTGTATCGGAAAGGCGGAATCGGACCCTATTGGATATGGTTTGTTCCATGATGAGTAAGGCTGAGTTACCGTGATCTTTCTGGGGTTATGCACTAGAAGCAGCTGCATATCTCTTGAACAAGGCTCCAACCAAGACTGTGCCTACCACCCCATATCAGATGTGGAGTGGGAAGAAACCCTGTCTTAAGTATCTTAAGGTATGGGGATGTCCAGCTTTTGTAAAAAAGCAGCATGCGGACAAGCTCGAGGCACGCTAAGTACTGTGTAAGTTTGTGGGATACCCAAAGAACTCCAGAGGGTATCTTTTCTATTCCGCAGAAGAACAAAAAGTTTTTATTTCTCCGCATTCCCACTTCTTGGAAACTGAATTTTTGGAAAATCAGATATGTGGGGGCGCAATAGAACTGGAAGAAATTCCAGAACCACAGGCTGTTACTGAAAGCTTGGATGAACCAGACGTTTCAAGAGAACCGGACATTCCTACGCCGCTCCGCAGAAGTAGTAGGCAGTCTCATCCGCCCGAGAGATACTGCGGTTTTCTCATAGACGGGGATAGAGAGGATTGCACCATGGATTATGGTGAGCCTACTAGCTTCCAGCAAGCCATTCAGAGCGGTGACTCGGCAAAATGGCTGGATGCAATGCGGACCGAGATGGAGTCCATGTACACTAACAAAGTTTGGACTTTGGACTTTTCTCCAGAAGGGATAAAACCCGTAGGCTGCAAATGGATCTTCAGAAAGAAGATTGGTGTAGATGGGCAGGTTGAAACCTATAAAGCTAGGCTCGTTGCAAAGGGTTTTCGTCAAAGACCTGGTTTGGACTATGACGAGACCTTTTCTCCGGTGGCCATGCTTAAATCCATTCGGATCCTTCTTGCCATTGCTGCCTTCCACGATTATGAAATCTGGCAGATGGACGTAAAGACGGCTTTTCTAAATGGAAATTTGGAAGAGTGCGTCTATATGGATCAGCCAGAGGGATTCAATCAGAGTGGGAGCAGCGGTAAAGTGTGCAAATTGCTCAAGTCCATCTATGGACTCAAGCAGGCATCGCGGAGTTGGAACATCTTCTTTGATGATACTGTCAAAGAATTCGACGTTGTCAAAAACCCAGATGAACCATGTATTTACAGTAAGATTGTAGGGAGAAATGTGGTATTCCTCGTCTTGTATGTCGATGACATTCTCCTAATAGGAAATGATATTCCTATGCTACAGTCAGTCAAAGGATTCTTGTCGCAGAGGTTCTCCATGAAAGACCTGGGCGATGCCAACTACATTCTGGGGATCCAGATCTATCGTGATAGATCTAAGAAGATGTTGGGACTTTCACAGTTAAGGTACATCGACACCATACTGAGACTATTCAGTATGGAAGATTCCAAGCGCGGTAATCTACCGGCTTGTCACGGAATCACCCTCTCCAAAGAAATGTCTCCCAAGACTGATTTGGAAAGGGCTCGCATGTCATCAATACCCTACGCATCTGCGGTAGGCTCTATTATGTATGCGATGTTGTGTACCAGACCAGATGTAGCATACGCATTGAGCGTTGTAAGCCGGTATCAGTCGAACCCAGGGGAGAAACACTGGATAGCAGTAAAGAACATTCTCAAGTACCTGAGAAGGACTAAGGAGATGTTCTTGGTGTATGGCGGAAAAGACCTCCAGATTGAGGCCTTTGCTGACTCCAGCTTTTAGAGTGATAAGGATGACTCCAAGTCCATGTCGGGTTATGTATTTACCCTCAATGGAGGGGCGGTTTGCTGGAAGAGTTCCAAGCAAGAAACCGTTGCTGACTCAACTATGGAAGCGGAGTACATAGCTGCTTGCGATGCCGCAAAGGAAGCTGTCTGGATGAAGAAGTTCCTCATGGAACTTCAGGTGGTTCCTACCAGTGTTGATCCAATACCACTGTATTGTGACAACAACGGCGCTATAGCTTTAGCGAAGGAACCCAGGTCCCATCAGAAGTCCAGGAATATTTTGAGGCGGTACCACCTGATCAGGGAGATCATTGATCGCCAGGAGATCGAGGTAAAGAGAGTAAATTCAGAAGATAACACTGCAGATCCACTTACGAAGGCCCTACCCCAGACTCAGTTCGAGCGGCTAATCGAGATGATAGGTCTTCGATACGCCAGTACATGGCCTTAGTGCAAGTGGAAGATTGTTAGTGTATATACCCTAGAGGCCATTACTGTATCATACTAGTTTGTATATTACTTAATGGAAGCTTGGGATATTCACCTTGTATATACAATCTTGCTCAAAATAGTAGTATGCTACTTGGTTTGTTTCTACTTCAATGTGTACATGTGTTTATTTTAGTATATCGCCTATACACATTAGTGGAGCCCTTAGGATCCTTGCTTGATTACCAGCGTTGTGATGGCAGTCACACTAGTGGGGCTGGGTAATCTATAAGCATATCCTTATGCAGGTCCCTGGTCACAGGACTATCGAGACAGGGCATCGATACTCCGGAGTAGACTAGCGCATGCGCTTCTCATCCCAGTGTGGGAGACGGTCTGTCCCACAGCCGTCGGTACGTCGTACTTGAGATAGTATGCGGGTGCTCGTTGGGTTACGAGTACACTGGACAGGACTCGTCGGGAACTGACTAGTTGGTATTATGCCTATCGTCAGTTATCAGTTCCCAGGTGACATGAGTACAGCTTAGTCCGCTGACTTGACACTGTCACTTCGCCTTGAGTGTGTTCCCACTGTACTTTGATTACTACCCTACCATGGCTCAAAGGAGTCGTGCAAACAGGTGGTAGTTGGGTGCAGTCCCGAAGCACTTGGAGGCAGTGACGGTTAGACAGGATTCGTCTCTCCCGGTATTGGGGGTTGACATCGCGCTGTGTCTAGGAGAGCCATTACACGAGTAGTCTCTGGCCAGGGCAAACGAGATATACTGGTAGGCTTCCACTGTTATCTCAAGGTGTTTTGGGCTTCACTCCGACACGACTTGTACCGCTATTAGGGGACTGACGTTTACCGCCCCCTAGGCCCGCCATGCGATGTATCAGACGAACAGACCGGACTGTACGGAGAATGTCACATTCAGGCTCAGTAGGAGTTCAGATGGGTTTCGCCTCGTCAGTCTTCTTGTCGGCATCTACCTGGGGACCGTTACGCACAGCTAGTGCCGCTTGCGGTCTGTGGTTAAACCCACTGCCAGCGTAGTGTCGAATCTTTAGAGACCCACACAGAAAGCTATTCGCCTTTAGGCAAAAGAGTAGAGGTCGCATGGTTTTGCGACAGGTCGCATGGTTTTGCGACAGGGTTCGGTCACATCCGTGCACTTGTGCACGTACAGTGTCCGGACAGTTCACACTAACGGGCTTTGGTTTAAGCCAGATCCTAGTGTACCTTTTGGGATTGGTTTTATCCAGTATGCATTCGTGTTCCTCGGAACGCGGATGCGGGTGTGTATGCACAGTTGACGGAGAGACAGAGGCAGAGGATTCTCATTAGGGTTGTTGACCTTTGACAGTTGACTATTGACTTTTTGTTCAACCCTAATGAGAATATGATATGTGATTAACAATTGTATTAATTAAGTATTATGGTGACATGGTTGTTGAGGGATTGACTTTGTTGACTTGTTGACTTTTGTTGACTTGTTGACTTTGTTGACCGGTTGACTAGGCTTGACTAGTTGACCATCATGATAACTATAGCTATCATTTCATGGCAAAGACTTTTGCTTGCTTGCTCTTTTGTGCAAAATGAGTGCATGAAATGATATGGCTATGGTTGCTTAAACCATCACATAATACTTGATTGATATGAGGTGTTATGATTGTTTTGGATTATGAGAGCCAAATGAAAAAAGTCTTCTCTCATTCTTTCATGCTCATTCTCTCTCTTGTTCTTGATCTCTCATCTTCCTCCTCTTGCTCTCCCTCTCTTGACTCTATGGTTCACTTGTCTCATGAGTTGAGAACCAAGAACCATAGATAAAATCCCATACAAACTCTTCTCTACTCACTTTAGTTCACAAGGTTTAGCAAACCGAGTGAACTAGTTTCTTCAAAGATCGAAGAAGGAGCCAAAGGTTGAAGCTTTCAGGTGGATCTATCTTCGGCGTAAGGAGACGACGGGAAGAAGCCGATCCGGACCACCATCGAGGTTTGAAGACGAAGGAGTTCAAGACAAGAAAGGTATAAACCCCCTAACCGAGTAGTTAACGACTCGTAGTTAGGTTGTTAGTTAGATGTTTAACAAAGATCCGGGTTTTAAGTCCATGTTACCACCTCTAAGAAAATCATTTTTCATCAAATTCCGCATGCCCGAAAGTACCGGGAGAGGTAGCATGGACTTACAGTTTTATGAGAAAGAGAGGCTCCACGCTTCTTTGGGCCTTGATATAATTCGCTTCATTACGCCTTTACCCTTTTTAATTCATTTTATTCATGGTCCTACTCCCTTTCTTTATCCTATTTCAGGGACCACCAAAACCCAGGTTATTCCGAGTGCAGTGCCAATCCCAAGTGGTGATGCAGGAAAGCTTCCAGAGCCACTGACAATGGCCGAGGCCCTCCCAAAGCCACCATAGGAGGCGTTGCTGAAGAACCCGATGATGGATGCTGTAGCGGCTTCAGAGGCCGAGCTCGGTTCGGACGACGACGTTCCCTTGTCGGAAGTTTTAAGGAGGTCGTTTCACATGGTCCAGGCTGAGAGGAAGCATAGAAAGCATGCTGCGAGGGAACACGAAGCTGTCTTGGCCTTGGGTGCAGGCTCGAGCAATGTTCCACCTGCTGGCATTCCTTCGGTGGACGTTCCTTTTGCCCTGTCTACTGCCCATAGAAAGGTTGTGCGTGCAGCTCATGAAGAGGGCGAACAGTTGCTTCAAGGTAGAACAACGCACAGCTCTTAGTAGCAGCGTCTTTTTTTATCATAACATACATTTTTTATTTACAGAGCCAGATTTGGGTGACGGTGTGACAAGTGAAGTGTTGGCAATTAACGATCCTGGAATGGCCAATCTTTCTCTGGAATCTGGGATCGTTCCAACTTCCCTTCCTTCCCTCTGTGAATCCTTGATATCGGTAGGTGACGCAAGTGTTACGACGGCCCTTGTCGAGTCAGGGGATGAAGCCGTGGGTGCTGAATCCATTCTCCCAATGGAAACCGAGGAAACCGTCACAACCGGTAACGCTTCGGGCACGGTTTCAGTTTCTGACCTGTCAAGTACTCCTTGGGTTATTATCTTTGAGTTTTTAATCCTACTAAGCATTTCTGATGGTATTTCCTTTGTCCTGAACATAGGTGCAGTAAACCCTGAGGCTGTACTGGCTGAAGAATTATCGCCGGTCATTGCTCTGACTGCCATGGTTCCACCCCTTTCTTCGGAGCCTCTTCGAATTCTGGAAGGTGATGATTTCTCATTTCTTTACTTCAGTAAACATACCATTTTTCTATACTGACCATTTATTGTTGCAATCCTGTAGGAGTGCTCTTTGATCGCTTACACCAAGTGTTAAGCCCGCATTTTGCCTTCCAGTCGGCATTCGTTCCTCCTTCCGGCATTGGTTAGTATACTCCTTGCTTAGTGTTTCTTCTTTTCATTTTGTCGCTAAGCTTTCCCCATATTGACCACAGTACCACGGCTCGAGGGAGGAAGTGAAGGGATAGCCGAGTCTCCTGTGCTCCCTGTCGTGCCGCCTTTAATAGATGGTATGGTAGATCTCGTCCATCAACCATCTTCTTCATATATATATATATATATATATATATATATATATATATATATATATATATATATATATATTGTTAAATTGAAATCTGACCCTCGTTCGTGCGTGATTCATTTTGCAGTGATTAGACCGGTTTCGTTTCCTTTCGAGCCCCGCATTCTTATGTCTACGGGGCCTTTTGCCAAATGTCAATCCTTTAGGGGTGTGATGACGAGCAAGCAGATGTTAAGTGAATTTATCGAGGATGTTGATGCCGAGGCTCTTGCCTCTGCTGTGGATTTCACTGACGAAGTTAACCCTATGTTGACGACGCTTGCGAATTTCCACAATGAAGATTTTGTTCGCTTTTGGGTTGATCATTGTAAGAAGATCGAGGCTTGTTTGCATGAGGTCGAGCTCAAGCGTCTCGCTCCTGAAATATTGACTTTGAAGGCTCAGCGTGTCGTGTGGATCAAGCAGAGTGCCAATTTTATTCAACATTTTGAACAAAAGTTGGCCCTGAAGAGGAAAGAACAGGAGATGGCTTCTGGAGAATCCATCAAATTGCGTGCCCATTTTGAAGCGAATGCCGCGCAGCTGCTAGCTATCTTCGAAAACCTCCGACAATGTATTTCTGATGGGCTGGCACTGAGGCAAAAATTGGACTTTACCGAACAGGGCACATAAGATTTCGAAGTTGCCAAGAAGGAAATCGCTGAGAGGCTTTCATCATGCTTGCAACAATGGGTTCAAATTTAAACGGAGTTGGCCTCAGTAGAAGCACGCGAGGAGGAGCTGCGGGGAGCATGTGAGCAGGTTGCCAACTTGTCAAAAGCCCCACATTCTTAACAATTGTAGTTGTATTCTCTTTTTGTATTAATTGTACCTCTTAAACATTTTGATTCATGAATAAGAATATACATTTTTATTTTGCATCCGCTTATCTGTGTCTTAATGTGGCACTGATTAGTTTATTTACTCGTTTCGTTGTTTGTAGTTTATTCACTCGTTTCGAAGTTTCTAGTTTATAGACTCATTTCGGAGTTTGTAGTTTATTCACTCGTTTTGGAGTTTCTTGTTTATGGACTCATTTCGGAGCTTGTAGTTTATGGACTCATTTCGGAGTTTGTTTAGTTTATTCACTCATTCTGGAGTCTCTAGTTTATGGTCTCATTTTGGAGTTTGTTTAGTTTACCTCCCTTGGGCTTATAAGAAAACTTGTCCTAACGTCATAGATAACCCCTGCTCCTTGCGACAGAGCTCCGTTAGGTTTTTTGGTACTTGGGTTTTTAGTCCGTGGTATCGTAGCGTTGGCTGATGCATTCCCCGATATGCAGTCTTTACGATGCTGTTCGAGTAGGCTCGCGACCGTCGTGTCTCTGATCCCTTCGGGGGCTGGACAAGACGTCTTCAAGTAATCTTCTTAGGCAGTTTGATCATCGGAAGAGCAAGTGTTAGGAATTTTGCCATGCCACCTTTTACTTAAGGTTAGGCTCAGTTTGGAAGCCCCAATGAGTCATAAACACTCCGCACTGGTGTGGGATGATCTCTGATAGTCTTTCGGGTATTATTTGAGTTACCGTCAAGACCCTGAAGATAGGAATTTTGCCTTCGCTTCCTTTTGATTTGGATATTTTGGAGGCTTTGTTGACATTGCGTCTGCTGTTACGAGAAGAATGTCAGGATAGTCTTTATGTTGTTTTGTGAACCGTCAAGACTTGGAGCTAGGAATTTTGCTATGGCTCCGTTTTGTTTCGACCGTGGAGTCTTTGTTGACATCGTGTCTGCATCCTGCTAGAGTGAGTGGAAACGCCATTGTTGACATTGCATCTGCTGTAACGAGACAAATGTTGAGGTAGTTTTTAGGTTGTTTTGTGAACCGTCAAGACTTGGAGCTAGGAATTTTGCCATAGCTCCGTTCTGTTTTGACCCTGAGGTCTTTTGTTGACGTCGTGTCTGCATCTTGCTGGAGTGAGAGGGAACGCCATTGTTGACATTGCGTCTTCTATAACGAGACGAATGTTGATGTAGTCTTTAGGTTGTTTTGTGAACCGTCAAGACTTGGAGCTAGGAATATTGACATGGCTCCGTTTTGTTTCAACCCCGGGGTCTTTTGTTGACGTCATGTCTGCATCCTGTTGGACTGAGAGGGAACACCATTGTTAACATTGCGTCTGCTGTAACGAGACGAATGTTGAGGTAGTCTTTAAGTTGTTTAGTGAACCGTCAAGACTTGGAGCTAGGAATTTTGCCATGGCTCCATTTTGTTTCGACACTGGGGTCTTTTGTTGACATCGTGTCTACATCCTGCTGGAGTGAGAGGGAACGCCATTGTTGATATTGTGTCTACTATAACAAGATGAATGTTGAGATAGTCTTTAGATTGTTTTGTGAACCGTCAATACTTGGAGCTAGGAATTTTTCCATGGCTCCATTTTGTTTCGACCCTGGGGTCTTTTGTTGACGTTGCGTCTACATCCTGCTGGAATGAGAAGATATGTCGAACTGATCTCTAGACTGTGGATGTTGCCGTCAAGATCTGGCTCTCCCTTCGATGGATCCTGGTGGGAAAATATGGTTCCCTTCTTCATTTTTGCCCATAGATTGTATACAGGGGTCGGTGCAGACTCACCTGCAGAGCAAAAGTTTCATCATTTTTTTTATTTCTTTCCGCGATGCTCTATCATTTCATCTTTTCATACCGCGAAAGTTGTCATTGCCCAATTATTACAGCTATTTATCGCGGTGCCCAATCATTTCGGCTATTTTTATATTTTTACTCGCTGTTTTTATTACGAGTCGCCCAATCATTTCAGCTGTTTCATATGCATATATTTTTTCTCGCTGATTTTTTTATTGCGACTTGCCCCATCATTTCGGCTATTTCATATGCATATACTTTTGTTGCGAGTCAGGAACTTGGATCCAGACACCAATTCCGGCATCAGATTCTGTGACTGGAATATTGCCAGGAGCAAATCATCATTTGCCTTGAGAGGACTTAGAATTTGATACCGATTTAGACATCAACATCACTACAACTGGGATATTTCCAGAAGAGAATCATCATTTGCCTTTGTCGATTTGAGAAAAGGTGGCTTAGCAAACAGGGTTAGGATCCTGTCGACTAAGGCTTTTTGACTTTACGAGCCGTAAGAGTCTCATAAAATTATTTCTCCCTACGAGTCAAGAGGATCTCGTAGGTGTAGGTTCTCCCTACAAGTTGTGAGGACTCCTAAGTGGTATTTTCTTTTATAAGTCGTAAGGATCTTACAAGAGTATTTTCTCTTTATAAGTCAAGAAGACTTACAAGTGTCGTCCACCATATGTGGACATTTCGCGCCATTTGTAGAACTAGGTGAGGACTATATTTATTTTTGCCCATGGATTATATATAAGGGCCAATATTGGACCACCTGTAGGGTAACTCGGGGAATGTGATGGCTTAAGAACGGGTTTGGATCCCTATAGCTTAAGGCTTTTGAATTCTATGAGCCGTGAGGGTTTCATAGGGGGAGTTTTTCTTACGAATCGAGAGGATCTCGTAAGTGAAAGTTTTACGAGATTGCGCCCTTCCGGGTTTCCACAAACTCGTCGGTAGCCCTGCTATTTTTACTCACGGCGCCCTTTCGGGTTTTCATCTGTGCCCATTTTTCTTGTGGACATATCGTTTTTTCAACGAGATCGCGCCCTTCCGGGTTTTCACAAACTCGCCGGTAGTCCTGCTGATTTTACTCACGACGCCCTTTCGGGTTTTCATCCGTGCCCATTTTGCTTGTGGAAATACCTTTTTTTGAACGAGACCGCGCCCTTCCGGGTTTTTATAAACTCGCCGATAGTCCTCCTGTTTTTACTTACAGCGTCCTTTTGGGTTTTCATCCATGCCCATTTCGCTTGTAGACATACCTTTTTTTAAAGACCCATCTGTTTGCCAATATGACTTAGGGATGACTTCACTACTGGAGTAGCTGTGTAGCAAGTGAGACTTGAGTTGCAGTCTTCGCCGTTGGAGTTTTGATTGCAATATAGCTCTCAAGGGAGGATATCGTTGTATTAGGGGCGATGCTCCATGTTTGAGGCGAAGCACTAGTTCAGGGACATTTCGGTCCATTATCGCCGTGTTTGAGTCGACGCGCTAGTTTAAGGACATTCCGGTCCATTGTTAGTTTAGGGACATCTCGATCCAGTGTTTCCATTCGAGGCGAAGTTTCACTTTAAGGACGTCTCGGTCCATTGTTAGTTTAGGGATATCTCGGTCTAAGGCCAGTTTAAGGACGTAGTGGTCCGTTGTTAATTTAGGGACATCTTGGTCCGTTACCAGTTTAAGGACGTAGTGGTCCATTATCACCCTTTTTGAGGTGAAGCTTTCGTTTGAGGACATTATAGTCCGTTGTCGCCATGTTTGAGGCGAAGTTTTTCGGGATACCACTTAGAGTTTTGACTCAGGAAGATAGCGAGCGGACACGAGTGTCGTAATCTATCATTGACCTAAATCGTGACTCGTCATGCATGGTATTTCTTGGGGAATCGTCCGTTTATTGGCCGGAAAGGTCTTTCGCCATGCATATCCATGAGCAAATAGGCCCCACCTTAGTAGACCTTGTCTATGATGTGTAAGTCTACGGTAGCACCCCGGCCGTCTTTCAGACGCCAAATGCGGAACAAAAACTTTTATAACTGGCGCTATCGCATACTGTAACCCGGATCTGCCATTAACGCTAAACTAACAATCTACAAAGAGGGTAGAAAGGTTATACCGAACGATCCGGGTCCTTCGTTCTTTAACCATCATCCCACGCTCCGTTGCGGCTGCTCCGATCTCTTCGATCTCCGATCTCCTCGTCCAGGTGGCACCACGTCATCGGATCTTTAAACGGGCTCCCGCCTCTGACTCGAGGCAACTCGGTCATCAAGTTTGCTAAAAGAGATGACCAAGATTGATGTAGAGAATGAGTAAAATATTTTGTCTCACTTCGTCCAAAGCCGTGGACGAACGGTTAATGAAGTTGCTACTTGAAATGAAATGGAATGAGAAATGAACTATGAAATTGCCATACATCCAAAACTTTATTCTTTTTCCAATCAACAACCATGTCTCTCAAGGGGAGGGGCCGGCCAATATATATCAAGAGGGAGGTGAGGGTAGGAGCAAGGAAGGAGGGTGACAATAAACTTGAAGTTTATCATAACCATGAATGAAAAGCATGAGTCACAAAGAACAATTAATGCAAACCAATGAACATAAACCAACTCACCCTTGCATTAAATGAATCATTAATTGCACTAATGAGTCACTTAACACCTCACCACTTCTAGAACCTTCTAGAAGCATTCACACTCATCAAAAGAAAAGATAAATTCGTCTTTAACCGAATGATAAAGACGGGTGATGGAAACTGGAAACTGAAAACTGGCAACTTCCAAAAGCGATCCTGAAATAAATTTCAGGACAACCCAGTAACTGTATAAATATACCCGCATTTGTAATACAACCGAATACAAATGCAACTGAGACAAAGATATTATATCTACTCTGTATAATACATGGATCCGGCTTAAACCAAAGCCCACCAGTATTATCTGCCCGAAATATGACACGTGCGTAAATGCACGTGCATTTTCCGAACCCTGCCATAAAACTATACGGCCTCTACAACGTTTTGCCCGAACTTGGGAAACTATCTGTGGGGGACTCTAATGACTCGTCAGTACCCTGGCAGTGGGTTTAACCACAAGCCATCAGCGGCACTAGCTATGCGTAACGGCTACCCATGGACTGACCTCAAGGGAGGCCGATGAGCGAACTCATCCGGAAACCCTACTGAGCCTAACAGTGACAATGTATATACATTCCGGTCCGTTCGTCTATGAGTATCGCATATCCTGCCTAGGGGGCTAGTAACGTCAGACCCCCAATAGCGGTATAAGTCATGTCGGAGACAAGCCGTGAACACCCTGAGAAACTACCGGAGTACCTACCAGTAAATCTCACCTGCCATGGCCAAGGACTTGGTGTAATGGCTTTCCTAGACACAGCGCGATCTCCACCCCCAATACCGGGAGAGACGAATCCCCTGCCGATCCGCTCACGTGCCTCCATGTGGCTCGGGACTGTACCCAAAAACTACCTGTTTGCACGACTCCTTTGAGCCGTGGTAGGGTAGAAATCAAAGCACAGTGGGAACTCACACGAGACAAATGACGACCTCAGGTCGATGAACTAACCTGTACACATATCACCAGGGAACTGCTATCGACGATATGTATAATACCAACTAGCAGGTTCCCGGCGAGTCCTGTCCGGTGTACTCATAACCCAATGAGCACCTGTATACATCTTAGGTGATCCAACTGACACCAGTGGCTTGTGAGACCAGCCACCGTCCCTCGTCGGGGTCTCGACTGTATACACTAGTCTACTCCGGAGTATCGATGCCCTGTCTCGAAACTCCCACGACTAGGGACCACTATTAAGGATATCCTTATAGACCACCCAACTCTCACTTATATGATCGCCCTCATACTGTTGGTAGTCAAGCAAGATCCTAAGGGCTCTATCAACGTGTAACATGTAATCAGTCACTTGAATATGTACACGACCGATAAAGGAAAACCAGATAGCATACTATCATCTCGAGTAATACTGTCCTACCGGCATAGGTCCTCTTCAATCATTGCAATCACGTGCCTGCGATCCAATAATTGACTTTGAGGGCACTATATCCAACAATCTCCCACTTGCACTTAAGGATAATTATTGCGATGTCGCATACTCACAGCCCGTGTGATACCGCACATCCAACTCCTCTACTAATCAGTTTCACAAAGCCCGTTTGTAAAACTCTTGTGTTCGAGAAATAGCCTCAATGAGTGGATTCGCCCCGATGTTTCTTTCTATGTCTCTCTTAATCTCAAGTTCGCGGAGAAAGCCATCTCCCGAATTGAGTAATACCTGTCTTAGAATATGTCTGGATATCTGATGGGACTTAGTTCATAAATGAACTCCAAATCCAAACTTCTTAGACTGTATCGATAACTGAACCTAATCAGTATCCAGCACCATGCCTCCCACAGTATCCTCTTGGAGCACCTGTCCATAATACTGCCCCCTTCGTCAGAGGGAAAACTATAACTCTGACAATCACTCTGTCATCCAGGTCACCTTTGAAGCCTGGAATGATAACCGTCTCCGAAGGAGGCTGCCGTCATTAAATCCGTAGAACATTAACTTATGTTCTAAAACTGCTTCCTTATGTTTCTCCAGGATTGGATTAATACAAACTTATTGCATCTAGTGCAAAAACAACATTTGGTGTGGTACTTGACATCACCACCATGCCAGGAATCATCTATTCTAAAAACTATTAGAATACTGTCAAAGAACCCACATTGGGAAACTACCAAAATCCAGATCTAAAACCATAGATCTAGAAACCAGAATGTCTGATATTATATCCGTATCCTGTCTGGAGAAACAACTGTGTGACGACCACAGTACGACCGATCGTAGTATAGGAATTTTACTTTCTACTCTGTGTATGATATCCAAATACCAGGACATCACACCCTACTACCTTCTTAACAGATCCATCCCCTATTCTGATGAAGTCAAACCTATGACTGTCACATCAAAATTAGATGATCTATCTCCGCTATAACTGCTCAAGTCTATAAATAGACATAAGCTACTTGCCCACTATGCTTCCGCTGCTCCCACTGACCACAACAACCCTCTGGCAGAATAATATATACGTGCACTTCTAAAGCTAGTTTAGAACGACGCTATACTTAACCTCCTGTCGGTTCTCATAGTCTGGAACAACAGTAGTGTCAAGTCTGGGTTGCAAGAACCTCCCTGTCATCGTCCTTGAGGCTACCGGAGTACCTCTCGGGTGTCTGAGGTTACCCACCATATCTGCGGAGTGGCTATTGGAATGTCAATCCTGATTGAATCTTTAGGTCCTATTAAATTTTCCGTAATCATTTGCGGTTCTGGAATCACTTCCAGTTCTACCATACTCCCACTTCTGTTTTTCTGAAAAAAAACATTTTACTAAAACTGTGGCGAGTCAAGAACAATATCACTATTTATCTTCCAGATGGTAGAAAGTCAAGCCTCGTCATAGCCTGGGCCAACCCACAAACAGCCATTACAGAAACGTGCCCTGAGTTATCCAGAGTCTGGTTTTAAGCATAAGCCGGACAACTCCCCGTACCTTAACATCGTTAAGATATGAACCATTCTATATCCAATATAGAAACTTTGGCACTTATTTAATTGGAACCAGATTCTAATCATGCAGCTGTCTCCAGTGCATATCAACTTAATGGAGAGAGGCTAATCAGCATTACTCAACTTAGGAATCCATCCAATTATGAGTAACCCGAAAGAGAAACAAGTTTCTCAAAACCATTACTATCATCTGAATACCAATCACAAGTATCTACATCTTCGATCTCTTTGAAGAATCCCGATACTTGCGACATCTGGTTCTCTACTTTATTCTTATACCCACAACTTCTCAAAATTTAGACCTTGTATTTCTACGAAACACTTGTCTAAAAATTAGAGAAGTCATAAGTAAACAGAACATAGTACGAGGACCTACCCCTTTGTCCTGATGGATACTGGACAACTTACAATACTCTGTATAAGTTCGCTGAGTTGAATAACTCAAAACCTGTGCGTCGTATGTTGAAAACTGTACCCAGGAGATTTCCTCAAATATCACCAATTACAACGAATTCCGATATAATGAGGATGATCACCTAATTCCCAATAACTTCCTCCCACTCATCATCTGTAAAACCATACAGATGTGAGAATGAACCTGGTAAATACATACCCTGGAGTAAGTATCTAATCGGGAAAACAGTTTTCCATTAACAATGCACTGAAACATGAAATGTTTCGTAAGGGTTTCCCGGTATTCATAGTAATGCCTATTCCATAATCCAATTCATGACTTTAACCGTATATTTCTTTGCCATCTCTCCAAATCCCTTTATTTGTCTTTAGCCGTTACCTTCTGTACACCATCGTTAGGCTAAATGGTTTTCTTCCTTTCCTACTGTTCGACACCAGCCTATGGTTTGGAAGAAGACTATCCAGTAAGCATAATAGGTGTACCCTCCTAAACCAAGGAGTACTCGCAACTTGAGAGAAGGTGATGATAAAAGACAACTAAATAATACCTTATTCTTTTTAAAGGTGAAATAGGAGTGGCGATGAAGTACGCAGTTTGGTCGTGAATGATAACAGTCGCAACTTACTTTGCCCTCTTTCTAATCCTTTTATTTTGTCTTTACATATTACCTTCTGTACACCCTACTTAGGCTAATTGGTTTTCTTCATTCCCTACCTTTCGGCACCTGCCTATGGTTTGGAAGAAGACCATCCAATAAGCGTAATAGGTGTACTCTCCTAAACCAAAGAGCCCTCGCAGCCTGAGAGAAGGTGATAATAAAAGACAACTGAATAAACCAATTCTATTTCTCCTGAACCTGGATCCATCCTCGATGAAGTCCCTTCGAGTTCGTATATAACCATACGATGGATCTATCCAATGGAAGTGGATGTTCGTAGTAATACGGGTGTTCTGAGAAATGCAAAGGGTAAAGAAGGAGTGGCAATGACTTATGCAACTCAGACAATCCAAAAGCCAGTATTTTAAGAAGGTTCGGTCAACTTGGTCACTAAGTCATAGTTCTAGGGTCGGTCAAGGTCGCTGCCAAAGAGAGAGTGAAAAGAAAACACTCTACGTGCACTCTAACCTGGATCAGAATGGTATCACTTATCTAATCCGGAAACCTCCTACTGTACTGTCAAATCTCATCCAAACCTGAAAGAAGAATCAATCGGATCACCCGAAGAGTAAACCAACTCATCAGTGGGAATCGGGATCCAACTCTCATTGCATGATAACGTGACGGAATCCACTCACGTTATCACACTCCAGAAGGTATGCGCATGCCTGGCAAGTTTCAGTTTCTTTAGAAACTCCGATATGATTTTTACCCCATTCTCTTATGATCGTGACTAAGGGCCAACCCATCATAAGTCATATGTTAAGTTCTTCCATCATTATCTTGTTAATTTGAACCCACCCGTACTCGCCCTTGACTAAGGGCCAACAAGGCTGTATGACTATCCCAAACCAACGCATCTATCTATGCAACATATGAACACCCCAGCAGCTACCAATCACTATGTCGTGGCTAAGGGCCAGACCTACATAGCTTGAATACTACTGACCATTCCATATGAAATGACGGAGGGTACGGCTAGTTTTTGGCGAAGAACCTTTAACGTAATGAACTTGATCTCGTTGAAGGAACCTGATAGTTTTTTAAAAATATAGTGGCGAAAACCTTTGCTAAAGAGGTCACTCCCGGTGAAGGGATCTCGGCTCTTTCCTCGTGGAATGAGGTGCAGGATATTCCACTGAATACCGTGATGCAAAGCAACATGTAATCGACTATAGTGAATTATTACCCTGACGCAAACTTCTGCCCAAGGGGTCACTCCCGGTGAAGAGATATCCCATTCCAACCGAATACCACTGTGCAAAATAAAAGGAAACATCTTGTAATAACACTTTTAAATTGTTCCAACAACATCCAAACAGGGTTGTTTACTTGCATTGATCAGAATCAACGCAGTCCCATCAATTAATCACACCAGAAAAGAACGAAAATAAAATGTACGTATATGCCATCTGCATTCGTCACTGGGTCCCGTCATCACCCGTTGGGTTACTTAACTACGACAGAGCGAGGACTGAACTAGCGTTGGTGTAAAACATATACAGCATCTAATAGTATAATATACCAATATACAATAATCGCTCCAGGCGTGATAATATGCAACATTACAGAAAAGTAATAAGCATCACAGAACAATACAGATAATCTGGGATCCCCGGGTTTCACAGAGCCGCTGCTGAAACCCGACATTCCCTTGGTTGTGTGGATAGCCTGTGCAATGAAACCTAGACCCCTACGGGTGCGGCAAGTTACCCGCCAAACCTAAAGCGAGGCAGCCCCCTACAGCAAAGTGAATGGACCACCCAGCACTTCACGGAATCCGGTAATCTTGGGCACCCCTCCTTGGGTCAACCTGTACCCCCTACGAGTGCGCGAATAGTCTGCCAATTCTAGAGTGAGGCCCCTCTGCCTCTCAAAGCC
The DNA here is from genome assembly GCA_030015575.1 of Agapanthus africanus. Lineage (NCBI taxonomy): Eukaryota > Viridiplantae > Streptophyta > Magnoliopsida > Asparagales > Amaryllidaceae > Agapanthus > Agapanthus africanus. The sequence goes on along the minus strand of CM057341.1, from coordinate 666,247,503 downwards.
ATGAGATGCGGACCCGTTGACCCCCAGAACCCGGCTATCCGTGCACTCCGTCGCGGGGTAAAACCTAGTACAGTAATGAAAAATATGTACAACGGGACATCGACCTCATGCCCGGTCGTGCCCCAAAAGAATATTATACAAACAGGCAGTGACGGCAGCCCACATGTTGGACGCTCGTCCTGCAATATCAAATGTATAAATAAATCCAAACGGCACTACCATTGCACACTGCTATCCACCTGACAAATCCGCAACATCACCAGCACAACACAGAACGTCAACGCGAATGTCACGTTCGCAAACTCGTCTAAAAGAACTATAGCAATCAGACGCGGTTTACCGATCAAATGACATTCACGGTCGGAGATATAATATAAGTACTGTAAACTAACGCATTTAAATTTCGATCGACAAAATTTCCCGAAGTGGGCCACGTACATCTGCTGTACAGTAAAAAAGACTGGGCCCAAAAGAACATTTCCAGAAACCACAATATCTCAAGTAGAAGCCCCAGAAGAAAAACCACCCAATGATTCCACCAAGGAAGCCGCGGTTCCGCGGTCAAAGCCAGGCTTTGACCGCGTTTCCGCGGCCGTATAGTCGACTCATTTGTCGTTTTTCTCCAGTGTTCTTTAAAATGCCTGCTTGATTTTCTGAGATGCTCAAAATGATTTTAGACCAGTTTTAAAATCGACAGAAACTTTACACATGAAATTTACGGTTTCGAAAATCCGTTCGATCGATCTTTAAAACGCGTTAGCACAAGTTAATAAGCTTAATGGCGTGCTCTGATACCATGTAAGTCTACGGTAGCGCCCCGGCCGTCTATCAGTCGCCAAAATGCGGAACAAAAACTTTTATAACTGGTGCTATCGCATACTGTAACCCGGATCTGCCATTACGCTAAACTAATAATCTACAAGAGGGTAGAAAGGTTATACCGAACGATCCGAGTCCTTCGTTCTTTAACCATCATCCCACGCTCCGTTGCGGCTGCTCCGATCTCATCGATCTCCGATCTCCTCGTCCAGGTGGCACCACGTCATCGGATCTTAAACGGCTCCCGCCTCTGACTCGAGGCAACTCGGTCATCAAGTTTGCGAAAAGAGGATGACCAAGATTGATGTAGAGAATGAGTAGAATACTTTGTCTCACTTCGTCCAAAGCCGTAGATGAACGGTAATGAAGTTGCCACTTGAAATGAAATGGAATGAGAAATGAACTATGAAATTTCCATACATCCAAAACTTTATTCTTTTTCCAATCAACAACCATGTCTCTCAAGGGGAGGGGCCGGCCAATATATATCAAGAGGGAGGTGAGGGTAGGAGCAAGGAAGGAGGGTGACAATAAACTTGAAGCTTATCATAACCATGAATGAAAAGCATGAGTCACAAAGAACAATTAATGCAAACCAATGAACATAAACCAACTCACCCTTGCATTAAATGAATCATTAATTGCACTAATGAGTCACTTAACACCTCACCACTTCTAGAACCTTCTAGAAGCATCCACACTCATCAAAAGAAAAGATAAATCCGTCTTTAACCGAATGATAAAGACGGGTGATGGAAACTGGAAACTAAAAACTGGCAACTTCCAAAAGCGATCCTGAAACAAATTTCAGGACAACCCGTAACTGTATAAATATACCCGCATTTGTATTACGACCGAATACAAATGCAACTGAGACAAAGATATTATATCTACTCTGTATAATACAAGGATCCGGTTTAAACCAAAGCCCACCAGTATTATCTGCCCAAAATATGACACGTGCGTAAACGCACGTGCATTTTCCGAACTCTGCCATAAAACCATACGGCTTCTACAACGTTTCGCCCGAACTTGGGAAACTCTCTGTGGGGGACTCTAATGACTCGTCAGTACCCTGGCAGTGGATTTAACCACAAGCCGTCAGCGGCACTAGCTGTGCGTAACGGCTGCCCATGGACTGACCTCAAGGGAGGCCGATGAGCGAACTCATCCGGAAACCCTACCGAGCCTAACAGTGACAATGTATATACATTCCGGTCCGTTCGTCTATGAGTATCGCATATCCTTCCTAGGGGGCTAGTAACGTCAAACCCCCAATAGCGGTATAAGTCGTGTCGGAGACAAGCCCTGAACACCCTGAGAAACTACCGGAGTACCTACCAGTAAATCTCACCTGCCTTGGCCAAGGACTTGGTGTAATGGTTTTCCTAGACACAGCGCGATCTCCAACCCCAATACCGGGAGAGACGAATCCCCTGCCGATCCGCTCACGTGCCTCCATGTGGCTCGGGACTGTACCCAAAAACTACCTGTTTGCACGACTCCTTTGAGCCGTGGTAGGGTAGAAATCAAAGCACAGTGGGAACTCACACGAGACAAATGACGACCTCAGGTCGATGAACCAACCTGTACACATGTCACCAGGGAACTGCTATCTGATATGTATAATACCAACTAGCAGGTTCCCGATGAGTCCTGTCCGGTGTACTCATAACCCAATGAGCACCTGTATACATCTTAGGTGATCCAACTGACACCAGTGGCTTGTGAGACCGTCCACCGCCCCTCGTCGGGGTCTCGACTGTATACACTAGTCTACTCCGGAGTATCGATGCCCTTTCTCGAAACTCCCACGACTAGGGACCACTATTAAGGATATGCTTATAGACCACCCAACTCTCACTTATATGATCGCCCTCATACTGTTGGTAGTCAAGAAAGATCCTAAGGGCTCTATCAACGTGTAACATGTAATCAGTCACCTGAACATGTACACGACTAATAAAGGCAAACCAGATAGCATACTATCATCTCGAGTAAGACTGTCCTACCGGCATAGGTCCTCCTCAATCATTGTAATCACGTGCCTGCGATCCAATAATTGACTTTGAGGGCACTATATCCAACATGATGTACGGGCTTCCATAGTTTGGCTCGAATTTCCCCCGTTTTGCACGATTGTGGATCATAGGTCTTTTGATGACTAGCACGAGTTCTCCTTGGCGGAATGTTCTTGGCCTAGTCAGTTTTTCGTATGAGCGCGTCATCCTTGCCTTATAAGCGTCATCCTTGCCTTATAAGCTTCTAGGTTTTGCTGCGCCATAAGGTGAGTTTCATCGAGGGCATCGAGCTCCTCAATCCGAATTTGGCATTTTCGTCATCTGTTATCTCGTATCGAACCGCTACTCAGAAAGAAGGGAGTTCTATATCCAAAGGAAGGACTACTTCAGTGCCGAACACCAACGCGTATGGTGTTGTATTCATAGCCGTTTTGAACGTCGTTCGGTACCCCCAGAGAGCTTCGTGCAGCCTCTCGTTCCAGTCCTTTTTGTTTCTGGACACCGTTTTCTTTATAATCTTGGTCAAGGTCTTGTTGAAAGCTTCAGCTAGACCATTAGCTCGGGGGTTATAGACGGAAGTGTATCTCCGATCTATATTATGTTGTTTTGCGAAGCGACTGATTTTATAGTTCCTGTAGGCTGGTCCATTATCTGAGATTATCCGTCATGGAGTGCCGAACCGGTAGATGACATGTATCTTAAAGAAATGGAGAATATTCTCCGTCTTCACTTCCGTTAGTGGTATTGTTTTCGCCCACTTAGAAAAGTAGTCAGTCATTGCCAGTATGAACCGGTGTCACTTGGATGATGCTGGCTCAATGAAGCTGATTATGTCGGTTCTCCACATTTCGAACGGCCAGCTGGCTACCGTTGGGTGTAGCGGATTTAGATGTTGGTGGATGAAGTCCCCGTAAATTTGGCATGAGTGACACTGCATCGTATATTCAAGGCAGTCTTGAACCACCGTGGGCCAATAATAGCCCATCCTTTTGATTTTCAGCCTCATCTTTGGCCCAGCCTGATGAGAACCGCAGAGTCTGTCGTGAGTTTCTTGATCGGCTCTTTTTATTCTTTTGGCCCCAAGAATCTCAGCCGCAGGTAGTCGAATGATCTCTTATATAGAGTGTCATTGACGAAAGCGAAAGATAGAGCCCGTTTCATGAGCTGATGTCTTGACGACGCGTTTTCGGGCGTTCGATGGGATTTGCAGTAATCTATGAAGATTTCCTTCTAATCCTTGACCTTTTCTTTGTCTTTTATTTGGAGGACCGCTTGTTTGGTCATTTCTTTTCCTTCAGATGGCTAAGTCAAATCCTCTGAAGGTATTTCTGCTGGCGTGAGAATCCGGCGGCTTTGCACAACGATCTTTACGTGATCGAGGTTTTCGTCAGCCAACTCCTTAGCAAGCTTGGCTAATGCATCCGTCTTGCTATTTTCCGCACGCGGTATGCTTTCCAGGGTGTATGAGGGGATTTGTGTCAGCAGTGTTAGTTATATGTATGCCCTAGAGGCTATTATTGTACATATGATGTTTATTATAGTGGATGCTTGGACATATATAGGAAGGACTTTCTTGCTCGACATGATAGTACGCTATCTGGTTGCTCTTTATCTTAACATGTACACTTGATGTCTCTATGTTACATGTTAATAAAGCCCTTAGGATGTGTACTTGACTACCAGGATTACGATAGAGATCATACTAGTGGGGTCTGGGTAGTCTGTGAGTACATCCTTTAATTGTTCTTAGTCGAAGGAATATCGAGACAGTGCATGGATACTCCAGAGTAGACTAGCGTATAGCTTCTTGACCTATGTAATGGGCGATGGATGATCCCATATCCATTGGTGTTTGACATCAGAGATGGTATACGGGTGCTCAGTGGAGACTGGGTACACTGAACAGACTCACCGAGAACTCCTAGATGGTATTATACCTCACGTCAGATAGCAGTTCTCTGGTGACACTGGTACAGTTTAGTCTGTAGACCCAAGATCGTCATAGAGTCTTGTGTTTCTCCCACTATGCTTTGATTTCCACCCTACCATGGCTCTACCGAGTCGTGCAAATCGGTGGTTTTTGGGTACAGTCCCGAGTCATATGGAGGCAATGAGCGATAGGAGGGGATTCGTCTCTCCCGATATTGGGGGTTGATGTTGTGCTATGCTCGATTGTCCATAACAGGAAATCCTTGGCCAGGGTTGCTGAGATGTACTGGTAAGTGTTATCAGTAGTTTCTCGAACCGTTATGGACCTTACATCGGCATGACTTATCAAGTTACTGGGGTCTAACGTTTACCACCCTTAGACTAGATATGCGACATATCAGAGTAAGAGACCGGACTGTACGGTAGTGTTACTGATTGGATTTGTAGGAGTATGAGCAGGCTTGCTTGTTGATCTTCTGATCGCTTAATAACCGGGTGGCCGTTACGTTTAGCAGACCGCTTGCGGCTTGTAGGTGACTGATATGATCACCACCTACTGCAGGCGTATTGATGAGTCTTTAGAGTCCTACACAGAGATTTCCTGGCTCAAGCGAAATGAAGTAGGAGCACATATATGATATGTGCGGGACCGAGATTAATACGAGTATATGATACCGTATTCCAATCTCGTGATAAGTGATGTCGGATGGGTATATGTGATTAGCTAGGTTATCTAATTAAGTGTTGATTCGGTAAGATGATATTATTGATATTAGTCGCTTATATGTAATATAGTCGGATTATTAAATCAAGTGTTAATTTAATGATTTAATGTATAATTATATATTTGATATATAAATTTACATTAACTAATATTAGCTCACTTGACCATTTCTTTTTCTTACTTGTATATACATTATATATATGTGTGATATATATTATGTATCATGCTAGGTTATATATGCAACTTGGGTGTGTGAGACTTACACCATAACCATGATATAATTAGGGTTTTATTTATCTTAGTAATTAACAAAATTGGTTGGAAATTGTCATTGCTAGAAGCTTGGAGAAGCTTGCTAACCATTGACTAAGTCCACCAAATTTGTTTTACTTCAAGATATTTTGTTAACCCAACCTTTATCCTATGGCATGGTTAAGTCTCTACAATGGTTAGTGTATGACATTAACTAACCCTTGGTTGCATTTCTAACCTCATCTCATTCATTTGTTCATTCTCTAGTTCATCTTCTTCTTCATCTTCAAGCTCTCTAGGGTTTTAGAAGATGAAGAATCCAAGTGAGAAAATCAAATCCAAAGTGAGCAAAATTCTTAATTCATCATCCTCTACTATTAGCCATTTAGTTTAGGGTGTTCTCTTCACTAATCTACTATTAGTGAAGAGGTACCTTGTGTTTGAGTTTTCTCGATGTAGATCATCTTCGGCCTCGAAGACATAAAGCATGCTTGTTCACTACGCTTTGTGGAGTCTATCTTGAGTCTGGGAGATCGATGCTTAGAGCGAAGGGACTACTACACGGAGCTATTGAAGTGAAGGACCGGGCTACAAAGGTTGTATCTCTTGTTCACTTGTTGTAATGTTTAATTACATGCTTGATTGTTTAATTACTCTGGCTTGATCCTAGTCTAGGGTTCCTTAGCACTCTTATAATTTTTAAATTGGCATGGTAGATGCATAGAAAACCCTGTAGGGTGCTGAGGAATCCCAACAGTGGTATTAGAGACGGCCTAGAGTATTAGACGATATTTGTTAGATTACGAAACCGAAACGACTCCGAAACACCCGATATCAAACCCTAGTTTCTGTCGATTTCAAAATGGCTTCTAAATTTTTTTTAAACAACTGCAGAATGATGTATGAGATATATCATTAACACTACCAAAATTTGGTCCCATTTTGACTAAATCTAGCCGGCCAGAACCCCTAAAAATCCGAGCTCCTTGGTTAAGTTGTGGAATTTGAGCTTCAAATTTTAGTATTGTTCCAGTCTCTGGGTTTTAGTTCTTCAGGTGTTGTTTGTTTTTTCTAAAATTCCATGTGATTTAGTCTTACTGGATAGGCAACTCGGACTATTTAATATTTTTAGTTTAACATGGTTTCGGGTTTTCACATGTTATCTAGGAGAAATTAAAAAGTTCGGTCGAATGTCAAAAACCCATTTTTACAAGTTTAGGGTATTCGGAAAATCATGTAAGTTATTCTGTGGACCCTCTAGAAGAATGAAACCCTAACTCAACATAATAACCATGGAACCACTATCGAACCTTAGGGTTTGCGGTAATTCCGCGGTGCCATTAATGAGGCTTGGGTTTGCCCTTCTACAGTTGGTGCATAGGTGCTATGGCATGTTCTGGGTATTATTAAATTGTGCTCAAGCGTTGAGCTCTCGGGGAATTGTGGGACTTTGATGAATAGATCGAAAAGTTTAACGTCGTCCGGATATATGTGATGGGATACAATACTTGGAATCCACAATATTTGAATTTTATAAATCTAGTAATTAAGTCTCATTTGATCGGTTGTCACGGGATTTTGATGTGATCAAAAGTCCGTCGCAATCACGTAGAGTACGCAGATACTTGCCGGGTAACCTTACTAGATAGCCACGCCCCATATCCCCGACCAAGTGACTGTAGGAGAACTTCGTTGCCAAAAGCATCTGTACAGGTGCTCGCGGCCGCGGTGTTCCGCCTAAGGGCACTTCGTCAACGGCATCAGGGGTACGGCCGTCTACTAAAGTTTCCGACGAGCATTCGATCAGGTTGTCGGAAATCTTGTTGAATTACCCGACTTGTTATTGAAAAGTGTTTTCGATATCGAGACTAAAATGTAGGGTTTATAATTGTTAGGCATGCGATGTCTAAGGAATTCATATTGTTAGGTATGAAATCCAGAATATGAGATATTTCGGGTTTATAATGTCTTAGGTGGTTGCGGATTCCAACTGTTGTAGTTTTCACTTTCTTTTCTGCGACCGTAAGTGTAATATGCGGTGTATCATCGGTTTCGTTGCTATACGTCAATGACAATTGGGATACGCATATTTACTTACGTTGATGATATGTGATGTTATGTGTTGCTGTGATATGTTATATTGGATCGTCGTGTTTGAATAGCCGGGGGGGCTTTTATGTGAGATGAGAGTTTTTCATTTTCATTCATGTAAAAAACTTGTATGTAATATTCTTTTATTGGGGCACTTCTGGGTTGAGGAAGATGCCGCCGTTGATGTATATTATTTACTTTTCCGCATTAAGATAGACCTAAGGAGGAGAGCACAAGTAACCGGGTTCTAGAGTCCAGTGGGAGACCATCTCGAGGAGTCGGGTCCGGGTCTCCTAACTCTAGAATTGGTAGGGTTGCTTGCCGCTCTCGTACGGGTCTTGGGATATGGGATTAGCTATTCATCACGACCGTAGAAACCGTTTTTATACTGGCTTAAATTAAAACCCGGAAATCCTAGTATATCCAATATTTCATATGTTGTCTTCTGCTGCTGATATTCTGTGATGTGATCACTTTATATTCTGAGATGGATACATTATATATATATGATATATTATAGACGTTGCTTATATTTTTCACCCGTGCTAGCCCTGCCCCTCCCTACCGTTAGTTACCTAACCTAACGGTGCATGACGGGACTTCGAGGCGAATGCGGATGGCATAAGCGTACATTGTATTTATCTGTGATGCTTAGGTAACCTAAATGATGGGACATTCATTAATGTGATTAATGAAAGAAAATAAACCTAAAGATGTTGTAGAATCGAACTTGAAACCCACTCGGCTTTTTATGAAAAAGCAAAGTTTCAAAAAGCGGAGCTTAAGCCACTCGTTTTAACACCATTTGATTCTTTAACGAGATCAAGTTCAAAGCGTTAAAGGTTTTCAGAAAAACTATCCGCAACCCTCCGTCATTTTAGGAAGTAGAGTACTTAGTATTCGTGCTGCGTATGTCAACCATAGCCGAGGCGTAGTGTACGGTAGCTAAATGATGTCTTCCTACAAAGCATATGATGCGATTAGTTAGGACAATCATATGATTATGTCGACCATTGCCGAGGGTCATGTGGGTAGGTCTAATTAATCACGAAATGACGGATAGAACTTGACTAGGACTTATGATATGTTGACCATAGCCAAGGTCATAAGTACTAGGGGTAAAAACCATTATCAGGAGTTTCAAGAGTTGAAATTTGCAATGAGATTGCATACCTTCTATGTGATAGTTGGACCGCGATACCCACTGCGGGTAATTGTTACTCCTGGGAGATTTTTGCACTTTTCAATTAGCCGATCAAGTAAGTGTCTAGAAAGGTGTTCGGAAGGGAACAAGTGTCAACGGGGTTACGCCCCTGGGAAAACGAGGTTTATTTTAATTAGGTCCGTGCGAAAGCACGGGGAACCTCCCTCAAAGTAACGGCACCGGCACTGGCTGAAAGATTGGTGTTCATATCAGAATTTTGCATTATTATATTCCCCATTCTTAATCATATTGCAAATAAATAGGTGCTTTTGATCCATGTCTGCTAAATAGTTGCAGGTTACAAGTTCTCAGACAATATAGTGAAATTCAGGAAAAGACGCTACAAATGTGAGACTACGACCAACAAGTAGATGAATCTGTATGATGCCTACCAATTTAAGGAACGAACAACGATCAATGAACAGTTCAATTGCACAAAGTACGAAGGCAGCACAAGATTCAAGACTTCAACGCGAAGCTTACGGTAAAAGTCCACAAATTCTGCACTGCTGGAAATCTGGAAAAAAGTAGAAAAGATTATGAAGAACCAAGTGAAGAAAACAGAAGAAAAAGGCAACATGAAGCAACCCTGAAGAATTGAGCCAGAGCTCCTACAAGATGGCTGAGGATCCGCGGCCGTGCAGTGCACGTGTCGGTGGGTGTCGGTGCTTTGACCCGGCTTTCTTAGGGTAGTCTTGTAATTTCAAATGTAGATCAGATGTAAACCCTAGAGTTTCTCCTATCTATAAATAGGAAAGCCTACAGCCTCTTTAGGGGCATGCCTCTTTTAATTTCTAGATCTAAATTTTAGTATTATTGTAATCGTCAAGAGGTGTCAATAAAAGTAAGTTTTTTTTATCTTGCATTTTTCATTCGAATTTAATTTCTGCAATTTTCATATCTGTCTTTTATTATCTGCAAGTTAATTAGTAAATTAAAAAGAAAATTCTAAAAATGAACTACATCGTAATTTCCCTAATGAGTGAGTAATTCCTCACTTGTTAGGGTTAGGATTGGGTAGGTTTGAGAGATGGAAATCTCTCACTCCTTTCTTGCCCATATAACATTTTAATTAGGACTCTATTTGAATCAAACACACACCGCTCACTACGGCACCATATCCTACGAGATAGCGGTGATTCCCTAGTTAGACCGGTTGTGGTTGATTTACATAGAGGTTAAGGCTAAGAGTTAAGAAAGGACGAACAAGGACCAAAAGGAAGAAACGAAGTTTCTTCCTAGTCATGCTAATCCCCTTTGTTGACTATTACCCTAACACCTAAGTTCTTAATTAGGGCAAAGGAAGCAGTGAGCAGAGTTCTTTTCCCAAACTAACCTAATCCTAACCCTAGCAAGGCTTTAATCCTAATTAAATTCAATATTAGTTTTTATAAAAATCAAAACCTACCAAAAATAGGACTTAACTCGTTAGAACAATTAAAAGAGAACACGTTTTCCTTGTGGACCGACCCATACTCAATCGGCTAGCTACCAAGCGACACCGTTATTGATTGCAGTATATCTAAACTTTGATTTTAAAACGCACGTACGCAAGAGACGAACAATCAAATGGCGCCGCTGCCGGGGAAACGGTAGTTATTTTCTTTTTGTAAATTCGGGTTAATTGAAATTGAAAAAAATATATATATATAAATTGAAAAAAATAAAAAGTACATAAAAATTTCATCTTGTTCTTTTTGAGGGGTTTTGTATGAATTGTGCAGGAAAAGAAGAAGGACCGATTCAGATTTGGAGAAAATCCAGTAAATAAATCAACAAACAGAGGATCTGAACAGACAGAGGAGAACCACAACAGAACAGAGAAAATTTTTTGAAGCTCTGAACCAATTGATCCACCGTGGAACCGCGCCTAATGCAGGGGTTTGACCGCGGAACCGCGATCAAATTGCTGACGTCGGCACTCTGATTTCTCTGTGAGTATTTCTTGTCTTCTCTTCTACCCCCTGATCTCCACTAAAAAAAATTCCTGCAGGGTTCTTTGCGCAAAATTCTTCTCCCTCTCCAATAAATTGATTTTGTGCAGGATTCTTTGCGCTGACAAATAAAAAAAATTTGCAAGTGTTTTTGGTCTGTTAACTGCTTTGCATAATTAATACGGACTTTTAAGGGGCTATAACGCCAATCAAGATTGGGTGGGGATTTCATTTGTTGGATATATGTATGCCCTAGAGGCCATTATATGATAGTAGATGTATCTATACATGTATATATATTCAGTATGCATTCTTGCTCGACATGATAGTATGCTATCTGGTTCTTCTTTATCTGACATGTTGACTTGATCATGCTTATTATTCACTCATACATGCTGATAAAGCCCTGAGGATATTGGCTTGACTGCTCTGATTATGATGGAGATCATACTAGTGGGACATCTGTAGTCTATAAGCATATCCTGGAAAGTCCCTAGTCGTAGGTATATCGAGACGGGGCATTGATATACCAGAGTAGACTAGCGTATATGATACTAGACCCATGCGATGGGCGATGGGCGATGGATGTTCCCACATTCATCGATGTTTGACATCAAGATCATATACGGGTGCTCAGTGCTGACTGGGTACACTGGACGGACTCACCGAGAACTCCTATATGGAATTATATCTATCGTCGAATAGCAGTTCTCAGGTGACACTGGTACAGGTTAGTCTGTAGACCCGAGATCGTCATAGAGTCTTGTGTGTTCTCCCACTGTACTTTGATTGTCACCCTACCACGGCTCTACTGAGTCGTGCAAACAGGTGGCCGTTGGGTACAGTCCCGAGACACACGAAGGCAATGAGCGATAGGAGGGGTTTTCGTCTCTTCCGGTATTGGGAGTTGATGCTGTGCTGTGCCCGACTGGTTATATCAGTAAGTCCCTGGCCAGGACTGCTGAGAATTGCTGATAAGTGTTATCAGTAGTTTCTCGATCTGTTAAAGACCATTCACCGGCACGACTTATTGAGTTATTAGGGTCGACGTGACCATCCCTAGGCTCGATATGCAGCTTATCTGACGAAGAGACCGGACTGTATGGTAGTGTTGCCGGTTGGCTCGACGGGAGTTGTAGCAGGTTCGCTTGTTTTCTTCTGATCGCTCAATACCCGGGTAGCCGTTACGTTTAGCTGACCGCTTGCGGCTTGGGGGACTTGATATGATCATTACCCTCTGCCGGCGTATTGACGAGTCTTAGAGTCCCACAAAGGAGTTACCCAGTCCAGACGAAACGTTGTGGTGCGCGTATGCGATATGCGCATGCACCCGATTAAAATGTGCGTATATGATATCGGACATTGATCGGGCGGCCTTCTTTTGGTGGGGTCATATGAGATATGACCGGATTGATAAATCAAGTGTTGATTTATCATTTAACCATTAGTTTTCTCACTTAAAAACCTTTCATGGACATGATGGATGTATGCATGTGTGTATATGTTTCTTTCTTTCTATCTAGTTTCATGCACATGTGGATGTGCATACATGCATACACACATACACCCATCTATCATGGTTGTTAGCACATGGAAATGGTGGCAATATAAGACTCACACCATAGATTAAGTGATGGTTTTTTATTTGTTTTTGTATTTAAAACAAAATTGAAAAGAGAAGGATAATCTTTACTAGCTTCTACATTCTTCTTCTAACATAACCAAGCTCACCTACCACTAACCTTGGGTTATCCTTCTCTTTATCATTTAAAACTCTCGTTAAATAAACTCTCCATCACTTAACCATGGTTGGATGTAAGAAGGAATAAAATATAAAAGGTTATATTTCATTTCTTTTTCATGGTCATCCTTTTATCTTTCACACTTGCTAAAAAGAATTGCCACCATCTTCTTTCTCCATCACATTTGCTCTCTAGTTTTTTTTCTAGTGAGTAAAACACACTTAAAGAAAGGTTTTTGAAGTGAGAACCTTAGCCACAACATCATTCTACTCAAGTTTAGCCAACTTGATTAGAGTGTTCTCTTTGTTTTTCAAAGTTGCGAGCTTGGACGAGGACCTCCGTGGTGGATCGTCGTGGACGTGAGAGGACTTCAAGAGGACCTTCTTCCAACACCCAAGAGACTAAGGAGTCAAGCAAAAAATGGAGCTACAAAGGTTGTAGTCTCAAAACCCTAATTTGATTAGCTTTATTTTTCGTAACCCTAATTTTCTAGGATCGATTCCTATGCGTGTTTGTTTAGCACCATCAAAATACATACTTTGTGACATGTGATGCTTCAAAACTCATTATAGGGTGCTAGGCAAACCTAACATTGGTATCAGAGCCGACCTAGAACATTAGGCGATGCTTTTACGAAGTAAAAATCCCGATCGAAAAAAAAAATACGAACTTTTGGACCCTCTCTGGACAAATTTTAAAATCTGACATTTTTCAGGATTAAAAATACTTAAAAATACAGCAGGGAAAACTAAGAATAATGGTGAAAAACGATCAAGTGAACTGTTCATATGGCCGCGGAACCGCGGCAATTCCTTGCTTAGGCCGCGGCTCCGCGGCCGTACAGTGGCATCTTGCTATAAAAATTGCACCATAATTCAGATCTGCTAGTATATTGTTTTAGGTATGTTTAATCTGAATATAGTACTGCATTTTCTGGAGATGGTTTTGGATGCGTAGTTTTGATCGGTATTTTCATTTCGTAGCTTTTCCGGGTAAATTAGAAAGTGTTGAAGTGTTTGAACGAGTATCATTTGCTCACTATTCACGGGGTTTAAATGCTTTGGAGATATGTGCAAGTCTTTTTGTGGTGGTCCCTCTAGAAGACAACAAACCTTAACTCGATTATGTGACCGTCTTGAACTGCCCTTTGAACCTTAGGGTTTGGGGCAGTACAGCATGCCACATGTGAGGCATTGGCTTGACCCTTCTACGGCTGGACCGCTCTTACTGTGTCACACTCCAGGTGTTTGAACTCTGCTCAAGTGTTGGGCTTTAGTGAATCCTGGGTATTTGATCGTTCGTTCGAAAACTTCAATACTGTCTGTTTATCTGGAATGTGATGCAATGTGTGGAATTCATATTACTAGACATGAAATACGGAATATGTGATATTTCGCATTTGTGATGTCTAAAGCGAATGTGGATTCCAGATATTGCAGTTTTACACTTTCTTTTCTGTGACCGTAAGTGTAGTATGTAGTGGTATTGCCGATTGTCGTTGCTATATGTCGACGACAATCGGTGTATGCATACTTACTTACGTTGATGATATGATATATTATGTGTTGCTGAGATATGATGTGCAGGATTGTCGCGATTGAATAGCCAGGGGGTTTTCATGTGAGATGAGAGTTTTTATATTTTCATTCATGTAAATTCAAATGTAATGTAATATTCTTTTATTTGGGGCACTCCCGGGTCGAGGTTGTGTCACCAGTGTTGTATATTATTTACTTTTCCGCATTAGGATGGACCAAAGGAGGGGAGCACAGGTGACCGGGTTCTGGGGTTCAGTGGGAGGCTATCTCGAGGAGTCGAGACCGGGTCTCCTAAACTCCAGAATTGGTAGGGTCACTTGCCGCTCTCGTAGGGGTCTAGGGTGTGGGCTTGGCTATTCATCGCGACTGTGGAATCCGTATTTTCTATTCTGGCTAAATACTAAATACGGACGTCCTAGTATATCCCACGTTATATCTATATTTCTGCTGCCTGTGTTCTGTGATATCTGAGATGAATGATATATTATATATATGATATATAGTAGACGTTGCTTATGTTTTACATCCGCGCTAGTCCCGTCCCGGTATGCCGTTAGTTAAGTAACCTAACGGTGCATAACGGAACATTGCGGCGAATGCGGATGGCATAAGCGTACGTGTTATTTTCGTTTCTTTTCTGTGATTGGCTTAAGGACATAAATGATGGGATTACATTAATGTGATTAATGTAAAGAAAATAAACCTAAAAGATGTTGTAGAATCGGATTTGAAAACCACTCGGCTATTTATGAAAAAGCTATATTTCAAAACTGCGGAGCTTAAGCCACTCCTTTTGAAAACCGTTTGATTCTACAACGATATCAAGTTCAAAGCGTTAAAGATTTTCTTAAAAATCATCCGCAACTCTCCGTCATTTTAGGAAGTAGAGTACTTAGTATTCGTGCTACGTTTGTTGACCTTAGCCAAGGCGTAGTGTACTGTAGCTAAGTGATGTCTTCCTACAAACGCATATGATGCAGATTAATTAGGACGGGCATATGACTTAGTTGACCTTAGCCAAGGGTCATGTGAACGGGTCTAATTAATCAAGAAATGACGGGTTGAGCTTGACTAGTGCTCTTGATTTGTTGACCTTAGCCAAGGTCAATGAGATTGCATACCTTCCATGTGATGGTTGGATCCCGATCCCACTGTGGGCAATAGTTGCTCCTAGGAGAGTTTTACAGTTTACAATTAGCTAACTCATTAGGTGTCTAGAAAGGTGTTAACGGGGCTCCGCCTCTGGGAAAACGAGGTTTACTCTAATTAGGTCCGTGCGAAAGCACGGGGAACCTCCCTCAAGTACCGACACTGGCCTGGCTGAACGGTTAGCGAAGTTGTAGACTGTAATTAATCCTGGCTAGTTTTTCTTTTTAAGGTTTGAAAGAAAAACTCGATAAAAGCAGTGGAAAACATCGATTAGACAAGATAATAACCAATCTGATCTATGCAAGAGCTTTCGCTGAGTGTATTCTTTTCTCTCTCTTAATAGCAGATACCCATGACTGGACTCAAGCTTTTACTAGATAAAAACAAACTGAATGGGACCAACTATAAAGACTGGCTGAGGAATCTGAAAATCGCCTTGACTTATGATAAAGTATCATATGTCCTCACGGCTTCAGCCCCGCCCGTCCCTGGTCCAAAATCCTCAGTTGCGGACATTGAAGTCCGCAAGACGTGGGACGCTGACTGTGCCACGGCCACATGCCTCGCGCTTGCATCGATGAATAACACACATCAAAAGCAGCACGAGGACATGGACATTCACGGTATATTGCTCCATACAAAGGAGTTGTATGGGGAGCAATCCCGCGTATTACGATACGAAGCATCAAAGAAATTGTTTCAGATGCGAATGGCCCCTGGCACACCAGTAGGAGACCATGTTCTGAAGATGATAGCTCTTATAGAAGAGCTTGAGGACCTTGGATCGACGATGGATAATGAACAATACATAGATATTATTCTGCAGTCCCTTCCCTCTACCTTTGCTCAGTTCATAGTGAACTTCAACATGCATGGCATGGAGAAGGACCTCCCTGAACTCCTTAACATGTTAAGGAGTGCAGAGAGCACTATGAAGTTAGCAAGGACTCCTGTTATGACTATTGGACAGTCTTCATCTTCTCGCCCGAAAGCCAAGGCCAAGGGAAAGAAAAAGAAGAAACCCACTAATCCTAAGGGCGGAGTTAAAAAGGTGAAGGGAAAGGGAAAGTCCAAGGCTGGAGACTCGGGGAAGGGCGAATGTTTTCATTGCCACAAGACAGGACATTAGAAAGCAATTGCACGGAGTACTTAAGTCTCAAGAAGAAGCATGGTGATGCTTCTGCTTCAGGTGCGTTTGTGACTGAAAACTGCTTTTCTATAAACTCTGCTTCCTGGGTATTGGATACCGGTTCAGGTTCTTACATTTGCAATTCTATGCAGGGGCTGAGAAATAGCAAGGTTTTGAGGACAGGTGACCATACTCTCCGCGTTGGAAATGGTTCCAATGTACATACAGTCGCAGTGGGAGAGTATCACTTGGGGTTGCCATCTGGATGTATTTTGGTTTTAAATCCATGTTATTTTGTACCAAGTATGCTGTGTAATATAATATCCGTTTCTTTATTGGACAATGAAGGGTATAATTTTGTATTGCAGAACAATGTTATGAACATTAACCTGAATCAAAAGTTGGTTGGGTATGGTACACTAAACAACGGAATATATGTCCTAAATCAACACACAGTTTTCAGTATACAACACACTAATAAAAGAAAATTTTTAGAATTAAATGAAGCTTTTCTTTGGCACTGTAGACTTGGTCATATTAACGAAACAAGACTAAACAAGTTACACAAAGATGGATATTTAAATTCTTTTGAATATAAATCTTATGCGACTTGCCAGTCTTGTATCAAGGGTAAAATGACCAAAACTCCGTTTACCGGACACGGAGAAAGAGCTACTCAGCTCCTGGGCCTCATACATAGTGATGTATGTGGGCCAATGTCTACACAGGCTAGAGGCGGTTTTTCATACTTCATTACGTTCACTGACGATTTCTCAAGATTAGGTCATGTATTTTTATTAAAGCACAAGTCCGAAGCTTTCGAGAAATTCATTGAATATAAACAAGAAGTAGAAAAACAAACCGGCTTGAGTATCAAGATGCTTCGATTAGATCGAGGTGGTGAGTATCTCAGTACAGAATTTGCACACTTCCTAAAAGAGAATGGGATTCTCTCTCAGCTCACTCCTCCTTACACACCACAGCACAACGGTGTGTCAGAACGACGGAATAGGACCCTATTAGATATGGTCTGGTCCATGATGAGTGACGCTGAGTTACCAGTCTCGTTTTGGGGGCATGCATTGGAGACTGCAGCGTTTCTGCTAAACAGGGTTCCAACCAAAACCGTGTCTACCACGCTATATGAGATATGGCATGGGAAGAGACCATATCTTAAGAAAATTAAGATTTGGGGTTGCCCGGCCTATGTTAAAAAGCAGAATCCGGACAAACTCGAGACACGGTCGGTCATGTGTAACTTTGTGGGATATCCAAAGAATTCTTATGGATATCTATTCTACCATAAAGAGGAACAAAAAGTGTTCGTTTCTCAACATGCCACATTCTTGGAAAAAGAGTTTTTCACAGACAAAGATGATGGCAAGGTGGTGGATCTAGAAGAGGTTCTAGAGACACAAACTACAAATGACGATTTGGTTGAACCGGCTGTTGCAGCAGAAACTGAAGAACCTCGGCCACTCCGTAGGTCTGGTAGGACTTCTCGCCCACCGGAGAGGTACTACGGTTTCCTCATTGATGGTAACGGAGAAGATTGCATCATGGATGATGATGATCCTACCAGTTTTCAGCAAGCTATCACGAGTAAAGACTCTGTGAAGTGGCTGGATGCCATGAGATCCGAAATGGAGTTTATGTACACCAACAAAGTGTGGACTTTGGACGTTGTACCCCCTGGGGTAAAACCTGTGGGGTACAAATGGATCTTTAAAAGAAAGATTGGTGTAGATGGGCAGGTGGAGACCTATAAGGCAATACTTTTGGCGAAGGGTTTTCGTCAAAGACCAGGTTTGGACTATGACGAGACTTTTTCTCCCGTAGCCATGCTTAAATCTATTCGGATCCTACTTGCTATTGCTGCTCACTACGACTATGAAATCTGGCAGATGGACGTTAAAACCGTATTTCTAAATGGAAATTTGGAAGAATGCGTTTATATGGATCAGCCAGAGGGCTTCATTGATAGTGGGAGCAGCAGGAAAGCATGTAAATTGCTTAAATCCATATATGGGTTAAAGCAGGCATCACGGAGTTGGAACATCTGTTTCGATGATGTTATCAAAGAGTTTGATTTCATCAAAAATCCAGATGAACCTTGTGTTTATAAGAAGGCTGTAGGGAGAGCTGTCACATTCCTCGTATTGTACGTGGACGACATTCTTCTGATAGGAAATGATATTCCTATGCTACAGTCGGTCAAATCTTTCTTATCACTGAGGTTCTCCATGAAGGACCTGGGTGATGCCACGTACATTCTGGGCATAAGGATCTATAGGGATAGATCCAAAAGGTTATTGGGATTGTCCCAAACCAAGTACATTGACACCATCCTAAAAAGGTTTAGTATGGAAGACTCCAAGCGGGGTGCCTTACCCGCTTGCCATGGGGTCACTCTCTCCAAGGATTCTTGTCCAAAGACCGATGAAGAGAGAGCTCGCATGAGTATTATACCCTTTGCTTCGGCAGTAGGATCTATAATGTATGCGATGTTATGTACACGCCCAGATGTAGCTTACGCACTTAGTGTTGTAAGTAGGTATCAATCTAACCCAGGGGAGAATCACTGAACAGCTGTGAAGAACATTCTTAAGTACTTGCGAAGGATTGAAGAATTGTTCTTGGTGTATGGTAATGGAGATCTCCAAATGGAAGCCTTTACTGATTCGAGCTTCCAGAGCGATAAGGACGACAGCAAATCTATCTCTGGGTTTGTATTTACCCTCAATGGAGGGGCGGTGAGTTGGAAGAGTTCCAAACAAGATACCGTTGCAGACTCTACGATGGAAGCTGAGTACATTGCTGCAAATTATGCCGCCAAGGAAGCCGTCTGGATGAAGAAGTTTGTCTCGGAGCTAGGAGTAGTTCCAACCATTATTGATCCAATACCTTTGTATTGTGACAATAATGGGGCTATGGCGTTAGCCAAGGAGCCCAGATCCCATCAGCGGTCCAGACACATCCTGAGGCGTTTTCATTTGATCCGGGAGATTGTTGATCGCCGCGAGATCGAGATTAGGAGGGTAGACACAAAGAATAACGCCGTGGATCCATTCACCAAGGCCCTCCCTCAGCCGCAGCATGAGCGACTTTTTGAGATGTTGGGTATGAGATACGCCAATAACTGGCCTTAGTGCAAGTGGGAGATTGTTGGATATATGTATGCCCTAAAGGCCATTATATGATAGTGGATGTATCTATACATGTATATATATTCAGTATGCATTCTTGCTCGACATGATAGTATGCTATCTGGTTCTTCTTTATCTGACATGCTGACTTGATCATGCTTATTATTCACTCATACATGCTGATAAAGCCCTGAGGATATTGGCTTGACTGCTCTGATTATGATGGAGATCATACTAGTGGGACATCTGTAGTCTATAAGCATATCCTGGAAAGTCCCTAGTCGTAGGTATATCGAGACGGGGCATTGATATACCAGAGTAGACTAGCGTATATGATACTAGACCCATGCAATGGGCGATGGATGTTCCCACATTCATCGATGTTTGACATCAAGATCATATATGGGTGCTCAGTACTGACTGGGTACACTGGACGGACTCACCGAGAACTCCTATATGGAATTATATCTATCGTCGAATAGCAGTTCTCAGGTGACACTGGTACAGGTTAGTCTGTAGACCCGAGATCGTCATAGAGTCTTGTATGTTCTCCCACTGTACTTTGATTGTCACCTTACCACGGCTCTACTGAGTCGTGCAAACAGGTGGCCGTTGGGTACAGTCCCGAGACACACGAAGGCAATGAGCGATAGGAGGGGTTTTCGTCTCTTCCGGTATTGGGAGTTGATGCTGTGCTGTGCCCGACTGGTTATATCAGTAAGTCCCTGGCCAGGGCTGCTGAGAATTGCTGATAAGTGTTATCAGTAGTTTCTCGATCTGTTATAGACCATTCACCGGCATGACTTATTGAGTTATTAGGGTCGACGTGACCATCCCTAGGCTCGATATGCAGCTTATCTGACGAAGAGACCGGACTGTACGGTAGTGTTGCCGGTTGGCTCGACGGGAGTTGTAGCAGGTTTGCTTGTTTTCTTCTGATCGCTCAATACCCGGGTAGCCGTTACGTTTAGCTGATCGCTTGCGGCTTGGGGGTCTTGATATGATCATTACCCTCTGCCGGCGTATTGACGAGTCTTAGAGTCCCACAAAGGAGTTACCCAGTCCAGGCGAAACGTTGTGGTGCGCGTATGCGATATGCGCATGCACCCGATTAAAATGTGCGTATATGATATCGGACATTGATCGGGCGGCCTTCTTTTGGTGGGGTCATATGAGATATGACCGGATTGATAAATCAAGTGTTGATTTGTCATATAACCATTAGTTTTCTCACTTAAAAACCTTTCATGGACATGATGGATGTATGCATGTGTGTATATGTTTCTTTCTTTCTATCTAGTTTCATGCACATGTGGATGTGCATACATGCATACACACATACACCCATCTATCATGGTTGTTAGCACATGGAAATGATGGCAATATAAGACTCACACCATAGATTAAGTGATGGTTTTTTATTTGTTTTTGTATTTAAAACAAAATTGAAAAGAGAAGGATAATCTTTACTAACTTCTACATTCTTCTTCTAACCTAACCAAGCTCACCTACCACTAACCTTGGGTTATCCTTCTCTTTATCATTTAAAACTCTAGTTAAATAAACTCTCCATCACTTAACCATGGTTGGATGTAAGAAGGAATAAAATATAAAAGGTTATATTTCATTTCTTTTTCATGGTCATCCTTTTATCTTTCACACTTGCTAAAAAGAATTGCCACCATCTTCTTCCTCCATCACATTTGCTCTCTAGTTTTTTTTTTATAGTGAGTAAAACACACTTATAGAAAGGTTTTTGAAGTGAGAACCTTAGCCACAACATCATTCTACTCAAGTTTAGCCAACTTGATTAGAGTGTTCTCTTTGTTTTTCAAAGTTGCGAGCTTGGACGAGGACCTCCGTGGTGGATCGTCGTGGACGTGAGAGGACTTCAAGAGGACCTTCTTCCAACACCCAAGAGACTAAGGAGTCAAGCAAAAAAGGGAGCTACAAAGGTTGTAGTCTCGAAACCCTAATTTGATTAGCTTTATTTTTCGTAACCCTAATTTTCTAGGATCGATTCCTATGCGTGTTTGTTTAGCACCATCAAAATACATACTTTGTGACATGTGATGCTTCAAAACTCATTATAGGGTGCTAGGCAAACCTAACATCATTTCCCTTCTTAAGACCCAAGAAATCATTAAAAGCTTATGCATCACCCTTGAGCTAATTAAAAAAATATCTAGACTCAGCCAATTAAGGACTGTCGTGCTCATTAGGACAAAGCAAGGTTGTGGGCATTCAGTCATTTATCTAAACCTGACTTTGTGGTGCCTAGGCTAGACAAGTGAGAAAGATAATTTTAAAAGGCCCGTCTCACGGTGATTCGTGAGCGGATCCCTTCTTTCTTCATTTGTGCTTACCTGACCACAATTGTCGGTGAAGAGGCGATTTGAGGGCTATCTCATAACTTGTTGCTTTGGAACAGTTAGGAGCAGTGTAGTTGACTTAGGAGACCCTAGCTCTAGGTTTGAATGTGCATGCTTAAATTGTGATTGTGCCGTAGTTCCGTACGAATTTTTGCAAAACTCTTTCTAAAAAAACACTTTCAAAAATTTCAAAACTCCAAAAACAAATAATTTTTTTTTAAAAAAAAGATAATAAAAAATAATAATAAAAATTGAAAAAATAAAAATAAAAAAATTCACAAGCTTTTCCTTTCTCTCATCACATCATGGGTACCCCACCTCGCAAAACTCTTGCCGAACTTTGGTACCCTCAACCAGACATTACTTCCTATGCTTCTTGTTTTGGTCGAATTTCGAACGACCCCTCCATGCCAAAAATCTCTTTGAAAGATCGAATAGATGCGTCTAGGACAAACAATTGGACTCAGCAATCCACTTTGTATCAACCGTTTCAAACATTCACCTCTTCTCTTATTGATACCCCTTTTGAGAATCCAGTTATAACCCCAAAACCTATGTCTATTGCTGAACATATTGAACAATCTCGTAACCGATTTTTAACTCCTTTCACTACTGCGATTTCTTTGGATCAACAATTCCATTCACCTTCTTATCCAAATATTGATCCTACTCCTGTCCAACCATTCAATTCCTACCAGTCCTACCCGACTTTTGCACCTTCCCTAGACATTGCTTCTTCACAGCCATTTGGGAGTTTCATGTATCCAAACAACTTTGAATCTTTTACGGAAACCCCGTCACAACCCTATTAGTGTATATGCCCTAGGGACCATTATTGTATCATACTAGCATGTATATTACTTAATGGAAGTTTGGGATATTCACAGTTGTAAATAACAGTCTTGCTAAACATAATAGTATGCTACTTGGTTTGAGTCTGCTTTAATATGTGCATATGTTTCTTGTAACGTATCACTTATATATATTAGTAGAGCCCATAGGATCATTGCTTGATTACCAGCGTCGTGATGGCAGTCACACTAGTGGGGGCTGGGTAGTCTGTAAGCAACATTCTATATAGGTCCCTGGTCGTTGGATTATCGAGATAGGGCATCGATATTCCGGAGTAGACTAAGTGTATACGCTTCTCATCCCAGTTGAGGAGATGGTCTGTCCCACAGCCATCAGTACGTCGTACTAGAGATAGTATACAGGTGCTCGTTAGGTTACGGGTACACCGGACAGGACTCGCCGGGGAACTGATTGGTTGGTATTATACCCATCGTCAGTTAACAGTTCCCAGGTGACATGAGTACAGCATAGTCCACAGACTTAACACTGCTACTTCGCCTCGAGTGTGTCCCACTGTTCTTAGATTGCTACCCTACCACGGCTCAAAGGAGTCGTGCAAACAGGTAGCAGTTGGGTGCAGTCCCGAGCACTTGGAGGCAGTGGCGGTTAGATAGGATTCGTCTCTCCCGGTATTGGGAGTTGATATCGTACTGTGTCAGAGAGCCATTACGCAAAGTCCCTGGCCAGGGTAAGCGAGATATACTGGTAGGTTCCAGTAGCTTCTCAGGGCGTAATGGGCTTCACTCCGACATGACTTATACAGCTATTAGGGGACTGACGCTTGCCGCCCCCCTAGGCTTGATATGCGATAGTCTTAGACGAACAGACCGGACTGTACGGAGATTGTCACATCAGGCTCAGTGGGAGTTCGGATGATTTACCTCATCGGCCTTCTTATCGACATCTACCTGGGGACCGTTACGTACAGCTACTGCCGCTTACGGTCTGTGGTTAAACCCACTGCCAGCGTAGTGTCGAGTCTTTAGAGTCCCACACAGAGAGTTTCCCTGCTCCAGGCGAAACGATATAGAGGTCGTATGGTTTTACGATAAGGGTTCGAACGCGTACGTGTGTTTACGCACGTACGAGTTTTTCGGACAGTTTTTACTAGCCGGCTTTGGTTTAAGCCAGATTCTAGTACCGGGTTCATGCTTTGTATTAAATGATTCATTAATGAGTTAGTGAGTCATATGATGAATCACACTAGATGAATGAATCTAACCATGATGATAAATCATTTATATTATTTATTTGATTTATTGTTATGGTTGATATATTCATATGAGTTCATTATTCTTTTCATTATCATTCTCACCTTCTCTCTCCTCAAGCTCACTCTCTCTTGAAACCCTAACCCTAACCTCTCATGTGTTGAGATCAAGGGTTAGATAGACTAAAACATCCATAACCTCACTCTATATCCTCTAGGTAGCTTAGATTAGCACTTTAAGCAACCTAGTTATCTCAAGTTTGAGATTAAGCTTGGCGTAGGAGCTTTCGGGTGGATCGTCTTTGATTTGAGGAGGCCGTGAAGTTGCCGATGTTCCAAGGAGCCTACGAGGAGTGGAGGACGGCGATGAAGACCCGAAGGACACAGTTCTTAAGGTATAATCATTTCACATAGTAGTTTAGAACTTCTATGATTGTTGTTAGTTATCGTTTAGCTTCGATTCATGCGGTTAGTCGATGTTTAAGCAAAGAACAAAATCGTTTTTCATATTTCCGCCTCCCCGCAAGTCGTGGGGTGTTGCACATCGACTTACAGTGGTATCAGAGCCTTGCTAAACAATAAATAACTCACTTGCAAAATTGTATGAATTTCGAACGGAAAAAACAAACCGGAAAACCCCGATATCATGTGTTTTCTGTCGATTTTTAAATGAGGTCCAAAAATTTTTCAGGGACCTTCAGAAAGCCTTAAATGATAGTATAAGAACACCCAAGAAATTTGGGATCATGAATCGGCCAAAGCGCCGCGGAACCGCGGCCGATCCCACCGATCCACCGCGATTCCGCCGCGCTTTAGACGATTCATCAGCCCAATTTTCCTGTGTGGGTCCTCTGTGATATTTGGTATTTTCTGGAATTTTTTAATTTTTGCTCAGGTTTCAGATTTACAGAGAAGTATTGGAGCAAAATTAAATGTGTTTAATCGATCGAAATTATACGGTATTTGCTTGTTGGATTATATCTGTGTTTGTATAATGTGTTCGTAAACCTTCCCTAACTGCTAGTATGTCGGTTGGCAGGGGGTTGCACATTTCTGTAATGGATTTTATCTGTTTGTGTATATGAACTGTGTTAGACTGTTGTGATGTATAGCCGGGGTTATGTGATGGGTTATTATTTAATTCATTTGATGTAAATGTAATTTGTTGTAATATTATTTTGCGGGGCACATCCAGGTTGCGGTTGTAGCTACCGTTGTATTATTTCATTTTACTGTTTTTTGCTCCTAGGAAAGACCCAAGGTGGGGTGCACAAACTGCCGGGCGGGTAGTTTGCCGTACCCGTAGGGGTCTTGGGTGGGGTAATAGCTATTCATCACAACTGTGTAATCCGTCTTTTGTTGCGGGCTCAAAACAAACACGGATTGCTTGCAAATCCAATAAAGTTCATCTGTGATCTGGAATGAATATTATTGCGTCTGACGAATGTACAATATCTATATATGATAGCTATTTAGACGTCACTTATGTTTTACACCCGCGCTAGCCCAGCCCCCGCTCTGTCGTTAGTTAAGTAACCTAACGGGTGATGACGGGACCCCGTGGCGAATGCGGATGGTATAAGAGGACGTGGTATTTTCGTTGTTTTCTGCAATGATAGGATAAAAGATGGGACGCATTATTATAATGCAAAGAAAATAAACCAAAGTTATATCGTTGAAACAAATTTAAAAGAAACCACTCGGTTATTTTAAAAAAGGATCAGAATTTTTAATTGCGGAGCTTTAACCACTCCTTTTAAAAAGTATCAGGTTACTTCGATTAAATCAAGTTCACTACGTTCACGGTTTTGCCAAAACCATTCGTAGCCCTCCGTCATTTCTTATGAATGGTCAGTAGTATTCAAGCTATGTTTGTTGGCCTTCGTCAAGGCATAGTGTTTGGTAGCTGCTGGGGTATTCATTTGGTGCATAGATAGATGTGTTGGTTTGGGACAGTCGTATTACCTTGTTGGCCTTCTTCAAGGGTATGTACGGGTGGGTTCAAATTAACTAGATAATGATGGGCAGAACTTAACATGTGACTTATGATTTGTTAGCCTTCGTCAAGGTTATAAGAGCATGGGGCAAAAAATCCACATCGGGAATTTCTAAAGAAACTGAAATTTGCAGAGAGAAGCATACCATTTTGGAGTTTGATGAATGTTGGTAGGATTCCTTCAACATTATCTTACGATGATATTTTGGATCCCGATCCTACTGTGAGTATATGCTACTTATCAGGAGATTCGTCACTTAACGATCAATGCTATAAACCAAGTAGGTGCCTAGAAAGGTGTCAGCGGGGTTACGCCCCCAGAGAAAAGAGGTTATTTAATTAAGGAACTTCGCAAAAGCGTTGAAAAACCTCCCTCGAAGTATCGACACTAGCCTGGCTGAACGGTTAAGCAAGTATTGTACGGTGAGAATTGTCCTGGCTAATTCTTCTTTTATGGTTTGAGGAGGGATTCGAGAAACAGTGGGAACCATCCTGTTTAGATAAATTAAAAACCAATCTAAACTTGCAACAGCATCATGCTAAAATGTTTTCTTCTCTCTCTCTTAATTGCTGCGACCTTGTGACCACACATAGGTTACATCTAGATAACAAATTGACTGAATCTGACTTATATAACTGGCAAAGGTCTGTCCAGATGTCCATTGGCTATGACAAGCTGGACCACCCTATTACTACTCAAGATCCCGCCGTCTCAGGTCCAGTTTCCACTGTCTCGGATATGGATATCCGTCAGACAAGGGAAAAAGATAAAGCGAAAGCTAAGTGCTTCGTGTTAGCTTCAGTTAATGGTGTATACCAGAAGCAGCACGAGAAGATAGACTTAGTTTCCATCTTTCTCCATAATAAAGATTTATATGGAGAGCAATCTCATATCACCAGATATGAAACCTCGAACGAATTAATTCAAACGAGGTTAGCTGACGGGTCATCTGTAAGGGACAACGTCCTTACAATGACTAGCTGTATTGATGAGCTCCAGGACCTGGAGACCGCGTTGGCAAAAGAGTCAAATACTGACTTGATTCTACAGTCTCTGCCTTCTACCCTGAAGGAAATCAGGGAAGGAGAAGGAAAGAGAAAGGCAAAAGTTTCGGGACTAGATATAGTAAAACAGGGACGTTCCTATTGTTACAGGAATGAACATTGGCAGAAAGATTGCAGGGCTTTAGAAGCCAGTAACCAGGATATGAAGCTTGTTGTGGCTTCAACCTCAAGTGTGTTAGTAATAGAGAACTGTTTGTCAATTAACTCTACTTTCTGGGTACTAGATACTGGAGCAGGATCTCATATCTGTAATTCATTACATGCTTTGAGAAACCGTAGAGTTATAAAAGTAGGTGATTGGTCTATCAGAGTTGCAAACGGAATGAGCGTGGACGCTGAATCCATGGGAGAATATCGCCTAGGTTTGACAAGTGGGCAGATATTGATTTTACGTAACTGTCTGTATGTACCTAGTATGACTTGTAATATCATATCAGTGTCCTCACTTTCAAGAGAGGGATATAATTTTACATTCGAAAGCGATGTAGTATACATCCACCTAAATCAAGTTCTGATTGGGTCAGGTACATTAGATAACGGTATATACGTATTAAGTCAAGCTCAGGTTTTCAATGTCCAGAATACACTTAAAAGAAAGTCTCCAGAATTAAATCAGGCTTTCTTATGGCATTGTAGACTAGGTCACATCAATGAAAGAAGGTTGACTAAGTTACATAGAGAAGGATATTTGAATCCGTTTGAATATCAATCTTATACTACTTGTGAATCTTGTCTCATAGGAAAGATGACCAAGACTCCGTTTACTGGACACGGAGTAAGAGCAAGCGAGCTCTTGGAACTCATACACAGTGACGTATGCGGTCCAATGTCTACACATGAGAGAGATGGTTATTCCTACTTCATTACTTTTACGGATGATTTCTCTAGGTATGGACATGTGTTCTTGATGAAACATAAATCCGAAGCCTTTGAGAAATTCCAGGAATACAACAATGAAGTAGAAAACCAAAAAGGCAAAAGTATCAAGACACTGAGATCTGATCGAGGTGGTGAATACTTAAGTGCCGAGTTCCCGGGTTACCTAAAAGAGAATGGAATTCTCTCTCAGCTTACTCCTCCATACACACCACAACACAATGGTGTATCAGAAAGGAGGAATCGAACCCTGTTAGATATGGTTCGTTTCATGATGAGTAAGGCTGAGTTACCGCGATCATTCTGGGGATATACACTAGAATCAGATGCATATCTTTTGAACAAAGTTCCAACCAAAACTGTGCCTACCACACCATATCATATATGGAGTGGAAAGAAACCCTATCTTCAGTACCTGAAGACATGGGGATGTCCAGCTTTTGTAAAAAGGCAGCATGCGGACAAGCTCGAGGCACGCTCAGTACAGTGTAAGTTTGTGGGATATCTAAAGAACTCCAAGGGATATTACTTCTATTATGCAGAGGAACAAAAGCTTTTTATTTCTCGTCATGCCCACTTCTTAGAAGCTGAATTTTTAGAAAATCAGAAGAAGTGATAGCTTAGTAGAACTGGAAGAAATTCCAGAACCACAAGTTGTTACTGAAAGTATGGTAGAACCAGAGGTTTCAGAGGAAAGGGACATCCCGACGCCACTCCGCAGGAGTAGTAGGCAGTCTCATCCGTCCGAGAGATACTACGGTTTTCTCATAGACGGGGATAGAGAGGATTGCACTATTGATTATGATGAGCCTACTAGCTTCCAGCAAGCCATTCAGAGCGGTGACTCGGTAAAATGGCTAGATGCAATGCGGACCGAAATAGAGTCATGTACACCAACAAAGTATGGACTTTGGACATTGCTCCAGATGGGGTAAAACCCGTAGGATGCAAATGGATCTTCAAAAAGAAGATTGGTGTAGATAGACAGGTTGAGACCTATAAGGCTAGACTTGTTACAAAGGGTTTCCGTCAAAGACCTGGTTTGGACTATGAAGAAATCTTTTCTCCAGTGGCTATGCTTAAATCTATTCGGGTCCTTCTTGCTATTGCTGCCTTCCACGATTATGAAATATGGCAGATGGACGTAAAGACGGCCTTTCTAAATGGAAATTTGGAAGAAAGCGTCTATATGGATCAGCCAGAAGGATTCATTCAGAGTGAGAGCAGCGGTAAAGTATGCAAGTTGCTTAAGTCCATTTATGGACTAAAGCGGTCATCACGGAGTTGGAACATCTGTTTTGATGATGCTGTCAAAGAATTTGACTTTATCAAAAATCCAGATGAACCATGCATATACAGTAAGATTGTAGGGAGAGCTGTAGTATTCCTCGTCTTGTACGTGGATGACATTCTCCTAATAGGAAATGATATTCCTATGTTACAGTCAGTCAAAAGATTCTTGTCACATAAATTCTCCATGAAAGACCTGGGTGATGCCACCTACATTCTGGGAATCCGGATCTATCATGATAGATCAAAGAGGATGTTGGGACTTTCGCAGTCCACGTACATAGACACCATAGTGAAGAGATTCAGTATGGATGATTCTAAGTACGGTAACCTACCGGCTTGTCACGGAATCACCCTCTCCAAAAAGATGTCTCCCAAGACTGATTTGGAAAGGGATCGCATGTCGATTATACCCTACGCTTCTGCGGTAGGCTCTATAATGTATGCGATGTTATGTACCAGACCGGATGTAGCATACGCATTGAGCGTAGTAAGCCGGTATCAAGAAAACCCAGGGGAGAAGCACTGGATAGCAGTAAAGAACATTCTCAAGTACCTGAGGAGGACTAAAGAGATGTTCTTGGTGTATGGCGGAAAAGACCTACAGATGGAGGCCTTTGCCGACTCCGGCTTCCAGAGTGACAAAGATGACTCCAAGTCCATGTCGGGTTATGTCTTTACCCTCAATGGAGGGGCGGTCTGTTGGAAGAGTTCCAAACAGGAGACCGTTGCTGACTCAACGATGGAAGCAGAGTACATAGCTGCTTGCGATGCCGCAAAAGAAGCAGTCTGGATGAAGAAGTTCCTCACAGAACTTCAGGTGGTTCCTACCAGTGTTGGTCCAATACCTCTGTATTGTGACAACAACGGCGCTATAGCTTTAGCGAAGGAACCCAGGTCCCATCAGAAGTCCAGACACATCTTAAGGCGGTATCACCTGATTAAGGAGATCATAGATCGCCTGGAGATCGAGGTGAAGAGAGTAAAGACGGAGGATAACATTGCTGATCCATTCACAAAGGCCATTCCTCAGACGCAGTTCGAGAGGCTATTCGAGATGATAGGTCTACGATATGCCAGCTCATGGCCCTAGTGTAAGTGGGAGATTGTTACTGTATATGTCCTAGGGGTCATTATTGTATCATACTAGCATGTATATTACTTAATGGAAGCTTGGGATATTCACAGTTGTAAATAACAGTCTTGCTAAACATAGTAGTATGCTACTTGGTTTGAGTCTACATTAATATGTGCATATGTTTCTTGTAACGTATCACTTATACATATTAGTAGAGCCCATAGGATCTTTGCTTGATTACCAGCGCCGTGATGGCAGTCACACTAGTGGGGGCTGGGTAGTCTGTAAGCAACATCCTATATAGGTCCCTGGTCATTGGATTATCGAGATAGAGCATCAATATTCCGGAGTAGACTAAGTGTATACGCTTCTCATCCCAGTTGGGAAGATGGTCTGTCCCACAGCCATCAGTACGTCGTACTAGAGATAGTATACAGGTGCTCGTTAGGTTATGGGTACACCGGACAGGACTCGTCGGGTAACTGATTGGTTGGTATTATACCCATCGTCAGTTAACAGTTCCCAGGTGACATGAGTACAGCATAGTCCGCAGAATTGACACTGCTACTTCGCCTCGAGTGTGTCCCACTGTTCTTAGATTTCTACCTAACCACGGCTCAAAGGAGTCGTGCAAACAAGTAGCAGTTGGGTGCAGTCCCGAGCACTTGGAGGCAGTGGCGGTTAGATAGGATTCGTCTCTCCCGGTATTGGGAGTTGATATCGCACTGTATTAGAGAGCCATTACGCAAAGTCCCTGGCCAGGGCAAGCGAGATATACTGGTAGGTTCCAGTAGCTTCTCAGGGCGTAATGGGCTTCGCTCCGACACGACTTATACAGCTATTAGGGGACTGACGCTTGCCGCCCCCCTAGGCTTGATATGCGATAGTCTTAGAGGAACAGACCGGACTGTACGGAGATTGTCACATCAGGCTCAGTGGGAGTTCGGATGATTTACCTCATCGGCCTTCTTATCGACATCTACCTGGGGACCGTTACGTACAGCTAGTGCCGCTTACGGTCTGTGGTTAAACCCACTGCCAGCGTAGTGTCGAGTCTTTAGAGTCCCACACAGAGAGTTTCCCTGCTCCAGGCGAAACGATATAGAGGTCGTATGGTTTTACGACAAGGGTTCGAACGCGTTCGTGCGTTTAAGCACGTACGAGTTTTTCGGACAGTTTTTACTAGCCGGCTTTGGTTTAAGCCAGATTCTAGTATTGGGTTATTAGATTTATACAGTCTAAAGTTTTTCCATGTTTTCACGGATTGGAGGGGCGTTCTCATAATTTATCGGGAAGGTTCTAGAAGAGTGGTGACTAAGGGGTTAAGGTGGCATGAGCATTAATAGCTTAATGACTCATTTGTGTGATTCATGCTTTGTATTAAATGATTCATTAATGAGTTAGTGAGTCATATGATGAATCACACTAGATGAATGAATCTAACCATGATGATAAATCATTTATATTATTTATTTGATTTATTGTTATGGTTGATATATTCATATGAGTTCATTATTCTTTTCATTATCATTCTCACCTTCTCTCTCCTTAAGCTCACTCTCTCTTGAAACCCTAACCCTAACTTCTCATGTGTTGAGATCAAGGGTTAGATAGACTAAAACATCCATAACCTCACTCTATATCCTCTAGGTAGCTTAGATTAGCACTTTAAGCAACCTAGTTATCTCAAGTTTGAGATTAAGATTAGCGTAGGAGCTTTCGGGTGGATCGTCTTTGATTTGAGGAGGCCGTGAAGTTGCCGATGTTCCAAGGAGCCTACGAGGAGTGGAGGACAGCGATGAAGACCCGAAGGACACGGTTCTTGAGGTATAATCATTTCACATAGTAGTTTAGAACTTCTATGATTGTTGTTAGTTATCGCTTAGCTTCGATTCATGCGGTTAGTCGATGTTTAAGCAAAGAACAAGATCGTTTTTCATATTTCCGCCTCCCCGCAAGTCGTGGGGTGTTGCACATCGACTTACAAACCCATGTCTAGTCTGGAACAGTCGTTGAAAGATTTTATGGTAGCGTCGAGCCAATAGATGATAGATTTGAATGCATCCATAGCCGCCCTCATACAACCTAGTGACCCGGTAGCTAGTTTCCAACTACCTCCAAATTTTCCAATGTATGATGAGGCGTTGGACAGATTGAGAATCTGAGTGGTGAGAGTGAGATGTACACCCTTCCAAATCAAACCTGCCCATCCCCTATTGAATCCCACAACTCCGTTTTTGAATGTCTATCAAGTGTTCCAAATGATTCACCAGTTGAAGATAGAACGATTAATGAGTTGTGCGACTTTGTAGTGTTTGATTTACCTGATTATGAATGGCCCCTTTCAAGTGAAACAATCACCAATCCTTTCGGCCTCTACACCTCCACTCTAGAACCTGAATTGATTAATATACATGCTTTTGATGAGGTGTCTAGGAAAATTGATTTTCACTTGATTGAGGATATAGAGGCTGGGAATACTTTGGATGATGAACCCGCAGATTTGACTGAATTTTTTTCTCCAATTTATCATCCTGAGTCATTAAATGTTTTTCCCGAACTTCATTTGCGTCTTGATGAGAATTACATGGAGAGTATTGAGGAAATTATTGAGGATGAAGTAGTTTTACTTGAGGAGTCAGATTTTCCAATTCATTATATCCCTTTCAATGACTGTGCACACCCTCCTGAATCTTCACCCGATACCCTTCCTTAATCACTTCCCTCCATCCTCGTTCCGACCTTGCAAGAAATCGTTACACTTTCATTTTCAATGTCTGGTTTACCAAGTTCGACATACCCATGTTTTCTCATGAATCTTGAGGGATTTGACCCCGTTTCTCGACAGGTTGATAGATTAGCACAATCGCTTTTTACACATTGGTCATCACAATTTGTGCTAATTTGGTCACTCAATTTACACCCTCAAGTTCGTACTACGCTTCTTTCTCTCTTCCGCCATTCTTCTCCTAATATACCGTATTTCACCTTCCTTCCCATACGGTCTCGCGTATTCTCCAATTTTTTCTTCTCCGCATTCTTTCACTAACCAACACACTACAGAGATAGAATATTTGAATGGTTGGTGCTTACTTTTGGCCTGTGTAAAGCCTTGTATAGCTTGATACTGTGTTTTTCTCCTCCTTAACTCTGAACTTTAATGCTTAAATAGTGGAAACACTGTTTCACTTAAGTTTAGGGGGACCTTTTTGTATATATATTTTGTTTTTCTGTTAAAAAAAAATAAAAATTTCTAAATAAATAGGGGAGTGCCGACAATTTTGACCTTCTTGGTGTAGCCCGACAGTGAGGGCACTGTCAAGTTTAAGTTTGGGGGTGTGCTCGGTAAGCTTTCTTCCTTCGCATTCATGTGTATATTTTTTTTGCATTTACATACTTATTTTAAATCCATAAAAATTGAAAAATTTTAAAAATTATAAAAATTGAAAAAATCAATTTTGGCCATATTTGACTTAAGTTTGACAAGACGGTTAACTAGCTCGGAAAAAATAGATCCTAAACTTAGTAAATTAAAAATCCTAAAAATAACCTTTCTTAAAGTTTAATTATAGAAAATATATGTCATTTTTGTTTATTTAGAAATAGGCAAATTTTGAGTTCAGTTCTTAGGCTAAGTCAAAATAAGGGAAGAGTATTGAAATTTTTATTGAAGTGTAAGTCTGAAAAATAATTCCGAACCTTTAGTCTAAATTCTGAAAATATATACCCTACAACTCGCACATACACGCACCTTGAAATCTGGGATAGTAGAGGATACCTTGAAATGCTCTTGTCTAAAATCCTTAGTATGAGAAAAAATTAAAGTATAAGTGTGAAATAAGAGATATAAAAAAAATAAACACTGGTTTTGTAATTACTTAAGGCTGCATAAAATAAAAATATATATAATAAGGATGCTTCATCACCTAGTGCCTTAGACCAACTGGTTTGGGAGTCACTGCTAAAGCCTTAGGTATTACAAGATGAGGAATTACGCCTAAATGCGCGAACACATTTTGTAATCGGTCGTTAGTACCTCAAGAAGTATTAACGGTCGCATGAAAGATGTGTGAGCAATTTCATCTAAAATTCACCAACTAAAAGTACTTTGGACAATGCACAAGAGTATGATATCTTGAATTGAATTTCCAAGTATAGAGGTGATACATACACACACGTAGGGGTATATGATTAGGGTTTTGATAAGAGATAGGAATGAAAGATAGGGCTTATATTTTCAGTAGAGATGATAAAAATTCTTAAGTTGAGATGGAACCTTAGAAGGAAAATTCAAAAGATGCTAAAAGCTAAATAAATTTACAGAACATATAGGATCTTAAGTTAAATGATAAGTGAGTGTGAAAAATACGGGTTGATGATTTCTAAGTTTAAGATAATAGAATTTCTTGCTAGAACACAGAATTGAAAAATGAAAGTCAATAGGCCAAATTGATCGAATTTTGTAGGTAGTATCCGCTGAAATCCCTCAGGAGACAACACTCCTCCTACTAGGGACACCTAGAGGTTTAACGGATTGTCGCACGAGCTCAGTGCAATCGCGATTCCCTGCGAAAGTGAGGTTAGTTTTTTTCGAGAATAAAAATAGCTTTGCTCGGGACGAGCAAAAGATAAGTTTGGGGGTATTTGTTCATATCAGAATTTTGCATTATTATATTCCCCATTCTTTATCATATTGCAAATAAATAGGTGTTTTTAATCCATGTCTGCTAAATAGTTTCAGATTACAGGTTCTCAGAACAATATAGTGAAATTCAGGAAAAGACGCTACAAATGTGAGACTACGACCAACAAGTAGATGAATCTGTATGATGCCTACCAGTTTAAGGAACGAACAACGATCAATGAACAGTTCAATTGCACAAAGTACAAAGGCAGCACAAGATTCAAGACTTCAACATGAAGCTTACGGTAAAAGTCCACAATTTCTGCACTGTTGGAAATCTGGAAGAAAGTAGAAAAGATTCTGAAGAACCAAGTGAAGAAAACAGAAGAAAAAGGCAACATGAAGCAACCCTGAAGAAATGAGCCAGAGATCCCACAAGATGGCCGCGGATCCACGGCCAAACATGGCATTCCGCCGCAGATCCGCGGCCGTGCAGTGCACGTGTCGGTGCAAGTGTCGGTGGGTGTCGGTGCTTTGACCCGGTTTTCTTAGGATAGTCTTGTAATTTCAAATGTAGATCAGATATAAACCCTAGGGTTTCTCCTATCTATAAATAAGAAAGCCTACAGCCTCTTTTGGGGCATGCCTCTTTTAATTTCTAGATCTAAATTTTAGTATTATTGTAATCGTCAAGAGGTGTCAATAAAAGTAAGTTTTTTTTATCTTGCATTTTTCATTCGAATTTAATTTCTGCAATTTTCGTATCTGTCTTTTATTATCTGCAAGTTAATTAGTAAATTAAAAAGAAAATTCTAAAAATGAACGACATCATAATTTCCCTAATGAGTGAGTAATTCCTCACTTGTTAGGGTTAGGATTGGGTAGGTTTGAGAGATGGAAATCTCTCACTCCTTTCTTGCCCATATAACATTTTAATTAGGACTCTATTTGAATCAAACACACACCGCTCACTACGGCACCCTATCCTACAAGATAGCGGTGATTCCCTAGTTAGACCGGTTGTAGTTGATTTACATAGAGGTCAGGGCTAAGAGTTAAGAAAGGACAGACAAGCACCAAAAGGAAGAAATGGAGTTTCTTCCTAGTCGTGCTAATCCCCTTTGTTGACTATTACCCTAACACCTAAGTTCTTAATTAGGGTAAAGGAAGCAGTGAGCAGAGTTCTTTTTCCAAACTAACCTAATCCTAACCCTAGCAAGGCTTTAATCTTAATTAAATTCAATCTTAGTTTTTATAAAAATCAAAACCTACCAAAAATAGGACTTAACTCGTTAGAACAATTAGAAGAGAACACGTTTTCCCTATGGACCGACCCGTACTCAATCGGCTAGCTACCAAGCGACACTATTATTGATTGCGGTATATCTAAACTTTGATTTTAAAACGCACGTACGCAAGAGACGAACAATCAATTGGCGAATGTAACATTTCAGAAATATAAAATATTATTTTTGGAAATTTAATATTAAAATAATATATTTCGCAAAAACTATCCGGTTTGCGAAATTGGGATTTTCGTAAAGTGGTATAAGTGTATACCAATATTTGGGAATTTATCGGAGAATAAAATAATTTATTTATTTTAATGATATTTATCGGACTTTCGGTCAAATTCGTGTTTTCACAGTTTTCCGTGACTTGTGAACATGTCATGTGCATGTGGTGTTTGTGCACATTGTTATTTTGTTGTGACTTGTGAGTTAAAGAGAAATGTAAAGAGAGAAGAGTTTGAGTGTGAATAGGATCAATTTAATGCCATGGACAAAAGAGATATTTGTGAAAGAAACAAGAATAAATATTTGTGAGGGGTGAGTGTAGGAGGGGGTGAGGCTAAGAGAGAGAGAGGGTTACTTGGCTACCCATTCATTCATCCTCCGTATTATTTCTTCACAATTCATCATCTCCATCACTTCCTCACTACCACATTGCCACATCTCCAAATACTTGCCAAAACCTTATGCCTCTTTCACTAAAAACATGCACACACCTATTCTAAGACCTTAGAACCAACCAAGTTTGGATTTTGAAGACTTGGGCAACTCAAGAAAGTTCTTTGGTTGCAAATAAGGCAATCCATACACTTTAGTTTAGTTTTTGGTGTTAAATATCATATTTTTAGTTAGAAATTTAGTTAATTAGGTTATCGATTATAGAAAATTATACGTTGCTTTCTAATGGTCAATTGAGGTATAGGGAGTGTTTACAGGACCTTAGAGAGTGTTCTCTTGACCTGGAATTGAGTTTAGAACCCGATACACGAAGTTAGAATTGTTCTGTGTCGGTTTTGTGAAACCTTAAGGCCTACAGGGAATCAGGGATGACCTGGGAAGTTTCTGAGAAAAACAAACAACTCCAGAGACCTATTTAAGACACTAGGAGACCATCCTGAGAAGACGAACCGAAACGGAGCAGAACGGCCCGAGCTCGCCGGATTTTTGGTGTATGTGGCCAGCCCTTTGGTGGTGGTTGGTGCTGGAATTGGTCCAGTAGCACATACACTCCATATACTACACCCTATGCTTGTTTGTTTAGTTCCAGTTGACCTGAACCAAAATCTGGGAGCTATTGTAAGTGGTTTTTGGTTATGTTTTCCGTATTTTAGAATTCTTGGTTTTAGTATTTGATATTGTATTGGGTCGTTGGATGTTTGTACGTCTCGACGACGAAGGTTGTTGGTTGGTTTACATGCGTAGGCTATAGGTTCTAACCTATGAGCGCACCGCGTGCCGTATTGGATTTCGGAACTTGATGTTAATAGCTTTGCGATTTTGTATTGATTGTAGGTACCTTCACGTGGATTCTAAGACGACGAAGTGTATCGACTACGGCTAAGCAAGGAGTTTAGCAGGTGAGTACATTTTTATCTACGGGGGAAGTCGGGTGGATGGCATATAGCACTCCCGCAAACATTGATATGGAAGATCGTTTGATTATTATATCCTGATAAATGATATGCGACGGACATGATTATAGGATTTAATAACGATAATATGATAAAAGTTGACACTAATGAACATAGTGACATATGAGAGTATGAAATGAGAAGTGAATCATGATAGGTACGAATTGGAAGAGAACGAAGATACGATGTGATATAATGACTTAGTGTGATATGTCGTTATAGGGATGCGAGTCGATATGAGATAGTTGATACCTTTGTCAGTCCACGATATGAGATTGATACAGATTCACCGACTGGGATGTATTATAGACACGTATACCCCATAGCATTTAGCTGACGATGCACTTTATGCTACGTTCGTATCATTCTCATTGCATTACATATACCTGTGCTAGTACACGTACACTATTATCGATGATGCATATATTACACTTACACATATTGGCCGGCTCACACACCTTCATCATCGATAATTACTATGTCACTTACACAGTAGAATTGTTACATCATGCCATGATATAATTGCTATGCTTATATCACTATGTTATGTTGCATGATATACTTTCCATGTTCATATCACTGTTCCATGTTGCATGATATACGGATATGCTTACATTCTGTTATATGTTGCATACATCATGCTTTATGATTATACGCATTAAGCTATGCTGTTTTCATGAAATTTTGGATTTGAGAACCGTGGCTATGTTTCAAAAGAAATTGTGCATTGTTTGAAAAACCCTGTTTCTCTTAATATGATATTTCAGTGCGTCCACCATGAGTTTCTCGGTTCCGAGACTTGTGTTAGATACCCGATTCGAGGAGAGGTAGGCACCGTCTGCGGGTACATGGTGGACCCGGTTAGGTACCTCGGGGCAAGAAGACTCGTATTGTTAGGCGGTGAGCCTGGCGGAGGGAGTACTACCAACCGGTGATAGTATTTGGACTCGGCGGATATCTGGAGGATACCGACCGGAGTTATGAGATGTGTTAGGCCGATTCGTACTGCTGAAGCCCGTGGGCCGATTCCGCAGACAGAGCCTATGGTTTCATGATGTTGCGAGTATCAATGTTGGACACTCAGGTTCCATGAGTCTTACAGATTTGAGGGCCGATCTGAGGATGCGGTGCCTGAGGTATGAGGATTTACGTGTCGATGTTGGACATGGGTTTCATGATGTTTCGAGTGTCGATACTGGACACTCAGGTTCCATGATTTTGATGTGTCGCGAGGGACACACGTTGATTTATATCCTCATATTTACCTGCATATGCTTTCATGATATTTACATGCATGATGTTGTTGTGTCATTGGTTGACACATAGATGTGATCCACATGCATACAGGCATTGATTATATGGTTAGATGAGATCTACTTGCTGATAAGCATTGATTATGTGTTGGCACATATGCAGATACGGTCACCCTAGATATCATAGTATTACCTTTATGATATAGTTGGCCCAGGAATCGTTGTTTATTTTGATTTCTACCTGATGATGTTTTCTACTCACGAGTTGGCAACTCACCCCCGTTATGCCACAGTTCTTGCAGGTTGACTGCATGGATCAGTAGCAGTATCGCTGGCACACAGCTGCATTCGGGTGATTTGCTCGGTAGGTTGTACATGTTGGATCGTGCCACTCTTGTATTATTATTCCTATTATATCTAGTCAACTCCATCAATCAGAAACTAGTATTTGTATAAGTAGTAAGACTTAGCAAGGCTTGTAGTTGCGAGACTTGAGTGATGGGTTATATGTTCGCTTAGTGGGTTTGGTGTCTTGCTTTACTTTATTCCTTGTGTTGATCTTCACTGTTGGGCATCGTATACTTATTTTCTGTCTTGCGTGGTTGTGACCCCGCCGATTGGCGAAGAGCTAGCTCCCACTTGGGGATGCCTATATATTGTTGTATATCTGTTTTGGATCAAAATATTCGAGGGAGATGCTGCATGAAATTTTAAAAAGGTTTAGATTTTTGGGTTTCGGCTTACTTAATTTACGTTGCGCCTTTAGACGTTGCGTGATTTAAGTGCCGGTCACGAACTAAATTCGGGTCGTGGCAGCGAACTTGTAGGGTGTAATTAATCCCGGTTAGTCTTTCCTTTTAGGGTTTGAAGAAAGATATGATAAAAACAGTGGGAGCCGTCCTGATTAAATAAAATATATAACCAATCTAATCTTATATGAGCGTACGCAGAGTGTTTTCTTCTCTCTCTCTCCAGGTAGCGACCATATCACGCCTTAATCAAGATAATAATATGGATGTATTGATCGAACCCGCTTGTTATACTGAGTTGGGGAACGTTAGTCCCGCTCTACTTTATAATTGTTATAAGACTGAGCAGGAAATAAGGGATTACCAGGATTCCCGTGCCGCCCAAACGAAGAAAGTACATGTTCATGCATCTTCTTCGGGTGTGTTCATTACTGAGAACTGTTTCTCAGTATCCTCTACGTCCTGGGTATGAGATACCGGATCAGGATCCCACATATGTAATCTGTTACATGGGCTACAGAAAGGTAGAGAACTGGGAATGGGTGATAAGTTTTAAGAGTTGGAAACAGTGCAATTATTGCAGCTAAGGTGTTAGCAGTTATCACCCTGTATTACCAAATACATTGATTCTGGATGAATATTTTTAGATACTGAACCTGATATGCAACATTATATCAGTCTCCTTATTCAGTAAAGAAGGACGTAATTTTGTAATGTTGGATAATGTTTTGAACATTTCCTATATCAAAGTGTTGATCGGTTCAGGCACATTATCTAATAGCATATACGTTCTAAATCAAATTACAATTCTTAATGTACTAAACACACACAAGAGGAAGAGTTCAGAAATGAACAAACCCTTCTTGTAGCATTGTAGACTAGGTCATATAAATACGACCCGACTAGCGAAGTTACATTAAAATGCATATTTAAATCAGTTTGAATTTACATCTTGCGAAACTTGCCAGTCATGTCACAAAGATAAAATGACCATAGCTCCGTTTACTAGAAACTGAGAAAGAGTTAATGAACTCTTGGGATTGATACATGATGATGTATGTGGTCCCCTGTCTACACATGCCAGGTCTGGTTCTTTGTACTTCATTACATTCACTGATGATCTCTCAAGATTCGGACATATGTTTCAGTTGAAACACAAGTCGGAAGCTTTTGAGAAATTCAAAGAATATAAGTCAGAAGTAGAGAACCAAAACGGGTATAAGTATTATGTCCTTTGATGTGATCGGGGAGGAGAATACTTAGGCATGGAAATCCTGGACTATTCTAAAGGAGAATGAGATTCTCTCTCAGCATTACTCCTCCGTATACACCACAGCACAACGGTGTATCAGGACAGAGCAATCGCACCCTATTAGATATGGTGTGCTCTATGATGAGTACTACTGAGTTGCTTATTTCCGTTGAGGGTTATGCACTTGTGAAGCTGCATACCTATTAAATTCGGTTCCAACCAAATCAGATGCCTACCACTCTATATAAGATATGGAATGGGAAGAGCCCATGTCTTAAGCAAGTTAAGATTTGAGGTTGACCGGCCTATGTCAAAAGCAAAATTCAGAAAAGCTCGAGGCAAGATCAGTTCTGTAGAAGTTTGTTGGATATCCCAAGCATTCTCAAGGGAATATCCTTACCACACCGAGAAACAAAAGGTATTTTATTTCTCGGCATACCACCTTTTTGAGAAAAGGAATTTATTTTGAAAGAAATTTGTATTCATGAGATAGAACTGGAATAAGTTCCAGCTATACAAACTATTGCTGATGATTTAGTATAACCGCATGATTCAATACTTCCCAACAAACCTCAGCCTCTCTGCCAATCTGGTAGGGTTCTTCATCCGCCTGAGAGATACTTCGTTTTCTCGATGACAGTGGGAGCGAGGATTGTATCATGAGATGATGACCCAACTAGTTTCGAGCAGGCCATCAAGAGTAGGGACTCTATAAGAATGGCTGGATGCTAAGCGATCTGAGATGGAATCTATGTACACCAACAAAGTATGGACTTTGGTTGCTATACATGAAGGGTTAAATCGCCATCAGGAGCAAGTATATCTTGAGAAGATTACTTGGTGTAGATGGAAAAGTTGAGACTTTCAAAGCTAGACTTGTTGTAAAAGGTTCTTGTCATCGACCAGGTTTGGATTATAATGAAACCTTTTCTCCAATAGCTATGCTTAAGTCCATCCGGATCCTACTTGCCATTGTTGCTATACCATGACTACGATACTATCTGGCGGTTGTGTGTCATGACTGCTTTTCTAAATATTGATTTAGAAGAGAGCGTCTATAAGTACACAACCGAAGGTCTTCGCAGACAGAAGGAGCAGCGGAAACGTGTGTAAGTTGCTTTTATGTGTAAAAGCAGGCATCGCGGAGTTGGAACATCTGTTTTGATGTGGTAGTCAAAGCATTTGACTTCATCAAAATGGTAGATGAACCTAGTATATACGAAAAGGTAGTAGAGAGTAAAGTGGTCTTCCTCGTATTGTACGTGGATGCCATACTCTTGATAGGGAAGGTGTTTCCTATACTACGCTCAGTCAATCTCCTCTTATCACATTAATTCTCGATGTAGGATCAAGGTGATACTCCTAAATCCTGGGTTTTGATCTATATGATAGATCTAAGTGGATGTTAGGATTCTCACTAGGTGTAGTGAGATAGTATCAAATGATCCTAGGGAAAATCACTGGATAGCTTTGGAGAACCTTCTTAAGAACTTATGAAGCACTAAAGAAGTGTTCTTGGTGTTTTGGTAAAAGTGTACTCCTTGCCGAGTCCTTTACCGATTCGAGCTTCCAGAGTGATATGGTCGACTGTCAGACAGTCACAGGCGTTGTCTTTACCCAAGAAGTGGGGCGGTATGTTGGAAGAGTTCCAAGCTAAATACCGGAGCAAACTAGATGATAAAGGCTGGATACATCTCTACCAAAGATGCTACAAAAGAGTTGGTCTGGGTGTATATTTGTTCATGAGATGAACAAGATTCCTACCATTATGTGACAATGGGACTGTGGCTTTGGCTTAGGAACCCCCGTCCCGTCAGTGACCCAGAGATATTCTAAGGCAGTATCACCTTATTATGGAGATGGTTGATCTCCAGGGAGATCGAGGTTAGGGGAGTAGACTCAAAGGACAACATGGCAGATCCACTCATAAAGGCCTTTTCCCAGGAGAGACTATTATGGGATGGTTGAGTATGGGATACTACAACCACTGCTGATTGTTGGGTATTGGATACTACAACATATAGCCTTAGTTCAAGTGGGATATTGTTAGTTATATGTATGCCCTAGAGGCCATTATTGTACATATGATGTATATTATAGTGGATGCTTGGACATATATAGGAAGGACTTTCTTGCTCGACATGATAGTACGCTATCTGGTTACTATTTATCTTAACATGTACACTTGATATCTCTATGTTTTGATAAAGCCCTTAGGATATGTACTTGACTACCAGGATTATGATAGAGATCATACTAGTGGGGTATGGGTAGTCTGTGAGTACATCCTTTAATTGTTCATAGTCGAGGGAATATCGAGACAGGGTATCGATACTCCAGAGTAGACTAGCGTATAGCTTCTCGACCTATGTGATGGGCGATGGATGATCCTATATCCATTGGTGTTTGACATCAAAGATGGTATACTGGTGCTCAGTGGAGACTC
This sequence comes from Agapanthus africanus, assembly GCA_030015575.1. Lineage (NCBI taxonomy): Eukaryota > Viridiplantae > Streptophyta > Magnoliopsida > Asparagales > Amaryllidaceae > Agapanthus > Agapanthus africanus. The sequence continues at coordinate 666,203,839 of CM057341.1, read as the reverse complement.
AGTACACTGAATGGACTCGCCGAGAACTCCTAGATGGTATTATACCTCACATCAGATAGCAGTTCTCTGGTGACACTGGTACATGTTAGTCTGTAGACCCGAGATCGTCATAGAGTCTTGTGTTTCTCCCACTGTGCTTTGATTTCCACTCTACCACGGCTCTACTGAGTCATGCAAACAGGTGATTTTTAGGTACAGTCCCGAGTCACATGGAGGCAATGAGCGATAGGAGGGGATTTGTCCCTCTCGGTATTGGGGGTTGATGTTGTGCTATGCTCGATTGGCCATAATAGGAAATCCCTAGCCAGGGTTGCTGAGATCTACTGATAAGTGTTATCAGTAGTTTCTCGAACCGTTATGGACCTTACATCGGCATGACTTATCAAGTTACTGGGGTCTGACGTTTACCCCTAGACAAGATATACAGCATATCAGATGAAAAGACCGGACTGTATAGTAGTGTTACTGATTGGATTCGTAGGAGTATGAGCAGGCTTGCCTGTTGATCTTCTGATCGCTCAATACCCGGGTGGCCGTTACATTTAGCAGACCGCTTGCGGCTTGTAGGTGACTGATATGATCACCATCTACTGCCGGTGTATTGACGAGTCTTTAGAGTCCTACACAAAGGTTTCCTGGCTCAAGCGAAACGAAGTAGGAGCACATATGTGATATGTGCAGGACCGAGATTAATACGAGTATATGATACCGAATTCCAATCTCGCGATATGTGATGTCGGCCGGGTATATGTGATATAGCCGGGTTATCGAATTAAGTGTTGATTCAGTAAGATGATATTATTGATATTAGTCGGTTATATGTAATATAGCCGGATTATTAAATCAAGTGTTGATTTAATGATTTAATGTATAATTATATATTTGATATATAAATTTACATTAATTAATATTAGCTCACTTGACCATTTCTTTTTCTCACTTGTATATACATTATATATATATATGCGTGCGTGTGTGTGTGTGTGTGTGTGTGTGTGATATATTATGTATCATGCTAGGTTATATATGCAACTTGGATGTGTGAGACTTACACCCTAACCATGATATAATTAGGGTTTTATTTATCTTAGTAATTAACAAAATTGGTTGGAAATTGTCATGGCTAGAAGCTTGGAGAAGCTTGCTAACCATTGACTAAGTTCACCAAATTTGTTTTACTTTAAGATATTTTGTAAACCCAACCTTTATCCTATGCCATGGTTAAGTCTCTACAATAGTTAGTGTATGACATTAACTAACCCTTGGTTGCATTTCTAACCTCATCTCATTCATTTGTTCATTCTCTAGTTCATCTTCTTCTTTATCTCTTCAAGCTCTCTAGGATTTTAAAAGATGAAGAACCCAAGTGAGAAAATCAAATCCAAAGTGAGCAAAATTCCTACTTCATCATCCTCTACTATTAGCCATTTAGTTTAGGGTGTTCTCTTCACCAATCTACCATTAGTGAAAAGGTAGCTTGTGTTTGAGTTTCCTCGATGTAGATCATCTTCGGCCTCGAAGACAACAAGCATGCTTGTTCACTACGCTTTGTGGAGTCTATCTTGAGTCCGGGAGATCGATGCTTGGAGCGAAGGGACTACTACATGGAGCTATTGAAGTGAATGATCGGACTACAAAGGTTGTATCTCTCTTTCACTTGTTGTAATGTTTGATTACATGCTTGATTGTTTAATTACTCTAGCTTGATCCTAGTCTAGGGTTCCTTAGCACTCTTATAAGTTTTGAAATTGGCATTGTAGATGCATAGAAAACCCAGTAGGGTGCTGAGGAATCCCAACAAGCAGTTGCTGCACTCTCTTGCTATATTTTATCAACTCGGGTTTCCACGTCTGATAGTCACCGTTTACTTGGCTAACGACCAGCTGGGAGTCTCCATCTATGAAGAGGTTTTCGATTCCTATATCGACAGCGATCTCAAGACCCGCTATTAAAGATTTATATTCAGCCTCGTTGTTTGTTCTTGGTTCCGTTAAGGAAAGCGCAAAATGCATTATCCCTCTTTGCGGAGTCAAGAAGATGAGGCCCACCCCGGCTTTGATTATATGGGTGTTATGCTTCCGTTTATTCATGGAAGATAATCCATCAAAGTAGAGTTCCCATTAGACATTATTTTCTTCCTTCTCCCCTTCGATTGGGTCAAACGCATGTTCGTCTGTCAATTTGCAATTTAAGGGAGAATCGGCCGGTATCTGATGCTTAGCGAGAAAGTCGACGATGGCCTGACCATTCACTGCCTTGAGGGATCGATACGTTATCAAGAACTCTATCAAAAGGAGGGACCATTTGTTAAGTCTTCCTGTTAGTATGGCTCTTGACATCAGATATTTGAGAGGATCCACCTTTGATATGAGATGGATCTCATATGCCAAGGCATAGTGCCTGAGCTTCGTTATCATGAAGATCAATGCCAGACAATGTTTTTCGATAGGGGAGTAGTTGTTTTCTGCCCCCAGGAGAACTCGACTCAGATAGTATAGAGCTCTCTCCTTCCCCTGGTCATTCTCTTGTGCCCATAACGCGCCTAAAGAACCTTCGAGGGCTGTTGTGTACAGGATGAGGGGCTTTCCCTTGACTAGAGCGGTCAATACCGGCGGGTTCTGCAGGTTTTGCTTGATTTCTTCCAGTACACTTTGGCATTTATGATCCCAAACAAACAGGGTCCCCTTCTTCATTAGATGGATGTAGGGGCATCATTTCCTGGAGAGGTTGGCTATGAACCACCGGACATACGCAAACTTTCCTTGAAGAGACCGCAGTTGTTTAAGAGTTCTTGGCATGGGCATTTCTATAATTGCCTTGATCTTTGATGGGTCTATTTTGATGCCTCGGTGTCGTATGATGAATCCTAGGAATTTGCCTGAGGAGACTCCAAACACATATTTCAGAGGATTCATCTTTAGATTGTATTTCCGAAGATGCTAGAACACAATGTTCAGATGCTCCCAGTACTCCTCGTACGATTTTCTTTTCACTACAAGGTCTTCAATATAGCATTCAACGATCTCATGTATGAGGTCATCAAAGATCTTCGTCATGGCCCTCTGGTAGGTAGCGCCTGCGTTCTTTAAACTGAAGGGCATCACCTTATAGCAGAATATGCCTAGCAGAGTTTGGAAGGCGGTGTGCTTTTGGTCTTCACGATGCATTTTTATTTGATTATAGCTTGAAGATCCATCCATGAAGGAGAATACCTCATGAGTGGATGTGTAATCGATCATCAGCTCGGTAACAGGTACTGGGAAGTCATCCTTCGGACAAGCTTTATTAAGGTCCCGAAAGTCCACGCAGACGCGCATTGTCCCATTTTTCTTCATCACTGGAATAATGTTGGCAATCCAGTCGGGATACTGAACTTCTTGGATGAAACCAGAGTCAATTAGTTTCTTGACTTCGGCATTGATACTCATCTCGAGTTTGAGCCGCATTCTTCTTGGCGCCTGTTTTACTAGCTTAACGTCCGGCGATATAGCCAGTTTATGTACCGCTATCTCTGGATCTAGTCCCGGTATCTCGGAGTAGTTCCATGCAAAGCAGTCTTTATATTGCATGAGTACATTTTTTAAAGTAGCTACCTGCTTTTTAGATAGCAACTCACTGACAAACGTTGACCTCGGATCGTTTTCCGTCCCCAAGTCGATTTTTTCAGGTTGTCCGCCATGGTGTGTATCCTATCTTCCAGCTTTTTGGTGCTGGTGGAAACTCTGAGATCACCTCCTCCTCGTCCTCATTTGCGAAGAACTTGAAGAAGTCATCCATATTCTCATACCCTCCCTCCTTCGAGCATGTTATCATGTGGCAAGTACAAGTTCACTTCTATTCATAGTGTTGAGCTGATCCTATCCTCACGGTATAGGTTCTCTTTGGCTCATGCTTTTGCGGAAGAGTTGCCCTCTAACTTTCGGATAAAGCGAACTTGCCTTGTTGATATTGGTCTTCGACCCAGTCTTTGAAGGTGAAGCGGTTTTCAATGGGATGACCTATTGCTCGGTGATAGGAGCAATAATCCGGATGATGGATCTCGTTTATTTGTTCGGGATGCTGAAACTCCGGAAGCATCATCATTTGATGCTTCATGACAAGGTTGAATATTTTCCTTGTCTTGTCTTGAGGGAAAGAGTATTCCTGACTCATCTTCTTGATAAAGGACGGGTTCCAACCACATTTTTCTTGATAGCGCAGCTTCTTAGATATATCCTATTGTTTGCGAACGTTGTTTGCACTCTTTGTCCTATTTTTTCCTCTATTTCGGGATTTTCCGTCTTGCGAGGACATACAGCGAGCTGGGGATGGAGGGCATTGTAGTCTTCTTTCTCTGTGGACTGTTGGTTGAGGCGTTGTGTCCTGGCCTTTTCATAAATAGCCATTTCACGATTGTGGTCATCCCGAATCTTTTGATCGGCTTCTCTTATTAGCTTGTCAACTTGTTCTTCGAACGACGGACTTAACGCTCTTACAGTAGGATTTTGCTCCGTTCCAACGCCACAGCTATCTGGAAAAGCATTCCTTTCCACGCAGGAACTATTTGTGGCGCAGCAGCAATGGAATCACTTCCGTTTCTTGGACCGAACATATCCGAGCCCGATTGTTTCCATCTTCCCGTTGGGCATTCTTCACTGAGTCCACGGGATGTCCCAAATCTTTTTGTAGAATTGGGCTTGTTGAGCGGTTTGTTTGAGGGGTACGCCTTGGCATCTTAATAGCCTTTTCAATCCCTCTGCGTAATATCTGGGCAAACGGATTTGTTGAACCCAGTCAAGCGCAAAATCGGCACCGTGCCAGACTTCTTTTTCCACTTTGGTCTCCGCAGATTGATAGAAGAGGATCGCCTTTTCACCTCTTCTCCTGGGAGGAACGTGGAAAGTTTGCAGCTCTTGTATGCTGCATGTATCAAGCGCATCAAGTTCTTTATAATTCCGTGGCAGAACCATGGTGATTTGTAAACTCGGATCATCTCCAGTAATGGTTTGTGCTGACAGGAAAGTAGAGAACACGTCGTTGACTTCATCCTCAGAATCACTGCCAAAAACCAAAATAAATTAAATGGTCCGGGCCTGTTGCACTGGGGTTTCCCCGGGTAGACTATTTCCTCATCTTCTTCGGTATCGTTCCCAACGATCAGGATGGTAACAATGGACTTCCGTTTATCCTATGGCTTATGACATCTTTCCGTATCTTCAAAGTCTGGTAGGAAGTACTTTGCGTCTTCATATTTTCGGCTTCGTTTATGGAGAATGGATTTATCTCCCCCGTGACGGTGTACTTGAGTCCATCTTTGAAATACTTCATGCACCGATATTGTGTATAAGGGATGACATTGTACTCGTGCAACCAAGGCCTGCCGAGCAGAGCGTTATAGCAAGTCTTGGCGTCGATGACATGAATTTGATGTCAGTGATGAGAAGCCCAAAGCGTAACATCAATATTACAGACCCAAGCGTCTGTGATGATTGTGAGTCGAATCCAGAGATGGTAATTTTATCCCAAGCCAGGTGCTGGACGTTCATGTAGATCTCCTTCAGCACCTTCATATTGAGAAGGTTGACGGAGGACCCATTATCGATCAGGATCTTCCCTATCTTGATGTCGTGGCAGTACTCGGTGAAAAATAGAGGACGGTTGTGCTCGAACGTTACGAGGAGGAGATCTTCATCGCCAAATGTAATGTCAGTTGTATAAACCTCTGCCAGCTCGTCCTTCGTCTTTTCTTCTGCAAGGAATGTTTGGAACTGATCGGGCTCCTGTAATGCCCTGATCAAAGAATCTTTTGCTTCTTTGGACAGGAGGAGAGAATCCAATATGCTTAGTTGTGAGGGCATCTTCCTCAGATGTGCCAAGATATTGTAATCCACCTTGCTTTTCTTAGGTGGGTCCTTAGCTGCGAGCTCTTTGACGACTCAATCATCGAGGGAAATTTCCTCAGGGTCTTTTTCCTTCCCCTTATCTCTTTTGCTCGAACCTTTGTTTGTAGGCCCGAGGTTCTTTACAGGTAACGTACGGTTAGGCGGCTGAATGTTCTCGGAGTTCTTCTCCTCCTCTTCTTTTCCGAAGGTGGATTCTTTGAAGAGAGGGCTGAGGGTCATTTCTTCCTCAGAATTGCTCCCAAATGTAAGAAATTAAGATTTTCCTTTTGTCGAACTGGTATCAACCATATGACAGTTGCCAGCTGCTCTTTCATGCTCGTCTGTCGCGCTTCTTTGCTGTCGACAGGTTTTGCGCTTCATCCGCTTGAAGTATTGTCGGTGAGCAACGTATCCTTGCCACCACTTCTTGAAGGGATTGCACCCTTTGGTGGGGTATGTGACCCTCTGATGGTATAAGCAGTAGTTTGGATGTACATCCATTTCGTCAAGGCACATGATCTCGGGAGTGTTTTCACAAGAGGGGGCAGCTTCATTCCCATTGACAGGGCTTTGGTGAACTGCTTCTCTACTTTGATCATGCTCTTGTTTGTAGCAGGCATGCTTTGTCTTGGTTGGAGTGCTTTACGACTCATCCTTACCGTAGCTTCTTCAGCCTGCCGCTGACACTTGGCCTTTTCGTATATGGCCATTTCACGTTTTCGGTCGGCTTTGCTCTTTTGAAGGGCTTCGTTTAGCAGCCTGTCAATTGGGTCTTCTGGCAATTCCGGGGATTTTAGCACCGATCCTGCCCCCAGTTCTTCTGCGTTTCTTTCCGATACCGAGGGAGTTTCTTCATTATTTAACGATGAATGAGAAACCATGTAGCAACTTGCTACATAATCTTCGGTTTCTTCCGACGAGCCATTTCCCTCATCATCGTCTCTATCTCCATTTTTAAGTATATGGTTGAGAAACTCTTTAAGGGTGATTGGGGTCCGTGCCTTCTGGTTGTACCCCTCCAATGCGTCGATGTACTTTTGCAGGTCCGTGCACTTGTCATCGGGTTTCTTGGTCTTCTTCTTTCCATTCAAAGACTTTGAAGGCTTGACCTGGGTGTTTTGCCCATCGTTAGCAGTTTTCGGTATAGGACACGGTTGCAGCATCCCCTTAATGATCTCAGGCTCCAGCGTGCTTTTCTACCTGATCGCCGAACATGCTTGAAGATCCTTCAGCATTCTTTTGGTTTTAGCTGAAAGGACAACTTCCTACGGAGCTTCTTCCACAAATGAGCATGATGCACCCGACGTATCCACCTTTGTAGGAGCGTGCCTCTGTGGCGGGTTCACCCTCCAGTTCTCGGAAAGCTCAAATTTCCCCCGTTGATACTGGTCCTCGATCCAATTTTTGAAGACGTAGCAATCTTCAATTGGGTGGCTCACCATTCTATGATAGGAGTAGTAGTTGGGGTTGTTGACGTCACTGGGTTGCGGTGGACGTTTTGGGTCCAGCAGAGTGATGAGCTTGTTGCGCAATGCATGTTCGAACAATCTCCTCGTTTTATCATGGGGGAACAAGTATGCACGTACTAACTTCTCTTCGAGGGATTGGCATAGGCATGCGTTGTTTTGGCGAGCAAACGGTTTTGGGTCACTCAGTTATTGTTGAGTATTGGCAACGAAGGCCGCTTTCCCTTTACCTTTTGCATTCCGAGGGTCCATTTTTGAAGAGGAAGGTCTGTAGCCCATTTGGTCCATTTGGGCTAACTTGTGGATCAGAGCCTGAAAGGTGGTCGGCTTAAAGAATGTCATAAACTGGGACACAATCTCCTGAGGATCTAGAGTCCCTATGAACATGCCCACGGCCGGAGCTTCTTCGATGCGTTGTTCGCATTTTGACCATAGGTTCCACCACCGGATTGCGTATTGAACCCAGGTCTCTCCGGGCTTCACCCTGGTGTTGATTAATGCCATGATCGAGGTGCGCTCACTTGCGCTGACGAACCGCTGTGTGAATAGCAATTCCATTTCCGTGAATGTTTTGACGAAGTCGTTTGGGAGCTCCGTGTACCATTTAAATGTCGTTTCTGATAGGCTGCCAATGAACTGGCGAAGCAGCAATTTGTCGTCGTCTCCAGTATTGCCGCATAAAGCTTTGAACTGAGCGACGTCCTGATGTGGGTTGCATGTTCTTTTGTACACTTGGAATTTAGGGATCGTATATCCCGGCGGGTATTTGATTTGGTCGTACCAGCCTGGGTACGGTCGTCCGGTTCTGACGACTTGGCCAGCCACTTCACTTGCCTGATGAGCTCGTATTTGTTGAGCTATGTAATCATCAAGGGTAGATTTAGAGATCGTTTCCTCCCTGGCCGTTGATAAAGCCGGAAGAGGGTTTGATGTTTCCCCTCTATCGTCCTCGATGATTATCGGCGGGTCTTCAGTTGGAGGTTCTGGCTGGATCATCATTCCTACCATGTCTTGGAACAGGAGCACCATATGTTTTATATTAGCAGCCTGTTCCTCGGCCTCCTTATCCTTTCTTTCCATCACCCTTTGCAAGAACTCTGTATCGGTCTCCTGCTCCTGGCGCTGTTCAGACACCACTTCCGGGCTTTCTTTCTGCCCGGTGAGTGCTGCCATTTTCATCAGCATCTCTTGGAGCTTTTGTTACTTCTCCTGAGCTTTTGTCAACGACTGAGTTTGCGGTTGATGGCCCACGGAAGTACGGCTTTCCTCTTTCTCAGAAGCCATGCAAACCGTATGCACGATCATGCCCCCAGACTTGGGGCGTTTGGGTCCATCGCCTTTGGAATTTGCCGCCGGCGGTGGGAGATTCTCCAGCGTCACCCTTTTGTGGGAGGTCGAAGTTGAAGGAGTCGTTGTAACATGCACCCATGTTGAAGACGTCCCTCTCTGTATGACATAGGTATGGTCCTCCTCTTGCCGAGCCTTCATTTTCTTCAGTCGGCGAGAGTAGTCTTTGTTGATCACAGAATCCTGGACTTTTCGCCAGACCCTGTGAATTTGGGAAGACAGACGCTGAGGGGGCTGCTCCGGCTTTTCCTGCATCATGTTTTCAGCAGGCAGGGAAGATTTCTTCAACACCGCGGTTGGAGATTTCTTTCGTTCCCTCCTAAGTAGATGAAAGTTGTTCCAGGTTGAAACAACAGTGTCAACTTCCACCATTGGAGCTGGTGGGGTGAGTCCAGAGGGGGAGTTGCCCCCAGCTCTTCTCACTCGGCGCCAGTGGATACGTCGAGCGTGCCTTGCAGATGGGACCACCTCAGTTATAGAAGTGGTTCTGTTGTGCCCCTACTTTGGTGAGAGGCTGCTGCTGGTGCCAGCTTGTCGAAGACTGACGTCCATTGAGAGGGAACGACTAATCTTTTGAAGGCCGATTTTATGGTAGGGGAAGCACCTTTGACGACTTCACCTGCCAGACAAGTTGGAACGAATATCCATTTTGGGATAGCCCCTTCAGGTGTCGCGAGCCTCTTTGCGGGCTTACTTGAGCTTCGACTCAACCAATTGAAGACTGAGGTGGCAGACTTGGATGACCCGTTGAGAGGGGCCGTGGTGGTTTCAAGTCGATCGAAGACCGACTTCCTTGGAGCTTCTTGTGGTGGCACTGGGGCACTGAAACTCGCTGGCGGGACCATTGTCCCGAAGAACAATCCAGCGGTGGTTTGAGTTACCTGCCCTACCGGCATTGAAAAGATAGAGGACGCATTGGGCCCATAAGTCACTCCTCCAGTTGGGGCAGAGCGGGAGCTGATGTTGTAGTTTGTGCAGCCGGAAGCCATTGACCTTTTTCCTTCTTCTTATGCACAGGAGCAAGAAACCAAATCTTAGTACCTCGAATCCAAGGGCAACCATAGCAAACCTTGATTTTGTTCTTGAAACACGACACACGAAGTGTGGAGTTGTAACGTTTTAAAAATGATTAAATAAATAATTAAATGAATAAAAGTGTTTAAGTGAATTTTAGGATTTTCGGTAAAGTAAAATGTATTTTTCGTAAAAGCAAACCGTGATTGTTTTTCATTATAATTTTTAAAATATCTATTTTAATTATGAAATTACTAGTAAATGGTGTTTATTTAGCCATTTATAAATTTTTAGTTTAATAAAATATTTTTCCTAAATTAATTATTTTAAATATTAACATAAGCTTTATTTTTTTACACTAAATTAGTGTAAATTACAAATTTGAATGGTTTTAATTTGTAAAAATGAACCATGGAATATTAGAATTTAGTGTGTATCATGCAAAAAATATTTGCAAATTTTTCCTATTTTCTAGAGCTTTCTTGAGTTGCTATAGTAAATAAATAAATAAATAAATAAAGCATGAAAAGACTTTTATTGATGTTTCTTCTCTTGAAACTTCTACACACTTTTCCCACTCTCTTCTTTCTCTCCCTCACCTCTCTAGGGCCGGCCACAAACCCCCCACGGCTGCCCCCCCCATTTTCCACCTCATTTTTATTCAAAATTCATCAAAAACACATCAAAAATTCAATTAAAATTCCACAAAATCCTATTTATTCCATACTCTTTATTCCTTGCTCATTTTTATATGAAATTTGGAGATGGAAAGCATACATTTTGGAGGCTCAATTCTTGTTTGGATTTCACATTTTGAAGGTATAATTTTCTTTCTTTTGATTTATTGTTATTAGATGTTCATATTAAGCTTAATTAGATTTAATAAATTAATTCTATGTTCTTTTTTTTAAAATGCAAGCTAGGGTTCTAAATTCAAGTTATGATTTTTAATAATTAATTAGGGTTATAGTAGTTAGTTTAACACTTTTAGTATTAGGAAATCTTGCATGGTTATTGTTTAACAAATTGTTATTCAAAAATTGTTTTAAATTAGGAATTTAGTTAACTAGGTTTTTGCAAAATGTGGTTGTGGTTAATATAAAATTCTAATTTGGGTTGTTATGATTGGATTATAGTTTTAATAAAAATATTAGCATGTTAATGGAAAGAAAAACTTAGTTTGATTGCTAGTTTCTATGGTTAATTGATAAATTGTGATAAAAATTGCTAATTTTGTAAACTAGATTTTAGAAATTCCTATATAAATGAGATTAAAAATATAATTATGGTTTCATTATATCATTATCATCATGAATTGTGGTTTAAGTCATTAATTTATGCAAAATCATGTATTGTGGTGGAATTGTGGTATTTTGCTTGAAAAATGTTGAAAATTGTTAAAGGGTGCAAACTAGAAATTTCAAATTTATACAAAATTGTGTAATAAAAATATAGTAATGGTTTGTATAGTCTAGTGATGCTATTTAATGAGTTTTATGACCATTGGTTTCATTTAAATGTCAAGTTTTGATGAAAAACGGTAAATTGGCATTTTCGGGTTTTTCGAAAACGGACGATTTGATTGATTTTAGGGTTTTGATGGATTAAATCATATTTTATATTATAAGTAACGAGTTTTCTAAACTACAAGCTGTTTGTTGATGTTTATCTCGATCCATCGGAGTTTGTACGCCGATATCGAGCGATATTTGGTTCTTTTGCGTGGACGGGACATAGGTTTTAACCTATGCTTGTTGCTTGCGTCGTTTTGACTTTTGTATGTGATTCAGTTTATGATACTATTATTATGTTTGCGTTTAGGTACCCCTCATGTGGACTGCGGGCGATGAAGAGGAGGATGGCGACACCGTTTTCGGCAGACATGGACCAGGTGAGTAGATGCATATCTACGGGGGGAAGTCGGGTGGATGGCGTTTAGCACCCCCGCAACGTAGAATAGGAATAGTACTTATTGACATTAGGAAACCCGATGTTACCCTAGATTCTTACTGAGCAGGACCCTAGTAATGACCCTAGGCGGGACTAGACTGATTTAGGAAAACCGTACCTGAGGATGAATACTTTGGGAGAGGTTCGTAGGTTTCTGATAGAAACACACACGCACACACTAAAACTTGACATGGCGTATACGTATATGTGTGTATATATATAAAACTAGGTATAGGTGTATATATATACACAACACGTATATGGGATTCGTTGATGTGATATGATATCTGAGGTATGATGAAACAGTATGACTGGGCTTGATGCCGTGATTCTTGACTATACAGTCGTATTAAAGTGTTAGCGGATCATTAGAGAAATAGATAACGAACATGAATATATAAATTATGAAGGGTGGTGGTGATATTGAGCTACATGGGACGCTAAAATAGTACCTAGGCTGTAGCTTGTGACTTGATGACGATAAGATATCGGTATGACTTAATCACAATATGATACATATGACATGATATTTCTGAGGATAAACTAATGATGCTTATCATGATGGCAATGATATATGATTGATGTATGCGATCACAGTTTAGCACCTTGATCATGAGATGTGTTGATGATGACATTATACGAATGAGGAGACACCTAGGAGATACTTGACCGTACCCCGATATTGGGATGCCGTACGATGGATTTTACCGTACGAGGCTTAGATTTGATTATTGATCCGCACTCTTGATTCGAGGAAGCCGTACTACGTACGTGACGCTATTGAGTCGGGATCGCCGACTATTAGAGATATTGATTCAGACCTTAGGTAGACTCTAGTTTCTTACTGACTAGTCTATTAGGTTTAGTTCCTTAGGATGTTAGATGGACACTAGTTTAGGTTCGACTCACATAGTGGTAGTTGTACTCGTATTTCGCAGAGGAGTGGATAATGCACATCTGTCTTTACATTCATACTGTAATCATCATGGTGCATGTTCTTACATATGTTGCAATAATCAGTACAAACCATACCTGTTAGGACACCAGCACCATTACCGATGATGCGCATATTCCACGCACACTTATTTGCCGGCTCACACACATCATCATCGGTAATTGCTATGTCACGTACACTTTAGATCATATTGTCTTTTATGGATAGAATCAGTTAACAACGAGACCGATATAATATTGTGATTATTCTCTGATGTAAGTATAGACATGATATTTATTACTTAGACATCCATGCATTCATATTTTCATGTTATCATGCAGTATTATGGGCATATGCCGACACTTATCATATAGTTACTCATGATTTTGAGATTTGGATTTCTATGAGATTTCTGGATGTTTGGGGAAAACCGCAAAAATATATAAAAACTTCTCTCTCTCTCCTCTTCTCTTTTTAAAATAAGATGCAGTTTTCTCGTGATGTATGTGTCGTCCACCATGAGTATTTCATGTTTTCTGTTGGATTTCGAGACCCGATTCGAGGAGTGGATGAACCGTCTCGGGTACATGGTGGGCCCGGTATGGTACCCCGGGGCAAGAAGATCGAGTTGTAGACGATGAGCCTGGCAGGGGAAGGCTACCTACCGGTGATGTCTGGCGCGGCGGATATCCGAAGGATACCGACCGTTGTCGTGAGATTTGATGATATGGGCCGATCCGGACTGACGGAGCCCGAGATATTGAGACTTGAGATTACATGTGTTGTGTCGATACTTGACACGGATTTCCATGGATTTCATTATTGAGATTTCAGATTCTTATACACATTCTACTATGATAACAGCTAAAGATTTCTTATACATATATATCTGGATTTCAGGATTTGTTACTTTACATTCATGGTGCATGCATTTCATTCATATGACACAGTATTATATGAGGTACTGAAACGAGCACGGAGTATCTGCACTTACACGTAGTATTACCCTGCTATTACTAGATGATTGGGACTTAGTAGTGTATTATTATGACCTAGGATAGCGTCGTGCATTCGATTTCTTTTCGTAGATATCTTCTACTCACGAGTTGGCAACTCACCCCCGTTGTGCCAAATTTTATTACAGGTTTGGTGTACAGGTTTCCCTGGCAGCTTGCTGGCACATCTATTCTTTCAGGATGATTTGCACGGTAGGTTGGTTCACTTGTATCCGAACCACCATTGTACTTTTATTCATTCATTTGTATCTAGTAAGCTCCATCAACCATACTTGTATTACTTGATAAGTTTATTGGACCAGTCTTTTATTTTGACCTTAGAGTCGCGCATATATTATTCTGATCTGGTGGTTTTGTTTTATTTTGAGTTTTGAGCCTCGCCCTTTGGCGTTGTATATTATTGTGCTCGTTGTGGTTGTTTCCGCCAGTTGGCGTTGAGCTAGCACCCGTTTGGGGATGCTTTTTATTGTTTATGTATATTATACTTGTTGTACCCATTTGGGGGCCAGTTTTTACAGAGGAGACTCTGCCAAAATTTTTGGGAAAATTTGCTGATACTGTTAAACTTGTTTTTCTTCATGTTTCTTTTACTTCTTCTTCTTTTATATGGTTTAGATTTCTGGGCTTCGGCTTACTTAGGTTACGTGGCGCCTCTAGACGCTTCGTAATCTAAGTGCCGGTCACGTTCCGTACTCTCGGGTCGTGACAAAGTTGGTATCAGAGCGCTAGGTTTAACCTTGTATAAGTCTAGGTGACTCTTGGTTGATGGAGTAGGCGATTTAGGTAGAGTAACGTACCGTGGGTATGGTCCGCGGCATACTTACGATACGCTACTCTGCTTAAGGAGCCTTAGGATGTACATTGTTTGCACCGTATTTCATTCGTTCCTTTGATCTATCCTCGTCGATATCGGATGGTGGTTTCTGTTACCACGGGCAGAGGAAGCTGCGGCTCGAATGCGATAACCATTAGAGTATTGGTTATTCTTGAGGATTGAAGCATTGCTTAGCGTGCGGACGAAGGGTATTCACGTGCCGTCCGGATAAAGTTAAAGGGTTCGAACGATTATCAGAAAACCATTTTCCTAAGTTTAAAGTATTCGGAAGAACATGCAGGTATTTCGATGGACCCTCTAGAAGAATGAAACCCTAACTCGACATAATGACCACGAGAACGCCCTTGAACCTTAGGGTTTACGGCAGTTCCGCTGTGCCATTAGTGAGGCTTGGGTTTGCCCTTCTACGGCTGGATCATCGATGCTGGGGTATGTACCGGATATTTTTAAACTGTACTTGAGTGTTGAGCTCTCGGGGAATTATAGGATTTTGATGGATCGATCGAAACATTTAATGTAGTTCGGATATCAAGTGAAGGGATCGACTATGTGCGAGACTCTAGATATAAGGATTTTCGTTGGTAGCGCAGTCAGCACAGCTACAAAGAGACGAGTTCGAAGCAATCGACATCAGAAGAAAGAGGCACACATTGACGATAGTGTTTACGATTGGGATTTAGTGATTTGAATTTCATATTTTCATGGATTGGATTTTTGTATTTTGAGGACTTTGTTCTACGATTGGTATTTCATGTGTGTACCTTTATTCTATCTGTGTTTCATATATCAGTTGTATTGATGTTGTTTAGTACACACCCAGTACACTTGATTTGGTTTTATATATTTTGAGATTTTTGATTTGATTTCATGCATAGGGGTTACACATGATTTTGACATATGTTTCGACCTAGTTTTCATGCATTTTTGTACTGTGATTTTGATTTTGATATTCGATGTAGGTTTTCGTGCACCATGTGCACCTGATTAGGATTCTTGCGCATACTTGGCCCACTTGATGCAATTTTGTGCACACCAGATGCACTAAATCGGGGTTTTGTGCAGATTAGATGCACCTGATATTGAGTCGTGCACGCCCGTTGCACTTGACAGATGTTTTTGGTGCACACCTGTTGCACTTATTTTTGTTTTTGTGTGTATTCATGGTATCTTTAGTTGGTTTCGATTTCAGTGCGCACCGGACGCACATGATATTTTTATGATGTGATTGGGATTGATTTCAGTTTGAGCAGTATGTTTTCATAGTCATTATTATTTGATTTAGTAACCAGGCGGGACGTGTATGTTAAATAAAAGATATATATATATAGCTATTTTTTTTAAATTAAACGTCCGCTACTTATACCGTGACACGTGCATTGCACGGCGAATTTTCAAAAGGGGTTTTTGTATGCTTCTTTATTATGAGGCTTAGGCGATTTTACTAGGATGCGAAATATATATAAGTTATAGATTGATGTATATTATGATGGTTTTAACATTGGGTTATGATATTTTATTCTCGCCATAACTCCGATGATTGCGTTATGCTTGACGGAGTTGATTTTAGTTATGTATTGATGATTTCGGAGCCCCGACGATTTGAATGTTTTGCTAAACGTTTTAGTATTTGGAGGGGGAGTTTTAATTTAAATTCGGGGACCGAATTTCTTAAAGGGGGGAAGATTGTAACGTTTTAAAAATGATTAAATAAATAATTAAATGAATAAAAGTGTTTAAGTGAATTTTAGGATTTTCGGTAAAGTAAAATGTATTTTTCGTAAAACCAAACCGTGATTGTTTTTCAGTATAATTTTTAAAATATCTATTTTAATTATGAAATTACTAGTAAATGGTGTTTATTTAGCCACTTATAAATTTTTAGTTTAATAAAATATTTTTCCTAAATTAATTATTTTAAATTTTAACATAAGCTTTATTTTTTTACACTAAATTAGTGTAAATTACAAATTTGAATTGTTTTAATTTGTAAAAATGAAACATGGCATATTAGAATTTAGTGTGTATCATGCAAAAATTATTTGCAAATTTTTCCTATTTTCTAGAGCTTTCTTGAGTTGCTATAGTAAAGAAAGAAATAAATAAATAAATAAATAAAGCATGAAAAGACTTTTATTGATGTTTCTTCTCTTGAAACTTCTACACACTTTTTCCACTCTCTTCTTTCTCTCCCTCACCTCTCTAGGGCCGGCCACAAACCCCCCATGGCTGCCCCCCCCATTTTCCACCTCATTTTTATACAAAACACATCAAAAATTCAATTAAAATTCCACAAAATCCTATTTATTCCATACTCTTTATTCCTTGCTCATTTTTATATGAAATTTGGAGATGGAAAGCATACATTTTGGAGGCTCAATTCTTGTTTGGATTTCACATTTTGAAGGTATAATTTTCTTTCTTTTGATTTATTGTTATTAGATGTTCATATTAAGCTTAATTAGATTTAATGAATTAATTCTATGTTCTTTTTTTTAAAATGCAAGCTAGGGTTCTAAATTCAAGTTATGATTTTTAATAATTAATTAGGGTTATAGTAGTTAGTTTAACACTTTTAGTATTAGGAAATCTTGCATGGTTATTGTTTAACAAATTGTTATTAAAAAATTGTTTTAAATTAGGAATTTAGTTAATTAGGTTTTTGCAAAATGTGGTTGTGGTTAATATAAAATTCTAATTTGGGTTGTTATCATTGGATTATAGTTTTAGTGAAAATATTAGCATGTTAATGGAAAGAAAAACTTAGTTTGATTGCTAGTTTCTATGGTTAATTGATAAATTGTGATAAAAATTGCTAATTTTGTAAACTAGATTTTAGAAATTCCTATATAAATGCGATTAAAAATATAATTATGGTTTCATTATATCATTATTATCATGAATTATGGTTTAAGTCATTAATTTATGCAAAATCATGTTTTGTGGTGGAATTGTGGTATTTTGCTTGAAAAATGTTGAAAATTGTTAAAGGGTGCAAACTAGAAATTTCAAATTTATACAAAATTGTGTAATAAAAATATAGTAATGGTTTGTATAGTCTAGTGATGCTATTTAATGAGTTTTATGACCATTGGTTTCATTTAAATGTCAAGTTTTGATGAAAAACGGTAAATTGGCATTTTCGGGTTTTTCGAAAACGGACGATTTGATTGATTTTAGGGTTTTGATGGATTAAATCATATTTTATATTATAAGTAACGAGTTTTCTAAACTACAAGCTGTTTGTTGATGTTTATCTCGATCCATCGGAGTTTGTACGCCGATATCGAGCGATATTTGGTTTTTTTGCGTGGACGGGACATAGGTTTTTAACCTATGCTTGTTGCTTGCGTCGTTTTGACTTTTGTATGTGATTCAGTTTACGATACTATTATTATGTTTGCGTTTAGGTACCCCTCACGTGGACTGCGGGCGATGAAGAGGAGGATGGCGACACCGTCTTCGGCAGACATGGACCAGGTGAGTAGATGCATATCTACGGGGGGAAGTCGGGTGGATGGCGTTTAGCACCCCCGCAACGTAGAATAGGAATAGTACTTATTGACATTAGGAAACCCGATGTGACCCTAGATTCTTACTGAGCAGGACCCTAGTAATGACCCTAGGCGGGACTAGACTGATTTAGGAAAACCATACCTGAGGATGAATACTTTGGGAGAGGTTCGTAGGTTTCTGATAGAAACACACACGCACACACTAAAACTTGACATGGCGTATACGTATATGTGTGTGTATATATAAAACTAGGTATAGGTGTATATATATACACAACACGTATATGGGATTCGTTGATGTGATATGATATCTGAGGTATGATGAAACAGTATGACTGGGATTGATGCCGTGATTCTTGACTATACAGTAGTATTAAAGTGTTAGCGGATCATTAGTGAAAGAGATAACGAACATGAATATTTAAATTATGAAGGGTGGTGGTGATATTGAGGTACATGGGATGCTAAAATAGTACCTGGGCTGTAGCTTGTGACTTGATGACGATAAGATATCGGTATGACTTAATCACAATATGATACATATGATATGATATTTCTGAGGATAAACTAATGATGCTTATCATGATGGCAATGATATATGATTGATATATGCGATCACAGTTTAGCACCTTGATCATGAGATGTGTTGATGATGACATTATACGAATGAGGAGACACCTAGGAGATACTTGACCGTACCCCGATATTGGGATGCCGTACGATGGATTTTACCGTACGAGGCTTAGATTTGATGATTGATCCGCACTCTTGATTCGAGGAAGCCGTACTACGTATGTGACGCTATTGAGGCGAGATCGCCGACTATTAGAGATATTGATTCAGACCTTAGGTAGACTCTAGTTTCTTACTGACTAGTCTATTAGGTTTAGTTCCTTAGGATGTTAGATGGACACTAGTTTAGGTTCGACTCACATAGTGGTAGTTGTACTCGTATTTTGCAGAGGAGTGGATAATGCACATCTGTCTTTACATTCATATTGTAATCATCATGGTACATGTTCTTACATATGTTGCAATAATCAGTACAAACCATACCTGTTAGGACACCAGCACCATTACCGATGATGCGCATATTCCACGCACACTTATGTGCCGGCTCACACACATCATCATCGGTAATTGCTATGTCACGTACACTTTAGATCATATTGTCTTTTATGGATAGAATCAGTTAACAACTAGACTGATATAATATTGTGATTATTCTCTGATGTTAGTATAGACATGATATTTATTACTTAGATATCCATGCATTCATATTTTCATGTTATCATGCAGTATTATGGGCATATGCCGACACTTATCATATAGTTACTCATGATTTTGAGATTTGGATTTCTATGAGATTTCTGGATGTTTGGGGAAAACCGCAAAAATATATAAAAACTTCTCTCTCTCTCCTCTTCTCTTTTTAAAATAAGATGCGGTTTTCTCGTGATGTATGTGTCGTCCACCATGAGTATTTCATGTTTTCTGTTGGATTTCGAGACCCGATTCGAGGAGTGGATGAACCGTCTCGGGTACATGGTGGGCCCGGTATGGTACCCCGGGGCAAGAAGATCGAGTTGTAGACGATGAGCCTGGCAGAGGAAGGCTACCTACCGGTGATGTCTGGCGCGGCAGATATCCGGAGGATACCGACCGTTGTTGTGAGATTTGATGATATGGGCCGATCCGGACTGACGGAGCCCGAGATATTGAGACTTAAGATTACATGTGTTGTGTCGATGCTTGACACGGATTTCCATGGATTTCATTATTGAGATTTCAGATTCTTATACACATTCTACTATGATAACAGCTAAAGATTTCTTATACATATATATCTGGATTTCAGGATTTGTTACTTTACATTCATTGTGCATGCATTTCATTCATATGACATAGTATTATATGAGGTACTGACATGAGCACGGAATATCTGCACTTACACGTAGTATTACCCTGCTATTACTAGATGATTGGGACTTAGTAGTGTATTATTATGACCTAGGATAGCGTCGTGCATTCGATTTCTTTTCGTAGATGTCTTCTACTCACGAGTTGGCAACCCACCCCCGTTGTGCCAAATTTATTACAGGTTCGGTGTACAGGTTTCCCTGGCAGCTTGCTGGCACATCTATTCTTTCAGGGTGATTTGCACGGTAGGTTGGTTCACTTGTATCCGAACCACCATTGTACTTTTATTCATTCATTTATATCTAGTAAGCTCCATCAACCATACTTGTATTACTTGATAAGTTTATTGGACCAGTCTTTTATTTTGACCTTAGAGTCGCGCATATATTATTCTGATCTGGTGGTTTTGTTTTATTTTGAGTTTTGAGCCTCGCCCTTTGGCGTTGTATATTATTGTGCTCGTTGTGGTTGTTTCCGCCAGTTGGCGTTGAGCTAGCACCCGTTTGGGGATGCTTTTTATTGTTTATGTATATTATACTTATTGTACCCATTTGGGGGCCAGTTTTTACAGAGGAGACTCTGCCGAAATTTTTGGGAAAATTTGCTGATACTTTTAAACTTGTTTTTCTTCATGTTTCTTTTACTTCTTCTTCTTTTATATGGTTTAGATTTCTGGGCTTCGGCTTACTTAGGTTCCGTGGCGCCTCTAGACGCTTCGTAATCTAAGTGCCGGTCACGTTCCGTACTCTCGGGTCGTGACAGGAGTGGAAAAAGAAAGAGGTCCCACTGGGCATGCCAGAATCTGTTCACCGCCGAAAGATGCAACCGGGACGTTGGGACGTCTGGCCTGAATTTTGGGGGCAGATGCTATTTGGATTTATTCGTCCACCTCTTCGAAGATGCCAAGTTGATTTATGGCACCGTATATCCGAGGTTTGGACGGATGCGTCCATTGTAGAAGACTTCGTCAGATTCCCCTTCGTTTATGAGGGTTTTTTTAATTGTGGGGACACTTTTCCTTGCAGGCGCAAGCTCCTACGGTTAATTACCTTACCTCATCATAATAACCACTTTCTCCTGCTTCAGAAGTTCACTTCGTGTCGTGTTTGTTTGTTTTATTTTGGTTGCCTGTAGATTGTATACGGAGACTAATTTATGGCGTCGCCCGTAGGGCGTGGATTAGTCCAAATCCGTATATTTTTAGATTTGGGTTTGCGTTGATTTAAGGATCGTTGATCTGTTTTGAGATCAAGATCGACTTAAATGTATACGAGCAATTGGAGACTTGGTTGGTTTTTTGGTAAGGATACATTAGTCCAATTTAAGACTTAGATCCACTTAACAAAGTTTTAGGATCATTTTATTTCAGATCCAACAAAAGAGAATTTAGGCTCTATTGTTTTAGTTTAAGGATATTTCGGTCCATTATTGCCATTTTGGAAGCGAAGTTATAGTTTGAGGACATCTCGGTCTATTGATCACCATTTTGGAGGTGAAATTTTAGTTTAAGGATGTCTCGTTCGTTGATCCCCTTTTGGGGGTGAGATTTTAGTTTAAAGACGTCTCGGTCCGTTGTTCACCTTGTGCACACGTGTACTTGTTACGTGACTGGATGACAACGATTATTTAGGATGCACCCAGTTTGGGGTGCGGTCAGATTTGAGGTGTGCACATCAGTTTGGAAGTGCACCAAAAAGCTATTGGTTGTTGGGACCCGCCACCTCTCTGAAGACGTTGAGGAATTACAACGATGTAGATCAAAGGTGTGCAGAGATGTACCCTTGAACCAATTCCTGTATTTTAAGGAAAAAGAAGTTAGTGGTAAACCCGAAAATCATTAGTCATATCTTAAGACTAAGATTTCCTCGGGAGGATTTTGGATGAGTACCATTTTGGATATCATCAGTTGGAAGATCAATAGTCGTATTTGGGACTAAGGACAGCTTTAGAAGTCATGAGCACATGGGTTAGGATGGTCTGAATCAAGGAGGTTCTATCCTCGATGGGACCTAGCCAATTTGGGCTTGGTCCATTCAATTTTTTTTTGAAAAGTTCCAAGCACTTGTTTGGGTTCTGTATAATCAGTCCCCTTTTTGTACAAAGAGTGCTGAGCGCTTATGTAAGCTCTGACGCTCATATATAATCATGTGCTCTTTTAATCATGGGGATTGCCCAATAAGTGTTAAACACTTTACCCCTTTTTGTCTTTGTATGGAGTGCTAGGCACTCTTCATGGCGCCCGCGTGAGGAACACGTGAGGCGCTGGGCGCTGGGCACTCTCCCTTTTTTTGGTGCCCACGTAAGGGACACGTGAGGCACCGGGCGCTGCCCAATGAGTGCTATGCACTCTTCTCTTCTGTAGCGCCCATGTGAGGAACACGTGAGGCGTTAGGCACTGCCCAATGAGTGCTACGCACTCTTCTCTTCTGTTGCACCCATGTGAAGAACACATGAGGCACTGGGCGTTGCCCAATGAGCGCTAAGCACTCTTCTCTTCTGTGGCGCCCACATAAGGGGCACGTGAGGCGCTGGGTGCTTCCCAATGAGGCGCTAGGCGCTAAGCGCCGCTCATTGAGTGCTAAGTACTCCTTTTCTTCTTCTTTTTTGTGGTGCCCACGTGAGGGGCACGTGAGACGCTGGGCGCTAGCTTTTTTTCTTTTATACTTTGTTTTAAGAAATTCGATTTCCTAATTCTTTTCTGAATTTTTGATCCTCAAGAACAAGTTCTTTCCGATGAGAATTAAATTCTTAACCTGTGAGACTTGTCTTGTAGATCCCAGATCCGGAGAAAGAACTAAGTTCTTTTAAAAGAGTTAAACCCTTCAATAGGTAAATGAGATATTTTGATCTCTTTTCTTTTATTTACCAAGAATTTTTTTCTTAGAAGGGAGATCTTCTTTTTTCTTCCTTTTTGAAGCTTTCTGCTTTGTTTTTAGAAGCTTATAGAGGGGTTCCTCCTCCTTAGACTTGAAGTCTTGGGTTCTTTATATAATAGAGGTAAGTTTGTTGATTAGTTGAAGAAACCTCTCATTGGATCTTTGATCCAAAGGATTCTATTTTATAGAACAAGATTGGGGAAATATTTTCCCTTGCACAGAATTTATTCTGTAAAACGGTGATTTTTTAATCACCGTTTGATCTTTAATCCACCGGTTCTCTGTATTACAGAAGGCAATCTTCCTTGTTTAGAAAGATTGGGGGAATATATCTTGAAAATAGAATTTTATTTATAATTTAATTTGGGGAATGTTTTCTCCTGACAGAATTTAAATATGTATTTCTGATAATTTATCATCTCCGTTGGATCTTTGATCCAACGGCTCTATTTAACAGAGAGTAGAATTTAATTCTACCTGGGCGCCGGCGCTCACGTGTTGCGCACGTGGGCGCTAATTAAGATTTTAATTCCATTATGTGCTTTGCACATCGGCGCTCACGTGAGGAGCACGTGCGGCGCCAATACAAGAGTTTTTAACTCTGGCGCTGGCGCTCTCGTGGAAGGCATGTGAGGCGCTGCCTCTTAAATTTTGAACAGAGCTTTGCTCTTATTATTGGGGAAATAGCTCCATTGTCATATTTGGCAATTTCTGGGTGTTTTTAGTGATGCTCAAGTTGTTGAGGTCTTTGTGATTTCTGGGTGTTTGATAAATCGATCGAAATATTTAATGTCATCAAGATTATGATGATATATGATACAATATTTAGAATCCAAAATAAATAGCTTTGTGAAAACTAATTAGTATTTTATAAATCTAGCGTTTTAGTCCCGGTTGATCGATTGCTACGGAGTTTCGATTCGGATCAAAACTCCGTCGCAATCGCGTACAGTACGCGAACATAATAGTCGGGAATCTTGTTGAATTATCCGACTGCTTATTGAAAGAGTTTTCAATTTGAGACTTAAATGCAAGGTTTATAGGGTTGGGCATAAAATTCGGAATATGAGATATTCCGGGTTTATGATGTCTAAGGAGTTTGCGGATTCTAATTATTGTAGTTTTTCATTTCTTTTCTGCGACCGTAAGTGTAATATGTTGTATATCCCCGATCTCGTTGCTATATGTCAACGGAATTCGGGATACGCATTTTTTCTTACATTGATGACATGTGATGTTATGTGTGAAAGTGTTTACTAGCACCACGATAGGGTTTAAACAGGCGTCACTGATGCAATTTAAAAATTTTCTAGGTGCTAATCAACACTAAATAAGGATCAAACTAGACTATTAGGATTTCTATGATGATATCATAAGATTTAGACTAAGGGAAGGAGGCAACAACCTTTGTAGACCGTGTCCTTCTCTTCTAAAGCTCCGGGCTGTAGTCCACGCGACTCCACTAGGCTCCACCAGAAAGTTAAACGAACTTCCTTCGATGACCTTCGTGCCGAAGATGATCCACCCGAAGTCCGCTAACCCAAGCTACCTCTTCACTAAACTCTTTAGTGAAGGAAACACGCCACACCAAAGAGCTAATCTAGTGTAGGATGGTGAAGTAGGGGTATTGTTTGCTCACTAGAGATCTTAAGCTCTATGGTTCACATCACATGTGAGGTTTTAGAGCTTGAAGTATGAGGAAGATGATGATGATGGAGAGAGCTAGAGAGAGTGGAGCTTAAGAAAATGAGCAAGCCCTCTCTAGAAAATGAAGTGAAGAATGGCTTATCCTCTCTCACAATAATTGAATCATCCAATTTAAAACAATAAACAAAAACAACCATACTTCAATAGTGTGGAATAAATGAATATTCAAATGATCAAGCCATGCTTCACCCCTCCACAATTTCCACCTCATTTCTATTTTCACAAAAATAGAAATTTCAACCATGCTTCATTTAATATATATGATATATATATATATATATATATCATATATATATCATATATATATATCATATATATATATATTAATATATATACTATGAAGAATAATTAGTGAGAAATTATATTAGTTAATATATAATTATATCAAATATGAATATATATTATATTATTAAATCAATATTTGATTTAATAATCCGGTTATATCACATATAACCGACTAATATCATTTATATGTATATCACATTATCAAATCAACACTTGATTCAATAATTCGGTTATATCACATATAACCAAACTGATAACAAATAGCCGCCAGATTACAATACAGTATCTCATACTCGTATTTAATCAGGCCCCCGCACATATCAATATATGTGCCCTATTTCGTTTTGCTTGAACCAGGAAACTTCTATGAGGGACTCTAAAGACTCGTCAATATGCCAGCAGTAGGTAATGATCACATCAGTTACCCACAAGCAGTCAGCGGTACTAGCTGGATGTAACGGCTACTCAGGTATTGAGAGAATAGAAGATGAACAAGCAAGCTTGTCCAAACTCCCATGAAGCCTATAGGTAACACTTACTGTACAGTCGGTCTTTTCTTCTGATATGTTGCATATCGAGTCTGGGGGTGGAATCGTCAGACCACAATAACTTGATAAATCATGTCAATGTGTGGCCTATAAAGGTACGGGAAACTACTTATAGCACTTACCAGTAAATCTCATCAACAGCCCTGGCCAGGGACTTCCTGTTATAGCCAATCGAGCATAGCGCAATATCAACTCCCTATACCGGGAGAGACGAAACCCATCCTATCGCTCATTGCTTCTATGTGACTCGGGACTATAGCCAAAATCCACCTGTTTGCACGACTCCTTTGAGAAGTGGTAGAGAGGAAATCAAAGCACAGTGGGAACCACACAAGACTCTATGATGATCTTGGGTCTACAGACTAACCTGTACCAGTGTCACCAGAGAACTGTTATCTGACGATAGGTATAGTACCATCTAGGAGTTCTCGGCGAGTCCTGTTCGGTGTACCCATTCTCTAATGAGCACCTGTGTACAATCTTTGATGTTAAACACCAATGGATATGGGATCAACCATCGCCCTATACAAGGTCAAGAAACGTACATACTAGTCTACACTGGAATATCGATGCCCTGTCTCGATATTCTCTCGACTAGGAACAATTGAAGGATATGCTTGTAGACTACCCAGGTCCCAGCACTATGATCCGCATCATAGTCCTGGTAGTCAAGCCAACATCCTTAGTGCTTTATCAACATGTATATGAAAGACAATATAATAATACCAGTGAACATATTAAGATAAAAGCAACCAGATAGAATACTATCATGTCGAGCAAGAAATTCCTCCATATATATGTCCAAGCATCCATTATATTATACAATAATGGTCTCTAGGGCATGCATATAACTAACAATGTGTTGCTGTGATATGTTATATTGAATCGTCGTGATTGAATAGCCGGGGGCTTTTGCATGAGATAAGACTTTTTTTAATTTTCATTCATGTAAAATTGTATACAATATTCTTTTATTGGGAAACTTCCGGGTTGAGGATGATGTCACCATTGATATATATTATTTACTTTTCTGCATTAGGATAAACCCAAGGCAGGGAGCACAAGTAACCGGGTTCTAAAGTCCAGTGGGAGACCATCTTGAGGAGTCGAAACCGGGTCTCTTGACTCTAGAATTGGCAGGGTTTCTTTCCGCTCTCGTAAGGGTCTAGGGATGTTGGTTTTGGCTATTCATCACGACCGTGGAATCCGTATTTTTCATTACTGGCTGAATTTAAAACACGGACCTCCTAGTATATCCAATATTTCATATGTTGAATTCTGCTCCTTAAGTTCTGTGATGTGATCATATAACTGCGTGAGACAAATGCTATATATATATATGATATATATATGATAAACGTTACATGTGTTTCGCACCCGCGCTAGTCCAGCCCTCGCTCTGCCGTTAGTTAAATAACCTAACGGTGCATGACGGGGCCCAGTTGCAAATGAAGATGACATAAGCGTACGTTCTATTTTCGTTTTTTTTTTCTATGATGTTTAGGGAAACTTAAATGATGGGACTTCATTAATGAGATTAATGGAAAGAAAAGAAACCTAAAGATATTGTAAATTCAAAATTTTTTAAAAAGCAGCTCTAGTTTTTGCTTTGCATAGTGGTATTCCTTGATGAATATGTTAGTTATATGTATGCCCTAGAGGCCATTACTATACATAGGATGTATATTGTAGTGGTTGCTTGGACATATATAGGGAGGACTTTCTTGCTCGACATGATAGTATGCTATCTGGTTGCTCTTTACCTTAACGTGTACACTGACTGTCTCTCTGTTACATGTTGGTAAAGCCCTTAGGATGTTTACTTGACTACCTGGACTATGATGCGGATTATACTAGTGGGGACATGGTAGTCCATAAGTACATCCTTCAAGGTCCCTAGTCGTGGGTGTATCGAGACAGGGCATCGATATACCAGTGTAGACTAGCGTATACCTTCTCGACCCATACAGATGGGCGATGGATGATCCCATATCCATTGGTGTTTGATATCAGAGATGATATACGGGTGCTTAGTGGAGACTGGGTACACTGGACTGACTCGCCGAGAACTCCCAGATGGTATTATACCTTACGTCAGATGGCAGTTCTCTGGTGACACTGGTACAGGTTAGTCTGTAGACCCGAGATCGTCATAGAGTCTTGTGTGATTCCCACTGTGCTTTGATCTCCACCTTACCACGTCCAAGAGGGCGTGCAAAACGGTGGTTTTTCGGTACAGTCCCGAATCACATGGAGGCAATGAGCGATAGGAGGGGATTCGTCTCTCCCGGTATAGGGAGTTGATGTTGCGCTGTGTTCGATTGGCTATAACCGGAAATCCCTGGCCAGGGTTGCTGAGATTTACTGGTAAGTGTTACCAGTAGTTTCTCGAACTGTTATAGACCTCATATCGACATGACTTATCGAGCTATTGGGGTCTGACGTTTACCACCCCTAGGCAAGATATGCGACATATCAGATGATCAGACCGGACTGTACGGTAAGTGTTACTGGTTGGATTCACAGGAGTGTGAGCGGGCTTGCTCGTCGATCTTTTGATCGCTCAATACCCGGGTGGCCGTTATGTTTAGCAGACCGCTTGCGGCTTGTGGGTGTTTGATATGATCATCACCTGCTGCCGGTGTATTGACGAGTCTTTAGAGTCCTACACAGAGGTTTCCTGGCTCAATCGAAACGAAATATCAGCGCATATGAGATATGTGCGGGACCGAGAATAATACCAGTATGTGATACTGTATTCTATTCTCGCGATATGTATCATGGGACGGTTATTGCCACGACCTGAAAGTACGGAACATGACCGGCACTTAAACTACGAACGTCTCGAGGCGTACGTAATCTAAGTAAACCGAAAACCCAGAAATCCAAACCAAGAAAATAGTAGAGTGCAGGAAAAACAACTTAAAGCAAGTAATTTCAATAGCATAAGCCGAATTATGCGGTTTTTAAAACATCAAAAATTTACTGAAAAATTCGGCAGAGTCTCCTTTGTAAATACAGGCCCCCAAACGGGATACAACATGAATAGTATACGAAATCAAGAAAAGGCATCCCCAAGCGGGAGCTAGCTCTTCGTCAATCGACGGTCACAACCACACAAACAATATAATATACAACGCCAACGGCGAGGATCAAAACTCAAAAGGAAACTCAAAACCACCAGAAAAATAACGAGCGACTCTAAGGTCGAAAGAATAACCAACACTGGTCTCTATCTCAAAAAAATACATGTTTGGTTGATGGAATTCTAGATACAACAGAAGAATGATATACAAGATAAATAATGGGGGTATGATACAAGTAAACCTACCTACTAGC
Organism: Agapanthus africanus; assembly: GCA_030015575.1. NCBI lineage: Eukaryota > Viridiplantae > Streptophyta > Magnoliopsida > Asparagales > Amaryllidaceae > Agapanthus > Agapanthus africanus. The sequence goes on along the minus strand of CM057341.1, from coordinate 666,175,229 downwards.
AAATCACCCGAATGAAACTATGCCCGCAAAGCCGTAATGAACCTGTACGGCAACCTGCAAGAAACTGGGGCACAATGGGGGTGAGTTGCCAACTCGTGAATAGAAAAATATCTACGCAGAGAAATCGCATAAATAACGCAATCCTAGGTCAAAGATCATAATATATCCTCAAATATATGTATAACAGGCAGCCTATGACAATGTCTAGGGTAATATCTATCCCGAGTATAAACTCATGTGCCCGTGTCAGTGCCTCAGGTAGCAATATATCATATGAATGAGGTATGAATGCATGAAAACAGAATACATGTAAATGAAGAAACTGTTTTCATAAATTAGTGAGATTTCCTTCATATTTTAAACTGAGGTATCATAATTAAAAGCAGTATCAACAGTGTCTAGCATCGACACAAAACATAAATCTCACTGTCTCGAAATATCAATGTCTCAATCTCAATATCTAGGGCGCCGTCAGTCCAGACCGGCCCCTACCATCCATCTCAAGACCACGACGGTATCCTCCGGATATCCGACGCGTCGGGTAATATCACCGGTAGGTAGTGCTCCCCAGCCAGGCTCAACGTCAACACCACATTCCTCTTGCCCCGGGGTACCATACCGGGCCCACCATGTACCCGTGACGGTTCCTCCTCTCCTCAACACGGATCTCCAAAACCACAGCAAACTCATGGTGGACGACACTTTACATCACTAGAAAACCGCAACATTTTATATTTTTAAAAGATCATAAGTTGTAAATTTTGCGGCTTTCCCCGAAATCCAGAAATATCATAAATCTCAAGAAATCATCACAAGTGCATATGTCAATGATAATGAACTAGGCATGAACAACTGAATAACCGTATGCATGAAGTGGTAGGTAATAACTACAATGTCTAATATAGCATATAAGGGAAGTACACTAATATTATGTCAACACTACTAGCTAACAATCTAAGTCAAGCAATTATATTCTCTAAAGTGTACGTGACATGGCAATTACCGATGAAGATGTGTGTGAGCCGGCAAGTAGGTGTACGTGGTACATACGCATCATCGGTAATGGTGCTGGTGTCCTAACAGCATGATATCAATAATGGAATATGCAGCAAAATAAATATGCGAGGCAGAGCGAACAGCAATAATGTGCGGGAGCTGAATACTAGACACAACAATAACTAATCTGCAATAATCTAAAATAAGTCCTACGAATGGTGCCTTTTGAAATAACACGAATCATGGGGTTTTGAAAATAGGGGCTACGGTGTTTTTATGAAAAGATACGTCGTTTTTGAAATATCCGTAGATTCCCTTGAGCTGTCTTTAAAAATACCCACGATTCGTTAGTTTTTTTTGAAATAGGTAAGAAGTCTAATCTAATCTAACAACTACACTAAACTATACGGCTGAACTACAAGCTGAACTACAGGTAAGGAAACCGCCTATCATCTGAGTCGATACATATACATACCTGTATATGTATAGTCGGTGATCCCGCCACAATAATATCATATCCGATACCATATCTATAATCAGGCATCCCAAGTCAAGAGTGCGGATCAATCATCAATATAGCTCGTACGTAAATCCGTCGTACGGCATCCCAATCTGGGTACGGGTCAATATCACATTCATCATACTATTCACCTGGTATCCTCTTTATCAAATATCATGATCGGGGTACTGATCTACGTCTAGTACCATACTGATACCGCCTACGTGTGCATGGACGTGTGTGAAACACTACGTCAAGGACCCGCTACAACGTCATGTCGTATCTAAGATACGAACCCTGCTATATCACCGATCTCACGGTCTCAAATCAAATCTCATCGACTCAGCTCAATCCCAAGTATCATCCTCAATCCGTATGTGAACACATAGTCCCATACCCATGTGAACACATAACTATAAAGAATCCCATGAGCACATATCAATAAGAATATATGCAAGTATGTATGTGTGTAAGTGTGTGTAACACTACCCTAGGGTTCGCAACACTAAAAATAGTCCAACACACCAAGTATCTATATCATCGATAATATCAAACAAATTATAGTCAAAATATATATATATGTGTGTATACGTATTCGTATACATCACCACGAACTGCGGGGGTGCTATACGCCATCCACCCGACTTCTCCCCGTAGATATAAATCTACTCACCTGGTCCTCGCTCGCCGGTGCCAACGTCGCCACGCGCTTGCTTGTCGTCTCGAAGTCCACGTGGGGGTACTTACATATCATAACGCACCATATCGCATTAAAACTAAATTCGAGATCGAAACGGCATACGAAAATCAAATCGGCACGCGTATCACGCATAGGTCCAAACCTATCGCCTACGCATGCAAGAATAGTAAAACCAACCCTCGATGTCGATGTACAAACGTCAAACCATCGAGAAAAATCCAATCACACTCATTTGCACATTCACGAACACTAATTTTAATATAAACTAGGTTAAAACTCACAAAAACCCCATTTTCACTTAAAAAGTCATTTTTCCGAAAATCTAGCAAGCACAATTCGCCGTTTTGTACAAAACACGATGTTTAAATGAAAGTAGCGGCCAATATACTTATTAAATATCTTAAATAAGTCGTATAAACAATTTCCGGAATTTAATCTCATTAAATTCCAAAAATCCTAATATTCTAGTTTACAAAAATACCCTTTTTTAACAATTTCAAAGCAAAAATGCACACACTACAATCTAGCTTAGATTTGCTTGATCCAAAGCATTAAACCACACTTAATAAAGTTAATGAAGCCAAGAAAACCCTAATCACATTTTTAATCCCAAGAATTTAACAAATTTCAAAAACCTAGTAAGCAATTAGCAAATTAACACAATTTTTCAAGTAACAACTTGTAATTAACAACTAGATTAGTTTTCTACAAAACTAATTATGTTAAACCACTTCACTAAACCATGCACAATCAAACACAACTCATTTCCACAACAAACCCTAACTTGAAATCCAAAATTTGCAATTAAACTCACATATCCAAGTTAACACTTAATTTAAATTAGCTTTAAGAAACAAGTAACAATTTAAGCAAAAAGTTTTAGAATTATACCCAAAAATATATGAAGATCCACAAGCATCCATGGCCTCCCAAAATGCTCTCTTTTCACAAGGATCCATGCTATACGGGCTAAGCTAAAATGGGTAGGAGTCGGATTTGGGTTTAGCTTTGAATTTGCATGGATTTTGAAGTGATTTGTGGATTTTTTTGATGAAGAAAAGAGTGGGATTTGGGGGGGCTGCTTCTGTTGGGAGGGGGAGAATTTCGGCCAGAATGGGAGTGAGGAGAGAGAGGGAGGTAGAGAAAATACAAGGGAGGAAAGTCCAAGTCAACATAAAGTCAAAAGTCCACCTAATTCATCCATTTTCTTTTCTTTTCTATCATTTCTTTTCCTTTGAAATTCAAGTGGGAAAAAAAATGGGGGCTGCTGAATTTGGCTAAGGGGAGGAGTAAATGGGGGTGTGTGGGTGTGGGTACGGGTGTGGGGTGATGAAAAATGATAAATACAATACCCCAAACATCCATTTACGCTAAAAAAAAAGCCTTTTTTCTTCAATAATTTCTAAACCGTTTTGGCAAATGTTTTCATTCCAAAAACCACATGATAAAATTTTATTTAATGTTTTATGATGCACAAAATTTGTTTCAACTCATTCCAATTTGTAATTTTCCCTAATTAAATGTATTAGTGACGGCTTAAATAATAATAAAATAATATTTTTTTCAGAAAATTTGAAATTTCACCAGCGGCTCAATAAACACCAAATAATAGCAATTACATAGCTAGAATATGTATATTTAATTTTTATAATAAGATATTTGTATTTTGACTTTTTACAGAAAACCCCCTTATTTTACCGATTTTTTCGAAATTTCACCGAAACGATTTTCAAAACGTTACAATCTTCCCCCCTTAAAGAAATTCGGTCCCCGAATTTAAATTCAAACTCCCCCAAATACTAAAACATCAAAGAAAAACCATCAAGTCGTCGGGGCTCCGAAATTGTAACTCCATAAAACAATTCGTAGCGCAGCGCATGCGCTTGAAAAATGAGTATATAACTCAAATCAAAACTCCGTCAAGCATCCCGCAATCATCGGAGTCAAGGAGAAGACATCAATGCCAAATCCAAATCAAAACCAATATGATATAACTCGAAACTATACATGTAAATATCGAATCTATATCTGTAAGTATCCGAAGGAAATGCATGCCAAATCTCCTTAAGTCACTGTGCAACGCGTATAACACTGCACAGTGGCGGACGTCTATCATAAGAAAATAACTATATACATATATACCTTTGTTTGATATGTACGTTCCGCCGTTTTGGAAACAATTTAGAAGGGTCTCCTTGTTTTAAACATTTCGTGTCATATCAGACACGTAGGTAAATACTGAGGCTATAGCTCGCTTTTTGGAAATCCCTTCAAAAACTATCAATGCATGCCAAATATATTCAGGTACTGTCCTCTGACTAGTCCTGCTCAGTACGAAAACACATAGCCATATCATAAAACGTACTGCTCTATACGAAATCAATCCCAATATATGCACATGAATGCTACGTGCGTCTGGTGCGCACGGAAATCAAAATCCATGAATGTGCCATACATACGCACAGAAACAACATCTAAGTGGATCGGGTGTCCACGAAACATCTGTCGTAGGCAACATGTGTGTCTGACAGCAAAATCAGGTGCATCTGACATGCACGAAAAAAAATCTCGATTCAGTGCATCTGGTGTGCACCAAAATCACCCTTCAAAACATGCGCCCAACATGCGCGAAAATCCAAATCAGGTGCATCCATCGTGCACGAAATCATGAAATCCAATATCAAGCGTCGAACGTGCGCAAAATCAATCAGGTGCATAAGGTGCACAAAACAAATATCGAGTATCACCATCGAAATCGAAGTCCAGTGCATCTAAGTGCACAAAAGGCGTATCACTGCACTGCAAGCATATATAACTATACCGAGTGCAGGAACGAAATCGTGTGCATGCATACGCACAAAACCAACTCAACTGTTTAAAACCGTAAAATCACAAACATGCGAAACTAAAGCACGAAAACGATATCAAGTGCAACACTGTGCAAAGATCGTAAATTCTCAATCATCAAAATCAAATCATACGAATAAATCACCCAAAACATCGTAATCAATAATGGCGGAATAGTACCGCTCAAGTGCATCCTCTAAGAATCTCGGCAACTGTCGCGGTCACTAGTGGGACGTCTCGTCGATGATCATGAACTCTATCCTGCTGGCGTGCGTAACCATGACCACTCTTGGGTCAAGGTCTTCACTGTGAATTACCAATCTTTCGGTCCATCGGCTCATCGGCCCTGTCAGGTGTGCTAACGGGGACGATTCCGTTCTGGCACTCCTCTGGTCATCTCTTGGTCAATCATCGCGACCACTCGTAAGACAGCATATCACTGGCGTCGGCCTCTGGCTCTCTGAATGTACGTGACACATCTGATCCTGGGTGCAAGTATCATTGCAGCAGTGTCATGGAAGGAATCCTGCTCACGGTCTCTTCCATGTCTCGTCTCTGCCAACTGTCCGGAAGTCATTGTCCTTTCCTATATCTGCATCTTGCTCTGTAACGGCTGCATACCCATCGCGACTCCTTCTGGAAGGTATATCCAGTACTCTGCCTCGGCATGCGCATCGCATCTCTGATGTCGGCGGAGTGGAACGTCATCTCATCTAGATCTGGTACGAACCTCTTACTCCGCTTTTCTCTAATGTCGTCTTCTTTGGACTCGTCTCGTCGCGGCTGCATGGACTGAGCTCCAACGGCTATCCTCGTATCTGGAGTCTCCCAAGAATGCATCTCACCACCTAACATCCGATTGAAGTCGAACCATTCGATCGATTCGTCAAAACCTCATAATCCCCCAAGAGCTCAACATCTTGGTACAGTTTAATAGTATCGAATATATATACCACAGCATCGGTGGTCCAGCCGTAGAAGGGCAAACCCAAGCCTCACTAATGGCGCCGTGGAACTGCCGCAAACCCGAAGGTTCAAAGGCTTTCACACGGTCATTAAGTCGAGTTAGGGTTTCATTCTTCTAGAGGGACCATAGAATTGCCTGCATGTCTTTCCAACTACTTTAAACTTGGAATAATAGGTTTCTGACATTCGATCGTCTCTGTCAACTCCCAACGTCTCCGCGTGAAGTCGTCTCTAGCTGGAATCAATCTATCTGATGACCTCGCATCGGGGTAAGCGAACGAACCACATGTCCTAGTCATTCATCCTCGGGTGACTAGCGACCTTCTATCATCTATTCGTACAACTCATACTGCAATAGCTCCAACATCTGGGGCGATATCTCGTCGTTCGCAGCAATAACTGGCTCACTCGTCTGCATGCTGAACCGTGCCTCAATCATCAGGAGTAAGCAACACACCAACGATCATCAAAATCTGGCTGGCCTCCATCATTGGCTCAATTCTCTAGTGTCGATCAGCACCTCCGAGTAACTTCATAAAGGCGATCCGCCAATCGCTCGTGGCGCGAAAACACCATAAAAAGACACATCTCCGCAATCGTGTGTCGCCGGAATTTTGCCCTAGTCAGTCCTCGTTCGTGACGAGCTTGTGCTGACCGCAACTCTAGCCGTAGCTCTCCCTGCCCGTAACCGTAGCAGCAAAACCAAACTGGTACCGATGAGGTTAGATCAGGAAGGAATATAATACTGAACAAAGAAATGTACATCCTAAGGCTTCATAAGTGGAGTGGCGTGTCGTAAATATGCCGCGGAACATATCAACGGTACGTCACTCTGCTTTAATCACCTATTCCATCAACCAAGGGTCATCCTACGCTCCGAAGGTTAAAACCTAACGCTCTGATACCAACTTTGCCACGACCTGAAAGTACGGAACATGACCGGCACTTAAACTACGAACGTCTCGAGGCGTACGTAATCTAAGTAAACCGAAAACCCAGAAATCCAAACCAAGAAAATAGTAGAGTGCAGGAAAAACAACTTAAAGCAAGTAATTTCAATAGCATAAGCCGAATTATGCGGTTTTTAAAACATCAAAAATTTACTGAAAAATTCGGCAGAGTCTCCTTTGTAAATACAGGCCCCCAAACGGGATACAACATGAATAGTATACGAAATCAAGAAAAGGCATCCCCAAGCGGGAGCTAGCTCTTCGTCAATCGACGGTCACAACCACACAAACAATATAATATACAACGCCAACGGCGAGGATCAAAACTCAAAAGGAAACTCAAAACCACCAGAAAAATAACGAGCGACTCTAAGGTCGAAAGAATAACCAACACTGGTCTCTATCTCAAAAAAATACATGTTTGGTTGATGGAATTCTAGATACAACAGAATAATGATATACAAGATAAATAATGGGGGTATGATACAAGTAAACCTACCTACTAGCAAATCACCCGAATGAAACTATGCCCGCAAAGCCGTAATGAACCTGTACGGCAACCTGCAAGAAACTGGGGCACAACGGGGGTGAGTTGCCAACTCGTGAATAGAAAAATATCTACGCAGAGAAATCGCATAAATAACGCAATCCTAGGTCAAAGATCATAATATATCCTCAAATATATGTATAACAGGCAGCCTATGACAATGTCTAGGGTAATATCTATCCCGAGTATAAACTCATGTGCCCGTGTCAGTGCCTCAGGTAGCAATATATCATATGAATGAGGTATGAATGCATTAAAAAAAGAATACATGTAAATGAAGAAACTGTTTTCATAAATTAGTGAGATTTCCTTCATATTTTAAACTGAGGTATCATAATTAAAAGCAGTATCAACAGTGTCTAGCATCGACACAAAACATAAATCTCACTGTCTCGAAATATCAATGTCTCAATCTCAATATCTAGGGCGCCGTCAGTCCAGACCGGCCCCTACCATCCATCTCAAGACCACGACGGTATCCTCCGGATATCCGACGCGTCGGGTAATATCACCGGTAGGTAGTGCTCCCCAGCCAGGCTCAACGTCAACACCACATTCCTCTTGCCCCGGGGTACCATACCGGGCCCACCATGTACCCGTGACGGTTCCTCCACTCCTCGACACGGATCTCCAAAACCACAGCAAACTCATGGTGGACGACACTTTACATCACTAGAAAACCGCAACATTTTATATTTTTAAAAGATCATAAGTTGTAAATTTTGCGGCTTTCCCCGAAATCCAGAAATATCATAAATCTCAAGAAATCATCATAAGTGCATATGTCAATGATAATGAACTAGGCATGAACAACTGAATAACCGTATGCATGAAGTGGTAGGTAATAACTACCATGTCTAATATAGCATATAAGGGAAGTACACTAATATTATGTCAACACTACTAGCTAACAATCTAAGTCAAGCAATTATATTCTCTAAAGTGTACGTGACATGGAAATTACCGATGAAGATGTGTGTGAGCCGGCAAGTAGGTGTACGTGGTACATACGCATCATCGGTAATGGTGCTGGTGTCCTAACAGCATGATATCAATAATGGAATATGCAGCAAAATAAATATGTGAGGCACAGCGAACAGCAATAATGTGCGGGAGCTGAATACTAGACACAACGATAACTAATCTGCAATAATCTAAAATAAGTCCTACGAATGGTGCCTTTTGAAATAACACGAATCATGGGGTTTTGAAAATAGGGGCTACGGTGTTTTTATGAAAAGATACGTCGTTTTTGAAATATCCGTAGATTCCCTTGAGCTGTCTTTAAAAATACCCACGATTCGTTAGTTTTTTTTGAAATAGGTAAGAAGTCTAATCTAATCTAACAACTACACTAAACTATACGGCTGAACTACAAGCTGAACTACAGGTAAGGAAACCGCCTATCATCTGAGTCGATACATATACATACCTGTATATGTATAGTCGGTGATCCCGCCACAATAATATCATATCCGATACCATATCTATAATCAGGCATCCCAAGTCAAGAGTGCGGATCAATCATCAATATAGCTCGTACGTAAATCCGTCGTACGGCATCCCAATCTGGGTACGGGTCAATATCACATTCATCATACTATTCACCTGGTATCCTCTTTATCAAATATCATGATCGGGATACTGATCTACGTCTAGTACCATATTGATACCGCCTACGTGTGCATGGACGTGTGTGAAACACTACGTCAAGGACCCGCTACAACGTCATGTCGTATCTAAGATACGAACCCTGCTATATCACTGATCTCACGGTCTCAAATCAAATCTCATCGACTCAGCTCAATCCTAAGTATCATCCTCAATCCGTATGTGAACACATAGTCCCATACCCATGTGAACACATAACTATAAAGAATCCCATGAGCACATATCAATAGGAATGTATGCAAGTATGTATGTGTGTAAGTGTGTGTAACACTACCCTAGGGTTCGCAACACTAAAAATAGTCCAACACACCAAGTATCTATATCATCGATAATATCAAACAAATTATAGTCAATATATATATATGTGTGTGTATACGTATTCGTATACATCACCACGAACTGCGGGGGTGCTATACGCCATCCACCCGACTTCTCCCCTTAGATATAAATCTACTCACCTGGTCCTCGCTCGCCGGTGCCGACGTCGCCACGCGCTTGCTTGTCGTCTCGAAGTCCATGTAGGGGTACCTACATATCATAACGCACCATATCGCATTAAAACTAAATTCGAGATCGAAACGGCATACGAAAATCAAATCGGCACGCGTATCACGCATAGGTCCAAACCTATCGCCTACGCATGCAAGAATAGTAAAACCAACCCTCGATGTCGATGTACAAACATCAAACCATCGAGAAAAATCCAATCACACTCATTTGCACATTCACGAACACTAATTTTAATATAAACTAGGTTAAAACTCACAAAAACCCCATTTTCACTTAAAAAGTCATTTTTCCGAAAATCTAGCAAGCACAATTCGCCGTTTTGTACAAAACATGATGTTTAAATGAAAGTAGCGGCCAATATACTTATTAAATATCTTAAATAAGTCGTATAAACAATTTCCAGAATTTAATCTCATTAAATTCCAAAAATCCTAATATTCTAGTTTACAAAAATACCCTTTTTTAACAATTTCAAAGCAAAAATGTACACACTACAATCTAGCTTAGATTTGCATGATCCAAATTATTAAACCACACTTAATAAAGTTAATGAAGCCAAGAAAACCCTAATCACATTTTTAATCCCAAGAATTTAACAAATTTCAAAAACCTAGTAAGCAATTAGCAAATTAACACAATTTTTCAAGTAACAACTTGTAATTAACAACTAGATTAGTTTTCTACAAAACTAATTATGTTAAACCACTTCACTAAACCATGCACAATCAAACACAACTCATTTCCACAACAAACCCTAACTTGAAATCCAAAGCTTGCAATTAAACTCACATATCCAAGTTAACACTTAATTTAAATTAGCTTTAAGAAACAAGTAACAATTTAAGCAAAAAGTTTTAGAATTATACCCAAAAATATATGAAGATCCACAAGCATCCATGGCCTCCCAAAATGCTCTTTTTTCACAAGGATCCATGCTATACGGGCTAAGCTAAAATGGGTAGGAGTCGGATTTGGGTTTAGCTTTGAATTTGCATGGATTTTGAAGTGATTTGTGGATTTTTTTGATGAAGAAAAAGAGTGGGATTTGGGGGGGGGGCTGCTGCTGTTGGGAGGGGGAGAATTTCGGCCAGAATGGGAGTGAGGAGAGAGAGGGAGGTAGAGAAAATAAAAGGGAGGAAAGTCCAAGTCAACATAAAGTCAAAAGTCCACCTAATTCATCCATTTTCTTTTCTTTTCTATCATTTCTTTTCCTTTGAAATTCAAGTGGGAAAAAAATGGGGGCTGCTGAATTTGGCTAAGGGGAGGAGTAAATGGGGGTGTGTGGGTGTGGGTACGGGTGTGGGGTGATGAAAAGTGATAAATACAATACCCCAAACATCCATTTACGCTAAAAAAAAGCCTTTTTTCTTCAATAATTTCTAAACCGTTTTGGCAAATGTTTTCATTCCAAAAACCACATGATAAAATTTTATTTAATGTTTTATGATGCACAAAATTTGTTTCAACTCATTCCAATTTGTAATTTTCCCTAATTAAATGTATTAGTGACGGCTTAAATAATAATAAAATAATATTTTTTTCAGAAAATTTGAAATTTCACCAGCGGCTCAATAAATACCAAATAATAGCAATTACATCGCTAGAATATGTATGTTTAATTTTTATAATAAGTTATTTGTATTTTGACTTTTTACAGAAAACCCCATTATTTTACCGATTTTTTCGAAATTTCACCGAAACGATTTTCAAAAAGTTACAGTTATATGTGATATATCCGGGTTACCGAATCAAATGTTGATTCGATACATTGATACACATGATATTAGTCGGTTATATGCAGTATGACCGGATCATTAAATCAAGTGTTGATTTAATGATTTAATGTATAATTATATATTTGATATATTACTTTGCATTAACTAATATTGGTTCACTCAAGATTGATTTTCTCACTTGAAATGCACAAGTTGTATATGTGATATATTTTTGTGCACTTGTTTGTATCATGTTTGATGATACATGCAAACTTGGGTTTGTGTTTACTTTAAACCATGTTTAAGTGAATGGTTTGAGTTTTATTATCTTCTCTTGATTATTTATTTATTTATTCTTTTTAGCAAGAAAAGAAATGGTTGCTTCGTTTGGATTTTCTTTGAAGCTTCATGAAGCTTTGAAAAGTTCAACCTTTTTTGTTTCTTTTGCTTAACCTAACCATTCACCTAACCCTAGTTTATTCTCTACACTTAACCATGGTTGCATTATGATAACCATCACTTGTTTTTCTATTATTGATAATTCTTTTTCATTCTTCTTCTTCATCTTCTTCATGAAGAGAAAAAGAAAAACCTTTGCTTGAAATTTCTAAGTGATGATTCCAAGTGAGAAATCCAAATCAAAAGTGAACCCACTTCCTATTTCTTCATCCTCTACCACTTGCCATGTAGTATAGGGTGTTTTCTTCATAAGTTTCATGACTTGGTGAAGGTGGAGCTTGATCTTGAGTTGCCTCGACGTAGATCATCTTCGGCATCGAAGTCGACGACCTAGCCCGATCATTTCTTCGATGAAACCATCGCTAGAGTCCGGGATCCGATGATCGCAGCGGAGGGACGTCATCACGGAGCCAAGGAAGTGGAGGACTGGATCTACAAAGGTTGTAGCCCCTTTCACTATCTAGTTAAGTTGTTAACTTGTTGTTTCGCCTATACCTCTAGTTACGATCTTGCTTAGGGTTACTTGGCACATAGAAAATTTTTGAATTGGCCATGTTTGATCAGTTGTGGAACCTCATGGGTGTGCCTAGGAACCCTACAGTGGTATCAGAGCCTAGCTAGAGCCTTAGGCGATGCGTAGACGATGTTAGAAGTCCGATCGAACCCGAAACCCTAATTTTCAACCCTCTCTGTACATTTTCTGTAATTGTGGATTTTTCTGAATTAAAAATACCTGAAAAATTGAGCAGGGAAATATAATAATTGTGGTGAAAAACGACCCCCTAAATCGTACATTCCACCGCGGAACCGCGGCAATAGCCTGCTTGGGCCGCGGTTCCGCGGCCGTACAGAGGAGTTAGGTTATCATTTTTGCACCATAATTCCTATTTCTGTGATTTATATTTTATGGGTATTTTTATTATGACTCAAGAGTTGAGTGTTCTGGGGTTGTATTGGGGACTCGATGACTCGATCGGATTATTTAACTTTGTTTACTGTGTTTTTCCGGGTATCTTTAGAACATGTTAAAAGGTTCGACCGGATATAAATACCCACTTTTTCCCCTGGCGGGAAATTTCCAAGTGTTGGATTTTTTCCGTGGTTTAAGGACGTTCTGAGTAGTGCAAGTAACGCGATGGTCCCTCTAGAAGACAACAAACCTTAACTCGATTATGCGACCGTCTTGAACTGCCGTTTGAACCTTAGGGTTTGGGGCAGTACGGCGTGCCACATGTGAGGCGTTGGCTTGACCTTTCTACGGCTGGACCGTTAGTACTGAGGCATGAAGTGAATGTTTTTAAACTTATTTCATGTGTTGAGCTGTTTCGGGAAAACTTGGGTGTTCGATTGTTCGATCGGAAAGTTTAACATTTTCTATCTTATCTGGAATGTGATACAATAATTGGAATCCATAAGCAGTTATGAGATAACTGATTTGGATGTTATAAACACAGCACTTTAGTTTCACTTGATCGGTTGCTACGGAATTTTGATGCGATCAAAAGTCCTTCGCAATCACGTAGCGTACGCGGATACTCGCCGGATAAACTTAATAGACAGCTACACCCCTTAGCCTCGATCAAGTGACTGTAAGAGAACCCCGTCACCAAAAAGCATCCGTCTGGGTGCTCGCGGCAGCGGGGTTCCTCCTTAGAGCACTTCGTCGACGGTATCGGGGGGTGTGGCCGTCTACTAAAGTTTGCGATGAGTATTCGGTCAGGATGCCGGGAATCTTGTTGAATTGCCCCACTAGGTATTGAAAAGAGTTTTCGATAAATGAGACTAAAATGCGGGATTTATAATTGTTAGGCATGTGATGTCTAAGGAATTCATTTGATTAGGCATGCGATATCTAAAGAGTTTGCGGATTCCAATTGTTGTAGTTTTACACTTTCTTTTCTGCGACCGTAAGTGTAATATGCGATATCGCCGGTTTCGTTGCTATATGTCAACGAAAATTGGGATGGGCATATTTACTTACGTTGATGACATGTGATGTTATGTGTTGCTGGATATGTTATATTGGATCGTCGTGTTTGAATAGCCGGGGGTTTTTATGTGAGACGAGTGTTTTTTATTTTCATTCATGTAAAAACCTTGTATGTAATATTCTTTTATTGGGGCACTTCCAGGTTGCGGAAGATGTCACCTTTTGTATATTATTTACTTTTCCGCACTAGGATAGACCCAAGAAGGAGGGCACAAGTAACCGGGTTCTGGAGTCCAGTGGGAGACCAACTCGAGGAGTCGAGTCCGGGTCTCTTAACTCTAGAATTGGTAGGGTTGCTTGCCGCTCTCATAGGGGTCTAGGGGTGTGGGTTTGGCTATTCATCACGACCGTGGAATCCGTGTTTTATACTGGCTCGTATTAAAAACACGGACGTCCTAGTATTTCCAATGTTTCATATGTTTATTCTGCTGCGATATCTGTGATGTGATCATTTGATATGTTGTGATAGATACTGTATATAGTATATATGATATATTATATAGACGTTACTTATGTTTTACACCCGCGCTAGCCCTGCCCCGCTCTGCCGTTAGTTACCTAACCTAACGGTGCACTAGGGGACATCGAGGCGAATGCGGATGGCATAAGTGTACGTCGTATTTATCTGTGATGTTTAGGTAACTTAAATGATGGGACTTCATTAATATGATTAATGAAAGAAAAAGAAACCTAAAATATGTTGTGGAATCGAATTTCAAAAATAAAACAGGTAGCTACAGTTCTTGCTTTGCACAACGGTATATATGATATATCCTGCACCTTATTCGATGAGGAAAGGGCCGACGATCCCTTCACCGGGAGTGACCCCTTTAGCAATAACTGGCAGATGCTACACACTCGGTTTGTCTTTTGATTGCTTCTATAGTTTCTTCTTTGCACAGTGATATATATGATATATCCCGCACCTCATTCGACGAGGAAAGGGCCGACGATCCTTTCACCGGGAGTGACCCCTTTAGCAAAACTAGAAAAGCCTCAAAAACACTCCATTTCAAAATCATTTGATTTTACAACAATATCAAGTTCATTACGCAATAGGTTTTCAGAAAAACCTGTCGTAGCCCTCCGTCATTTCAGATAAGTAGTAGTTAGTATTCGTGCTGCGTTTGTTGGCCTTTGTCAAGGCGTAGTGTGCGGTAGCTGACTAGTACTTATCTGCTTATGCATATGATGCAGATTGGATTAGGGTAGTCATGCGACCTTGTTGGCCTTTGTCAAGGGCCGTGCGGGTGGGTTTATTTCAATCAAGAAATGACGGGTTGAACTTGACTAGCAGCCTATGATTTGTTGGCCTTTGTCAAGGTCATAGGAGGCTTGGGGCAAAATACTATCGGGAATTTCAAGTGTTGAAATTTGCAATGAGATTGCATACCTTCTATGAGATAGTTGGATCCCGATACCCGCTGCGAGTAAGAGTTACTCCTGGGAGAGTTTTACACATTACAATTAGCCGATCAAGTAGGAGTCTAGAAAGGTGTCAACGAGGTTACGCCTCTGGGAAAACGAGGTTTACATTAATTAGGTTCGTACGAAAGCACGGAGGACCTCCCTCAAAGTACCGACACTGGCCTGGCTAAAAGATTGGCGAACTTGTAATGTGCAATTAATCCCGGCTAGTCTTTCCTTTTAGGGTTTGAAGGAAGATTTGATTAAAACAGTGGGAGCCATCCTGATTAGATAAAATAATAACCAATCTGATCTTGCAAGAGCATACGCTGAGTGTTTTCTTCTCTCTCTCTCCAGGTAGCGACCATATCACGCCTTAATCAAGATAATAATATGGATGTATTGACCGAACCCGCTTGTTATACTGAGTTGGGGAACGTTGGTCCCGCTCCAACTTATAATTGTTATAAGACAGAGCAGGAAATTGAGGATTACCAGAATTCCCGTGCCGCCCAAACGAAGAAAGTGCATACTGATGCATCATCTTCGGGTGTGTTCATTACAGAGAACTGTTTCTCAGTATCTTTTACGTCCTGGGTATGTGATACCGGATCAGGATCCCGTATATGTAATCTGTTACTTGGGCTACAGATAGGTAAAGAACTGAGAACGGATGATAAGTTTCATGAGACAGAAAACGGTGCAAGTGTTGCTGTAAGTCGATGTACAACACCCCACGACTAGCGGGGAGGCGGAAATATGAAAAACGATCTTGTTGTTTGCTTAAACATCGACTAACCGCATGAATCGAAGCTAAACGATAACTAACAACTAACATAGGAGTTCTAAACTACTATGTGAAATGATTATACCTGTAAAACCGTGTCCTTCGTCTTTACGAACTCCACCTCCTCCTCGACCTTCTCCAAGTAGTGGACGATCCACCACGAGAGCTTTACTCCAAGCTTTGCCTCTAAACTTGAGGCAACTAGGTTTCTTTAAGTGCTAATCAAAGTATCTAGATGATATAGAGTGAGAGTTATGGATTAAGTAGTCTAACTAATCCTTGTACTCAACACATGAGAGGGGAGGATTAGGGTTTGAAGAGATGAAGCTTGAGGAGAGAGAAGGTGAGAAGAATTATTGATATGAGAAAATGAGTTATCATAATATATATGAAGCATTAAGATTTATCAATAAAAGAAAAACAAATGATGAATAATCATGCTTCATAAATATCTAATGGTGATTCATTACCATGAGTCATTAAGCATTTATGATGCATTAATGACATGGATGAATCACTCATATGACTCACTAATCTCATTCAATGTATATGCCACCTTAACCTCCTTAGTCACCATCTTCTAGAAGCTTCTCGCGCAATTACGAGAACGCCCCTCCTATCCAGGAAAACACGGAAAAACTTTAGACTGTATAAATCCAATAACCGGATACTAGTAACTGGCTTAAACCAAAGCCGACTAGTAAAATCTGTCCGAAAGTCGTACGTGCGTAAACACACGTATGCGTCCGAACCCTTGTCGTAAAACCATACGACCTCTATATCGTTTCGTCTGGAGTAGGGAAACTCTCTGTGTGGGACTCTAGAGACTCGACTACTACGCTGGCAGTGGGTTTAACCACAGACCGCAAGCGGCACTAGCTGTACGTAACAGTCCCCAGGTAGATGTCGATAAGAAGGCCGATGAGGAAACCCATCCGAACTCCTACTGAGTCTGATGTGACAATCTCCATACAGTCCGGTCCGTTCGTCTAAGACTATCGCATATCGGGCCTAGGGGGCGGCAAGCGTCAGTCCCCTAATAGCGGTATAAGTCGTGTCGGAGCGAAGCCCATTACACCCTGAGAAACTACTGGAACCTACCAACAAATCTCGCTTGCCCTGGCCAGGGACTTTGTGTAATGGCTCTCTGACACAGCGCGATATCAACCCCCAATACCGGGAGAGACGAATCCTGTCTAACCGCCACTGCCTCCAAGTGCTCGGGACTGCACCCAACTGCTACCTGTTTGCACGACTCCTTTGAGCCGTGGTAGGGTAGCAATCTAAGAACAGTGGGACACACTCGAGGCGAAGTAGCAGTGTCAAGTCTGCGGACTATGCTGTACTCATGTCACCTGGGAACTGCTCACCGACGACTGGTATAAAACCAACCAACAGTTCCCTGTGAGTCCTGTCCAGTGTACCCGTAACCTAACGAGCACCTGCATACTATCTCCAGTACTACGTACTGACGGCTGTGGGACAGACCATCTCCCCAACTGGGATGAGAAGCGTACACACTAGTCTACTCCGGAGTATCGATGCCCTGTCTCGATAATCCAACGGCTAGGGACCTGAATAAGGATGTGCTTGTAGACTACCCAGCCCCCACTAGTGTGACTGCCATCACAACGCTGGTAGTCAAGCAAGATCCTAAGAGCTCTATCAATACGTATACTCACATATTAAGATAGAAAAACCAAGTAGCATACTACCATGTTTAGCAAGACTGTTATATACATGTGAATATCCCAAGTTTCCATTAAGTAATATACAAACTAGTATGATACAGTAATGGCCTTCTAGGGCATAAACGCTAACAATCTCCCACTTGCACTAGGGCCATGTACTGGCGTATCGAAGACCGATGATCTTGAGTAGCCTCTCGAACTGAATCTGAGGTAGGGCCTTAGTGAATGGATCAGCAATGTTATCCTCTGTATTTACTCTCTTTACCTCGATCTCCCGGCGATCTACGATCTCCCTGATCAGGTGATACCGCCTTAAGATGTGTCTGGACTTCTGATGGGACCTGGGTTCCTTCGCTAAAGCTATAGCGCCGTTGTTGTCGCAATATAGAGGTATTGGACCAACACTGGTAGGAACCACCAGAAGTTCTGTGAGGAACTTCTTCATCCAGACAGCTTCTTTTGCGGCATCGCAAGCAGCTATGTACTCCGCTTCCATTGTTGAGTCAGCAACGGTGTCCTGCTTGGAACTCTTCCAACAGACCGTCCCTTCATTGAGGGTAAAGACATAACCCGACATGGACTTGGAGTCATCCTTGTCACTCTGGAAGCCAGAATCAGCATAGGCCTCCATCTTGAGGTCCTTTCCGCCGTAAACCAAGAACATCTCCTTAGTCCTCCTCAGGTACTTGAGAATGTTCTTTACTGCTATCCAGTGATTCTCCCCTGGGTTTGCCTGATACCGGCTTACAACGCTCAATGCGTATGCTACATCTGGTCTGGTACATAACATCGCACACATTATAGAGCCTACCGCAGAAGCGTAGGGTATAATCGACATGCGTTCCCTTTCCAAATCAGTCTTGGGAGACATCTTTTTGGAGAAGGTGATTCCGTGACAAGCCGGTAGGTTACCGCGCTTAGAATCTTCCATACTGAATCTTTTCAATATGGTGTCTATGTACCTGGACTGTGAAAGTCCCAACATCCTCTTTGATCTATCACGATAGATCTGGATCCCCAGAATGTAGGTGGCATCACCTAGGTCCTTCATGGAGAATTTCTGTGACAAGAATCTTTTGACTGACTGTAGCATAGGAATATCATTTCCTATTAGGAGAATGTCATCCACGTACAAGACGAGGAATACAACAACTCTCCCTACAATCTTACTGTATATGCATGGTTCATCTGGATTTTTGATAAAGTCGAATTCTTTCACAGTATCATCAAAACAGATGTTCCAACTCCGTGATGCCTGCTTTAGTCCATAAATGGACTTAAGCAGCTTGCATACTTTACCGCTGCTCCTACTCTGAATGAATCATTCTGGCTGATCCATATAGACGCTCTCTTCTAAATTTCCATTTAGAAAGGCCGTCTTTACGTCCATCTGCCAGATCTCATAATCGTGGAAGGCAGCAATAGCAAGAAGGACCCGAATGGATTTCAGCATAGCCACTGGAGAAAAGGTTTCGTCATAGTCCAAACCAGGTCTTTGACGGAAACCCTTTGCAACAAGTCTAGCCTTATAGGTTTCAACCTGTCCATCTACACCAATCTTCTTTCTGAAGATCCACTTGCATCCTACGGGTTTTACCCCATCTGGAGCAATATCCAAACTCCATACTTTGTTAGTGTACATGGACTCCATTTCGGTCCGCATTGCATCCAGCCATTTTACCGAGTCGCCGCTCTGAATGGCTTGTTGGAAGCTAGTAGGGTCGTCATTATCAATGACGCAATCTTCTCGATCCCCGTCTATGAGAAAACCGTAGTATCTCTCGGGCGGATGAGACTGCCGACTACTTCTGCGGATAGGCGCTGGTATGTCCCTTTCTTCTGAAACTTCTTGTTCTACCAAACTTTCAGTAACAGCTTGTAGTTCTGGAATTTCTTCCAGTTCTACTGCGCTCCCACTCTTCTGATTTTCTAAAAATTCAGTTTCTAAGAAGCGGGCATGACGAGAAACAAAAACCTTTTGTTCCTCTGCGTAGTAGAAGCAATATCCCATGGAGTTCTTTTGATATCCCACAAACTTACACTCTACTGAGCGTGCCTCGAGTTTGTCCGGATGCTGCTTTTTTACAAAAGCTGGACATCCTCATGTCTTCAGGTACTGAAGATAGGGTTTCTTCCCACTCCACATCTGATATGGCATGGTAGGCACAATCTTGGTTGGAACCTTGTTCAAAAGATATGCCGCTGATTCTAGCGCATAACCCCAGAATGATCGCGGTAACTCAGCCTTACTCATCATGGAATGAACCATATCTAATAGGGTTCGATTCCTCCTGTCCGATACACCGTTGTGTTGTGGTGTGTATGGAGGAGTAAGCTGAGAGAGAATTCCTTTCTCTTTTAAGTAACCCAGGAACTCGGCACTTAAGTATTCACCACCTCGATCAGATCTCAGTGTCTTAATACTTTTGCCTGTTTGATTTTCCACTTCATTCTTGTATTCTTAGAATTTCTCAAAGGCCTCGGATTTATGCTTCATCAAGAAGATATGTCCATACCTAGAGAAATCATCCGTAAAAGTAATGAAGTAGGAATAACCACCTCGCGCATGTGTAGACATCGGACCGCATACGTCACTGTGTACAAGTCCTAAGAGCTCGCTCGCTCTTACTCTGTGTCCAGTAAACGGAGTCTTTGTCATCTTTCCCATGAGACAAGATTCACAAGTGGCATAAGATTGATATTCAAACGGATTCAAATATCCTTCTCTATGTAACTTCGTTAATCGTGTTTCATTAATGTGACCTAGTCTACAATGCCATAAGAAAGCCTGATTCATTTCTGGAGACTTTCTTTTAAGTGTGTTCTGGATATTGAAAACCTGAGCTTGATTCAATATGTATATACCGTCATCTAATGTACCGGACCCAATCAGAACTTGATTTAGGTGGATGTGAACTACATCGCTTACGAATGTAAAGTCATATCCCTCTCTTGAAAGTGAGGACACTGATATGATATTACAAGTCAAACTAGGTACATACAGACAGTTACGCAGAATCAATATCTGCCCACTTGTCAAACCTAGGCGATATTCTCCCACGGATTCAGCGTCCACGCTCATTCCGTTTGCTACTCTGAGAGACAAATCACATATCCTTATAACTTTACGGTTTCTCAAAGCATGTAACGAATTACAGATATGAGATCCTGCTCCGGTATCTAGTACCCAGGAAGTAGAGTTAATTGACAAACAGTTCTCAATTACAAACACACTTGAGGCTGAAGCCACAACATGCTTCGTATCCTGGCTACTGGCTTCCAAAGCCTTGCAATCTTTCTGCCAATGTCCGTTCCCATAACAATAGGAACATCCCTCCTTGCCTACACCAAGTCCCGAAACTTTTGCTCTTTCCTTTCCTTCTACTTTACCGACACTGTATATCGGCTTTGTAGAGGTCTTCTTCTTTTCATCCTTTGCTTTCGCCCTGGATGTAGAAGAAGAAGGTCCCCCTTTAAGCAGAGCTTGTGTCTCCCTGGTTTCTTTCAGGGTATAAGTAGAGGGCAGGGACTGTGGAAATAAGTCATCATATGACCTGTTTCCCAACGTGGTCTCCAGGTCTTTGAGCTCATCAATATAGCTAGTCATCGTAAGGACGTTGTCCCTTACTGATGACCCGTCAGCCGACCTCGCTTGAATTAATTCGTTGGAGGCCTCATATCTTGTGATATGAGATTGCTCTCTATATAAATCTTTGTTATGGAGAAAGATGGAAACTGAGTCCATCTTCTCGTGCTGCTTCTGGTTTATACCATCAACTGAAGCCAACACGAGGCACTTGGCTTTCGCTTTATTCTTTTCCTTTGTCTAACGGATATCCATATCCGTAACGGTGGAAACTGGACCTGGGACGGCGGGATCTTGAGTAGTAATAGGGTGGTCCAGCTTGTCATAGGCAATGGTCATCTGGACAGACCTTTGCCAGTTATATAAGTTAGATTCAGTCAACATGTTATCTAGATGTAACCTAGTCATGGTCACAAGGTCGCTGCAATGAGAGAGAGAGAAGAAAACACTTTAGCATGATGCTCTTGCAAGTTTAGATTGGTTTTTAATTTATCTAAACTGGATGGCTCCCACTGTTTCTCGAATCCTTCCTCAAACCATAAAAGAAGAATTAGCCAGGACTATTCTCACTGTACAATACTTGCTTAACCGTTCAGCCAGGCTAGTGTCAGTACTTCGAGGGAGGTTTTCCAACGCTTTTGCGAAGTTCCTTAATTAAATAACCTCTTTTCTCTGGGGGCGTAACCCTGCTGACACCTTTCTTGACACCTACTTGGTTTATAGCATTGATCGTTAAGTGATGAATCTCCTGATAAGTAGCATATACCCACAGTAGGATCGGGATCCAAATATCATCGTATGATAATGTTGAAGGAATCCTACCAACATTCATCAAACTCCAAATGGTATGCATCTCTTTGCAAATTTCAGTTTCTTTAGAAATTTCCGATATAGATTTTTTCCCCATGTTCTTATGACCTTGACGAAAGCCAACAAATCATAAAACACATGTCAAGTTCTGCCCATCATTATCTTGTTAATTTGAACCCACCCGTATATACCCTTGACGAAAGCCAACAAGGTTATACGACTGTCCCAAACCAACTCATCTATCTATGCAACAAATGAATACCCCAGCAGCTACCAAACACTATGCCTTGACGAAAGCCAACAAACATAGCTTGAATACTACTGACCATCCATAAGAAATGACGGAAGGCTACGACTGGTTTTAGCGAAACCGTGAACGTAGTGAACATGATATAATCGAAGGAACCTGATAGCTTTTTAAAAGGAGTGGTTAAAACTCCGCAATTAAAAATTCTGCTTTTTTAAAATAACCGAGTTGTTTCTTTTAAATTGTTCCAACGATTCAACTTTTTAGTTTATTTTCTTTGCATTATAAATAATACGTCCCATCATTAACCTATCATTGCAGAAAACAACGAAAATACAACGTCCTCTTATGCCATCCGCATTCGCCACGGGGTCCCGTCATCACCCGTTAGATTACTTAACTAACGGCAGAGCGGGGGCTGGGCTAGCGCGGGTGTAAAACATAAGTGACGTCTAAATAGCTATCATATATAGATATTGTACATTCGTCAGACGCAATAATAGGCATTCCAGATCACAGATGAACTTTATTGGATTTGCAAGCAATCCGTGTTTGTTTTGAGCCTGCAACAAAAGACGGATTACACAGTTGTGATGAATAGCCTTTACCCCACCCAAGACCCCAACGGGTACGGCAAACTACCCGCCCGGTAGTTTGTGCACCCCACCTTGGGTCTGTCCAAGGAGAAAAACAGTAAAATGAAATAATACAACGGTGGCTACAACCGCAACCTGGATGTGCCCCGCAAAATAATATTACAACAAATTACATTTACATCAAATGAATTAAATAATAACCCATCACAAAACCCCGGCTATACATCACAACAGTCCAACACAGTTCATATACACAAACAGATAAAATCCATTACAGAAATGTGCAACCCCCTGCCAACCGACATACTAGCAGTTAGGGGAGGTTTACGAACACATTATACAAACACAGATATATTCCAACAAGCAAATACCGTATAATTTCGATCGATTAAACACATTTAATTTTGCTCCAATACTTCTCTGTAAATCTGAAACCTGAGCAAAAATAAAAAATTCCAGAAAATACCAAATATCACAGAGAACCAACACAGGAAAATTGGGTTCATGAATCGGCAACTCGGCGGCGGAAGCGCGGCGGATCGGTGGGATCCGCCGCGGTTCCGCGGCGCTTTAGCCGATTCATGGGCCCAATTTTCTTGGGTGTTCTACTACTGTCATTTAGAGCTTTCTGAACCTCCCTGAAAAATTTTTGGACTTCATTAAAAAATCGACAGAAACTCATGATATCGGGGTTTTCCGGTTTCGTTTTTTCCGTTCGAAATTCATACAATTTTGCAAGTGAGTTATTTATTGTTTAGCGAGGCTCTGATACCACTGTAAGTCGATGTACAACACCCTACGACTAGCGGGGAGGCGGAAATATGAAAAACGATCTTGTTGTTTGCTTAAACATCGACTAACCGCATGAATCAAAGCTAAACGATAACTAACAACTAACATAGGAGTTCTAAACTACTATGTGAAGTGATTATACCTATAGAACCGTGTCTTTCGTCTTTACGAACTCCACCTCCTCCTCGACCTTCTCCAAGAAGTAGACGATCCACCACGAGAGCTTTACTCCAAGCTTTGCCTTTAAACTTGAGGCAACTAGGTTTCTTTAAGTGCTAATCAAAGTACCTAGATGATATAGAGTGAGGGTTATGGATTAAGTAGTCTAACTAATCCTTGTACTCAACACATGAGAGGGGAGGATTAGGGTTTGAAGAGAGGAAGCTTGAGGAGAGAGAAGGTGAGAAGAATTATTGATATGAGAAAATGAGTTATCATAATATATATGAAGCATTAAGATTTATCAATAAAAGAAAAACAAATGATGAATAATCATGCTTCATAAATATCTAATGGTGATTCATTACCATGAGTCATTACGCATTTATGATACATTAATGACATGGATGAATCACTCATATGACTCACTAATCTCATTCAATGTATATGCCACCTTAACCTCCTTAGTCACCATCTTCTAGAAGCTTCTCGCGCAATTACGAGAACGCCCCTCCTATCCAGGAAAACACGGAAAAACTTTAGACTGTATAAATCCAATAACCGGATACTAGTAACTGGCTTAAACCAAAGCCGACTAGTAAAATCTGTCCGAAAGTCGTACGTGCGTAAACACACGTATGCGTCCGAACCCTTGTCGTAAAACCATACGACCTCTATATCGTTTCGCCTGGAGTAGGGAAACTCTCTGTGTGGGACTCTAGAGACTCGACTACTACGCTGGCAGTGGGTTTAACCACAGACCGCAAGCGGCACTAGCTGTACGTAACGGTCCCCAGGTAGATGTCGATAAGAAGGCCGATGAGGAAACCCATCCGAACTCCTACTGAGTCTGATGTGACAATCTCCATACAGTCCGGTCCATTCGTCTAAGACTATCGCATATCGGGCCTAGGGGGGCGGCAAGCGTCAGTCCTCTAATAGCGGTATAAGTTGTGTCGGAGCGAAGCCCATTACACCCTGAGAAACTACTGGAACCTACCAGCAAATCTCGCTTGCCCTGGCCAGGGACTTTGTGTAATGGCTCTCTGACACAGCGCGATATCAACCCCCAATACCGGGAGAGACGAATCCTGTCTAACCGCCACTGCCTCCAAGTGCTCGGGACTGCACCCAACTGCTACCTGTTTGCACGACTCCTTTGTGCCGTGGTAGGGTAGCAATCTAAGAACAGTGGGACACACTCGAGGCGAAGTAGCAGTGTCAAGTCTGCGGACTATGCTGTACTCATGTCACCTGGGAACTGCTCACTGACGACTGGTATAAAACCAACCAACAGTTCCCTGTGAGTCCTGTCCGGTGTACCCGTAACCTAACGAGCACCTGCATACTATCTCCAGTACTACGTACTGACGGCTGTGGGACAGACCATCTCCCCAACTGGGATGAGAAGCGTACACACTAGTCTACTCCGGAGTATCGATGCCCTGTCTCGATAATCCAACGGCTAGGGACCTGAATAAGGATGTGCTTGTAGACTACCCAGCCCTTACTAGTGTGACTGCCATCACAACGCTGGTAGTCAAGCAAGATCCTAAGAGCTCTATCAATACGTAAACTCACATATTAAGATAGAAAAACCAAGTAGCATACTACCATGTTTAGCAAGACTGTTATATACATGTGAATATCCCAAGCTTCAATTAAGTAATATACAAACTAGTATGATACAGTAATGGCCTTCTAGGGCATAAACACTAACAGTTGCAGCCAGGTCTGTTGGTCACTGTCACCCTGTATTACAAATACATTGATTCTGAACGAATGTTATTAGATACCGAACCTGATATACAAAATCATATCAGTCTCTTTATTAATAAAAAAATGATAAAATTTTGTATTGTTGGATAATGTTTTGAACACTTGCTATATCAAAAGTTGTTTGGTTCAGGCACGTTATCTAAAAGTATTGATGTTCTAAATCAAACTACAGTTCTTAGTATATGGAACACACACAAGAGGAAGAGTTCAGAAATGAACGGATCCTTCTTGAGGTATTGTAGACTAGGTCATCTCAATGCGACCCAACTAGCTAAGTTGCACATAGATGCATATTTAAATCTGTTTGAATTTACATCTTATGAAACTTTCCAGTCATGTCACAGAGATAAGATGACCATAGCTCTGTTTACTGGAAACAGAGAAAGAGTTAGTGAACTCTTGGGATGATACATGTTGATGTATATAGGTCCCCTGTCTACACATGCTAACACCGGTTCTTTGTACTTCATTACATTCTCTGATGATCTCTTTAGATTCAGACATATGTTCCTGTTGAAACACAAGTCCGAACCTTTTGAGATATTCACAGAATATAAGTTAGAAGTAGAGAACCAAAATACGGGTATAAGTATTATGTCCTATGATGAGATCAGGGAGGAGAATACTTGTGCATGGAATTCTTGGACTATTCTAAAGGAGAATGAGATTCTCTCTCGATGTTACTCCTTTGAATACACCACAGCACAACGGTGTATCGGGGCGGAGCAATCGCACCATATTAGATATGGTGTGCTCTATGATGAGTACTACTGAGTTGCCCATTTCCTTTTAGGGTTGTGCACTTGAGAAGTTGCATACCTGTTGAATTGGATTCAAATCAAATCAGTTGCCTACCACTTCATATGTGATATGGAAAGGGAAGAGCCCATACCTTAAGTTGGTTAAGATTTGGGATTGTCCAGACTATGTTTAAATGCAAAATCCGGACAAGCTCAAGGCAAGGTCTGTTAAGTAGAACTGGAAAGGTTCCAGCTATACAAACTACGGCTGATGATTTGACGGAACCAAAGGATTCAATAGTCCCCGACGAACCTCAGCCTCTCCGCCGAACTAGTAGGGTTCCTCATCCGCCTGAGAGATACTTCGGTTTCTCGATGATAGTGGGAGCGAGGAATGCATCATGAGATGATGACCTAACTAGTTTCGAGCAGGCCATCGAGAGTAGAGACTCTGTAAGAATGGCTGGATGCTTAGTGATCTGAGATGGAATCCTTATACACCAACAAAGTATGGACTTTGGTTTCTTTATTTGAAGGGTTAAATCCCCATCAGAAGCAAGTATATCTTGAGAAGATTACTTGGTGTACATGGAAAAGTTGAGACTTTCAAAGCTAGACTTATTAAAGGTTTGCATCATAGACCAGTTGTGGCTAATAATAAAACCTTTTCTGGGGCCTATGCTTAAGTCCATCCAGATCCTACTTGCCACGGCTACATACCTTGACTACGATATCTGGTGGTTGGGTGTCATGACAGCTTTTCTAAATGATGATTTGGAAGAGAGCGTCTATAAGTACACAGCCAGAGGGCTTCGTAGACAGTGGGAGCAGCGGAAACGTGTACAAGATGTTTTATATGATAAAGCAGGCATCGCGGAGTCGGAACGTCTGTTTTGATGTGGTAGTCAAAGAGTTTGACTTCATCAAAATGGTAGATGAACCTCGTATATACAAAAAGGTATTAGGGAGTATGGTGGTGATCCTCGTAGAGTACGTGGATGACATACTCTTGATAGGGAAGGAGTTTCCTATGCTACGCTCGGTCAATCTCCGCTTATCACAACGATTCTCCATATAGAATCAAAGTGATACCTCCTAAATCCTGGGATTTGGATCTATAAGATAGATCTAATTAGATTTTAGGATACTCACTAGTTGTAGTGAGATGGTATTAGTTGATCCTGGGGAGAATCACTGGAAAGGTTCCAGAGTGATAAGGAAGACTGAAAGTCAGTCACAGGCATTGTCTTTACCCTCAGTAAAGGAACGGTATGTTGGAAGAGTTCCAAGCTAGATACCGTGGCAAACTAGACGATAAAGGTTGGATACATCGCTACTTAAGATGCTACCAAAGAGGAAGTCTGGGTGTATATTAGTTCATGAGATGAACTTCGTTCCTACCATTATGAGACAATGGAGTTGTGGCTTATGCCTAGGAACGTCCGTCCCATCAGTGATCCAGACATATTCTGAGGCAGTGTTACCTGATCATGGAGATGGTTGATCTCCAAGGGATCGAGGTTAGGAGAGTAGACTCAGAGGACAACACGGCGGATCCACTCACAAAGGCCTTATCCCAGAGAGAGACTTTTATGGGATGGTTGAGTATGAGATACTACAACCACTGCTATCAGATGGCCCTAGTGCAAGTGGGAGATTGTTAGTTATATGTATGCCCTAGAGGCCATTACTATACATAGGATGTATATTGTAGTGGATGCTTGGACATATATAGGGAGGACTTTCTTGCTCAACATGATAGTATGCTATCTGGTTGCTCTTTTCCTTAACGTGTACACTGACTGTCTCTCTGTTACATGTTGGTAAAGCCCTTAGGATGATTACTTGACTACCTGGACTATGATGCGGATCATACTAGTGGGGACATGGTAGTCCATAAGTACATCCTTCAAGGTCCCTAGTCGTGGGTGTATCGAGACAGGGCATCGATATACCAGTGTAGACTAGCGTATACCTTCTCGACCTATACAAATGGGCGATGGATGATCCCATATCCATTGGTGTTTGACATCAGAGATGATATACGGGTGCTCAGTGGAGACTGGGTACACTGGACTGACTCGCCGAGAACTCTCAGATGGTATTATACCTTACGTCAGATGGCAGTTCTCTGGTGACACTGGTACAGGTTAGTCTGTAGACCCGAGATCGTCATAGAGTCTTGTGTGATTCCCACTGTCCTTTGATCTCCACCTTACCACATCCAAGAGGGCGTGCAAAAACGCTAGTTTTTGGGTACAGTCCCGAATCACATGGAGGCAATGAGCGATAGGAGGGGATTCGTCTCTCCTGGTATAGGGAGTTGATGTTGCGCTGTGTTCGATTGGCTATAACCGGAAATCCCTGGCCAGGGTTGCTGAGATTTACTGGTAAGTGTTACCAGTAGTTTCTCGAACTGTTATATACCTCATATTGACACGACTTATCGAGCTATTGGGGTCTGACGTTTACCACCCTTAGGCAAGATATGCGACATATTAGACGATCAGACCGGACTGTACGGTAAGTGTTACTGGTTGGATTCACAGGAGTGTAAGCGGGCTTGCTCGTCGATCTTCTGATCGCTCAATACCCGGGTGGCCGTTACGTTTAGCAGACTCCTTGCGGCTTGTGGGTGTTTGATATGATCATTACCTGCTGCCAGCGTATTGACGAGTGTTTAGAGTCCTACACAGAGATTTCCTGGCTCAAGCGAAACGAAATAGGAGCGCATATGAGATATGTGCGGGACCGAGAATAATACCATTATGTGATACTGTATTCTATTCTCGCGATATGTATCATGGGACGGTTATATGTGATATAGCCGGGTTACCGAATCAAATGTTGATTCGATACATTGATACACATGATATTAGTCGGTTATATGCAGTATGACCGGATCATTAAATCAAGTGTTGATTTAATGATTTAATGTATAATTATATATTTGATATATTACTTTGCATTAACTAATATTGGTTCACTCAAGATTGATTTTCTCACTTGAAATGCACAAGTTGTATATGTGATATATTTTTGTGCACTTGTTTGTATCATGTTTGATGATACATGCAAACTTGGGTTTGTGTTTACTTTAAACCATGTTTAAGTGAATGGTTAGGGTTTTATTATCTTCTCTTGATTATTTATTTATTTATTCTTTTTAGCAAGAAAAGAAATGGTTGCTTCTTTTGGATTTTCTTTGAAGCTTCATGAAGCTTTGAAAAGTTCAACCATTTTTGTTTCTTTTGCTTAACCTAACCATTCACCTAACCCTAGTTTATTCTCTGCACTTAACCATAGTTGCATTATGATAACCATCACTTGTTTTTCTATTATTGATAATTTTTTTCATTCTTCTTCTTCATCTTCTTCATGAAGAGAAAAAGAAAAACCTTTGCTTGAAATTTCTAAGTGATGATTCCAAGTGAGAAATCCAAATCAAAAGTGAACCCACTTCCTATTTCTTCATCCTCTACCACTTGCCATGTAGTATAGGGTGTTTTCTTCACAAGTTTCATGACTTGGTGAAGGTGGAGCTTGATCTTGAGTTGCCTCGACGTAGATCATCTTCGGCATCGAAGTCGACGACCTAGCCCGATCATTTCTTCGACGAAACCATCGCTAGAGTCCGGGATCCGATGATCGCAGTGGAGGGACGTCATCACGGAGCCAAGGAAGTGGAGGACGGGATCTACAAAGGTTGTAGCCCCTTTCACTATCTAGTTAAGTTGTTAACTTGTTGTTTCGCCTATACCTCTAGTTACGATCTTGCTTAGGGTTACTTGGCACATAGAAATTTTTTGAATTGGCCATGTTTGATCAGTTGTGGAACCTCATGGATGTGCCTAGGAACCCTACAGAATATCTAGCACCTCATTCGATGAGGAAAGAGCCGAGATCCCTTCACCGGGAGTGACCTCTTTTGTAAAACTAGCAAATGATATAACCCACTCGGTTTTGTTTTTATAGCTTCTCTAGTTCTTACTTTGCATAGTGGTATTCCTTGATGAATATCCAGCACCTCATTCGATGAGGAAAGAGGCGAGATCCCTTCATTGGGAGTGACCTCTTTACCAAAACTAGCAAAAGCTACAAAAAACACTCCTTTTCAATTCATTTGAT
Organism: Agapanthus africanus; assembly: GCA_030015575.1. Lineage (NCBI taxonomy): Eukaryota > Viridiplantae > Streptophyta > Magnoliopsida > Asparagales > Amaryllidaceae > Agapanthus > Agapanthus africanus. The sequence goes on along the minus strand of CM057341.1, from coordinate 666,144,657 downwards.
TCTACAATGATATCAAATTCATTACGTTAAAGGTTTTCATTAAAACCATTCGTAGCCCTCCGTCATTTCAGATAAGTGCTATTTAGTATTCGTGCTGCGTTTGTTGGCCTTCTGTAACATTTTAGAAAAATAAAATATTATTTTTGGAAATTTTTATATTTAAATAATAAATATAATGAATATTTTAATGGTGCGGTACAATTAAATACAGTTAAATGGGGAAAATTTTGGAAAATTATAGAAATTACTAAAAAGAGGGTGTTTATTGTGATTTAGGCGAATTATGAATTTTCATGATTTATTAGATTCACTTTTAGTACTAATCGCGATTAAATATCGCTAATCGCGTATTAAGCGTGTTTTGTGCACATGACATGCACCATATCATTTTTACACTTGTTATATTTTATCATGGTCTTTCTTCATTTATCATGCATGGTTGTTGACGTTAGAAAAGAAAAGAAAAGGAAAATGAAAGGAAATGATGACTTGAGGGAAGGGCATGAGAGAGAGAGTAGGAGTGGGTGAGGGGTTAACTTTGACCAAGGGCCCTTGCAATTATTCATCCTCTTCATCTTTTTCCTCTCCCTTCTTCTCACCATGGCAGCGCCTCCCCTCCCCCATCTCTTCAACTCTCAAAACACCCCAAAAACAACATCAAAAGTCCATCCCTACTTCATTAAAAACATGCACTAGCTCAAGGGAAGCACATTGGACCAAGAAAAATCAAATTTTGAGGACTTTGGGCAACTCAAGAAAATTCTTGAGTTGCCAATTGAGGTAATCTCTGCACCATTAGTATATTTTTTCTTTCATCTTAACACCTATGCATGTTTAGAAGTGATTTAGATCGGTTTAGTGGACTTTGAAAATTTCAAGAAAGGGTTAGGGTTTAATTTGAGTTGGGTTAGTGCAAATAGGCCTCAGTGGTGACCTTAAACCCCCCTATGATCTTAGAACCTAGAATATACTGAAACAAACCCAAATACTGAAAATAGAAAACTATCCATGTCGGTTTGTGAGGAAAATGAGTGTGCAAGGAAATCTGGGATGACCCGGGGAATTTCTGAGACAAACAAACAACTCTAGAGGCCAAATTGAACCAATATGAGACCACCCTGCCAAAACGAGACCCTACCTCCTCAGCAAAACCGGCTTGGCCGGAATTCCACACTATGTGGCCAGCCACCCTAGTGTGTTAGGTGCCCAGGTTGCATCAGTAGGTCACACACTCCCTATACTACACCCTATACTTGTTTGCTTACCTTGTTTTCACATGAGACAAAATCTGAAGCATGTTTTCTAGGTTGCTGCCATATTTTTCAAGATGTTTATGAATTCAAGTTTTATTATTTGTGTTTTACTTCGATCACTTGGCGTTTGTACGTCTATATCGAGTGTTATTTGGTTGAATTGGGAGATGTAGACCATGGGTTTTGACCTATGGGTGATTCATGCGACATTTTGGTTTTCGTGTGTCGTTTTGATTTTGAATTGGATTATAATGTGATACGATATGTTATGATGTGTAGGTACCCTCACGAGGACTTCGAGACGACAAGCAAGCGCATGGCGACGTCGGCATCGGCAAGTGAAGATCAAGTGAGTAGATTATATCTTCGGGGGAAGTCGGGTGGATGGCGTATAGCACCCCCGCAAAGTTGTGAGAATTGATTTGGTGTGATATAGATATACATTTATATGTTGTGGGGAGATTTGAACACTTAGCAAGAAAAGGTTAGGAGATCATGAGTTAGTGTTAGCGATATTTGAGGAAAATGATTTAGTTGATTTCATAGTCGCGAAACCTAGAGTAAAGTTGTTACACATACACATACACGCACGAGATAGGGTTTTGGGTGTATGTGTTATATGTTTATAGATAGATGTGGATGCGTGGGTTGATATATATATATACATATACATATACACGGATGATTGAGGATGTTATATGATGCTTGGGAATGGGTCGATATGATCGGGCATGATGCCGTGAGATATTTAATATGTGATCGAGATATGTCATGATATTATAGCGGATCATTAGACGAAGATACCTTGTGGATGATGATATATATATGATAGTTGACATATTATCGAGATATGAGATGAGATATGTTATGGTATTCATAATGGATCGCTTGGGCGATGTATACTTTTATATGATAATATGTGTTGATAACATCGGATTGTATGAGACTTTAGATCAGTAGCCAGATCATGATATTGTTGATGATATTAGTAGTGTATTAGACTTAGATCAGTACCCCCTGTTCACGATATGTGATGATAAGGATATCAGATGAGTAATGAGATAAATATGATATTTGACCCGTACCCAGATTTGGGATGCCGTACGATAGATTTACCGTACTAGATATGATTATGATGTTAGTGTAAATCCATGTTGCTAACTCCGGTTCTTACGGGGAGGCGGAAACGGCGAAAAACAATTATTTAGCGCAAAGGCAACATGGACTAAAAGCCGGATCTTAGCTAAACTAGAAACTAGCAAACTACAAGAGGCGTTAACTACTATGCCGTAGAAATTATACCTCACGACACCGGTCCTTCGGGTCTTCATTCCGCTGTCCTACTTGTCCGTCCACTCTCCGAGGGTCGATCCGGACCTTGGTTACCTCCGCGTCCTTCTTGAGTCGAAGACGATCCACCCGAGAGATGTACACCGAGCTCCACCTCGAGCCGAGGCAACTAGGGCAACAAGATCGCTAGTCTTGATGTCCTAGGTTGGGTAGAAGAGAAAGATGGAGGTGTTTGTCTATGTGGATTCTTTTTCTCTCAACATATGAGATCAAAAGAATTTATCAAGAGGAGGAAGATGAAGGATAACTAGCAACCATGAGAGCTCATTTTCTTTTCTTCTTACTTGCAAGAGAGAGAAATGAGAAAAGAGAAATGAAATTATCAACTAAAGAAAAAAGGCACCATGGTTCCAATAATACTAAAAATCATCATTACTAATCCTATCATGATAAAGTTGATGGCTACATTGAATTGACCATTTTCATAACAAAAAGAAAATGAAAACCAAAGAATACTTTAGACCTTTCAAGAAGATCCTAGTCAACTTTGGTCAAACGGTCAACAAAGTCAAGATCGTCAAATGGTCAAAGCAATTAGCCATAACATAATTATCAATAAAAGGATTAGTAAATAATGTCCCCGGCTCATAATGGTTTTGACCGAATCAACTGCCAAAATCCTAATGAGTCCGCTCCTCCTTCTTCACTCCTCAAAACTGTGCATACACACCCGCATCCGCATTCCGTAGAATGCGAATGTACAGAATACAAAACAAATCCATCCGTGCAATACTAGGATCCGGCTTAAACCAAAGCCTACTAGTATTGCCTGCCCGAACAGCATACGCACATAAGTGCACGTAAGTGATCGTAGCCCTGCCGTAAAACCATACGGCCTCTGCACGTTTCGCTCAGTGCACGGAAACTCTCTGTGTGGGACTCTAAAGACTCGACACTACGCTGGCAGTGGGTTTAACCACAGACCGCAAGCGGCACTAGCTGTACATAACGGTCCCCAGGTAGATGTCGATAAGAAGGCCGATGAAGTAAACCCATCCGAACTCCTACTGAGCGTGTATGTGGCAATCTCCGTACAGTCTGGTCTGTTCATCTGATACATCGCATAGCGGGCCTAGGGGGTGGTGAACGTCAGTCCCCTAATAGCGGTACAAGTCGTGTCGGAGTGTAGCCCAGAACACCCTGAGGTAACAATGGAAACCTACCAGTATATCTCGCTTGCCCTGGCCAGGGACTACTCGTGTAATGGCTCTCCTAGACACAGCGCGATGTCAACCCCCAATACCGGGAGAGACGAATCCTGTCTAAACGTCACTGCCTCCAAGTGCTTCGGGACTGCACCCAACTACTACCTGTTTGCACGACTCCTTTGAGCCGTGGTAGGGTAGTAATCTAAGTACAGTGGGAACACACTCGAGGCGAAGTGACAGTGTCAAGTCAGCAGACTAAGATGCACTCATGTCACCTGGGAACTGATAACTGACGATAGGTATAATACCAACCAACAGTTCCCGACGAGTCCTGTCCAGTGTACTCGTAACCTAACGAGCACCCGCATACTATCTCCAGTATGACGTACTGATGGCTGTGGGACAGACCACCTCCCGTGCTGGGATGAGAAGCGTATACGCTAGTCTACTCTGGAGTATCGATGCCCTGTCTCGATAGTCCTACGACTAGGGACCTGTATAAGGATGTGCTTATAGATTACCCAGCCCCCATAAGTATGACTGCCATCCTAACGCTGGTAATCAAGCAAAGATCCTAAGGGCTCTACTAATATGTATAAGCGATATGCTAAAAGAAACACATGCACATATTGAAGTAGATACAAACCAAGTAGCATACTACCATTTTGAGCAAGATTGTCTATACAACCGTGAATATCCTAAGCTTCCATTAAGTAATATACAAGCTAGTATGATACAGTAATGGCCTCTAGGGCATATACACTAACAATCTCCCACTTGCACTATGGCCATGTACTGGCGTATCGAAGACCTATCATCTCGATCAGCCGCTCGAACTGAGTCTGGGGTAGGGCCTTCGTGAGTGGATCTGCAGTGTTATTCTCTGTATTTACTCTCTTCACCTCGATCTCCCGGCGATCTACGATCTCCCTGATCAGGTGGTACCGCCTCAAAATGTGCCTGGACTTCTGATGGGACCTGGGTTCCTTCGCTAAAGCAATAGCGCCGTTGTTGTCGCAATACAGCGGTATTGGATCAACAATGGTAGGAACCACCTGAAGCTCCGTGAGGAACTTCTTCATCCAGACAGCTTCCTTGGCGGCATCGCAAGCAGCTATGTACTCTGCTTCCATAGTTGAGTCAGCAGCGGTCTCCTGCTTAGAACTCTTCTAGCAAACCGCCCCTCCATTGAGGGTAAAGACATAACCCGACATGGACTTGGAGTCATCCTTGTCACTCTGGAAGCTGGAGTCAGCAAAGGCCTCGATCTGGAGGTCTTTTCCGCCATACACCAAGAACATCTCCTTAGTCCTTCTCAGGTACTTGAGAATATTCTTTACCGCTATCCAGTGTTTCTCCCCTGGGTCCGACTGATACCGGCTTACAACGCTCAATGCGTATGCTACATCTGGTCTGGTATATAACATCGCATACATTATAGAGCCTACCGCAGAAGCGTAGGGTATAATAGACATGCGATCCCTTTCCAAATCAGTCTTGGGAGACATCTCTTTAGAGAGGGTGATCCCGTGACAAGCCGGTAAATTACCGCACTTGGAATCTTCCATACTGAATCTTTTCAGTATGGTGTCGATGTACCTTGACTGTGAAAGTCCCAACATCCTTTTAGATCTATCATGATAGATCTGGATCCCCAGAATGTAGTTGGCATCGCCCAGGTCCTTCATGGAGAACCTCTGTGACAAGAATCCTTTGACTGACTGTAACATAGGAATATCATTTCCTATTAGGAGAATGTCATCCACGTACAAGACGAGGAATACCACAGTTCTCCCTACAATCTTACTGTAAATGCATGGATCATCTGGGTTTTTGATAAAGTCGAATTCTTTGACAGTATCATCGAAGCAGATGTTCCAACTCCGCGATGCCTGCTTCAGTCCATGGATGGACTTTAGCAACTTGCACACTTTACCGCTGCTCCCACTCTGAATGAATCCCTCCGGCTGATCCATATAGACGCACTCTTCTAAATTTCCATTTAGGAAAGCCGTCTTTACGTCCATCTGCCAGATTTCATAATCGTGGAAGGCAGCAATGGAAAGAAGGATCCGAATGGATTTCAGCATAGTCACTGGAGAAAAGGTCTCGTCATAGTCCAAACCAGGTCTTTGACGAAAACTCTTTGCAACAAGTCTAGCTTTATAGGTCTCAACCTGCCCATCTACACCAATCTTCTTTCTGAAGATCCATTTGCAGCCTACGGGTTTTACCCCTTCTGGAGCAAAGTCCAAAGTCCAAACTTTGTTGGTGTACATGGACTCCATCTCAGTCCGCATTGCATCCAGCCATTTTACTGAGTCACCACTCTGAATGGCTTGCAGGAAGCTAGTAGGCTCACCATAATCCATAGTGCAATTCTCTCTATCCCCGTCTATGAGAAAACCGTAGTATATCTCGGGCGGATGAGACTGCCTACTACTCCTGCGGAGTGGCGTAGGAATGTCCTGTTCTTTCGAACCCTCTGGTTCTACTAAGCTTTCTGTAATAGCTCGTGGTTCTGGAATTTCTTCCAGTTCTATTGTGCTCCCACTTATCTGGTTTTCCAAAAACTCAGTTTCCAAGAAGCGGGCATGACGAGAAACAAAAACCTTTTATTCCTCAGCGTAATAGAAAAGATACCCCTTGGAGTTCTTTGGGTATCCCACCAACTTACACTGTACTGAACGTGCCTCGAGCTTGTCCGCATGCTGCTTCTTTACAAAAGCTGAACATCCCCATGTCTTTAGATACATAAGACAGAGTTTATTCCCACTCCACATCTGATATGGTATGGTAGGCACTGACTTAGTAGGAACTTGGTTCAAAAGATATGCAGCTGTTTCTAGTGCATAACTCCAGAAGGATCGCGGCAACTCTGCCTTACTCATCATGGAACGTACCATATCCAATAGGGTTCGATTCCGCCTTTCCGATACACCGTTGTGTTGTGGTGTGTATGGAGGAGTAAGCTGAGAGAGAATTCCATTCTCTTTTAAGAAGCCGAGAAACTCGGCACTTAAGTATTCACCACCTCGATCAGATCTCAGTGTCTTGATACTTTTGCCTGTTTGTTTTTCAACTTCATTCTTGTATTCCCGAAATTTCTCAAAGGCCTCGGATTTGTGCTTCATCAAGAAGACATGCCTATACCTAGAGAAATCATCTGTGAAAGTAATGATGTATGAATAACCACTTCACGCATGTGTAGACATTGGACCACACATATCACTGTGTATGAGTCCCAAGAGCTCACTTGCTCTTTCTCCGTGTCCAGTGAACGGAGTCTTTGTCATCTTTCCCATGAGACAAGATTCACAAGTGGCTTAAGACTGGTACTCGAACGGATCCAAGTATCCTTATTTATGTAAGTTTGTCAACCGTGTCTCATTAATGTGACCCAGTCTACAATGCCATAAGAAAGCCTGATTTAATTCCGGAGACTTTCTTTTAAGTGTGTTCTGGACACTGAAGACCTGAGCTTGATTCAAAACGTATGTACCGTTTTTCAACGTACCTGACCCAATCAGAACATGATTTAGGTGGATGTTTACTACATCGCTTACAAAAGTAAAATCATATCCTTCCTTAGAAAGTAAGGATACAGATATGATATTACAAGTCGCACCTGGTACATAAAAACAGTTTCGCAGAATCAATATCTGCCCAGTTGTCAGTCCTAGATGATATTCCCCTACGGATTCAGCATACATGCTCATTCTGTTAGCAACCCTGAGAGTCATATCACCTTTCTTGATAACCCTACGGTTTCTCAGAGCCTGTAACGAATTACAGATATGAGATCCCGATCCGGTATCCAATACCCAGGAAGTAGGGTTAACTGACATACAGTTCTCTATTACAAACACACCCGAAGCCGAAACCACAACATGCTTCGAATTCTGGCTACTGGCTTTGCAAGCCCTGCAATCTTTCTGCCAATGTTCATTCTTGTAACAATAGGAACATCCCTCTTTTACTACATCCATTCCCGAAACTTCTGCCCTTCCCTTTCTTTCCACTTCCCCGGTTTCCTTCAGGATAATAGGTAGAGACTGTTGAACTAAGTCAGCATCTGACCCGTTCTTCAACGTGGTCTTCAGGTCCGTAAGCTCAAAAGAGCTGGTCTCTGTAAGGACGTTGCCCCTTACAGATGACCCGATAGCCAACCTCGCTGGAAGCAATTCGTTCGAGGTCTCATATCTTGCGATACGAGATTGCTCTCCATATAAATCTTTGTTATGGAGGAAGATAGAAACTAAGTCCATCTTCTCGTGCTGCCTTTGGTATGCACCATCAACTGAGGCTAACATGAGGCACTTGGCTTTCGCACAGTCTTTTTCCGATGTGTTGCGGATATGAATATCCATGACAGGGGAAGCTGGACCTGAGACGGCAGGGGTTGGATTAGTTAAGGGGTGTCCCAGCTTGTCATGGGCAATGGACATCTGGACAGACCTTTGTCAGTCATAACAGTCAGATTCAGTCATTTTATTATCTAGATGTAACCTAGGTGCGGTCACTGGGTCACTGCAATTAAGAGAGAGAGAAGAAAACACTCAGCAAGATGCTCTTGCAAGTTTAGATTGGTTTCTAATTTATCTAAACAGGATGGCTCCCACTGTCTCTCGAATCCCTCCTCAAACCATAAAGGAAGAATTAGTCAGGATCAATCTCACCGTACAATACTTGCTTAACCGTTCAGTCAGGCCAGTGTCGGTACTTCGAGGGAGGTTTTCCAACGCTTTCGCAAAGTTCCTTAATTAAGTAACCACTTTTCCCTGTGGACGTAGCCCCGCTAACACCTTTCTAGACACCTACTAGGTTTATAGCATTGATCGTTAAGTGAGAAAGTTCCCGAGGAGTAGCATATACTCACAGTAGGATCGGGATCCAAATATCATCGCGTGACAAAACTGAAGGAATCCTACCAGAATCATCACATTCGAAATGGTATGCAGCGCTAGCAAGTTTCAGTTCTTTCGAAACTCCCGATGTGGATCTTTGCCCCATGCTCTTATGACCTTGACTAAGGCCAACAAATCATAAGTCACATGTCAAGTTCTACCCGTCGTTGTCCAGGTTGATTTGAACCCACCCGTATATACCCTTGACTATGGCCAACAAAGTAATACGACTGTCCCAAACCAATGCATCTATCTATTCAACATATGAATACCCACCAGCTACCAAACACTGTGCCTTGACTAAGGACAACAAACACAGCTTGAATACTGTTGGATATTCATATGAAACGACGGAGGGCTACGGATGGTTTTGGCGAAACCGTGAACGTAGTGAACTTGATATAATCGATGGAACGAGATAGCTTTTAAAAGGAGTGGTTCAAGCTCCGCGTTTAAAAAGCTGGTTTTTGAAAAGAACCGAGTGGTTTTGAAAGTGTTCCAACGACTTTTACTTGGTTTATTTTCTTGCATTAATTTTAATGTGTCCCATCATTTAATCCTACCATTGCAGAAAACAACCAAAATATGGCGTACGCTTATGCCATTCGCATGCGCCACGGGGCCCCGTCATCACCCGTTAGGTTACTTAACTAACGACAGAGCGGGGGCTGGACTAGCGCGGATGCAAAACATAAGCAACACCTAAATAGATATCATATATAGATATATAGCAATGATAGCCATTTCAGATCACAGATGAACACTTTGGATATACTAGGAATCCGCAATCCGTTCGAGCTTGCAACGAAAAGCGGATTACACGGTCGCGATGAATAGCCAAACCCCACCCTAGACCCCTACAGGTGCGGCAAACTACCCGCCAAGTACCCGAAGCGAATCAACCTCCCTCAACACGTGAGTAGGCCACTCGGCACTTCGAGATACCCGGTAGTTTGTGCACCCCTCCTTGGGTCTATCCTAGGAGTAAAAACAGTAAAAAAAAATTATACAATGACGGCTACAACCCCGACCCGGTTGTGCGTCCATACAAATAATATTACATCAATTTACAAATTTTACAATGAATGAAAGAAAAAGCAACTCTCATCTCACATCCACCCCGGCTATTCATCCGCGACAATCCAACGAGTTCATATCCACAAACCATCAACGTTACAGATCACAGATATGTATAACCCCCACTAATGGACTTATAGCGATTAGTAGACGTTCAATACATATATCACATTACAGATAATATCCATTAGCCAAAGTCTTCGGAATATCGATCAAAATACGGATTTGTAACCACCCCAAAAATGAATTTGTTCTCTGGAAAATCTGGGTTGAAACAGTATGTACTAAAAATCCCAAAACAACACAGTAAGAATACTGCAGCAAAACGGAGTCGCGGCCGAGTCAACTCGGCCGTGGATCCGCGGTGACTTGGCCGAGTCGGCGTCTCAGTTTTGCTGTGTGTTCTACAAAAACCCTGAGACGATTTTTCATGTATGTCAAATAATTTTTTGAACAGTATAAAAAATCGACAGAAAGTTGGTTTTTTCCGGAAGTGTTTTGCGACTTTTTTCCGATCGATATTCTAAATACTTTGCTAACTTACTAGTTTATATTTAGCTAGGCTCTGATACCACTGTAAGTCCACGTTGCTCACCTCGGTTCTTACGGGGAGGCGGAAACGGCGAAAAACAATTATTTAGCGCAAAGGCAACATAGACTAAAAGCCGGATCTTAGCTAAACTAGAAACTAGTAAACTACAAGAGGCGTTAACTACTATGCCGTAGAAATTATACCTCACGACACCGGTCCTTCGGGTCTTCATTCCGCTATCCTACTCGTCCGTCCACTCTCCAAGGGTCGATCCAGACCTTGGTTACTTCCGCGGCCTTCTTGAGTCGAAGACGATCCACCCGAGAGATGTACACCGAGCTCCACCTCGAGCCGAGGCAACTAGGGCAACAAGATCGCTAGTCTTGATGTCCTAGGTTGGGTAGAAGAGAAAGATGGAGGTGTTTGTCTTTGTGGATTCTTTTTCTCTCAACACATGAGATCAAAAGAATTTATCAAGAGGAGGAAGATGAAGGAGAACTAACAACCATGAGAGCTCATTTTCTTTTCTTCTTACTTGCAAGAGAGAGAAATGAGAAAAGAGAAATGAAATTATCAACTAAAGAAAAAAGGCACCATGGTTGCAATAATACTAAAAATCATCATTACTAATCCTATCATGATAAAGTTGATGGCTACATTGAATTGACCATTTTCATAACAAAAAGAAAATGAAAACCAAAGAATACTTTAGACCTTTCAAGATGATCCTAGTCAACTTTGGTCAAACGGTCAACAAAGTCAAGATGGTCAAATGGTCAAAGCAATTAGCCATAACATAATTATCAATAAAAGGATTAGTAAATAATGTCCCCGGCTCATAATGGTTTTGACCGTACCAACTGCCAAAACCCTAATGAGTCCGCTCCTCCTTCTTCACTCCTCAAAACTGTGCATACACACCCGCATCCGCATTCCGTAGAATGCGAATGCACAGAAGACAAAACAAATCCATCCATGCAATACTAGGATCCGGCTTAAACCAAAGCCCACTAGTATTTCCTGCCCGAACAGCATACGCACACAAGTGCACGTAAGTGATCGTAGCCCTGCCGTAAAACCATACGGCCTCTACACGTTTCGCTCAGTGCAGGGAAACTCTCTGTGTGGGACTCTAAAGACTCGACACTACGCTGGCAGTGGGTTTAACCACAGACCGCAAGCGGCACTAGCTGTAGGTAACGGTCCCCAGGTAGATGTCGATAAGAAGGCCGATGAGGTAAACCAATCCGAACTCCTACTGAGCCTGTATGTGACAATCTCCATACATTCCGGTCTGTTTGTCTGATACATCGCATGGCGGGCCTAGGGGGTGGTGAACGTCAGTCCCTTAATAGCGGTACAAGTTGTGTCGAAGTGTAGCCCAGAACACCCTGAGATAACACTGGAAACCTACCAGTATATCTCGCTTGCCCTGGCCAGGGACTACTCGTGTAATGGCTCTCCTAGACACAGTGCGATGTCAACCCCCAATACCAGGAGAGATGAATCCTGTCTAACCGTCACTGCCTCCAAGTGCTTCGGGACTGCACCCAACTACTACCTATTTGCACGACTCCTTTGAGCCGTGGTAGGGTAGTAATCTAAGTACAGTAGGAACACACTCGAGGCGAAATGACAGTGTCAAGTCAACGGACTAAGCTGTACTCATGTCACCTGGGAACTGATAACTGACGATAGGTATAATACCAACCAACAGTTCCCGACGAGTCCTGTCCAGTGTACTCGTAACCTAATGAGCATCCACATACTATCTCCAGTACGATATACTGATGGCTGTGGGACAGACCACCTCCCGTGCTGGGATGAGAAGCGTATACGCTAGTCTACTCCGGAGAATCGATGCCCTGTCTCGATAGTCCTACGATTAAGGACCTGTATAAGGATGTGCTTATAGATTACCCATCCCCCACAAGTATGACTGCCATCACAACGTTGGTAATCAAGCAAAGATCCTAAGTGCTCTACTAATATGTATAAGCGATATGCTAAAAGAAATACATGCACATATTGAAGTAGATACAAACCAAGTAGCATACTACCATTTTGAGCAAGATTGTCTATACAACTGTGAATATCCCAAGCTTCCATTAAGTAATATACAAGCTAGTATGATACAGTAATGGCCTCTAGGGCATATACACTAAGAGTTAGATCCACACTCTTGACTCGAGGATGTCATAATATATATATTGTATCGTACGTGATACTATGGAGGCGAGATCACCGACTACTAGAAATATATAGATCGACTCAGTCTTAGGTGGATTTCCTTACCCTTTTGACTGGGCTCGAGTCACACTAATTTTTAAAAGTGGAGAATTGTGAGTATTTTAAATACCAAATTGTATGACTCGTACATTGGGTAGGATTATTTCTTCAGTGTTGCTGTTATCATATCGCTTTCTGTATATTCATGATGTTTCATCGCATTGCATGCTTATACACATGTTATCTGTAATTATAATGAAACTATGCTGTCAGGACACCAGCACCATTACCGATGATGTGTATGCTCCACATACACTTGCTTGCCGGCTCACACACATCTTCATCGGTAATTACCATATCACGTACACTTTAGAAACTACTATTCCTTGACATAGCTTGCTAAGTTGATAGTTGCAATATGTTATAGCTTTCAGATGCTAGTTTAACTATTGCATTCATTGCATGATATCAGATGCATTCATGTATTCATTGATTATACAGTATTATGATGTTTTATGCTGATATTCACTGTTTACTTGCTATTGATGATTGGATTTCGGATTTTCATGAGATTTCCTGGATTTGGGAGAAAACCGCAAGAATATATATATAAACTTCTCTCTCTCTCTCTTTTTAAAATGAAAAGTGTGGTTTTCTCGTGATGTATGAGTCGTCCACCATGATGTTTTCTCGGTTATGAGATGTATTTCGAGAACCGATTCGAGGAGTTGGATGAACCGTCTGTGGGTACATGGTGGACCCGGTAAGGTACCCCGGGCCAAGAAGCTCGAGGTGTAGACGATGAACCTGGCAGGGGCAGACTGCCTACCAGTGATTTTACCTAGCGCGGCGGATATCCGGAGGATACCGTCCGTGGTCGTATGATTGATGATATGGGCTGATCCGGACTGACGGAGCCCGAGGTATTGAGATATTGAGACTTGAGACACTGAGATTTTGAGATTTGATGATACAGGCCAGTCCGGATAGCCGGATCCTGAGGTATTGAGATACTGAGATTTATGTTTTGTGTCGATGTTGGACACTGTTTTATCTGTCGATTTCATTGATGATACGCGATTTATATACATACAGAAATCTCATTAAATAAAGAAAACAGGTGTCTCATTCACGATGTATTCTGTTTCATTTGTAATGCATTCATACATCATATATCTGATATGTTGCTATCTGAGGTATTGACACGAGCATGTAGTATTACACTTATACATAGATGGACCCGGATAATTATTTGAGGATATTACTTGATATGACCTAGGATAGCGTCATGCATGCAATTTCTACTCGTACATGTTTTCTACTCACGAGTTGGCAACTCACCCTCGTTGTGCCACAGTTTCTTGCAGGTTTGCCGCACAGGTTTCGTTGCGGTTTTGCTGGCACACTGTCCCTTCCGGGTGATTGCTTTGGTAGGTGGGTTCTTCTGCATCAGGACCACCATTGTATATTTGTTATTTCATTTGTATCTAGTAAACTCCATCAACCAGACTTGTATATTTGACAGAGATAGATGACCAGTGTTTATTATTTCGACCTTGGAGTCGCGCATTATATTATTATGGTTTTCCTCTGGTTTTCTTGATGATGTTGGATTTTTTTATCCTATGTTTGATCCTGACCTTTCGGCGTTGTATATTATATTATATTGTGTGGTTTTGTTCGTCGATTGACGAAGAGCTAGCTCCCGTTTGGGGATGCCTTTATTCATTATATATGCTTTATCAGTGTTGTACCCTGTTCGGGGCCAGTATTTACAAAGGAAACTCTGTCGAAATTTTCAGAAAAGACTTGTGATATTAAAAATACATACTTCGGCGTATGTTGTTAAACTTCTTGCTTTAAATTGGTTTTCCTTCACTCTACTACTTTACTTGGTTTGGATTTCTGGGTTTTGGCTTACTTAGATTACATACGCCTCGAGACGTTTCGTAATTTAAGTGCCGGTCATGCTCTGTACTTTTCGGGTCGTGACAAAGTTGGTATCAGAGCGTTAGGTTTTACCTTCGGAGTGTAGGATGACCCTTGGTTGATGGAGTAGGTAGCTTGAGTAGAGTGACATACCGTACGTATGTTCCGCGGCATATTTACGATACGCTACTCCGCTTAAGAAGCCTTAGGATGTACGTTTCCTTGCACAGTATTATATTCCTTCCTATGATCTATCCTCATCAGTACCAGTTATGGTTTTGTTACCACGGTTGTACGGGCACAGAGAGCTATGGCTAGAGTTGCGGTCAGCACGAGCTCGTCACGAACGAGGACAAATAGGGCGTGATTCCAGGGACATACGATTTGCATGGAGGCGTCGTTTATTTCTGTTTTTCCGCCGTGAGCGTTTGATGGATCGCTGTTATGAGATTTCTCGAACGTGCAGATTAGCACCATAGGATTGAGCCACTAATAGAGGTCAGACAGAATGTGATGACCCTTGATGTATCGCCTATTCATGATGATTAAGGCATTGTTCAGCGTGCAGAAGGGTGAGCCAGTAGTTACTGCGAACGATGAGATATCGCCCCAGATGTTAGAGCTATTGCAGTATGAGTTGTACTTAGAGATATGACAGAAGATCGCTAGTCACCTGAGGATGAACGAATAGGACATGTGGTTCGTTCGCTTACCCCGATGCGAGGTCATCAGATTGATTGATCCCAGCTAGAGACGACTTCACGCGGATACGTTGAGAGTCGATAGAGGCGATCGAATGCCAGAAACCCATTATTCCAAGTTTAAAGTATTTGGAAAGACATGCAAGCAATTCTATGGACCCTCTAGAAGAATGAAACCCTAACTCGACATAATGACCGTGTGAAAGCATTTGAATCTTAGGGTTTGCGGCAGTTCCGCGGTGCCATTAGTAAGGCTTGGGTTTGCCCTTCTATGGCTGGTCCACCGATGCTATGGTATGTACTCGATACTATTGAACCGTACCCAAGATGTTGAGCTCTTGGGGGATTATAAGGTTTTGACGAATCGATCGAATGGTTCGACTTCATTCGGATGCTATGTGGTGAGATGCATTGCTTGGGAGACTCCAGATACGAGTATAGCCATTGGAGCGCAGTCCATGCAGCCACGATGAGACGAGTCCGAAGCAGTCGACAGTAGAGAAAGGTGGAGTAAGAGGTTCGTATGAGATCTTAATGAGATGACGTTCCACTCAGCCGACATCAGAGATGTGATACGCATGCAGAGGCGTTGTATATGGATATATCTTCCAGAAGGAGTCACGATGAGTATGCAGCCGTTCCGGAATAAGAAACAGATTTAGTGAAGGGTGATAACTTCCGGACAATTCGGCAGAGACGAGATTTGGAAGAGACCTCAACAGGACCTTTCTGGAATAATGCACGAGAAGACTTGGACCCAGGATCAGTCATATTGCACATGCCCAGCAGGACAGAGTTCAACATCATCGACAGGACATGTTATGAGTGACCATAAGATTTGACCAGAGATCTTTAGAGAACATACCAGAGCAGACTACTTCCATTATCGTTTCCATATTGGACCGTTGAGCCAGGGAGCTAGTTACTTAGCAATTCGCAGTGAGATACGAGAGCCTAAAGGCACCAGACGACGGGCCATGATCAGGAGGCAGTAAATATCTTGCTCTGCTAGCATTGGATACACCGACACCTTCTCGACCTTGAAGGAAGGACATATCGACGGCAGTAGTTACGATTGGTAATTTCGTGAGTTGACTATCACGTGTCAGTCACTTTGGATTTCGGTATTTTGGGTGATTTATTGCATGGCTGAGTTTTGATGACCGGGTTTTATGATATTTGTTTTTGTGGACCATGGTTGCACCTACTGGGTATTTACGTGTTGTGCATAGTTATTGCACTTGAGATGTGTTTTCATACACCGTCGTGTTGATTTATAAGTTATGCGTATTTATTGCACTTGAGGTTGATTTTGATTCCATGCCTGATATTTCGAGCGATTTATTTGCATGATTGAGATTTTGTGCACTACAATTGCACCTAACTTTGTTTAGATGTCATTTGAGATATTGATTGTGATTTTATGCCTAGGGCATGCGTGTGATTTGACTTATGCTTTCGGCATAGTTTTCATGCACTTTAGTATTTTGATTTGCTTTTGTGCACGCTGATGCACATGGTTATGAGATTATATACCACGGTATACCTGATTTGGATTTTGACTGAAATGTGTTGTATACCGTCAATTTCGATTGCTATATTCGATATTCTTTTCGTGCACCTTGTGCACTGGATTTGGATTCTTGCGCATATTTGGGCGCTTAATGCAATATTGGTGCACACCAGATGCACTAAATCGAGATTCTTCGTGCATATTAGATGCACCTGATTTTACTGTCAGGCACCCACGTTGCCTCTGACAGGTGTTTCGTGCACCCGTTGCACTTAGATATTGTTTTTGTGCACATTTATGGCACATTCACGGATTTTGATCTCCGTGCACACCAGACGCACGTAGCTTTCATATGCACGTTTTGGGATTGATTCCTTATGGAGCAGTACGTTTTTATGATGTTGCTATTTGTTTTCGTACTGAGCAGGACTAGTCAGAGGACAGTACCTGGATATATTTTGCATGCATTGAGAGTAATCGAAGGGATTTCCCAACAGGGAACTATAGTCTCAGTATTTACCAACGTATCTTATATGAAACGAAACGTTTAAAAACCAGGGAACCCTTCTAAATTATTTTCAAAACGGCGAGACGTAAATATTAAATAAAGGATATATATATATATATATATATGTATGTATGTATGTATGTATGTATAGTTATTTTCTTATATTAGACGTCCGCCACTGTGCAGTGTTATACGCATCGCACAGCGACTTAGAAAGGTTTGGCATGCATTTCCTTCATATATTTACATGTATAGATTTGATGTTTACATAGATAGTTTTGATGTATATTATATTGGTTCCGTTTTGGGTTTGATATTTGTGTCTTCACCGTGACTCTGATGATTGCGGGATGCTTGACGGAGTGTTGTTTTTGGAGTTATCTGCTCATTGTTCATGCGCATGCATTGTGCTATGATGCGTTTTATGTATTGATGATTTCGGAGCCTCGACGGCTTGGACTTTTTACTGAAATGTTTTAGTATTTGAGGGGTAAATTTAAATTCGGGGACCGAATTTCTTTAAGGGGGGAAGATTGTAACATTTCAGAAAAATAAAATATTAATTTTGGAAATTTTTATATTTAAATAATAAATATAATGAATATTTTAATGGTGCGGTACAATTAAATACACTTAAATGGGGAAAATTTGGAAAATTATAGAAATTACTAAAAAAAGGGTGTTTATTGTGATTTAGGTGAATTATGAATTTTCATGATTTATTAGATTCACTTTTAGTGCTAATCACGATTAAATATCGCTAATCGCGTATTAAGCGTGTTTTGTGCACATGATATGCACCATATCATTTTTACACTTGTTACATTTTATCATGGTCTTTCTTCATTTATCATGCATGATTGTTGACTTTAGAAAAGAAAAGAAAAGGAAAAAGAAAGGAAATGATGACTTGAGGGATGGGCATGAGAGAGAGAGTGGAAGTGGGTGAGGGGTTAACTTTGACCAAGGGCCCTTGCAATTATTCATCCTCTTCATCTTTTTCCTCTCCTTCTTCTCATTATGGCAGTACCTCCCCTCCCCCATCTCTTCAACCCTTAAAACACCCCCAAAACAACATCAAAAGTCCATCCCTACTTCATTAAAAACTTGCACAAGCTCAAGGGAAGCACATTGGACCAAGAAAAATCAAATTTTGAGGACTTTGGGCAACTCAAGAAAATTCTTGCGTTGCCAATTGAGGTAATCTCTGCACCATTAGTATAGTTTTTCTTTCATCTTAACACCTATGCATGTTTAGAAGTGATTCAGATCGGTTTAGTGGACTTTGAAAATTTCAAGAAAGGGTTAGGGTTTAATTTGAGTTGGGTTAGTGCAAATAATCCTCAGTGGTGACCTTAAACCCCCCTATGATCTTAAAACCTAGACTATACTGAAACAAACCCAAATAATGAAAATGGAAAACTATCCATGTCGGTTTGTGAGGAAAATGAGTGTGCAGGGAAATCTGGGATGACCCGGGGAATTTCTGAGACAAACAAACAACTCTAGAGGCCAAATTGAACCAATATGAGACCACCCTGCCAAAACGAGACCCTACCTCCTCAGCTAAACCGGACTGGTCGGAATTCCTCCCATGTGGCTGGCCACCCTAGTGTGTTAGGTGCCCAGGTTGCTTCAGTAGGTCACACACTCGCTATACTACACCCTAGACTTGTTTGCTTACCTTGTTTTCACCTGAGACAAAATCTGGAGCATGTTTTCTAGGTTGCTGCCATGTTTGTCATGATGTTTATGAATTCAAGTTTTATTATTTGTGTTTTACTTCGATCACTTGGCGTTTGTACGTCTATATTGAGGGTTATTTGGTTGAATTAGGAGATGTAGACCATAGGTTTTGACCTATGGGTGATTCATGCGACATTTTGGTTTTCATGTGTCATTTTCGTTTTGAATTGGATTATAATGTGATACAATACGTTATCATGTGTAGGTAACTTCACGAGGACTTCGAGACGACAAGCAATCGCGTGGCGACGTCGGCATCGTCAAGCGAAGATCAAGTGAGTAGATTATATCTACGGGGAAATTTGGGTGGATGGCGTATAGCACCCCCGCAAAGTTGTGAGAATTGATTTGGTGTGATATAAATATACATTTATATGTTGTGGGGAGATTTGAACACTTAGCAAGAAAAGGTTAGGAGATCATGAGTTAGTGTTAGCGAGATTTGAGGAAAATGATTTAGTTGATTTCATAGTCACGAAACCTAGAGTAAAGTTGTTACACATACACATACAAGCACGGGATAGGGTTTTGGGTGTATGTGTTATATGTTTATAGATAGATGTGGATGCGTGGGTTGATACACATACACACACACACACACACACACACACACACACACATATATATACACGGATGATTGAGGATATTATAAGATGCTTGGGAATGAGTCGATATGATCGGGCATGATACCGTGAGATATTTAATATGTGATCGAGATATGTCATGATATTATAGCGGATCGTTAGACGACGATACCTTATAGATGATGATATATATATGATAGTTGACATATGATCGAGATAGGAGATGAGATATGTTATGGTATTCATAATGGATCGCTTGGGCGATGTATACTTCTATTTGATAATATGTGTTGATGACATCGGATTGTATGAGACTTTAGATCAGTAGCCAGATCATGATATTGTTGATGATATTAGTAGTGTACTAGACTTAGATCAGTACCCCCTGTTCACGATATGTGATGATAAGGATATGAGATGAGTAATGAGATAAATATGATATTTGACCCGTACCCAATTTGGGATGCCGTATGATAGATTTACCATATGAGATATGATTATGATGTTAGATCCGCACTCTTGACTCGAGAATGTTATAATATATATATATATTGTTTCGTACGTGATATTATGAAGGCGAGATCACCGACTACTAGAAATATATATATCGACTCAGACTTAGATGGATTTCCTTACCCTTTTGACTGGGCTCGAGTCACACTAGTTTTCAAAAGTGGAGGATTGTGAGTATTTTAAATACCAAATTGTATGAATCGTACATTGGGTAGGATTATTTCTTCAGTGTTGTTGTTATCATATCGCTTTCTGTATATTCATGATATTCATCGCATTGCATGCTTATAGACATGTTATCTGTAATTATTATGAAACTATGTTGTCAGGACACCAGCACCATTACCGATGATACGTATGCTCCACATACACTTGCTTGCCAGCTCACACACATCTTCATCGGTAATTGCCATGTCACGTACACTTTAGAAACTACTATTCCTTGACATAGCTTGCTAAGTTGATAGTTGCAATATGTTATAGCTTTTAGATGCTAGTTTAACTATTGCATTCATTGCATGATATCAGATGCATTCATGTAGTCATTGATTATACATTATTATGGAGTTTTATGCCGATATTCACTGTTTACTTGCTATTGATGATTGGATTTCGGATTTTCATGAGATTTCCTGGATTTGGGAGAAAACCGCAAGAATATATATATAAACTTCTCTCTCTCTCTTTTTAAAATGAAAAGTGTGGTTTTCTCGTGATGTATGAGTCGTCCACCATGATATTTTCTCGGTTATGAGATGGATTTCGAGACCCGATTCGAGGAGTTAGATGAACCGTCTGCGGGTACATGGTGGACCCGGTAAGGTACCCCGGGGCAAGAAGATCGAGGTGTAGACGATGAGCCTGGCAGGGGCAAACTGCCTGCCGGTGATTTTACCTGGCGCGGCGGATATCCGGAGGATACCTTCCGTGGTCGTATGATTGATGATATGGGCCGATACGGACTGACGGAGCCCGAGGTATTGAGATATTGTGACTTGAGACACTGAGATTTTGAGATTTGATGATACAGGCCAGTTCGGATAGCCGGAGCCTGAGATACGGAGATTTATGTTTTGTGTCGACGCTGGACACTGTTTTATCTGTCGATTTCATTGATGATACGCGATTTATATACATACAGAAATCTCATTAAATAAAGAAAACAGTTGTCTCATTCACGATGTATTCTGTTTCATTTGTAATGCATTCGTACATCATATATCTGATATGTTGCTATCTGAGGTACTGACACGAGCATGTAGTATTACACTTATACATAGATGGACCTGGATAATTATTTGAGGATATTACTTGATATGACCTTGGATAGCGTCATGCATGCGATTTCTACTCGTAGATGTTTTCTACTCACGAGTTGGCAACTTACCCACATTGTGCCACAGTTTCTTGCAGGTTTGCCGCACAGGTTTCGTTGCGGTTTTGCTGGCACACTGTCCCTTCCGGGTGATTGCTTTGGTAGGTGGGTTCTTTTGCATCAGGACCACCATTGTATATTTGTTATTTCAATTGTATCTAGTAAACTCCATCAACCAGACTTGTATATTTGACAGAGATAGATGACCAGTGTTTATTATTTCGACCTTAGAGTCGCGCATTGTATTATTATGGTTTTCCTCTGATTTTCTTGATGATGTTGGATTTTTTTATCCTGAGTTTGATTCTCGCCTTTTGGCGTTGTATATTATATTGTATTGTGTGGTTTTGTCCGTCGATTGATGAAGAGCTAGCTCCCTCTTGGGGATGCCTTTATTCATTATATATGCTTTATCAGTGTTGTACCCCGTTCGGGGCCAGTATTTACAAAGGAAACTCTGCCGAAATTTTCAGAAAAGACTTGTGATTTTAAAAATACATACTTCGGCTTATGTTGTTAAACTTCTTGCTTTAAATTGGTTTTCCTTCACTCTACTACTTTACTTGGTTTGGATTTCTGGGTTTTGGCTTACTTAGATTACGTATGCCTCGAGACGTTTCGTAATTTAAGTGCCGGTCATGTTCCGTACTTTTCGAGTCATGACACCTTCGTCATGGTGTAATGTACGGTAGCTGATTAGTGTTTATCTGCCGCATATGATGTGATTAGACTAGGATAGTTGTACGACCTTGTTGGCCTGTGTCAAGGGTCGTGCGGGTGGGTTTAATTCAATCATGAAATGAATGGGTTGAACTTGACTAGCGGCCTATGGTTTGTTGGCCTTCGTCCAGGTCATAGTTCGTTAGAGGTAAAAATAGATATTGGTTATTTCAAGTGTTGAAATTTGCAATGAGATTGTATACCTTCTATGAGATAGTGGATCCCGATACCCACTGCGAGTAAGTGTTACTCCTTGGAGAGTTTTGCACTTTACAATTAGCTGATCCAGTAGGTGTCTTAGAAAGGTGTTAACGGGGTTATGCCCCTGCGGAAACGTGGTTATTTAATTAGTTCCATACGAAAGCATGGGGAGACTCCCTCAGAGTACCAATACCTGCATGGTTGACCGATTGGCGAACTTGTAGGGTGTAATTAATTCCGGCTAATCTTACCTTTTAGGGTCTGAAGAAAGATTTGATAAAAACAGTGGGAGCCATCCTGATTAGTTAAGATAATAACCAATCTAATCTTGCAAAGAGCACATGCTAAAGTGTTTCCTTATTTCTCTCTCCAGTTAGCGACCATGACACGCCTTAATCAAGATAATAATATGGATGTATTGACCGAACCCGCTTATTATACTGAGCTGGGGAACATTGGCTCCGCTTGTTCTTATGATTGTCATAAGTCTGAGAAAGGAATAGAGGAATATCAGGATTCCCACACAACCCGAATGAAGAATGAGCATGATGATGCATCTTCTTCGGGAGTGTTCGTTACCGAGAACTGTTTCTCAGTATGCTCTACGTCCTGAGTATTGGATACCGAATCAGGATCCCGCGTATGTAATTTTTTACATGGGTTAAGGAGAGGTAGAGAACTGGATAAAGGTGATATGTCTCTAAAAGTATAGAATGGTGCAATTTTTGCAGCCAAAGCAGTTGGCGAATATCACATAGTATTACCAAATGGTAATACATTGATTCTGAATGACTGTTACTATATACTAAATATGATATGCAATATTATCTCAGTTTTTTTATTACATAAAGAAGGATATAATTTTGTATTGGAGGATAATTTTATGAACATTTTCCTAAATCAAGTGTTGATTGGGTTTGGTACGTTATGTAATGGTATATACGTTCTAAATCAAACGACGGTTCTAAGCATACAGAACACACACAAGAGGAAAAGTTCAGAAATGAACGAAGCCTTCTTATGGCATTGTAGACTAAGTCATATCAATGCAAAAAGACTAGCTAAGTTGCATAAAGATGGATATTTGAATCAGTTCGAATTTACATCTTATGAAACTTACAAGTCATGTTTCAAAGGGAAAATGACCAAAACTCCATTTACTGGATACGGAGAAAGAGTTACTGAACTCTTAGGACTGATATATAGTGATATATGCGGTCCTATGTCTATACATGCTAGGAATGGTTCCTCATACTTCATTACATTCACCGACGATCTCTCAATATACGGACATGTGTTCCTGATGAAATACAAATTTGAACCTTTTGAGAAATTCAAGGAATATAAGTGCGAAGTGCAGAACCAAATGGGTAAAAGTATTAAAATCCTTTGATCTGATCGGGGAGGAGAATACTTGAGCACGGAATTCCAAGATAATTTAAAAGAGAATGAGATTCTTTCTCAGCTTACTCCTCCGTATACATGACAGCACAACGGAGTATCGGAGCGAAGAAATCGCACCCTATTAGATATAGTGCTCTCTATGATAAGTGTTTCTGAGTTACCTATTTCTTTTTGGGGATATGCACTTGAGACAGCTGCATACATATTAAATATGGTTCCCACCAAATTCGTGCCTAATGTTGGATATTTGTATGCCCTAGAGGCCATTATATGTATAGTGGATGCTTGGACATGTATATATATAGATTACTTTCTTGCTCGACATGATAGTATGCTATCTGGTTTACTTTATCTAACATGTTGACTTGATCATGCTTTTATTCATTTGCACATGTTGATAAAGCCCTGAGGATATTTGCTTGACTACTGTGACTATGATGCGGATCATACTAGTGGGTCACGTGTAGTTTATAAGCATACCTTGAACTGTTTCTAGTCATGGGTGTATCGAGACGGGGCATCAATAT
The DNA here is from genome assembly GCA_030015575.1 of Agapanthus africanus. NCBI lineage: Eukaryota > Viridiplantae > Streptophyta > Magnoliopsida > Asparagales > Amaryllidaceae > Agapanthus > Agapanthus africanus. The sequence continues at coordinate 666,120,440 of CM057341.1, read as the reverse complement.
TCCAGAGTAGACTAGCATATACCATTCTTGTCCTATGTGATGGGCAATGGATGATCCCATATCCATCTGGTGTGCTGACACTAAAGATTGTATGCGGGTGCTCAGTATTGACTGGGTATACTGAACGGACTCACAGAGAACTCCTATATGGTATTATATCTATCGTCGGATAGCAGTTCTCAGGTGACACTGGTACAGGTTAGTCTGTAGACCCGAGATCGTCATAGAGTCTTATGTGTTCTCCCACTGTACTTTGATCTCTACCCTACCACGGCTCTACTGAGTCGTGCAAACATATGGTCTGTGGGTACAGTCCCGAGGCACATGGAGGAAATGAGCGATAGGAGGGGTTTCGTCTCTCCCGGTATTGGGGGTTGATGTTGTGCTATGCTTGATTGGCTATAACAGGAAGTCCCTGGCCTGGGATACTGCGATTTACTGATAAGCGTTATCAGTAGTTTCTCGATCTGTTATCAGCTATATACCAGCATAACTTATTGAGTTATTGGGGTCGACGAAACCATCCCCAAACTTGATATGCAACATATTTGACGAGAAGACCGGACTGTACGGTAAGTGTTGCCAGATGGCTCGACGGGAGTTTTGACAGCTTTGCAGGTTTTCTTCTGATCTTTCAATACCCGGGTGGCCGTTACGTTTAGCTGACCGCTTGCGGCTTGTGGGTGTTTGATATGATCATCACCCACTGCCGGCGTATTGACAAGTCTCAGAGTCCCACACAGAAGTTTCCTAGCCCAGGCGAAAAGATGTGGTGTGCATATGGGATATGCGCGGGGACCCGATAGAATATGACTATATGATACCGTATGTTAATCGGGCATTTTACTATTGGTCGGGTCGTATGTGATATGACCGGATTGTTAAATCAATTGTTGATTTAACATTTTGACTATTAGTTTTATTTTATTCTTTATTCAAAACTCTTTTTATTAAAGAGGAAGAATGCATGCATGTATGCATATGATGATGTGCAAGCATGCACATGTTGATGTGCATGGATACATGCATACAAAAATATCATGGTTGATGATACACACTTGAAGGCAATATAAGACTTACATGGAACTTATATTTATATATTTTCATTTTGCATTTAAGTTAAAAGAAAAAGAAAAGAATTATTTATCCATGGTTATCTCCTACACTCTTCTTGAAGTTGACCACACTTCACCCACTTTTTAACCATGGATTAATATTCCTTTTGCCTTTTAACTCAAGTGCAATAATATCTAGATATTTTAGCAACCATGGTTGGATGAGAGAATGAAAATATATATACTATATTTTCTATTTTTTCATCACAAGCTTTATCACTTCACAAAAGCTTTTGCCTTCATCTTCTTCTTCCTCCTTGCTTTCTAGGTTTTTCCAAAGTAGGTGAGAGATAAAAAGAAAGAGTTTTGATAAAAGAAAACACACCACTTCATCATTCTACTCTAATCTAGCCAATTAGTTTAGAGTGTTTAGCTTCATCTTTTTCTTGTATCAAGTGGAGCTACCAGCTTGGAGCTAGTGAACTTCGGGTGGATCATCGTGGACGTAGGAGCTTACTAGCAAGCTTTCACAACTCTTAAAGATCCTAGGAGTCACTACAAAGAGTACTACAAAGGTTGTATTCTATACACTTAGTGTAAATAATGTTTAAAGTGTTGTTACCCTAGCTTTTTCTAGTTAAAGATCCTTGCTTTGTTTGCTTTGCACCTCTAAAATTTTAAAGTGGCATATGTGTTGGTTCCATACTCTATAGTAGGTACTAAGGAAACCTAACAATGGTATCAGAGCCAAACAAGAATTCTAGACACGGTGTTATAACAAATACAAATAAAAAAACGACTACGAAAAATACGGTATTACGGAACTCTAGGATTGCTCTCTGGAAATTTTTAAAAAGGTCCTCTGAAAATTTTTCAAACAGGTACAGAATGTCCTACGGACAAACATAAGCACACAGATGAAATACAGGGGCCAGTGCTCAAATTTTAGCCGAGCACTCCCTTTCCAATTCCGGCCAGGCCGGCCCCCCTGCCCCATTTGCCCCCCTGTTTCTCCTGTGAACTCTTGGTTGCAAGTTAGGGTTCCTAGTATTGTTTATTTAGCCCAATTTTCATATGATGATTATATTGACCTGGGGCTATTTCGTAGTGATTCGTAATCGTATTATTTGACACTAAATTGGTAACTTAGACTATTTTTAGCATTTCGAACGAACATCGGACACCTCACTTTCTACCCCGCTGAAATTTCCAAGTGCAGTAATTTTCCTAAGTTAACTTTGTATTCAATAGCCACGCAAGTGTTCCTATGGGCCATCTAGAAGATCATAATAACCTTAACTCGATTCTATGCCCACGGAACCGCGAACGAACCTTCGGGTTTGCCGTAGTGCCGTGGTGTCATAGGTGAGGCGTTGGTTAACCTTTTCTACGGCTGGACCATAATCACTGTAGCGCGATTTTGGGTATTTGTAACTTTGCTTAAATGTTGAGCTCTTGGGGTAAAACGTGGGTGTTTGTTGATTCGATCAAAACGTTAAACATCGTCTTGATTTCTGTGATTGCAACTGTTGTTTTTCACTTTCTTTTCTGCGACCGTAAGCGTAGTATGTGGTGTATCGCCGGCTTCGTTGCTATACATCAACGACAATCGGGATACACATACTTGCCTACGTTGATGATATGAGATATTATGTGTTGCTGAGATATGATGCAGGATTGTCGCGATCGAATAGCTGGGGGTTTTATGTGAGATGAGAGTGTTTATTTTCATTCATGTAAAAGTTAAATGTATGTAATATTCTTTTATTTGGGGCACTTCCAGGTTGAGGATGATGACACCATTACTGTATATTATTTACTTTTCCGCATTAGGATAGACCCAAAGAGGGGAGCGCAAGTGATCGGGTTCTAGGGTTCAGTGGGAGGCCATCTCGAGGAGTCGAGACCGGGTCTCCTAAACTCTAGAATTGGCAGGATCATTTCCCGCTCTCATAGGGGTCTAGGGATGTGGACTTGGCTATTCATCGCGACCGTAGAATCCGTATTTTCTATTGATGGCTGAATACTAAATACGGACCTCCTAGATATCCATTTATTTTCACATGTGCTTCTGCTGTGTTGATATTCTGTAATGTGATTACTTAGTATCTGAGACGAATGGTTTATTATTATATATATGATATATAATAAACGTTGCTTATATTTTACACCCGTGCTAGTCCCGCCCCGCTATGTCGTTAGTTAAGTAACCTAACGTTGCATAACGGGACACTGTGGCGAATGCGGATGGTATAAGTATACGTTCTATTTTCATTTCTTTTCTGTGATGGCTTAGGAACTTAAATGATGGGACTACATTAATGAGTTTAATGTAAAGTAAAAGAAACCTAATGATGTTGTAGAATCGAATTTGAAACCCACTCGGCCTTTTTATGAAAAATGCAAGTTTCAAAAGATACGGAGCTTAAGCCACTCCTTTTCTAAACTGTTTTGATTCTACAACGAGATCAAGTTCAAAGCATTAAAGGTTTTCATAAAAACCATCCGCAACCCTCCGTCATTTTAGGAAGCAGAGTACTTAGTATTCGTGCTACGTATGTCGACTATAGCCGAGGCGTAGTGTATGGTAGCTAAGTGATGTCTTCCTACACCACATAAGATGCGATTAGTTAGGACATTCATGTGATTATGTTGATCATAGTCAAGGGTCATATAGGTGGGTGTAGTTAATCTTGAAATGATGGGTAGAACTTGACTAGTGCTTATGATATTTTGATTATAGCCAAGGTCATAAGTTACTAGGGGTAAAAACTATATTGGGAGTTTCAAGAGTTGAAATTTGCAATGAGATTGCATACCATCTATATGATAGTTGGATCCCGTGTAAGTCCACGATAGCGCCCCGGCCGTCTAACAGACGCCAAATGCGGAACAAAAACTTTTTACAACTGGCGCTATCGCGTACTATAACCCGGATCTGCCATTAAAGCTAAACTAACAAACTACAAAGTGGGTAGAAGAGTTATACCGAACGATCCGAGTCCTTCGGTCTTCAACCATCATCCCACGCTTGTTGCGGCTGCTCCGATCTCCTGAATCTCCGGTCTCGTCGTCCAGGTGGCACCACGTCGACGGATCTTTAAACGGGCTCCCGCCTCTGAACCGATGCAACTCGATTGTCAAGTTTGCTAAAAGAGACGACCAAGATGAAGTAGAGAATGAGTAGAACACTTTGTCTTGTTACATCCAAGGCTATGGACGGACGGTTAATGAAATTGCCTTTTGGAATCGAGTGAAATGAGAAATGATGCTTATCTAATTTCCATGAGTCCAAAACAATATCAATCTTTTTCTAGCAACCATCATCATATACCAAGGGGGAGGACGGCCACTTATAGGAGAGGAGGGAGGTGAGTGTAGGAGCTAGGAGGTGACCACAAGATTAAATGAGATGATGAATCACCATGACACCTAGTATGAACATAATCAATGCATACAATGAACCTTAAACCCTAGTCATCATGTCATTAAATGCACCATTAATGACTTAATGACTCACAAGCCTTGTCACCCTCTCTAGAACCTTCTAGAACACCGATTCACCTCATCAAGAAAAGATAAATCCGCATTTAACCGAATGTTAAATACGACTGATAGAAAACTGGAAACTGGCAACTTCCAAAAGTGATCCTGAAACGAATTTCAGGATAACCCCGTAATGTTATAAACATACCCGCATTAGTATTACGACCGAATACAAATGCATCTGAGACAAAGATATTATATATACACAGTATAATACTCAGATCCGGCTTAAACCAAAGCCGACCAGTATTATCTTTCCGAAAAACGACACGTGCGAAAACGCACGTGCTTTTTCCGAATCCTGCCATATAACCATACGGCCTCTACAACATTTCGCCCGAACTTGGGAAAGTGTCTGTGGGGGACTCTAATGACTCATCAACACACTGGCACTGGGTATAACCACTAGCACGTCAGAGGTACAAGCTGTACGTAACGGTTTGCCTATGTATTGATTGGAAGGGAAGCTGACGAGTGAACTCATTTCATAAACCCTACTGAGCCTAACAGTGACAATATACATACAGTCTGGTCCGTTCGTCTATGAGTATCGCATATCTGCCTAGGGGTCTGGTAACGTCAGACCTCCATCAGCGGTATAAGTCATGTCAGAGAGTAGCCCAGAACACCCTGAGATATTACTGGAGTACCTACCAGTAAATCTCCTGCCTCGGCCGAGGGCTTTGTGTAATGGCTCTCCTAGACACAGCGCGATCTCACCCCCAATACCGGGAGAGACGAATCCCCTGCCGATCCGCTCACTTGCCTCCATGTGGCTCGGGACTGTACCCAAAAAAGACCTGTTTGCACGACTCCTTTAAACCGTGGTACAGTAGAAATCAAAGCACAGTAGGAACTTACACGAGACAAATGACGACCTCAGGTCGATAAACTAACCTGTACACATGTCACCAGGGAACTGCTATCTGACGATATGTATAATACTAACTAGCATGTTCCCGGCGAATTCTGTCCGGTGTACTCATAACATAATAAGCACCTGTATACATCTTAGGTGATCCAACTGACACCAGTGGCTTGTGAGACCGGCCACCGCCCCTCGTCTGGGTCTCGACTGTATACATTAGTCTACTCTGGAGTATTGATGCCCTGTCTCCAAACTCCCACGACTAGGGACACTTTAAGGATGTGCTTATAGACCCCAGCTCCCACGTATATGATCGCCATCATACTGCTGGTAGTCAAGCAAGAATCCTATGGGCTCTATCATTATGCAATAGTGAACTAAAGCATGTATACGATGATAAAGACAAACCAGATAGCAAACTATCATCTCGAGCAAGACTGTCATATCGGTATAGGTCCTGCCTCAATCATTGCAATCACGTACCTGCGATCCAATAATTGACTTTGAGGGCACTATCTCCAACATCCCGATCCCACTGTGAGTAAGAGTTACTCCCAGGAGAGTTCTGCATTTTGCAATTAGCTAATCCAGTAGGTGTCTAGAAAGGTGTCAACGGGGTTTGACCTCTGGGAAAATGAGGTTTATTTTAATTAGGTCCGTGCGAAAGCACGGGGAACCTCTCTCAAAGTACCGACACTGGCCTGGCTGACCGGTTAGCGAAACTGTAGAATGTAATTAATCCTGGCTAGTTTTCTTTTCAGGTTTTGAAAGAAAATTTGATAAAAGCAGTGGGAGACATCGATTAGATAAGATAATAACCAATCTAATTCTTTGCAAGAGCATTTCGCTGAGTGTATTCTTTTCTTTCTCCTAATGGCAGATACCGATGGCGGGACTTAAGCTTCTACTAGAGAAAAACAAACTGACAGGACCGAACTATAAAGAATGGTTGAGGAACTTGAACATTGCACTCACATATGATAATGTATCATAGGTCCTCACTACCAAAGCCCCACCCGTCCCAGGACCTAAATCATCTGTTTCGGATAGGGAGATCCGAAAAACATGGGATATTGACTGCAACACGGCCAAGTGCCTCGCGCTTGCTTCTATGGACAACATCCATCAGAAACAGCACGAGAAGATGGATGTGAAATCCATCTTTCTTCATACAAAGGAGTTGTATAAAGAGCAATCTCGTACTTTGAGATACGAGGCATCTCGAAAGTTGTTTCAGATGCGAATGGCCCCTGGTGCATCAGTAGGAGAACATGTTTTGAAAATGATTGATCTTATAGAAGAACTCAAGAAACTGGGATGGACAATGGATAATGAGCAATATACGGATATTGTTCTGCAGTCTCTCCCCCCGCCTTTGCTCCATTCATAGTGAATTTCAATATGAACGATTTGGAGAAATCATTGCCTGAACTTCTCAATATGTTGAGAAGTGCAGAGAGCACGCTGAAAACAACGAAGACTCCCGCTCTGATTGCTGGGCCATCTTCCTCTTCCGTCCCAAAAGCCAAGGACAAGGGAAAGAAGAAGAAGAAACCCATCAAACAGAAAGGTGAAGTTAAAAAGGCGAAGGGGAAAGACATATCTGGGGCCGCGGGAAGTGGAAAAGGAGAATGTTTTTACTGCCACAAGTCGGGACATTGGAAACGCAACTGTGCTGTATATCTTATTGATCTCAAGAAGAAGAAGTATGGTGATGCTTCCGCTTCAGGTGTGTTTGTAACTGAGAACTGTTTTTCAATTAACTCTACATCTTGGGTATTAAATATCGGTTCTGGTTCTCACATCTGTAATTATGTGCAAGGGTTGAGAAACAGTAGAGTTTTGAAGACTGGAGACCATACTCTGCGGGTTGGAAATGGTTCCAATGTACATGCTGTATCCGTAGGAGAGTATCATCTGGGTTTTCCTTCGGGTTGTATATTGGTTTTGAACCCGTGTTATTTTGTACCAAGTATGCTATGTAATATAATATCCGTTTCTTTGTTGGACAATGAAGGATATCATTTTGTATTGCAAAATAATGTTATGAACATTAACTTGAATCAACGGTTGATTGGGTATGGTACATTAAATAACGGTATTTACGTCCTGAACTAACACACAGTTTTCAATATACAACATACTAATAAAAGAAAGTTTTAAGATATAAATGAAGCTTTCTTTGGCATTGTAGACTTGGTCATATTAATGAAACAAGACTAAGCAAGCTACATAAAGATGGATATTTAAATCCTTTTGAATATAAATCTTATGCGACTTGTCAGTCCTGTATCAAAGGTAAAATGACCAAAACTCAGTTTACTGGACACGGAGAAAGAGCTGTAGAACTCTTAAACCTCATACATAGTGATATATGCGGACCTATGTCTACACATGCACGAGCTGGTTTTTCTTACTTCATTACTTTTACTAATGATTTCTCAAGATTCGGACACGTATTTTTTATAAAGCATAAATCCAAAGCTTTCGAGAAATTCAAGGAGTATAAACTTGAAGTAGAAAAACAAACAGGCTTGAGCATCAAGAAACTTCGATCAAATCGAGGTGGAGAGTATTTAAGTATAGAATTTTCAGACTTCTTAAAAGAGAATAGGATTCTCTCTCAGCTCACTCCTCCTTACACACCACAGCACAATGGTGTGTCAGAACGGAGGAATCGTACCCTATTAGATATGGTACGATCCATGATATGTGATGCTGAGTTACCGCTTTCCTTTTGGGGGCATGCATTGAAGACAGCAATGTATCTATTAAACAGGGTTCCAACCAAGACCGTGTCTACCACTCCATATGAGATATGGAGTGGAAAGAGACCATCTCTTAAAAGAGTTAGGATATGGGGTTGTCCGGCTTATATCAAAAAGCAGAATCCGGATAAACTCGAGAAACGATCGGTCATGTGTAAATTTGTGGGGTATCCAAAACATTCGTATTGATATCTATTCTACCATAAGGAGGAACAAAAGGTGTTTGTTGCTCAGCATGCCACATTTTTGGAAAATGAAATCTTTACAGATAGTACTGATGGCAATGCGGTAGAACTAGAAGAGGTTCTAGAGACACAAATTACTCAGGACGAATTGGTTGAAATTGATGTTACAGTAGAACTTCATGAACCTCAGCTGCTCCGGAGATCTAGTAGAACTTCTCGCCCACCGGAGAGATACTATGAGTTTCTCATTGATAGTGATAGAGAAGATTGCATCATGGATGATGATGACCCTACTAGTTTTCAGTAAGCTATCACGAGTGGTGACTCAGTGAAGTGGCTGGAAGCCATGAGATCCGAAATGGAGTCCATGTACACCAACAAAGTATGGACTTTGGACGTTACGCCTCCTGGGATAAAACCAGTTGGGTGCAAATGGTTAAGAGAAAGAATGATGTAGATGGACAGGTAGAGACCTTTAAAGCAAGACCTGTAGCGAAAGGTTTTCGTCAAAGACCAGGATTGGACTATGATGAAACTTTCTCTCCAGTAGCAACGCTTAAATCCATTAGGATCCTACTTTCTATTGCTGCTCACTATGATTATGAAATCTGGCAGATGGACGTTAAAACTGCATTTCTGAATGGTGATTTAGAAGAATGCGTTTATATGGATCAGCCAAAGGGCTTCATTGACAGTAGGAGCAGCGGGAAAGCATGTAGATTGCTTAAATCCATTTATGGATTAAAGCAGGACTCACGGAGCTGGAACATCTGCTTTGATGAAACAATCAAAGAGTTTGATTTTATCAAAAATATCGATGAACCATGCATTTATAAGAAGATTGTAGGAAGTACTGTCACATTCCTCGTATTGTACATGGATGACATTCTCTTGATAGGAAATGATATTCCTATGCTACAATTGGTCAAACTATTCTTATCACAAAGGTTCTCCATGAAGGACCTGGGTGATGCCTCATGCATTTTGGGCATAAGGATCTATAGAGATAGATCCAAAAGGTTATTAGGATTGTCCCAATCAAAGTACATTGACACCATCCTAAAAAGGTTTAGTATGGAAGATTCCAAGCGTGGTGCCTTGCCCGCTTTCCATAGAATCACTCTCTTTAAAGACTTCTGTCGAAGACTGATGAAGAGAGAGCTCGCATGAGCATTATACCCTACGCTTCAGCCGTATGATCTATAATGTATGCGATGTTATGTACTCGCCCTGATGTTGATTATGCACTAGCTGTTGTTAGCAGGTATCAATCCAACCCAGGGGAGAAACATTGGATAGCAGTGAAGAACATTCTTAAGTACTTGTGAAGGACTAATGAATTGTTCTTGGTGTATGGTAATGGGGATCTCTAAATGGAGGCCTTTACCGATTCCAGCTTCCAAATTGATAAGGATAACAGCAAATCTATCTCAGGATTTGTATTTACCCTCAATAGAGGGACGGTTAGTTGGAAAAGTTCCAAACAGGATACCGTTGCAGACTCAACGATGGAAGTTGAGTATATTGCTATGCTGCCAAGGAAGCCGTCTGGATGAGGAAGTTCATCGCGGAACTAGGAGTAGTTCCAACCATTATTGATCCAATACCATTGTATTGTGATAATAATGGGGCTATGGCATTAGCCAAAGAATCAAGGTCCCATCATAAATCCATACACATCCTCAGGCGATATCATTTGATCCGGAAGATTGTAGATCGCCACGGGATCGAGATTCGGAGAGTAAATACAAAGAATAATACCGCGGATCCACTCACCAAGGCCCTTCTACAGCCGCAGCATGAGCGACTTTTTGAGATGTTGGGTATGACATACACCAATAATTGGCCTGAGTGTAAGTAATAGATTGTTGGATATTTGTATGCCCTAGAGGCCATTATATGTATAGTAGATGCTTGGACATGTATATATATAGATTACTTTCTTGCTAGACATGATAGTATGCTATTTGGTTTACTTTATCTGACATGCTGACTTGATCATGCTTTTATTCATTTGCACGTGTTGATAAAGCCCTGAGGATATTTGCTTGACTACTGTGACTATGATGCGGATCATACTAGTGGGGTACGTGTAGTTTATAAGCATATCCTTGAACTGTTCCTAGTCATGGGTGTATCGAGTCGGGGCATCGATATTCCAGAGTAGACTAGCGTATACCATTCTTGTCCCATGTGATGGGCGATGGATGATCCCATATCCATCTGGTGTGCTGACACCAAAGATTATTTGCGGGTGCTCAGTATTGACTGGGTATACTGAACGGACTCACAGAGAACTCCTATGTGGTATTATATCTATCGTCGGATAGCAGTTCTCAGGTGACACTGGTACAGGTTAGTCTGTACACCCAAGATTGTCATAGAGTCTTATGTATCCTCCCACTGTACTTTGATCTCCACCCTACCACGGCTCTATTGAGTCGTGCAAACAGGTAGTCTTTGGGTACAATCCCGAGGCACATGGAGGCAATGAGCGATAGGAGGGGTTTCGTCTCTCCCGGTATTGGGGGTTGATGTTGTGCTATGCTTGATTGGCTATAACAGGAAGTCCCTGGCCAGGGCTACTGAGATTTACTGATAAGCGTTATCAGTAGTTTCTCGATCTGTTATCATCTATATACCGGCATGACTTATTGAGTTATTGGGGTCGATGACACCATCCCCAGACTTGATATGCAACATATTTGATGAGGAGACCGGACTGTACGGTAAGTGTTGCCAGATGGCTCGACGGGAGTTTTGACAGCTTTGCTGGTTTTCTTATGATCGTTCAATACCCGGGTGGCCATTACATTTAGCTGACCGCTTGAGGCTTGTGGGTGTTTGATATGATCATCACCCACTGCCGGCGTATTGACAAGTCTTAGAGTCCCACACAGAAGTTTCCTAGCTCAGGCGAAAAGATGTGGTGTGCATATGGGATATGCGCGGGGACCCGATTGAATACGACTATATGATACTGTATGTTAATCGGGCGTTTTACTATTGGTCGGGTCGTATGTGATATGACCGGATTGTTAAATCAATTGTTGATTTAACAATTTGGCTATTAGTTTTATTTTATTCTTTATTCAAAACTCTTTTTATTAAAGAGAAAGAATGCATGCATGTATGCATATGATGATGTGCAAGCATGCACGTGTTGATGTGCATGGATACACATACAAAAGTATCATGGGTGATGATACACACTTGAAGGAAATATAAGACTTACATAGAACTTATATCTATATATTTTCATTTTGCATTTAAGTTAAAAGAAAAAGAAAAGGATTATTCATCCACGGTTATCTTTTACACTTTTCTTGAAGTTGACCACACTTCACCCACTTTTTAACCATGGATTAATATTCCTTTTTCCTTTTAACTCAAGTGCAATAATATCCAGCTATTTTAGCAACCATGGTTGGATGAGAGAATGAAAATATATATACTTTATTTTCTATTTTTTCATCACAAGCTTTATCACTTCACAAAAGGTTTGCCTTCATCTTCTTCTTCCTCATTGCTCTCTAGGTTTCTCCAAAGTGGGTGAGAAATAAAAAGAAAGAGTTTTGATAAAAGAAAACACACCACTTCATCATTCTACTCTAATCTAGTCAATTAGTTTAGAGTGTTTAGCTTCATCTTTTTCTTGCATCAAGTGGAGCTACCAGCTTGGAGCTAGTGAACTTTGGGTGGATCATCGTGGACGTAGGAGCTTACTAGCAAGCCTTCACAACTCTCAAAGATCTTAGGAGTCACTACAAAGAGGACTACAAAGGTTGTATTCCATACACTTAGTGTAAATAATGTTTAAAGTGTTGTTACCCTAGCTTTTTCTAGTTAAAGATCCTTGCTTTGTTTGCTTTGCACCTCTACAATTTTAAAATGGCATGTATGATGCTTCCGTACTCTATAGTAGGTGCTAAGGAAACCTAACACCTACCACTCCATATGAGATATGGAAAGGGAAGAGACCATGTCGTAATTTTATTAAGATATGGGGTTGTACGGCTTATGTGAAAACACAAAATCTGGACAAGTTCGGGGCAAGGTCAGTTCTGTGTAAGTTTGTAGGATATCCCAAACATTCGCGAGGGTATATCTTCTACCACACCGAGGAACAAATGGTGTTTGTTTCTCGACATGCCACCTTTTTAGAAAAGGAATTTCTTATGAAAGAAATTAGTGGAAATGAGGTAGAATTGGAAAAAGTTCCAGCTACACAAACTGTTGCTGACAATTTTGTAGAACCGGAGGATTCGATAGTCCCTGACGAACCTTAGTCTCTCCGCAGATCAAGTAGGGTTCCTCATCCATCTGAGAGATACTATGGTTTTCTCATAAATAGTGGGAGCGAGGATTGCATCATGGAAGATGATGACCCAACTAGTTTCGAGCAGGCCATCACAAGTGGAGACTCTGTGAAATGGCAAGATACTATGCGATCTGAGATGGAATTCATGTACACCAACAAAGTATGGATTTTGGAAGTTGCTCATGAAGGGGTAAAACCCATTGGGAGCAAGTGGTTCTTCAAGAAGAAAATTGGTGTAGATGGAAAAGTTGAGACTTTCAAAGATAGACTTATTGCAAAAGGTTTTCATCAATGACCAGGTGTCGACTATGATGAAACATTTTCTCCAGTGGCTATGCTTAAGTCCATCAGGATCTTACTTGCCATTGCTGCATACCATGACTATGAAATCTGGCAGATGGACGTTAAGACCGCTTTTCTAAATGATGATTTAGAAGAGAGCGTGTACATGACACAGCCAGAGGGCTTCATAGACAGTGGGAGCAGCGGAAGAATGTGCAAGCTGCTTAAATCAATTTATGGATTAAAGCAAGCATCGCGAAGCTGGAACATCTGTTTTGATGAAGCAATAAAAGAGTTTGACTTCATCAAAAACGTAGATGAACCTTGTATATACAAAAAAGTTGTAGAGAGTAAGGTTATATTCCTCGTATTGTACGTGGATGACATACTTTTGATAGGAAACGGGGTTCCTATGCTACACTCGGTCAAGCTCTTCTTATCACACAAGTTCTCCATAAAAGATCTGGGTAATGACTCCTACATCCTGGGAATTAAGATCTATAGAGATAGATCTAAGCTGATGTTGGGATTGTCCCAATTCAGGTACATTGACACCATACTAAAGTGGTTTAGTAGGAAAGATTCTAAGCATGGTAATTTACCCGCTTGTTCAGGAATCACTCTCTCCAAAGATACGTCTCCCATGACTAATTTGGAGAGGGCTCGCATGCAAAGGATGTTGGATATAGTGCCCTCAAATTCAATTATTAGATCGTAGACACGTGATTGCAATGATTGAGAGAGGACCTATACCGGTCGGACAGTCATACTCGAGATGATAGTATGCTATCTGGTTTGCCTTTATCATCGTGTACTGCTTTAGGTGACATTACAGATCACTATTACACATTGATAGAGCCCTTAGGATCCTTTCTTGACAACCAGCAGTATGATGGCGATCATATACGTAAGAGTTGGGTAGTCTATAAGCACATCCTTAAAAATGGTCCCTAGTGGTGGGAGTTTCGAGACAGGGCATCGATACTCCGGAGTAGACTAGTGTATACAGTCAAGACCCTGACGAGGGGCGATGGACGGTCTCACAAGCCATTGGTGTCAGTTGGTTCACCTAAGATGTATACAGGTGCTCATTGGGTTATGAGTGCACCGGACAGGACTCGCCGGGAACCTACTAGCTGGTATTATACCTGTCGTCAGATAGCAGTTCCCTAGTGACATGTGTACAGGTTAGTTCATCGACCTGAGATCTTCATTTGTCTCGTATGAGTTCCCATTGTGCTTTGATTACTACCCTACCACGGCTCAAAGAAGTTGTGCAAACATGTTTTAGTTGGGTACAGTCCCATGCCACAAGAAGGCAGTGAGCAGATCGGCAGGGGATTCTTCTTTCCTGGTATTGGGGGTGAGATCGTGCTGTGTCTGGAGAGCCATTACACAAAGTCCCTGGCCAGGGCAAGCGAGATTTACTGGTAGGTGCTCCAGTAGTATCTCAAGGTGTTCTGGGCTACACTCTGACATGACTTATACCGCTATTGGGGGTCTGATGTTTACCAGCCCCCTAGGCCCGATATGCGATACTCATAGACGAACGGACCGGACTGTAAGGATATTATCACTGATAAGCTCAGTAGGGTTTCAGGATGAGCTCGCTCGTCAGCCTCCCTTTTGCTCAATACCTTGGCAGCCGTTACGTACAGCTGGTACCACTGACGTGCTTGTGATTAAACCCGCTGCCAGTGTATTGACGAGTCTTTAAAGTCCCCCACAGATTTTTTCCCAAGTTCGGGTGAAACGTTATAGAGGCCGTATGGTTTTATGGTAGAGTTCGAACATACACGTGCACTTGTGCACGTTTCATGGTTCGGACAAATAATACTAGTGGGCTTTGGTTTAAGCCGAATCCTAGTATTATATTGTGTTGGAATATTTTTGTCTCGTAGTATTCGTATTCAGTCGGAATACAGATGCTGGTATGTACATAACGTTAAGGGGTAATCCTGTAATTCATTACGGGATTACTTTTGAAGTTGCCAATTTTCTTTCACCCGGCCTAAACATTTGGTTTAACGTTTATTTTGTGGAATTTGTTAGCAATTCTTTCTGGCCATTTCTTTATTCCTTAGCTGTCCATATCTAGTGGGCTTCTAGATAAGCATGGGCTTTATGGGTGACTCATTGTGCTTGCATTTAGTGGGCATGGGTTTCTAGCATGAGGTGTCATTTGCATTTATGGCTTTTTGTTTGTGTGGAGGATATTTTTAATAGAGGGGCTTTTCTGTGGTGGCTGGGGCCCCACACGCTGCTGGGGTTTTCTTTATTAATAGTGTTGTTTCATTTGCTCAAAAAACACACTCCACAAAATTCCCAGACTTCACATTTTGGCCGAGCCCATTTGTGTGGGTGAGGAAATTTGTTCTCGTTGCTAAATCCTTTGTTCACTTCATTACACTTAAATGGCAACTTCATTTACCTTCACCCAATTCATTGGGTGCCTTGAGACAAAGTATTCTACACTCTCTCTACTTCAATCTTGGACATGTCGGCTAGCAAACTTTATGTCCGAGTTGCTTCGGTTTGAAGCGAGAGCCCGTATAAAGATTCCTTGACGTGGTGCCACTTCGACGAGGAGACTGGAGATCGAGCGAGATCGGAGATGCCGCAACAAGCTAAGGATGGTGGCTAAAGACCGAAGGACACGTATCGATCGGTATAGCCATTCTAACATCTTTGTAGTATACTAGTTTACGGTTAATGGAACGATCCGGGTTTTAGGGTTACGATAGCGCCAGTTTTGTAAAAGTTTTTATTCCGCATTTGGCGTCGGATTGATGGTCGGGGCTCTACCATAGACTTACATAGTATCAGAGCCAAACTATTAACCGTTTACTAGTGGTTTAGACAATGTTAAAGTATCGAAACCGAAACAAAACCCAAACACAGCCACTGCACTTCCAGTCTCTATTGTTTTTAAAAGTGTCTTCAAAAATTATTTAAACAATTGTAGAAGACTACTGGCATGACCACTAGAACACACCCTACACACGAGACCCAACCCTCGGATTTTGGCCGAGCCCAAGCACAAAAATTCCGAGGTCGCCGGCCATTTAGAGGCTTCTGGGTTTGGTTTTTGGGGTGTGGTCTGGTCTCTGGAAAGTTGGTTCAGTGGTATTGTTTGTTTAGCCCAGTTTGGATATAGTTTTATTAGGTTGTTTGGGGCTATTCGGGGGTTATTTCGAAGACGATATTTTCCAACATTGTTTAAAGTTTGCAGTGCATTACATTACTATCTGTGACCGTGAATGTCATTCGAGCGGTAAATCGTGTCTAATTGCTATAGCTCTTTTAGACGGGTTTGCGAACATGCCATTCACGTTGATGTTCGGTGTTGTGCTGTGATGTTACGGATTTATCGTGGTGGATAGCTTGCGTGCAATGTTAGTGTAGTTTGGATATATTTGTACATTTGATATCGCGTAGCAAGCGTCCAACATGTGGACAGCCGTCACTGTCTGTTTGTATATTATTCTTTTGGGGCACGACCGGGTTGTGGTCGATGTACCCGTTGTACATATTTTCTTTTCTGTACTAGGATTACCCTACGACGGGGTGTACAGATAGCCGGGATCTAGAGGGCAACGGGCCCGCATCTCATGGCTTTGAGATGGAGGGGGCCTCACTCTAGAATTGGCAGGCTATTCGCCGCACTCGTAGGGGGTACAGGTTGACCCAAGGAGGAGTGTCCAAGTTACCGGATTCCGTGAAGTGGTAGGTGGTCCATTCACTTTGTTGAAGGGGGCTGCCTCGCTTCTAGTTTTGGTGGGTAACTTGCCGCACTCGTAGGGGTCTAGGTTTTCATTGCACAGGCTATCCACACGACCAGGGGAACGTCGGGTTTCAGTTGCGCCTCAAAAGAAACCCGGGGCTCCCAGATTATCTGTATTGTTCTGTGATGCTTAATACTTTTCTGTAATATTGCATTTATCACGCCTAGAGCGATTATTGTATATTGGTATATATACTAGTAGATGTTGTATATATTTTACACCCGCGCTAGTCCAATCCCCGCTCTGTCGTTAGTTAAGTAACCTAACGGGTGATGACGGGACCCAGTAGCGAATGCGGATGGCATATACGTACATTTTATTTTCGTTCTTTTCTGGTGTGATTAATTGATGGGGACTGCGTTGATTCTGATCAATGTAAAGGAAAATAAACCTGTTATATGTTGTTGGAACATTTTTCAAAACGCCGTTATTACAAGGACGTTCTCTTTTGTTTTGCACAGTGGTATTCGGTTATGAATATCCAGCACCTCATTCGACGAGGCAAGAGCCGAGATCCCTTCATCGGGAGTGACCCCTTGGGCAGAGCTTTGCGTCAGGGTAATAACTTAACTATAGTCGATTACTTTTTGCTTTGCATCGCAGTATTCAGTTTGGAATATCCTGCACCTCATTCTACGGGGAAAGTGTAGGGTTCCTAAGCACACTAATGAGGTCTCACAAGGCATCAACCATGCCAAATTCAAATTTTACAAGTGCCAAGAAAACCTAATACGGATCGTTAACTAGAAATTAGGCGAAATGAAATGCTACTAAACTACTTTAGTGCTAAGTGAACGGAAATACAACCTTTGTAGATCCGGTCCTCCACCTCTATAGCTCCGTGATGATGTCCCTCCGCTGCGATCATCGGATCCCGGACTCTCGCGGTGGTTTCATCGAAGAAATGATCGAGCTAGCTCGATGACTTCGATGCCGAAGATGATCTACGTCGAGGCGACTCCAACTCGAGCTCCAACTTCACCAAGTCATGAAACTTGTGAAGAAAACATCCTATACTACTTGGCAAGTGGTAGAGGATGAAGAAATAGGAAGTGGGTTCACTTTAGAATTGGATTTCTCACTCTTTTTCTCAAGTCACCATTGAAGCTAGCAAGCTTCTTTCTTCTTGAAGAAGAAGAAGAAGAAGAAGATAATATGATAAGAATTAAATGAAATAAATGGAAATAAAGTTATTCTTATCATTTTATCAACCATGGTTAAGTGTAGAGAATAAACCAAGGTTAGGTGAATGGTTAGGTTTAGGAAAGAAACAAAATGGTCAAAGCTTTATGAAGTTTCAAGTAAATCCAAAGAAAGCCACCATTTTATTTCATGCCAAATAAATAAATAAATAAATGAATAAATAAATAAAAACCCTAACCATTTACTTAACCAAGGTTTAAATCAAACATACACCCAAGTTTGCATGTATCATCAAACATGATACAATCAAGTGCACAAAAATATATCACATATACAATGTGCACATCAAGTGAGAAAAACATCTTAAGTGAACCAATATTAGTTAATGTAAAGTGATATAACAAATATATAATTATACATTAAATCATTAAATCAACACTTGACTTAATGATCCGGTCATATCACATATAACCGACTAATATCAATAGTAACAACTTATCGAATCAAAACTTGATCCGATAACCCGGCTATATCGCATATAACCGATCAATGTCACAAATCGCGAGAATCGAATACAGTATCACATACTGGTATTATTCTCGGTCCCGCACATATCTCATACGCGCTGCTATTTCGTTTTGCTTGAGCCAGGAAACCTCTGTGTAGGACTCTAAAGACTCGTCAATATGCCGGCAGCAGATGATGATCATATCAAGCACCCACAAGCCGCAAGCGGTCTGCTAAACATAACGGCCACCCGGGTATTGAGCGATCAGAAGATCGACGAGCAAGCCCGTTCACACTCCTGTGAATCTAACCAGCAACACTTACTGTACAGTCCGGTCTCGTCGTCTGATATGTCGCATATCTCGCCTAGGGGTGGTAAACGTCAGACCCCAATAGCTCGATAAGTCGTGTCGATATGAGATCTATAACAGTTCAAGAAACTACTGGTAACACTTACCAGTAAATCTCAGCAACCCTGGCCAGGGATTTCCGGTTATAGCCAATCGAACACAGCGCAACATCAACTCCCTATACCGGGAGAGACGAATCCCCTCCTATCGCTCATTGCCTCCATGTGATTCGGGACTGTACCCAAAAGCCACCGTTTTACACGCCCTCTTGGACGTGGTAAGGTGGAAATCAAAGCACAGTGGGAATCACACAAGACTCTATGACGATCTCGGGTCTACAGACTAACCTGTACCAGTGTCACCAGAGAACTGCCATCTGACGTAAGGTATAATACCATCTGGGAGTTCTCGGCAAGTCCGTCCAGTGTACCCAGTCTCCACTGAGCACCCGTATATCATCTCTGATGTCAAACACCAATGGATATGGGATCATCCATCGCCCATCTGTATGGGTCGAGAAGGTACATGCTAGTCTACTCTGGTATATCGATGCCCCGTCTCGATACACCCACGACTAGGGACTTTGAAGGATGTACTTATGGACTACCATGTCCCCACTAGTATGATCCGCATCATAGTCCAGGTAGTCAAGTACACATCCTAAGGGCTTTACCAACATGTAACAGAGAGACAATCAGTGTACACGTTAAGGTAAAGAGCAACCAGATAGCATACTATCATGTCGAGCAAGAAAGTCCTCCCTATATATGTCCAAGCATCCACTACAATATACATCCTATGTTTAGTAATGGCCTCTAGGGCATACATATAACTAACAATCTCCCACTTGCACTAGGGCCATCTGATAGCAGTGGTTGCAGTATTTCATACTCAACCATCCCATAAAAGTCTGTCTCTGGGAAAAGGCTTTTGTGAGTGGATCCGCCGTGTTGTCCTCTGAGCCTACTCTCCTAACCTCAATCACCCTGGAGATCAACTATCTCCATGATCAGGTGATGCTGCCTTAGAATACGTCTAGGTCACTGATGGGACCGGGGTTCCTGGGCCAAAGCCACACTTCCATTGTCACACAATGGTAGGAACATAGTTCATCTCATGAACCAATATACACCAAAACAGCCTCTTTGGTAGCATCTTAAGTAGCGATGTATCCTGCCTTTATCGTCTAGTATGCCACGATATCTAGCTTGGAACTCTTCCAACATACCGTCCTTTTACTGAGGGTAAAGACAATGCCTGTGACTGACATTCAGTCGTCCTTATCACCCTGGAACTTTTCCAGTGATTCTCCCCAGGATTAACTGATACCATCTCACTACAACTAGTGGGTATCCTAACATCCAATTAGATCTATCTCATAGATCCAAAACCCAGGATTTAGGAGGTATCACTTTGATCCTATATGGAGAATCATTGTGATAAGCGGAGATTGACCGAGCGTAGCATTGGAAACTCATTTCTTATCAAGAGTATGTCATCCACGTACTCTACGAGGATCACCACCATACTCCCTACTACCTTTTTGTATATACAAGGTTCATCTACCATTTTGATGAAGTCTGACTACTACATCAAAATAGATGTTCCAACTCCGCGATGCCTGCTTTATCCTATAAAGCATCTTGTACACGTTTCTGCTACTCCCACTGTTTACGAAGTCCTCTGACTGTGTACTTATAGACTCTCTCTTCTAAAACATCATTTAGAAAAGCAGTCATGACACCCAACCGCCAGATATCGTAGTTATGGTATGTAGCCGTGGCAAGTAGGATCCGGATGGACTTAACCATAGCCACTGGAAAAGGTTTCATCATTATCCACGCCTGGTCGATGACGAAAACCTTTAACAAGTCTAGCTTTGAAAGTCTCAACTTTTCCATCTACACCAAGTAATCTTCTCAAGATATACTTGCTCCTGATGGGGATTTAACCCTTCAGATATAGCAACTAAAGTCCATACTTTGTTGGTGTACATGGATTCCATCTCAGATCACTAAGCATCCAGCCATTCTTACAGAGTCTCACTCCTAATGGCCAGCTCGAAACTAGTTGGGTCATCATCTCATGATGCAATCATCGCTCCCACTGTCATAGAGAAACTGATGTAACTCTCTGGTGGGTGAGGAACCCTACTAGATCGGCGGAGAGGCAGAGGTTCGTTGGAATCTATTGAATCCTTTGGTTCTACCAAATCATCAGCTGCAGTTTGTATAGCTGGAACCTTTCCGGTTCTACATAACAAACCTTGCCTCGAGCTTGTCCGGATTTTTCTTTTAGACATAACCCGGACAACCCCAAATCTTAACAAACTTAAGATATGGGCTCTTCCCTTTCCATATAACATATGAAGTGGTAGGCAACTGATTTGATTTGAACCCTTTTCAATAGGTATGCAGCTTCTCAAGTGCATAACTCCCAAAAGGAAATAGGTAACTCAGTAGTACTCATCATAGAGCGCACCATATCGAATAGAGTGCAATTGCTCCGCCCCAATATACCATCGTGCTATGGTTTATAGCGAAGGAGTAATACTGAGAGAGAATCTCATTCTCCTTTAGAAAAGTCCAAGAATTCCGTGCTCAAGTATTCTCCTCCTTGATCACATCAAAGGACAAAATACTTATACCCGTTTTGGTTCTCTACTTCTAACTTATATTCTGTGAATATCTCAAAAGGTTCGGACTTGTGTTTCAACAGGAACATATGTCTGAATCTTTAGAGATTATCAGAGAATGTAATGAAATACAAAGAACCGGTCTTGGCATGTGTAGACAGGGGACCTACATACATCAACATGTATCATCTTAAGAGTTCACTAACTCTTTCTCTATTTCCAGTAAACAGAGCTATGGTCATCTTATCTTTGTGACATGACTGGCAAGTTTCACAAGATGTAAATTCAAACTGATTTAAATATGCATCTATATGTAACTTTAGCTAGTCGGGTCGCACTGATATGACCTAGTCTACAATACCTCAAGAAGAATTCGTTCATTTCTGAACTCTTCCTCTTGTGTGTGTTCTGTATACTAAGAACTGTAGTTTGATTTAGAACATCAATGCTTTTAGATAACGTGCCTGAACCGATCAACTTTTTGTAAGTCCACGTTGCGACCCCCGGTTCTTACGGGGAGGCGGAAACGGTATAAAATCAAAATTTTAACTCAAGAGGCAACATGGACTAAGCTAGGTCGGGATCTTTACCTAAACTAAAACTAGCATACTAAGCTAAAGATATTTAGCTACTCGGATGAAGATGGTTATACCTAAACTTGAACTCCTTCTCTTCAAGCTCCGATGGTGGTTCGATGGCTCCTTCTCGTTGTCTCCGTACGCCGAAGATAGATCCACTTGAAAGCTCCAACCTTTAGCTCCTTCTTCGTTCTTTGAAGAAACTAGTTCACTTGGTTTGCCAAACCTAGTGAACTAGAATGAGTAGAGATGATTTAGAATGGGATTTTATCTATGGTTCTTGATTCTCAACTCATGAGACAAGAGAACCATAGATCAAGAGAGGGAGCAAGAGGTTGAGGGTGAGAGCAAGAGGAGAGCTCAAGAACAAGAGAGAGAATGAGCAAGAAAGAATGAGCAACTCTTTTGTCTTTCACCCTCTCATAATCCAAAGTGATCATAACTCATCATATCAAAAAGTCTTATGTGATGGTTAGAAGCAACCATAACCTTATCATGTCATGCACTCATTTTACTCAAATGAGCAAGCAAGAAAAAGTCTTTGGCATGAAATGATAACCATGGTTATCATGATGGTCAACTAGTCAAGCCTAGTCAACCGGTCAACAAGTCAACAAAAGTCAACAAGTCAACAAAGTCAACAAGTCAACAAAAGTCAACAAGTCAACAACCATATCACCATAATACTTAATTAATATAATAGTTAATCACATATCATATTCTCATTAGGGTTGAGCATAAAGTCAAATAGTCAACGGTCAACAGTCAACAACCCTAATGAGAATCCGCCGCCTCTGCCTCCCTGTCAACTGTGCATACACACCCGCATCCGCGTTCCGAGGAACACGAATGCAAACTGGATAAATCCAATCCCATAAGGTACACTAGGATCTGGCTTAAACCAAAGCCCGCTAGTGTAAACTGTCCAGACACTGTACGTGCACAAGTGCACGGATGTGATCGAACCCTGTCGCAAAACCATGCGACCTGTCGCAATACCATGCGACCTCTACTCTTTTGCCTAAAGGCGAAAAGCTTTCTGTGTGGGACTCTAAAGACTCGACACTACGCTGGCAGTGGGTTTAACCACAGACCGCAAGCGGCACTAGCTGTGCGTAACGGTCCCCAGGTAATGCCGACAAGAAGACCGACGAGGCGAAACCCATCTGAACTCCTACTGAGCCTGAGTGTGACATTCTCCGTACAGTTCGGTCTGTTCGTCTGATACATCGTATGGCGGGCCTAGGGGGCGGTAAACGTCAGTCCCCCAATAGCGGTACAAGTCGTGCCGGAGCGAAGCCCAATACACCCTGAGATAACACTGGAAACCTACCAGTATATCTCGTTTGCCCTGGCCAGGGACTACTCGTGTAATGGCTCTCCTAGACACAGCGCGATGTCAACCCCCAATACCAGGAGAGACGAATCCTGTCTAACCGTCACTGCCTCCAAGTGCTTCGGGACTGCACCCAACCACCACCTGTTTGCACGACTCCTTTGAGCCGTAGTAGGGTAGTGATCAAAGTACAGTGGGAACACACCCGAGGCGAAGTGACAGTGTCAAGTCAGCGGACTAAGCTGTACTCATGTCACCTGGGAACTGATAACTGACGATAGGTATAATACCAACTAGTCAGTTCCCGACGAGTCCTGTCCAGTGTACCCGTAACCTAACGAGCACCCGCATACTATCTCAAGTACGACGTACTGACGGCTGTGGGACAGACCGTCTCCCACACTGGGATGAGAAGCGCATGCGCTGGTCTACTCCGGAGTATCGATGCCCTGTCTCGATAGTCCTGCGACCAGGGACCTGAATAAGGATGTGCTTATAGATTACCCAGCCCCCACTACTGTGACTGCCATCACAACGCTGGTAATCAAGCAAAGATCCTAAGGGCTCCACTAATGCGTATAAGTGATATACTGAAATAAACACAAGTACACATTGAAGTAGAAACAAACCAAGTAGCATACTACTATTTTGAGCAAGATTGTATATACAAGGTGAATATCCCAAGCATCCATTAAGTAATATACAAACTAGTATGATACAGTAATGGCCTCTAGGGCATATACACTAACAATCTCCCACTTGCACTAAGGCCATGTACTGGCGTATCGAAGACCTATCATCTCGATCAGCCGCTCGAACTGAGTCTGGGGCAAGGCCTTGGTGAATGGATCTGCAGTGTTGTCTTCTGAAGCGACTCTCCGAACCTCGATCTCCTGGCGATCCACGATCTCCCTGATCAGGTGATACCGCCTCAAGATGTGCCTGGATCTCTGATGGGACCTGGGTTCCTTCGCTAATGCTATAGCCCCGTTGTTGTCGCAATACAGAGGTATTGGATCAACAATGGACGGAACCACCTGAAGTTCTTTCAAGAACTTCCTCATCCAGACAGCTTCTTTTGCGGCATCAGATGCAGCGATGTATTCCGCTTCCATCGTCGAGTCTGCAACGGTTTCCTGTTTGGAACTCTTCCAACACACCGCCCCTCCATTGAGGGTAAAGACAAAACCCGACATGGACTTGGAATCATCCTTGTCACTCTGGAAGCTGGAGTCAGCAAAGGCCTCGATCTGGAGGTCTTTTCCGCCATACACCAAGAACATCTCCTTAGTCCTTCTCAGGTACTTGAGAATGTTCTTTACCGCTATCCAGTGTTTCTCCCCAGGGTTAGACTGATACCGGCTTACCACACTCAGTGCATAAGCTACATCCGGTCTGGTACACAACATCGCATACATTATAGAGCCTACCGCAGAAGCGTAGGGTATAATAGACATGCGATCCCTCTCCAAATCAGTCTTGGGAGACATCTCTTTAGAGAGGGTGATCCCGTGACAAGCCGGTAGGTTACCGCGCTTGGAATCTTCCATACTGAACCTCTTCAGTATGGTGTCGATGTACCTGGACTGTGAAAGTCCTAATATCCTCTTGGATCTGTCACGGTAGATCCGGATACCCAGAATGTATGAGGCATCACCCAGGTCTTTCATGGAGAACCTGTGTGACAAGAACCCCTTGACAGATTGTAGCATAGGAATGTCATTTCCTATTAAGAGAATGCCATCCACGTATAAAACGAGGAATACTACAGTTCTCGCTACAAATCTACTATAGATGCATGGTTCATCTGGATTTTTGATAAAGCCAAATTCTTTGACCGTCTCATCAAAGCAGATGTTCCAACTCCGCGATGCCTGCTTTAGTCCATAGATGGACTTAAGCAACTTGCACACCTTTCCGCTGCTCCCACTCTGAATGAAACCCTCTGGCTGGTCCATATAGACACACTCCTCTAAATTTCCATTTAGAAAAGCTGTCTTTACGTCCATTTGCCAGATCTCATAATCGTGGAAGGCAGCAATGGCAAGAAGGATCCGAATGGATTTCAGCATGGCTACTGGAGAAAAGGTTTCGTCGTAGTCCAAGCCAGGTCTTTGACGAAAACCCTTTGCTACCAGCCTAGCTTTATAGGTCTCAACCTGTCCATCTACACCAATCTTCCTTTTGAAGATCCACTTGCATCCTACGGGTTTTACCCCGTCTGGAGCAATGTCCAACGTCCATACCTTGTTGGTGTACATGGACTCCATTTCGGTCCGCATTGCATCCAGCCATTTCACCGAGTCAACGCTCTGAACGGCCTGCTGGAAGCTAGTAGGCTCATTATAATCTATGATGCAATCCTCTCTATCCCCGTCTATGAGAAAACCGTAGTATCTCTCGGGCGGATGAGACTGCCTACTACTCCTGCGGAGCGGCGTAGGAATGTCCTGTTCTGTTGAACCCTCTGGTTCCACCAAGCTTTCAGTAACAGTCTGTGGTTCTGGAATATCTTCCAGTTCTACTGCGCTCCCACTTATTTCTTTTTCTATGAACTGGTGTTCTAGAAAGTGGGCATGACGAGAAACAAGAACTTTTTGTTCCTCTTCACAGTAGAAGAAATATCCCTTGGAATTCTTTGGATATCCCACAAACTTGCACAGTACTGAGCGTGCCTCGAGCTTGTCCGCATGCTGCTTTTTGACAAAAGCTGGACTTCCCCATATCTTAATATGATTAAGATGGGGTCTCTTCCCACACCACATCTCAAATGGCGTGGTAGGCACAGTCTTAGTGGGAACTCGGTTCAAAAGGTATGCGGCTGATTCTAGCGCATACCCCCAGAATGATCGCGGTAACTCAGCGTTACTCATCATGGACCGCACCATATCCAATAGGGTGCGGTTCCGTCTCTCCGATACACCGTTATGTTGCGGGGTGTATGGAGGAGTAAGCTGAGAGAGAATTCCGTTCTCTTTTAAATAGTCCAGGAACTCGGCACTTAAGTATTCTCCACCTCGATCCGATCTTAGAATCTTAATACTTTTGCCGGTCTGTTTCTCTACTTCATTCTTATACTCCTGGAATTTTCCAAAGGCCTCGGACTTATGTTTCATTAAGAAGACATAACCGTACCTTGAGAAGTCATCCGTAAAAGTAATGAAGTAAGAATGTCCGCTTCGGGCATGTGTAGACATTGGACCGCACACGTCACTGTGTACGAGTCCCAAGAGCTCGCTCGCTCTTACTCCATGTCCAGTAAACGGAGTCTTTGTCATCTTTCCTTTGAGACAAGATTGACAAGCGGCATATGATTGATATTCGAACGCATTCAAATATCCTTCTGTATGCAACTTAGTCAACCTTCTCTCATTGATGTGACCCAATCTACAATGCCATAAGAAAGTCTGATTTATTTCTGGAGACTTTCTTTTGTGTGTATTCTGGACATTAAAAATCTGTGGTTGGTTTAACACGTATATACCATTACTCAATGTACCTGACCCAATCAGAACTTGATTAAGGTGAATGTTTACAACATTACTTACAAACGCAAATTCATAACCTTCTTTAGAAACTAAAGATACAGAAATGATATTACAAGTTGCGTTGGGTACAAAAAAGCAATTACGCAAAACCAAAACATGTCCATCTGACATTCCCAGGTGATAGTCCCCCAGGCTTTAGCATCCATGCTAGCTCCGTTCGCAACTCTGAGGGTCATGTCACCTGCCTTCAAAACCCTACGGTTTCTCAACGCCTGCAAAGAATTACAGATATGAGATCCTGATCCGGTATCCAATACCCAGGAAGTAGAGTTTATTGAAAGACAGTTTTCAATAACATACACACCTGAAGCTGAAGCTGCAACCTGCTTCAATTCCTGTGTTCTGGCCTTCCAGGCCCTGCAATCATTCTTCCAGTGTCCTTTCTTATGACAATAGAAGCATTCTTCCTTATCCACAAGCTTCCCCGCTATCTTTGTTGCTTTACCTTTTCCCTTCGTATCCACTTTACTAACACCGTCCCTTGGTTTGGCGGGGGCCTTCTTCTTCTTTCCCTTGGCTTTCGCCTTGGACCTAGAAGAAGATGATCCTCCTACAAACAAAGTGGATGTTTCCCTACCTTTCTGTAGGGTGCCCTCTGCGCTCCTCAGCATGTTGAGGAGCTCTGATAGTTCAACCTCTTTTTCTTGTAGGTTGAAGTTCAGTATAAACTGGGCGTAAGTGGAAGGAAGGGACTGGAGAACTATATCCGTATATAGCTCACTCTCCAATGTGATCCCTAGGTCAGCGAGCTCCTCAATGTAGCCGATCATCTTTAGCACGTGCTCGGCTACTGATGATCCGACGGCCATTCTTGTCGAAAATAACTTTTTCGACGCTTCGTATCTTGCGATACGTGATTGCTCTCCATACAGTTCTTTTGTATGGAGCAATATGGACTCCATGTCCATATTCTCATGCCTCCTCTGATGTTCGTTGTCCATCGAGGCAAGCAGGAGGCATTTGGCCTTCGCGCTATCAATCTCCCAAGTCTTACGGATTTCCTTATCCGCGACGCTGGAAGTTGGACCAGGGACAGGGGGAGCTTTGGTGGTAAGAAGATACCCCAGCTTGTCATAAGTGATTGCTATCTTGACATTCCTGAGCCAATCTTTGTAGTTTGGCCCTGTCAGTTTGTTTTTATCTAGGAGTAACTTAAGTCCAGTCATGTTGATTGGTCGCTGCAATTAGGAGAGAGAAGAAGAAACACTCAGCATGATGCTCTTGCAAGTTTAGAGTGGTTTTTAGTTTGTCTAAACAGGATGGCTCCCACTGTTTCTCGAATCCCTCCTCAAACCATAAAGGAAGAATTAGTCAGGATCAATCCCACCGTACAATACTTGCTTAACCGTTCAGCCAGGCCGGTGTCGGTACTTCGAGGGAGGTTTTCCAACGCTTTCACGAAGTTCCTTAATTAAAGAACCTCTTTTCGCTGGGGGCGTAGCCCCGCTAACACCTTTCTAGGCACCTACTAGGTTTATAGCATTGATCGTTAAGTGAGAAATTTCCTGAGGAGTAGCATATACTCACAGTAGGATCGGGATCCAAATATCATTGCGTGACGAAACTGAAGGAATCCTACCAGAATCATCACACTCCAAATGGTATGCAAATCTAGCAAGTTTCAGTACTTATGAAACTCCCGATGTGGATTTTTGCCCCATGCTCTTATGACCTTGACTTTGGCCAAAATATCATAAGTCACATGTCAAGTTCTACCCGTCATTATCCAGGTTAATTTGGATCCATCCGTACCTACCCTTGACTTTGGCCAAAATGGCAGTACGACTGTCCCAAACCAACGCATCTATCTATGCTACACATGAACACCCAATAGCTACCAATCACTGTGCCTTGACTTTGGCCAACATACACAGCTTGAATACTATTGACTATTCATGCGAAACGACGGAGGGCTACGGATGGTTTTGGCAAAACCGTGAACGTAGTGAACTTGATATGGTCGATGGAACGAGATAGCTTTTAAAAGGAGTGGCTCAAGCTCCGCATTTAAAAGTTGTTTTTGAAAAGAACCGAGTGGTTTTTCGAAAGTGTTCCAACGACTTTAACTTGGTTTATTATCTTGCATTAGTTCTTTTAATGCGTGATATTCTTGCATTAGTTCTTTTAATGCGTCCCATCATTTAATCCTACCATTGCAGAAAACAACCAAAATATGACGTACGCTTATGCCATTCGCATTCGCCACGGGGCCCCGTCATTACCCGTTAGGTTACTTAACTAACGACAGAGCGGGGGCTGGGCTAGCGCGTCTGTAAAACATAAGCAACGCCTAAATAATATCATATATAGATATACTGCAATGATAAACATTTCAGATCACAGATAAATACATTGGATATACTAGGAATCTGTAATTTGTACGAGCCTGTAACAAAAACAGATTACACGGTCGCGGTGAATAGCCAAAACCCCACCCAAGACCCCTACGGGTGCGGCAAACTACCCGCCAAGTACCCGAAGCGTAGCAACCTCCCTCATCTCCATGAGTAGGCCACTCGACACTTCGGCATACCCGGTAGTTTGTGCATTCCTCTATGGGTCTATCCTAGGAGCAAAAACAGTAAAAAGAAATTATACAATGACGGCTACAACCCCGACCCGGTTGTGCGGCCATACAAATAATTATTACATCAATTTACAAATTTACATGAATTGCAAGAAAAGAAAACTCTCGTCTCACAACCCCCGGCTATTCACCCGCGACAATCCAACATATTTATATACACATTCCAGCACATTACAGATCATGTATAACCCCGACTAATCGACTTATAGCGATTAGCCGACGTTCAATACATGCAAACATCACAGATATAACCATCATAGTCAAAGTGCAGTGAAGTTCGGAAAAATACGGAATTATAGGACCCCAAAAGGAAATTTCTTTTCTGGAAAATCTGGGCACATATAATATATTTCAAAAATCCCAAAACCAACACAGACACACACTGCACGAAAAACGATGCACAGAAGACGACAAAGCGCGGCCTAGCTCGAGCGGCGGATGCCTAGCTCGAGCGGCGGAAGGGCGGCGGTTTGGACGAATTACTGTATCGTTTTTCTTGGGTGTTCACACAAAACCCTGAGCCGAATTTACAAGTGTAAAGTTTTTCATTTTGAGCCAAAAAAATTTCAACAGAAACTCAGTTTTTGTAAAAGTTTGGTTTTTGGATTTTTCCGGTTCCGAACTTCGTTACACTTCACTACCAAGCTAGTTTAAGTTTAGTTAGGCTCTGATACCACTGTAAGTCCACGTTGCGACCCCCGGTTCTTACGGGGAGGCGGAAACGGTATAAAATCAAAATTTTAACACAAGAGGCAACATGGACTAAGCTAGGTCGGGATCTTTACCTAAACTAAAACTAGCATACTAAGCTAAAGATATTTAGCTACTCGGATGAAGATGGTTATACCTAAACTTGAACTCCTTCTCTTCAAGCTCCGATGGTGGTTCGATGGCTCCTTCTCGTTGTCTCCGTACGCCGAAGATAGATCCACTTGAAAGCTCCAACCTTTAGCTCCTTCTTCGTTCTTTGAAGAAACTAGTTCACTTGGTTTGCCAAACCTAGTGAACTAGAATGAGTAGAGATGATTTAGAATGGGATTTTATCTATGGTTCTTGATTCTCAACTCATGAGACAAGAGAACCATAGATCAAGAGAGGGAGCAAGAGGTTGAGGGTGAGAGCAAGAGGAGAGCTCAAGAACAAGAGAGAGAATGAGCAAGAAAGAATGAGCAACTCTTTTGTCTTTCACCCTCTCATAATCCAAAGTGATCATAACTCATCATATCAAAAAGTCTTATGTGATGGTTAGAAGCAACCATAACCTTATCATGTCATGCACTCATTTTACTCAAATGAGCAAGCAAGAAAAAGTCTTTGGCATGAAATGATAACCATGGTTATCATGATGGTCAACTAGTCAAGCCTAGTCAACCGGTCAACAAGTCAACAAAAGTCAACAAGTCAACAAAGTCAATAAGTCAACAAAAGTCAACAAGTCAACAACCATATCACCATAATACTTAATTAATATAATAGTTAATCACATATCATATTCTCATTAGGGTTGAGCATAAAGTCAAATAGTCAACGGTCAACAGTCAACAACCCTAATGAGAATCCGCCGCCTCTGCCTCCCTGTCAACTGTGCATACACACCCGCATCCGCGTTCCGAGGAACACGAATGCAAACTGGATAAATCCAATCCCATAAGGTACACTAGGATCTGGCTTAAACCAAAGCCCGCTAGTGTAAACTGTCCGGACACTGTACGTGCACAAGTGCACGGATGTGATCGAACCCTGTCGCAAAACCATGCGACCTGTCGCAATACCATGCGACCTCTACTCTTTTGCCTAAAGGCGAAAAGCTTTCTGTGTGGGACTCTAAAGACTCGACACTACGCTGGCAGTGGGTTTAACCACAGACCGCAAGCGGCACTAGCTGTGCGTAACGGTCCCCAGGTAATGCCGACAAGAAGACCGACAAGGCGAAACCCATCTGAACTCCTACTGAGCCTGAATGTGACATTCTCCGTACAGTCCGGTCTGTTCGTCTGATACATCGCATGGCGGGCCTAGGGGGCGGTAAACGTCAGTCCCCCAATAGCGGTACAAGTCGTGCCGGAGCGAAGCCCAATACACCCTGAGATAACACTGGAAACCTACCAGTATATCTCGTTTGCCCTGGCCAGGGACTACTCGTGTAATGGCTCTCCTAGACACAGCGTGATGTCAACCCCCAATACCGGGAGAGACGAATCCTGTCTAACCGTCACTGCCTCCAAGTGCTTCGGGACTGCACCCAACCACCACCTGTTTGCACGACTCCTTTGAGCCGTGGTAGGGTAGTGATCAAAGTACAGTGGGAACACACCCGAGGCGAAGTGACAGTGTCAAGTCAGCGGACTAAGCTGTACTCATGTCACCTGGGAACTGATAACTGACGATAGGTATAATACCAACTAGTCAGTTCCCGACGAGTCCTGTCCAGTATACCCGTAACCTAACGAGCACCCGCATACTATCTCAAGTACGACGTACTGACGGCTGTGGGACAGACCGTCTCCCACACTGGGATGAGAAGCGCATGCGCTGGTCTACTCCGGAGTATCGATGCCCTGTCTCGATAGTCCTGCGACCAGGGACCTGAATAAGGATGTGCTTATAGATTACCCAGCCCCCACTAGTGTGACTGCCATCACAACGCTGGTAATCAAGCAAAGATCCTAAGGGCTCCACTAATGCGTATAAGTGATATACTGAAATAAACACAAGTACACATTGAAGTAGAAACAAACCAAGTAGCATACTACTATTTTGAGCAAGATTGTATATACAAGGTGAATATCCCAAGCATCCATTAAGTAATATACAAACTAGTATGATACAGTAATGGCCTCTAGGGCATATACACTAACACTTTTGATATAGGAAATGTTCAAAACATTATCCAACAATACAAAATTTTATCATTTTTTTTACAAATAAAGAGAGTGATATGATTTTGTACATCAGGTTCGGTATCTAATAACATTCGTTCAGAATCAATGTATTGGTAATACAGGGTGACAGTGACCAACAGATTTGGCTGCAACACTTGCCCCGTTTTCTGCTTCATGAAACTTATCACCCGTTCTCAGTTCTCTACCTTTCTGTAGCCCTATGTAACAGATTACATATCTGGGATCCTGATCCGGTATCAAATACCCAGGACGTAGAGGATACAGAGAAACAGTTCTTTGTAATGAACACACCCGAAGGAGATACATCACATGCACTTTCTTCATTTGGGCGGCACGGGAATTCTGGCAATCCCCTATTTCCTGCTCTGTCTTATAACAATTATAAGTTGGAGCGGGACCAACGTTCCCCAGCTCAGTATAACAAGCGGGTTCGGTCAATACATCTGTATTATTATCTTGATTAAGGCGTGACATGGTCGCTACCAGGAGAGAGAGAGAAGAAAACACTCTGCGTGCGCTCTTGCAAGATCAGATTGGTTATTATTTTATCTAATCAGGATGGCTCCCACTGTTTTTTATCAAATCTTCCTTCAAACCCTAAAAGGAAAGACTAGTCGGGATTAATTACACGCTACAAGTTTGTCAATCTTTCAGCCAGACCAGTGTCGGTACTTTGAGGGAGGTTCCCCGTGCTTTCGCACGGACCTAATTACAGTAAATCTCGTTTTCCCAGAGGCGTAACCCCGTTGACACCTTTCTAGACACCTACTTGATCGGCTAATTATAATGTGTAAAACTCTCCCGGGAGTAACTCTTACTCGCAGCGGGTATCGGGATCCAACTATCTCATAGAAGGTATGCAATCTCATTGCAAATTTCAACACTTGAAATTCCCGATAATTTTGCCCCTAGTGTCCTATGACCTTGACGGAGGCCAAACTACGCATAGTCCGCTAGTCAAGTTCAACCCGTCATTTCCTGATTGAATTAAACCCACCCGCACGACCCTTGACCGAGGCCAAACAACGCCGTACGAATACCCTAATCCAATCGCATCATATGCTAGCAGATAAGCACTAGTTAGCTACCGAACACTACGCCTTGACGGAGGCCAAACTACCGCAGCACGAATACTAACTAGTACTTATCTGCAATGACGGAGGGCTACGACAGGTTTTTCTGAAAACCTATTGCGTAATGAACTTGATATCGTTGTAGAATCAAATGATTTTAAAATAGAGTGTTTTTGAGGCTTTTCTAGTTTTGCTAAAGGGGTCACTCCCGGTGAAGGGATCGTCGGCCCTTTCCTCGTCGAATGAGGTGCGGGATATATCATATATATCACTGTGCAAAGCAGAAACTATAGAAGCTATCAAAAGAAAAACCGAGTGTGTAGCATCTGCCAGTTATTGCTAAAGGAGTCACTCCCGGTGAAGGGATCTCGGTCCTTTCCTCATCGAATAAGGTGCAGGATATATCATATATACCGCTGTGCAAAGCAAGAACTGTAGCTACCTGTTTTATTTTTAGAAATTCGATTCCACAACATCTTAGGTTTCTTTTCTTTCATTAATCACATTAATGAAGTCCCATCATTTAAGTCACCTAAACATCACAGATAAATACGACGTACACTTATGCCATCCGTGTTCGCCTCGATGTCCCCTCGTTCACCGTTAGGTTAGGTAACTAATGGCAGATCGGGGCAGGGCTAGCGTGGGTGTAAAACATAAGTAACATCTATATAATATATCATATATACTATATAAAGTATCCATCACAGCATATCAAATGATCACATCACAGATAACGCAGCAGAAGAATCATATGAAACATTGGATATACTAGGATGTCCGTGTTTTCAATACGAGCCAGTATAAAACACGGATTCCACGGTCGCGATGAATAGCCAAACCCACACCCCTAGACCCCTACGAGAGCGGCAAGCAACCCTACCAATTCTAGAGTTAGGAGACCCGGACTCGACTCCTCGAGTTGGTCTACCACTGGACTCCAGAACCCGGTTACTTGTGCCCTCCTCCCTGGGTCTATCCTAGTGCGGAAAAGTAAATAATATACAAAAGGTGACATCTTCCGCAACCTGGAAGTGCTCCAATAAAAGAATATTATATACAAGTTTTTACATGAATGAAAATGAAAAACACTCATCTCACATAAAAACCCCCGGCTATTCAAACTCGACGATCCAATATAACATATCCAGCAACACATAACATCACATGTCATCAACGTAAGTAAACATGCGTATCCCAATTGTCGTTGACATATAGCAACGAAAACGGCGATATCACATATTACACTTACGGTCGCAGAAAAGAAAGTGTAAAACTACAACAGTTGGAATCCGCAAACTCTTTAGACATCGCATTCCTAACCAAATGAATTCCTTAGACATCGCATGCCTAACAATTATAAACCTCGCATTTTAGTCTCAATATCGAAAACACTTTTCAATATAAACTCGGGCAATTCAACAGGATTCCCGACATCCTGATCGAATGCTCGTCGCAAACTTTAGTAGACGGCCGCACCCCCGATGCCGTCGACGAAGTGCACTAAGGCGGAACACCGCTGCCGCGAGCACCCAAACGGATGCTTTTTGGCGACGAGGTTCTCCTACAGTCACTTGGTCGGGGTTATGGGGTGTAGCTGTCTATTAAGTTTACTGGCGAGTATCCGCGTACGCTACGTGATTACGATGGACTTTTGATCACATCAAAATTCCGTGGCAACCGATCAAGTGAGACTAAAGTTCTATGTTTATAACATTCATTCAGTTATCTCATAACTACTTGTGAAATCCAATTGTTGTATCACATTCCAGATAAATAGAAAATGTTAAACTTTCCGATCGAACAATCAAACACCCAAGTTTTCCCGAAACAGCTCAACACATGAAATAAGTTTAAAAACATTCACTTCATGCCTCAGTACCAACGGTCCAGCCGTAGAAGGGTCAAGCCAACACCTCACATGTGGCACGCCGTACTGCCCCAAACCCTAAGGTTCAAAGGGCAGTTCAAGACGGTCACATAATCGAGTTAAGGTTTGTTGTCTTCTAAAGGGTCCATCGCGTTACTTCCACTACTTAGAACATTCTTAAACTACGGAGAAATCCAACACTTGGAAATTTCCCGGCTGGGGAAAAATTGGGTATTCATATCCGGTCGAACTTTTTAACAGTTTCTAAAATATCCGGAAAAACATAAACGAAGTTAAATTATCCGATCAAATTAACGAGTCCCCAATAAAACCCTAGAAAACTCAACACTTGAGTGGAATTAAAAAATTCCCATAAAAAATTGCCAAGAAAGGACCTAAGAATAAATATATGAAATTTCAGGGACTAAGTCCAAATTTTGGCCGCGGAACCGCCGCCAAACCCATGGTTTCGCCGCGGTTCCGCGGTCAAATTATTGACTTAGTGGACCGTACTTCACAGTAATTCTTAGATTTTCCTGCTTGTTTTTCTGAGAATTTTTAATTCACAAAAATCCACTGTTTTGAAAAATATACAGAGAAGGGTTTTGTCGGGGTTTACGGGTTCGATCGGACTTCTAATTTCGTCTACACTTCGCCTAAAGCTCTAGCTAGGCTCTGATACCACTGTAGGGTTCCTAGGCACACTAATGAGGTCTCACAAGGCATCAACCATGCCAAATTCAAATTTTACAAGTGCCGAGAAAACCTAATACGGATCGTTAACTAGAAATTAGGCGAAACGAAATGCTACTAAACTACTTTAGTGCTAAGTGAACGGAAATACAACCTTTGTAGATCCGGTCCTCCACCTCCATAGCTCCGTGATGATGCCCCTCCGCTGCGATCATCGCATCCCGGACTCTCGCGGTGGTTTCATCGAAGAAATGATCGGGCTAGCTCGATGACTTCGATACCGAAGATGATCTACATCGAGGCGACTCTAACTCGAGCTCCAACTTCACCAAGTCATGAAACTTGTGAAGAAAACACCCTATACTACTTGGCAAGTGGTAGAGGATGAAGAAATAGGAAGTGGGTTCACTTTAGAATTGGATTTCTCACTCTTTTTCTCAAGTCACCATTGAAGCTAGCAAGCTTCTTTCTTCTTGAAGAAGAAGAAGAAGAAGAAGAAGATAATATGATAAGAATTAAATGAAATAAATGGAAATAAAGTCATTCTTATCATTTTATCAACCATGGTTAAGTGTAGAGAATAAACCAAGGTTAGGTGTATGGTTAGGTTTAGGAAAGAAACAAAACGGTTAAAACTTCATGAAGTTTCAAGTAAATCCAAAGAAAGCCACCATTTTATTTCATGCCAAATAAATAAATAAATAAATGAATAAATAAATAAAAACCCTAACCATTTACTTAACCAAGGTTTAAATCAAACATACACCCAAGTTTGCATGTATCATCAAACATGATACAATCAAGTGCACAAAAATATATCACATATACAATGTGCATATCAACTGAGAAAAACATCTTAAGTGAACCAATATTAGTTAATGTAAAGTGATATAACAAATATATAATTATACATTAAATCATTAAATCAACACTTGACTTAATGATCCGGTCATATCACATATAACCGACTAATATCAATAGTAACAACTTATCGAATCAACACTTGATTCGATAACCCGGCTATATCGCATATAACCGATCAATGTGACAAATCGCGAGAATCGAATACAGTATAACATACTGGTATTATTCTCGGTCCCGCACATATCTCATACGCGCTCCTATTTCGTTTTGCTTGATCCAAGAAACCTCTCTGTAGGACTCTAAAGACTCGTCAATACGCCGGCAGCAGATGATGATCATATCAAGCACCCACAAGCCGCAAGCGGTCTGCTAAATATAACGGCCACCCGGGTATTGAGCGATCAGAAGATCGACGAGCAAGCCCGCTCACACTCCTGTGAATCCAACCAGCAACACTTACCGTACATTCCGGTCTCGTCGTCTGATATGTCGCATATCTCGCCTAGGGGTGGTAAACGTCAGACCCTAATAGCTCGATAAGTCGTGTCGATATGAGGTCTATAATAGTTCGAAAAACTACTGGTAACACTTACCAGTAAATCTCAGAAACCCTGGCCAGGGATTTCCGGTTATAGCCAATCGAACACAGCGCAACATCAACTCCCTATACCGGGAGAGACGAATCCCCTCCTATCGCTCATTGCCTCCATGTGATTCGGGACTGTACCCAAAAGCCACCGTTTTACACGCCCTCTTGGACATGGTAAGGTGGAAATCAAAGCACAGTGGGAATCACACAAGACTCTATGACGATCTCGGGTCTACAGACTAACCTGTACCAGTGTCACCAGAGAACTGCCATCTGACGTAAGGTATAATACCATCTGGGAGTTCTCGGCGAGTCCGTCCAGTGTACCCAGTCTCCACTGAGCACCCGTATATCATCTCTGATGTCAAACACTAATGGATATGGGATCATCCATCGCCCATCTGTATAGGTCGAGAAGGTACACGCTAGTCTACTCTGGTATATCGATGCCCCGTCTCGATACACCCACGACTAGGGACTTTGAAGGATGTACTTATGGACTACCATGTCCCCACTAGTATGATCCGCATCATAGTCCAGGTAGTCAAGTACACATCCTAAGGGCTTTACCAACATGTAACAGAGAGACAATCAGTGTACACGTTAAGGTAAAGAGCAACCAGATAGCATACTATCATATCGAGCAAGAAAGTCCTCCCTATATATGTCCAAGCATCCACTATAATATACATCCTATGTATAGTAATGGCCTCTAGGGCATACATATAACTAACAGAAAGTGCCGAGATCCCTTCATCGGGAGTGACCTCTTTAGCAAAGGTTTTTGTCACTATATTTTTGTAAAAAACTATCAGGTTCCTTCAACGATATCAAGTTCATTACGTTAAAGGTTTTTCGCCAAAAACCAGCCGTAGCCCTCCGTCATTTCAGACGGGTAGCACTTAGTATTCATGCTATGTTTGTTGGCCTTAGTCAAGGAATGGTATATGGTAGCTATTTGTTACTTTTCTGTTGCATAGATAGATGCGTTGGTTTGGGACAGTCGTACAGCCTTGTTGACCTTCGTCAAGGGCTTGTACGGGTGGATTCAAATTAACCTGGACAATGACGGGTAGAACTTGACATGTGACTTATGATTTGTTGACCTTCGTCAAGGTCATAAGAGCATGGGGTAAAAATCACATCGGGAGTTTCTAAAGAAACTAAAACTTTCCAGGCATGCGCATACCTTCTGGAGTGTGATAACGTGAGTGGATTCCATCACGTTATCATGCGATGATAGTTGGATCCCGATTCCTACTGATGAGTTGGTTTACTCTTCGGATGATCCCGACTAATTCTTCTTTCAGGTTTGGAGGAGAATTTGAGGATACAGTGGGAGGTTTCCTGATTAGATAAAGTGATAACTATTCTGATCTAGATTAGAGTGCACGCAGAGTGTTTCTTTTCTCTCTCTCTTTGGCAGCGACCATGGCCCGACCCTAGACTATGACTCAGTAACCAAGTTAACCGAACATTCTTAAAACACTGGCTTTTGGATTGTCTGAGTTGCATACATCATTGCCACTCCTTATTTTACCCTTTGCATTTCTCCAGAACACCCCGTATTACTACGAGCATCCACTTCCATTGGATAAATCCATCGTATGGTTATATACGAACTCGAACGTACTTGTTCCAGATTCGAGGATGGATTCTGGTTCTGGAAAGATTGAATAGGTTTATTCAGTTGTCTTTTATCATCACCTTCTCTCAGATTGCGAGTACTCCTAGGATTAGGAGAGGGTACACCTATTATGCTTATTGGATAGTCTTCTTCCAAACCATAGGCAGGTGCCGAAAGGTAAGGAATGAAGAAAACCAATTAGCCTAAGTGTGGTATACAGAAGGTAATAAGTAAAGACATATAAAGGGATTAGAAAGAGGGAAAAGTAAAATGTGAGTGCTACCATTCACGACCAAACCACGTATTTCATCGCTACTCCTACTTCACCTTTGCTTTTTTCCGGTTCAGGAGAAATAGACTAAGGTTTATTCAGTTGTCTTTTATCATCACCTTCTCTCAGGTTTCGAGTACTCCTAGGATTAGGAGAGTACACTGTTAGTTATATGTATGCCCTAGAGGCCATTACTATACATAGGATGTATATTGTAGTGGATGCTGGGACATATATAGGGAGGACTTTCTTGCTCGACATGATAGTGCGCTATCTGGTTACTCTTTACCTTAACGTGTATACTGTTTGTCTCTCTGTTACATGTTGGTAAAGCCCTTAGGATGTGTGCTTGACTACCTGGACTATGATGCGGATCATAATAGTGGGGACATGGTAGTCCATAAGTACATCCTTCAAAGTCCCTAGTCGTGGGTGTATCGAGACGGGGCATCGATATACCAGAGTAGACTAGTGTGTACCTTCTCGACCCATACAGATGGGCGATGGATGATCCCATATCCATTGGTGTTTGACATCAGAGATGATATACGGGTGCTCAGTAGAGACTGGGTACACTGGACGGACTCGCCGAGAACTCCCAGATGGTATTATACCTTACGTCAGATGGCAGTTCTCTGGTGACACTGGTACAGAGTAGTCTGTTGACCCGAGATCGTCATAGAGTCTTGTGTGGTTCCCACTGTGCTTTGATTTCCATCTTACCACGTCCAAGAGGGCGTGCAAAACGGTGGTTTTTGGGTACAGTCCCGAGTCACATGGAGGCAATGAGCGATAGGAGGGGATTCGTCTCTCCCGGTATAGGGGGTTGATGTTGCGCTGTGTTCGATTGGCTATAACAGGAAATCCCTGGCCAGGGTTGCTGAGATTTACTGGTAAGTGTTACCAGTAGTTTCTCGAATTGTTATAGACCTCATATCGACACGACTTATCGAACTATTGGGGTCTGACGTTTACTACCCCTAGGCGAGATATGCGACATATCAGACGATCAGACCGGACTGTACGGTAGTGTTACTGGTTGGATTCACTGGAGTGTGAGCGGGCTTGCTCGTCGATCTTCAGATCGCTCAATACCCGGGTGGCCGTTACGTTTAGCAGACCGCTTGCGGCTTGTGGGTGTTTGATATGATCATCACCTGCTGCCGGCGTATTGACGAGTCTTTAGAGTCCTACATAGAGGTTTCCTGGCTCAAGCGAAACGAAATAGGAGCGCATATGAGATATGTGCGGGACCGAGAATAATGCGTGTATGTGATACCGTATTCTATTCTCGCGATGGATGTATCGATTGGTTATATGCGATATAACCTAGTTATCGAATCAAGGATTGATTCGATAAGCCGATACATAGGATACTAGCCGGTTATATGCGATATGACCGGATCGTTAAATCAAGTGTTGATTTAATGATTTAATGCATAATTATATATTTGATATATTACTTTGCATTAACTAGAATTGGTTCATTTAAAATGGATTTTCTCACTCGGGTGTGCGCATTGCATATGCGATATGATTTTGTGCACTTGCTTGTATCATGTTTGATGATACATGGCTTTTGGTTAAGTGTAAAGAATTAAACCTTGGTTAATGAAATGGTTAGGGTTTACTTTTTCCTTATTCATTTTATTCATTTATTTATTTTGTTTTGACCAAAAGAAAAAGAGAAATGAAAACAAAAGGGTTGCTTTCAAAGATGAAGTTTCATGAAGGTTTGACCAAAGTGACCATTTTGTCTTCATGTCTTAACCCAACCATTCACTAACCCTTGTTAATTCTCTACACCTAACCATGGTATGCTTATGATAAGAATGGATTTTCTTTTCTATTTTAATTATTCATATCATATTTTTCTTCTTCTTCTTCTTCATCTTCTTCTTTGAAGAAGCTTGAGGTCATCAATGGTGATTGATGATAAAGAGTGAGAAATCCAATTCTAAATTGAACCCACTTTCTATTTTCTCATCCTCTACCTCTTGCCAAGTAGTAGAGTGTGTTTCCTTCACAAGTTTTCATGACTTGGTGAAGTTGGAGCTTGATCTAGCGATGCCTCGACGTAGATCATCTTCAGCATGGACATCGATGACCTAGCTTGCCCATTCTCCGACGAAGCCGACGCTAGAGCCCGGGAACTCATTTGGACAGCGAGGGGACTTCGTTGCGGAGCTATGGAGGTGGAGCACCGGATCTACAAAGGTTGTATTTCCGTATTCTTTATAGTTAAGTTGTTAACTAGTTACTTTTTCTGCCTAGAAATCTAGCCAACGATCCGTTCTAGGGTTTCTCGGCACCGTTTACAGTTGAAATTGGCATGGTTGATGCCTTGTGAGACCTCATTAGGGTGCCTAGGAACCCTACAGTGGTATCAGAGACTAGTTAGAGCCTTAGGCGAAGTCTTGACGGAATTTGAAACCCGAACGAACCCGAAACCCAACTCCAAAATAGCTCTCTGTCCTTTTTTTCAAAAACTGGGATTTTTCCAAATTAAAAATTGCTAAAAAATTCAGCAGGGAAATATAAGAATTACGGCGCAAAAATATTCCAATGAACAGTATAATCTGCGGCGGAACCGCGGCATAAGCATGGCTTATGCGGCGGTTCCGCGGCCTATTGATGACGTAATCCTCCACTGTTTGCACAGTAACTCTTATTAAATTATGCTGGATTTTCT
The DNA here is from genome assembly GCA_030015575.1 of Agapanthus africanus. Classification (NCBI taxonomy): domain Eukaryota; kingdom Viridiplantae; phylum Streptophyta; class Magnoliopsida; order Asparagales; family Amaryllidaceae; genus Agapanthus; species Agapanthus africanus. The sequence goes on along the minus strand of CM057341.1, from coordinate 666,078,364 downwards.
GGGAATTTTTAATATTAATTCAAGAGTTGAATTTTCTGGGTTGTTTTGGGGATTCGAATGTTCGATCGGATTATCAGATTTTGTCTATGTGGCTTTCCGGATAAATTTTAGAATATGTTAAAAAGTTCGACCGGATATAAATACCCAATTTTTCCCCTGTCGGGAAATTTTCAAGTGTTGGATTTTTCCGTAGTTTAACGACGTTCTAAGTAGTGCAAGTAACGCGATGGACCCTCTGGAAGACAACAAACCTTAACTCGATTATGTGACCGTCTTGAACTGCCCTTTGAACCTTCGGGTTTGGGGCAGTACGGCATGCCACATGTGAGGCGTTGGCTTGACCCTTCTACGGCTGGACCGTTGGTACTGAGGCACGAACTGAATGTTGTTAGACTTATTTCATGTGTTGATCTGTATCGGGAAAAATTGAGTGTTCGATTGTTCGATCGAAAAGTTTAACATTTTCTAATTATCTGGAATGGGATACAATAATTGGAATTCACAAGAAGTTATGAGATAACTGAATGAATGTTATAAACATAGCAGTTTAGTCTCACTTGATCGGTTGCCACGGAATTTTGATGTGATCAAAAGTCCGTCGCAATCACGTAGCGTACGCGGATACTCGCCGAGTAAACTTAATAGACAGCCTAACTCCATAGCCCCGACCAAGTGACTGTAGGAGAACCCCGTCGCCGAAAGCATCCGTTCGGGTGCTCGCGGTAGCGGTGTTCCGCCTTGGTGCACTTCGTCGACGGTATCGGGGGTGCAGCCGTCTACTGAAGTTTGCGACGAGCATTCGATCAGGATGTCGGGAATCTTGTTGAATTGCCCGACTTTATATTGAAAAGAGTTTTCGATTTTGAGACTAAAATGCGGGGTTTATAATTGTTAGGCATGCGATGTCTAAGAAATTCATTTGGTCAGGCATGCGATGTCTGAGGTGGTTGCGGATTCCAACTGTTGTAGTTTTACACTTTCTTTTCTGTGACCGTAAGTGTAATATGTGATATCGCCAGTTTCGTTGCTATATGTCAATGACAATTGGGATGGACATATTTACTTACGATGATGACATGTGATATTATGTGTTGCTGGATATGTTATATTGGATCGCCGTGTTTGAATAGCCGGGGGGGTTTTATGTGAGATGAGTGTTTTTCATTTTCATTCATGTAAAAACTTGTATGTAATATTCTTTTATTGGGGCGCTTCCAGGTTGCGGAAGTTGTCACCTTTTGTATATTATTTACTTTTCCGCACTAGGATAGACCCAAGGAGGGGACTACAAGTAACCGGGTTCTGGAGTCCAGTGGGAGACCAACTCGAGGAGTCGAGTCCGGGTCTCCTAACTCTAGAATTGGTAGGGTAGCTTGCCGCTCTCGTAGGGGTCTAGGGGTGTGGGTTTGGCTATTCATCACGACCGTGGAATCTGTGTTTTATACTGGCTCGTATTGAAAACACGGACGTCCTAGTATATCCAATATTTCATATGTTTCTTCTGCTGCGATATCTGTGATGTGATCATGATATGTTCTGTGATGGATACTTTATATAGTATATATGATATATTATATAGACGTTACTTATGTTTTACACCCGCGCTAGCCCTGCCCTGCTCTGCCGTTAGTTACCTAACCTAACGGTGCACGAGGGGACATCGAGGCGAATGCGGATGGCATAAGTGTACGTCGTATTTATCTGTGATGATTAGGTACTTAAATGATGGGACTTCATTAATGTGATTAATGAAATAAAAGAAACCTAAGATGTTGTAGAATCGAATTTCAAAATAAACCAGGTAGCTACAGTTCTTGCTTTGCACAGAGGTATATGTGATATATCCTGCACCTTATTCGATAAGGAAAGGACCGAGATCCCTTCACCGGGAGTGACTCCTTTAGAAATAACTGGCAGATGCTACACACTCGGTTTGTCTTTTGATTGCTTTTAAGTGTTTTTGCTTTGCACAGTGATATATATGATATATCCCGCACCTCATTCGACGAGGAAAGGACCGACGATCCCTTCACCGGGAGTGACTCCTTTAGCAAAACTAGAAAAGCCTCAAAAGCACTCCATTTTAAAATCATTTGATTCTACAACGATATCAAGTTCATTACGCAATAGGTTTTCAAAAAAACCTGTCGTAGCCCTCCGTCATTTCAGATATGTACTAGTTAGTATTCGTGCTGCGGTAGTTTGGCATTCGTCAAGGCGTAGTGTACGGTAACTAACTAGTATTTATCTGCTTGAGCATATGATGTGATTGGATTAGGGTATTCGTACGGCGTTGTTTGGCATTCGTCAAGGGTTGTGCGGGTGGGTTTAATTCGATCAAGAAATGTACGGGTTGAACTTGACTAGTGGACTATGGGTTGTTTGGCATTCGTCAAGGTCATAGAACACTAGGGGCAAAATATTATCGGGAATTTCAAGTGTTGAAATTTGCAATGAGATTGCATACCTTCTATGAGATAGTTGGATCCCGATACCCGCTGCGAGTAAGAGTTACTCCTGGGAGAGTTTTATACATTACAATTAGCCGATCAAGTAGGTGTCTAGAAAGATGTCAACGGGGTTACGCCTCTGGGAAAACGAGGTTTACATTAATTAGGTTCGTGCGAAAGCACGGGGGACCTCCCTCAAAGTACCGACACTGGCCTGGCTGAAAGATTGGCGAACTTGTAGTGTGTAATTAATCCCGGCTAGTCTTTCCTTTTAGGGTTTGAAGGAAGATTTGATAAAAAGCAGTGGGAGCCATCCTGATTAGATAAAATAATAACCAATCTATTCTTGCAAGAGCGCACGCTGAGTGTTTTCTTCTCTCTCTCTCCAGGTAGCAACCATATCACGCCTTAATCAAGATAATAATACGGATTATTGACCGAACCCGCTTGTTATACTGAGCTGGGGAACGTTGGTCCCGCTCCAACTTATAATTGTTATAAGACAGAGCAGGAAATTGGGGAATACCAGATTTCCCCTGCCGCCCAAACGAAGAGAGTGCATGCTGATGCATCATCTTCGGGTTTGTTCATTATACAGAACTGTTTCTCAGTATCCTTTACGTCCTGGGTATATGATACCGGATCAGGATCCCAGATATGTAATCTGTTACATAGGGCTACAGATAGGTAGAGAACTGAGAACGGGTGATAAGTTTCATGAGGCAGAAAATAGGGCAAGAGTTGCAGCCAAGTCTGTTGGTCACTGTCACCCTGTATTACAATACATTGATTCTGAACGAATGTTATTAGATACCGAACCTGATATACAAAATCATATCTGTCTCTTTATTAGTAAAGAAACGGTAAAATTTTGTATTGTTGGATAATGTTTTGAACATTTCCTATATCAAAAGTTGATCGGTTCAGGCACGTTATCTAAAAGCGTTGATGTTCTAAATCAAACTACAGTTCTTAGTATACGGAACACACATAAGAGGAAGAGTTCAGAAATGAACAAATCCTTCTTGAGGTATTGTAGACTAGGTCATATCAATGCGACCCGACTAGCTGAAGTTACATTTAGATGCATATTTAAATCAGTTTGAATTTACATCTTGTGAAACTTGCCAGTCATGTCACAAAGATATAATGACACCAGCTCTGTTTATTGGAAACAGAGAAAGAGTTAGTGAACTCTTGGGACTGATACATGATGATGTATGTAAGGTCCCCTGTCTACATATGCCAGGACTGGTTCTTTATACTTCATTACATTCTCTGATGATCTTTCGAGTTTCAGACCTATGTTCCTGTTGAAACACAGGTCCGAACCTTTTGAGATATTCACAGAATATATGCTAGAAGTAGAGAACCAAAATACGGGTATAAGTATTATGTCTTTTGATGTGATCAATTAGGAGAATACTTGAGCACGGAAATCCTGGATTATTCTAAAGGAGAATGAGATTCTCTCTCAGTATTACTCCTCCGCATACACCATAGCACGATGGTATATCGGGGTGAAGCAATCACACCCTATATGATAAGGTGTGCTCTATGATGAGTACTGCTGAGTTACCTATTTCCTTTTGGGGGTTATGCACTTATGAAGTTGCATACCTATTGAATAGGGTTCCAATCAAATCAGTTGCCTACCATTTCATATGTGATATGGAAAGGGAAGCGCCCATATCTTAAGTTAGTTAAGATTTGGAGTTGTCCGGCCTATGTCTAAAAGCAAAATCCGGACAAGCTCGAGGCAAGATCTGTTATGTAGAACTGGAAATGTTCCAGCTATACAAACTACAGCAGATGATTTGAAAGAACCAAAGGATTCAATAGTTACCAACGAACCTCAGCCTCTCCGCCGATCTAGTAAGGTTCCTCACCCACCTGAGAGATACTTCGGTTTCTCTATGACAGTAGAAGCGAGGATTGCATCATGAGATGATGACCTAACTAGTTTCGAGCTGGCCATCAGGAGTGGGACTCTGTAAGAATGGCTGGATGCTTAGCGATCTGAGATGGAATCCATGTACACCAACAAAGTATGGACTTTGGTTGCTATATCTGAAGGGTTAAATCCCCATCAGGAGCAAGTATATCTTGAGAAGATTACTTGGTGTACATCGAAAAGTTAAGACTTTCAAAGCTAGACTTGTTAAAAGTTTGCATCATTGACCAGCTGTGGATAATGATGAAACCTTTTCAAATACCTATGCTTAAGTCCATCCAGATCCTACTTGCCACGGCTACATACCATGACTACGATATCTGGCGGTTGGGTGTCATGACAGCTTTTCTAAATGATGTTTTAGAAGAGAGCGTCTGTAAGTACACAGCCAGAGGGCTTCGTAGACAATGGGAGCAGCGGAAACGTGTGCAAGATGCTTTATAAGATAAAGCAGGCATCGCGGAGTAGGAACGTCTGTTTTGATGAAGTAGTCAAAGAAGTTGACATCATCAAAATGGTAGATGAACCTTGTATAAACAAAAAGGTAGTAGGGAGTATGGTAGTGATCCTCGAAGAGTACGTGGATGACATACTCTTGATAAGAAAGGAGTTTCTTATGCTACGGCCGATCAATCTCCGTTTATCACAATGATTCTCCATATAGGATCAAAGTGATACCTCCTAAATCCTGGATTTTGGTTCTATGAGATAGATCTAATTGGATGTTATGATTCTCACTAGTTGTAGTGAGATGGTATCAACCGATCCTGGGGAGAATCACTGGAAGGGTTCCAGGGTGATAAGGACGACTGAATGTCAGTCACAGGCATTGTCTTTACCCTCAGTAAAGGGACGGTATGTTGGAAGAGTTCCAAGCTAAATACCGTGGCATACTAGAAGATAAAGGCATGATACATCGCTACTTAAGATGCTACCAAAGAGGCAGTCTGGGTGTATATTAGTTCATAAGATGAACTTTGTTCCTCCCATTGTGTGACAATGGAGTTGTGGCTTATGCTGAGGAACGCCGGTCCCATCAGTGATCCAGACATATTCTAAGGCAGTATCACCTGATCATGGAGATGGTTGATCTCCAAGGAGATCGAGGTTAGGGGAGTAGACTCGGAGGACAACACAGTGGATCCACTCACAAAGGCCTGTTCCCAGAGAGAGATTTTTATGGGATGGTTGAGTATGAGATACTACAACCACTGCTATCAGATGGCCCTAGTGCAAGTGGGAGATTGTTAGTTATATGTATGCCCTAGAGGCCATTACTATACATAGGATGTATATTGTAGTGGATGCTGGGACATATATAGGGAGGACTTTCTTGCTCGACATGATAGTGCGCTATCTGGTTACTCTTTACCTTAACGTGTATACTGTTTGTCTCTCTGTTACATGTTGGTAAAGCCCTTAGGATGTGTGCTTGACTACCTGGACTATGATGCGGATCATACTAGTGGGGAAATGGTAGTCCATAAGTACATCCTTCAAAGTCCCTAGTCGTGGGTGTATCGAGACGGGGCATCGATATACCAGAGTAGACTAGTGTGTACCTTCTCGACCCATACAGATGGGCGATGGATGATCCCATATCCATTGGTGTTTGACATCAGAGATGATATACGGGTGCTCAGTGGAGACTGGGTACACTGGACGGACTCGCCGAGAACTCCCAGATGGTATTATACCTTACGTCAGATGGCAGTTCTCTGGTGACACTGGTACAGAGTAGTCTGTTGACCCGAGATCGTCATAGAGTCTTGTGTGGTTCCCACTGTGCTTTGATTTCCATCTTACCACGTCCAAGAGGGCGTGCAAAACGGTGGTTTTTGGGTACAGTCCCGAGTCACATGGAGGCAATGAGCGATAGGAGGGGATTCGTCTCTCCCGGTATAGGGGGTTGATGTTGCGCTGTGTTCGATTGGCTATAACAGGAAATCCCTGGCCAGGGTTGCTGAGATTTACTGGTAAGTGTTACCAGTAGTTTCTCGAATTATTATAGACCTCATATCGACACGACTTATCGAGCTATTGGGGTCTGACGTTTACCACCCCTAGGCGAGATATACGACATATCAGACGATCAGACCGGACTGTACGGTAGTGTTACTGGTTGGATTCACTGGAGTGTGAGCGGGCTTGCTCGTCGATCTTCAGATCGCTCAATACCCGGGTGGCCGTTACGTTTAGCAGACCGCTTGCGGCTTGTGGGTGTTTGATATGATCATCACATGCTGCCGGCGTATTGACGAGTCTTTAGAGTCCTACACAGAGGTTTCCTGGCTCAAGCGAAACGAAATAGGAGCGCATATAAGATATGTGCGGGACCGAGAATAATGCATGTATGTGATACCGTATTCTATTCTCGCGATGGATGTATCGATTGGTTATATGCGATATAACCTAGTTATCGAATCAAGGATTGATTCGATAAGCCGATACATAGGATACTAGCCGGTTATATGCGATATGACCGGATCGTTAAATCAAGTGTTGATTTAATGATTTAATGCATAATTATATATTTGATATATTACTTTGCATTAACTAGTATTGGTTCATTTAAAATGGATTTTCTCACTCGGGTGTGCGCATTGCATATGCGATATGATTTTGTGCACTTGCTTGTATCATGTTTGATGATACATGGCTTTTGGTTAAGTGTAAAGAATTAAACCTTGGTTAATGAAATGGTTAGGGTTTACTTTTTCCTTATTCATTTTATTCATTTATTTATTTTGTTTTGACCAAAAGAAAAAGAGAAATGAAAACAAAAGGGTTGCTTTCAAAGATGAAGTTTCATGAAGGTTTGACCAAAGTGACCATTTTGTCTTCATGTCTTAACCCAACCATTCACTAATCCTTGTTAATTCTCTACACCTAACCATGGTATGCTTATGATAAGAATGGATTTTCTTTTCTATTTTAATTATTCATATCATATTTTTCTTCTTCTTCTTCTTCATCTTCTTCTTTGAAGAAGCTTGAGGTCATCAATGGTGATTGATGATAAAGAGTGAGAAATCCAATTCTAAATTGAACCCACTTCCTATTTTCTCATCCTCTACCTCTTGCCAAGTAGTAGAGTGTGTTTCCTTCACAAGTTTTCATGACTTGGTGAAGTTGGAGCTTGATCTAGCGATGCCTCGACGTAGATCATCTTCGGCATGGACATCGACGACCTAGCTTGCCCATTCTCCGACGAAGCCGACGCTAGAGCCCGGGAACTCATTTGGTCAGCGAGGGGACTTCATTGCGGAGCTATGGAGGTGGAGCACCGGATCTACAAAGGTTGTATTTCCGTATTCTTTATAGTTAAGTTGTTAACTAGTTACTTTTTCCGCCTAGAAATCTAGCCAACGATCCGTTCTAGGGTTTCTCGGCACCGTTTGAATTTGAAATTGGCATGGTTGATGCCTTGTGAGACCTCATTAGGGTGCCTAGGAACCCTACATACACCTATTATGCTTATTGGATAGTCTTCTTCCAAACCATAGGCTGGTGCCGAACGGTAGGGAAGGATGAAAACCATTAAGCCTAACGATGGTGTACAGAAGGTAACGACTAAAGACAAATAAAGGGATTTGGAGAGATGGCAAGGAAATATACGGTTACAGTCATGAATCTGGATAATGGAAGAGGCATTACTAGGAATACCAGGATACCCCTATGAAACATTTTCATGTTTCAGTTTCACTGTGTGTTATTAAACGAAAACTGATTTCCCAATTAGATACTTACTCCAGGGTATGTATTTACCAAGTATGATTCTCACATATGTATGGTTTTACAGATGATGAGTGGGAGTAACTTATTGGGAATAAGGTGATCATCTTCATTATATCGGAATTTATTGTAATTGGTGATATTTGAGGAAATTGCCTAGGATTTTGCCGGATGGCAAATATATGGTTTTGAATATACGTTGTTGTGCACCAATCTTAAATTGATATATCTGTACGTTTATTTTCATAAAGTGAGATATAACTTTTTGAAATCATGTCGGTGACATTTACCTATATCAGTTGATGGTTAGGTAAGGAGCATTCAACAGTGGTATAGTTCTTAACCATAATACAGTTTTCAACCTAAGACTCACAGGGTTTGAGTTATTCAACTCAGTAGACTTATACAAAGTACTGTATGTTTTCCAGTGTCCATTAGGACAGAGGGGTTGGTACTCGTGCTATATTCTGTTTACTTGTGACTTCTCTAGTTTTTAGATAAGTGTTTCGTAGAAATACAAGGTCTAAGTTTTGAGAAGTTATAAGTATAAGAATAAAGTAGAGAACCAGGTGTCGCAAGTATCGAGATTCTTCAAGGTGATCGAAGATGTAGACACTTGTGTTTGGTATTCAGTTGATAGTAATGGTTTTGAGAAACTCGTTTCTCTTTCAGGTTACTCATAATTGGATAAACTCCTAAGTTGAGTAATACTGGTTAGCCTCTCTCCATTTAGTTGACATGCACTGGAGACAGCTGCATGATTTGAATCTGGTTCCAATTAAATTAGTGCCTATGTTTCTATATGGTATATAGAATGGTTCATATCTTAACGATGTTAAGGTACGGGGAGTTGTCCGGCTTATGCTTAAAACCAGACTCTGGATAACTCAAGGCACGTTTCTGTAATGGTAGTTTGTGGGACGAGGGTTGATTTTTCTACCATCTGGAAGATCAATAGTGATATTGTTCTTGACTCGCCACAGTTTTAGAATATGGATTTTTCAGAAAATAGTAGTAGGAGTATAGTAGAACTGGAAGAGATTCCAGAACCGCAAACGATTACGGAAAGTTTAATAGAACCTAAAGATTCAATCAGGTTTGACATTCCATTAGTCACTCCGTAGATATGGTGGGTAACCTCAGGCACCCGAGAGGTACTCCGGTAGCCTCAAGGACGGTGACAGGGAGGTTCTTGTTTACCCAGACTTGCCACTACTGTTGTTCCAGACTATGAGACCCGGCAGGAGGATGAGTATAGCGTCTTTCTAAACTAGCTTTAGAAGTGCACGTGTATATGACTCTGCCAGAGGGTTGTCGTAGTCAGTGGGAGCAGCGGAAGCATAGTGGGGAAGTAGCTTGTGTCTATTTATAGACTAAAGCAGATATAGCGGAGATAGATCGTCTATTTTTTATGTGACAGTCATGGACTTTGACTTCATCAGAATAGGGGATGGATCTGTTAAGATGGCAGTAGGGTGTGATGTCCTGCTATTTGGATGACATACACATAGTAGGAAGTGAAATTCCCACACTACGATCGGTTATATTGTGGTTGTCACACAGTAGTTTCACCATACAGGATATGGATATAATATCAGACATTCTGGTTACTAGATCAATGGTTTTAGATCTAGATTTGGGTAGTTTCCCAATCTGGGTGCTTAGACAGTATTCTAAAGGTATTTTAGAATGGACGACTCCTGGCATGGTGGTGTACCTGCAGGTGATGGAGTCACCGTCTCTAAAGGTGTCTTACAGATTAAAGAGGAGAGGGATGTGCATGATTGGCAGATCACTTGCTTAGGCAATTGAGTTGATGATGAGATGTCAAGTACCACAACAGATGTTGTTTTTGCACTAGCTGCAATAAGTTGATATTAATGCAATCCTGGAGAAACATTCGGAAGCAGTTTTAGAACATAAGTGAATGTTCTAGGGATTTGATGACGGCATCCTCCTTCGGGGGACGGTTATCATTCCAGGCTTCCAAGATGACCTGGATGACAGAGTGACTGTAAGCGTTATAGTTTTCCCTATGACAAAGGGCAGTAGTTTGGACAGGTGGTCTAAACGGATACTGAGGGAGGTGTGGCACAGGATACTGATTAGTTCAGTTGACGATACAGTCTAAGAAGTTTGGATTTGGAGTTCATTTATGAACTAGGTCCCATCAAATATCCAGCCATATTCTAAGACAGGTATTACTCAATTTGGGAGATGGCTTTCTCCGTGAACTAAAGATTAAGAGAGACATAGAAAAAAACATCAGGGCGGATCCACTCACTGGGGCTATTTCTCGAACACAATAGTTTTACAAACGAGCTTTGTGAAACTGATTAGTAGAGGAGTTAGGTGTTCGGTATCATACGGGCTGTGAGTATGCGACATCGCAATAATTAGCCTTAAGTGCAAGTGGGAGATTGTTGGATATAGTGCCCTCAAAGTCAATTATTGGATCGCAGGCACGTGATTTTAATGATTGAGGGAGGACCTATACCGGTAAAACAGTCTTACTCGAGATGATAGTATGCTATCTAGTTTGCCTTTATCATCGTATACTGCTTTAGGTGACATTATGATCAGTCGAAAATATTGCATTTTTAACACGTCAATTTCCCTACCATTTGCACTCAACTAAAGGTGTTCGGAATGAATATGGCACATATTAGCAAATTGACTGTAAAATACCAAATAACATGTGTTATACTTTATAACCGGCACTTTGAGGGAAATTGAGTGTTTATCATTGCATGCATCATCTTTGTAAATCGCAACACTTGTCTCGAGAATCTGTGCAGGAAATTCCAGGTAAAAGAGCCGAAACTGTGAAAAGTATTGATATAAATACGTCAAGTCTTTGACCTGAGATCTGGCAGAAATCTAGAATGAATAAGAAGTTTCCAAGCATCCCAGAAAGTGCCAAAAAGCCAAAACAGAGCAGCCCAGAAATTTCATGCATAGATACCTTCAATGGGCCGCGAATCCGCGGCCAATAGGACCTTCCTGCGGTGGATCCGCGGCGCAAGGGATACGTCACAGCTTCAAATTTTCTCCACATGTCTCCTTGTAACGACTAAGCTTCCAGAGGACTCTAAAAGACCACATGGCTTCTTCTAGAAGCCTCCTTATAACAACCTTCTTCTAGAAGCCTCCTTGTAACAACCTCATTCTAGAATATTCCCTCCAACAAACTTCTTCTAATAGATTCTTTCTAACAACCTCATTTTGGAGGGAAAATTCAAATGAGGTAGTTCATTTTGGAGGGAAAAGTTGTTCATTTTTTAGGGAAATTTGAATTTGAATTGAAAAGGGTTGAGGCTATAAAATGAGATCTAGATCTACGGTTTGAAGTTGTTAAAAGTGGAGGGAAAATTGTAGATCCAAATAAAATTCAAATCAAATTGAGTGACACAATTTGATCAATTCAAGATTTCCGAGTACAATTCAAGCAAGAAGCCTTCAACCTTTTAGAAGCGACGCCGATCTTCAACCGAGCAAGTGATCCAAGACGATCCGCGACTCACGGAGACGATGCGAAGCTAATTCGACGATCGAGTTCTTTTCTCAATTCTTGTAGTTCTTGAGCGAATTGTAACGGAATTGTTGAATAATAAAAGGTGAAATTTCTTTATCTTGCTTATCTTTATATTTGAGCATTATGATGAGATCTCAATTCTTGATTGTTTTCTTTGTTATGATGCTTGAGTAAAAACTCCGTTCGTGGAGAAATCGAGAAAATTGATAGATGACGATGATTAAATTCTTGAACGATTCTTAAGACCTATGAGTTTTGTAAACTCTAGAAAATTGAATCATCGACAACCTAGTTTCGAGCGAGATGCTTTCTTGAATATTTTCTCTCTTAATTAGTGATCAACGATCGATGCTTGAATTTCCTAGAGCCAAGAATTTGAATGAAAATCAACGAAAGGACAAGGAATAGATGATGAAACCCTAGTTTCCGCAAGAAATCCCTAATTCTCGTTGATCTTCATCGATCTAGCAACAAATCATCAATGGATAAGAATACGTAATCACAAGTCTTCATCCTCACTATCGATTTGATCGATTCCTACAAGCCTCATTACAAATCTTGATTACTAATTCGATTTGGATATCATCGATTCTTGATTCTTGATTTTGAGTATTCTTGATATCAGATCTAGATTTTGATAATTCTTGATATTCACTTTTAAATCTTGAATCGAATTCTCTTTTCTTTTATCTTTTAATTTTCAATTCATCTAAAACAAATACGATCAAATCTCACTTTCCCTATGGACGATCCGCACTCGGTAACGAACCTACATCGACACCGTTATTGATTACGGTTTACAAATTTTTTTGGTTGTGATTTCTATACATTTTCTACCCACACACCGAGAATTCACTCAATCAAATGTCGCCGTTGCCAGGGATCGTGTGCTATTCGTTTTTGAAATTTGAGTTGAAGAATTTATTCCATCAAAAATTTTAGATCAAAATTCGCACAAACACTAAACGATTCGTTGTGATTTGTTGCGAGGAAATCTGGAACTTGTGGAGCAAGAGGAAAAATATTGTGAATATTCCAGAAAGCTCAGTGAAGCAACAGTAGCATCTGCAAGAAATTTTGTGCAGTGATCAAACTTTTCGACCGCGTTTCCACGGCATTAGTGTGCATTCGCGGCAGTTCTGCGGCGGGCCTAAGGACTTGTTGTGCAAAATTTTCTCGGTGACTCTCTAACTTTCTTATCTCCTCCTCGATCTGCTCCAATAACCAATTTCTGCAGGTTTCTTTGCAAAAATTCGCAGCACCGCAAAAATAAAAAAATTGTGCGTGTTTGATCTTGGTTGTTTGCATTTTTAATATGGAAATTAAAGGGCAAAGACCAAATTCAGATTAGGTGGGGAGTTCATTACCCTTCCTAAGCCCCGAAAATCATAAAACTGCATCCGCATCACCCTCATTAACTAAAAGAAATCTAGACTTGACTCTAAGGACCGTCGCGCTCACTTATGACAGAAGAAGGTCGTGGGTAATCTATTGCTTATCCGAGTTTCTTTTGTGGTGTCTAAGGCAAGTGTGTCTAAGGCAAGTGGTTACTTAATTAGGCCCAATACTTACGTAGTGGAGAACCTCCCACTTACCTGGCCCTTACCTGGCCACAGGAAGGACAAAAAGGTAGTAGAGGATTGATCTTGCGACTTGTCTTCTGGCAGTTAGGAGTGGTCTAGAGATTTAACCTAGGTGACCATTAGACTTAGGGTTGTGTGTGCATTTTTGTGATTTGCATTTTTTTTTCAAAAATCCGTATCTTTTTCAAAACATACACCACTTCATATTTCCCCTAATTATCTTAACGCTGCCACTTGTGCTAAACTCTTTAGTGCAAGCTCGGCTGGACACGGGATTCTAGTGCCCGTCTTCTCCGCGTTTTCCCCCATCAACCCCAAAGTCGGTATTTCTACATTTTCTTTCTCCCACCACCACCGCGATGGACGGATTTCCATTAAACTTTAGCACTACTCTGCCACCGCCCCCAGGTGTACAGAATCCTCCACGCATTTCTCTCCAAGAGAGATGCTATCCTTCAGGTGTTCCTGTTCAGACCATAATATTGCATTCTCCATTCCCCTATTCTTATCCGTTTTATAAATAAACAGGTACTCTTGACGCACGTTTGTTGCATATTACAGGACACAGGCTCTTGGAGCGAATACAGTGAAAAAGATGAAAGTTGATACAGAAAAAAGACTTTTGACCAACAAGTAGACGGATCCCAGTCAAGCCTAGACGAAGAACAATTCACAATTGTATAAGGCAATGCAGTCCGAAATGTCAAAGTGAACGGTTAAAAGATCCTTACAAGTTTTCACTGAAGATCTGGAAAAGACCAAGAAGCCAAACAGAGAAAAATAGTGAAGAATAAACAAGCCCAAATACCCAGCATGAATCCCAGAAAAGATGGTGAGCTAAGCTCACCAAAGGGCCGCGGAACCGCGGCCCAAGCGCCCAATTGCCGCGGTTCCGCGGCCGTCTAATGCCCGTGTCGGCGCAAACTTTCTGAGTTGGTGCGTCGGTGCGGGTGTTGGGATTTTCCGTAGGCAAATCTGTAATTGCACATGTGCGAGAGTCTGTAACCCTAATTTCCTTGTTTGCTTATAAATTGTAATCAAAAATTGTAAAACCCCATGCCTCTTTTCAATCAATAAAATTCAGAATTGTTGGGAGTTTATTCAGATCTATTCTGTTTTTCTTGCTTGGAGGGAGCCATCAATACAATTAGTAAGTTATTTTTCACAGCTTTGTTTTAATTCTCTTTTACTTTAGAATGTTTATTAATCCCCTAATGAGCGAGTAATCTCCTCGCTTGTTAGGGTTAGCCTTAGGAAAAGGTTTGAGAGATGAGATCTCTCACCCCTTTCATGCCCCTTCACACCTAAGAATTAGAACTCCATGCATACGCGCACCACCGCTCCCTACGGCATCCTACCCCTCGAGGTAACGGTGAACCGTAGTATAAAGGGCAGGTTGCGCGCATTTTCCATGAAGGTTAGGGTAATTATCGATAAAGGAAGGACAAGAATCTAGAGGAAGAAACATCTTCTCAAAAGAATCTTATCCACTTTATTGATAATTACTATAACATCTAATAGATCTAAAATAAAGCATTGAAAGCGGTGAGGAAACCTTTAATCTCCAAACTTACCCTAAACCTAACCCTAGCAAGACTTTAATTTAGATTAATCTAGTTTAGTGATAGATTTAGGTTTTAGATTAAATCAATCCAAACAACATTTGGAATCAACTCGTAAAAACACATTGAGAAAACTACCCATCTCTGTGGATCGACCCGTACTCACCGGCTAGCTGCAAAGCGACGCCGTTTCTGATTACGGTAAATACAAGTTCTCATACTAATCAAATGGCGCCGTTGCCGGGGAATGGCGTAAAAATTCATTTGTGTAATTTCGGGTTGATATAAATTTTAAAAAATTATAAAAATCTGAAAAAAAAAAATATAAAAAAATTATCAATTTTGATCTGCTTGAAGGGTGTATTTTTTGAATCTTACAGGAATAGCGAGGATTCTAGGATCTGGAATTTTACAGAGGGCAAATCAGAAAAGTGAACATCAGAACAGAGGAGAATTGATGAACAGGAGCTACAAATTTTTTTTCAGAGCCTGATCTCTTCACCAGACCGCGGAACCGCGGCCAAGGAGCACCTGAGACCGCGGAACCGCGGCTGTTTGGCCACGTCACCACCTAAAAATTAGTTGGTTTGTTCCTCCTTCTCCCCTCTGTCAACCTCCATATATCTCTCTGTAAAAACTTTCTGCAGGAATTCTTTGCGCTAAAAATCTTCTCTCCCCTTCTAAATAACAGATTTTCTGCAGGTTTCTTTGTGCCGCGCTAATAAAAAATTGATTGCAAGTGAATTTTATTGTTTTGCATAATCTAATCAGACTTTAAGGGGCTAATTGACCAAACTCAGATTGGGTGGGGATTTCATCACCCTTCCCAGGACCCCAGAAAACTCTTAAAGCATTTTGCATCGACCACAATTTATTAAAAAAAATACTAGACTCAGACCTAAGGACATCGAGCTCAATAGGAAAAGGACTAGTATAGGTATCGACCGTTTATCCTAACTGACTTTGCGGTGTCTAGGCTAGTGGTTTTTAATTAGGCCCACTATTGTGGTTCCTTCCCACTTACCTGGCCGTACTTGTCGGTGAAGAGGCGGTTTGAGGTCCTATTTCTAGCCCTAGTTAGGAGTTGTCTAGCAGACCTAGGCGACCCTAGATCTAGGCCTGATTGTGTATGTGTGGTTGATAGCAATTGTGTCACGAGTCTCTTTTCAAAACTTCTTTGCAAAACTCACACATAAAAAAAAAGAGAAAAAATCTTTTCAAAACTTACAACTTGTCGCTAAGAAAACTTGCAACTCACTTCCACCACTTCCCTTCACTGACGTTATCTTACCCCCACATTCTGTCTTTCTTTTTTCTGACTACACTACCCCTTTTAGTGTATGTCATTTTGGACTAGGGATACTAACGCCCGATTAGTCCGTGTTTCGTTGGTACCGACCGACGAACCCTTCGACGAACCCTTCATCGACATTCCGTCCATTTCCTTACCTCCACCTTCAAATTCTTCTTTCGAAGGTATGTCGGAATTCAACCCCAACGATACCTTACCGACGAGAATGATTCCACCTCCGTTAGGTGCGAATAACCCGAATCTTCCGCCTGTTGTAGCGCCCGCACGAGTTGCGCTCCAGGATCTCTTCTACCCCGTCCACACTTCTTTACCTACATGTCTTTCACCCCCACCGGCAAATGGGGACAATTTTGAAATAAAACCACATTTCATCAATATGCTGCCAAAATTTCATGGTTTGGAATCTAAAGATGCATATATCTTTATCAATAAATTCCAAAACGTTTGCGCTATGATGAAAACGACCCAATTAAGTGATGACGCTATAAGGCTAAGGGTCATTCCTTTTACCTTATGTGACCTAGCCGAGAAGTGGCTATATAGCACCGCATCACATTCCATTAGAAATTGGGACGAGTTTGTGAGAGCTTTTCTGAAAAGTTCTATCCTCATCACAAAACTGCTAGAATCCGTAACGGGATTATACAATTTTCACAGCTTCCTTCCGAACCATTTTGGAAGTGCTTCGAGAGATTTAAAGACCTACTTGTTCAATGCCCTCATCATGGGATCGAAAGTTGGCAACTTTGCCAAACATTATACGAGGGATTGAACTCGGCAACGAAGCAGTTGCTAGGAACTATATGTCAAGGTCATTTTCTTTCCAAGTCTAGCAACGAAGCGTGGCAGTTTCTTGAGGATCTTAGTGAGCAAACAATTCAGTGGGAGAGTACCAAGACCACATCATCTTCTTCTGTTGGTCAATCTAGGGCAGGCATACATCAAGTAGATATGTCGATTGCTATGAAGGCCGAGATGGCCGCACTTATGAAAAAGCTAGAAGCCATTGAGACCAAAATCTCATCGTCTTCTCCTGCCCCTGTTATGCCTCCACGAACTGTTTGTGCTTGTTGTTCGAATCCATCGCATCTAACCAAAGAGTGTCCTTATAATGCATCTACTCAAGGACAGGATCAAGTCAATGCTGCATTTCAGCAACGACAAAGAAACGATCCGTACTCTTCGACATACAATCAGGGGTGGAGGAGTCACCCAAATTTCGCTTGGAACCAAAATCAACAAGTCCAAGAAAATAACAATTTTCAAAGACCTCCTCCACAACAACAACAAGCACCTTCACAAACTCAAAACCAGCAACCTTTCCAACAACAATCTTATACAAATCAAACGAACAATTTGATTCAACCAAATGATGATAAGGTTATCTCGCTCGAAAAAAGTCTAGATGCATTTCTTAAGCAATCTACAGAATCCGCAGCAAGATTTGAAAATTATGTTCAGCCTTTGATGCATAACAATGCCTCACACGATCAAAGTATCAAATCTATTGAGGCACAAATTGCACAATTAACTGCTGCGTTGAGCGAGAGAGAAAAGGGAAAGCTTCCATCTCAACCATTGCCAAATCCCGGTCACACACAAAACGCATATCACAATCACAATGTAAATGCGGTGACCACGTTGAGATCCGGAAGAGTGTTGCAGAATAATGTGGAAACTAGTGATGACATCCCCGCCGGTGGTTCTTTTTCTTCTTTTTCTTCTTCTTCTTCTCCATCGTCACCTTCCCCTTCGTCATTTTCTTCACCCTCTTCTTCACCTTTTTCTTTAAAGCCTATTCTCCATCCTTCAAATGACTCTACTTCTTCTAGCTCGAACGGACCCATTTCTCACAACATGAACACATCTATACCGGGATCCGTTCCTACTCCACATTCTACTCCACAAACATTTGACTCAGCGAATTTTCAAAATGCTCCATTCCCAAACAGGTTGAGTCCTAATAAACCTATTGCACAAGTGGAGAAGATTGTGGAGATATTTAAGCAGGTTAGCATAAATTTACCTCTCTTGGATGCAATCCAACAAGTCCCTTCATACGCGAAAATCTTAAAGGGCTTATGCACCTCGAAGAGAAAGGCATCTCAAGTACCCAAGAAAGTGCTAGTGGCTAGTGCCGTGAGCAATGCTATTAACCACCATCAAACCTTACCCCAAAAACGAAAGGACCCCGGCTGTCCTACGATTTCAATCACAATTGGGGATAAGAAAATTAATCGAGCACTTTTAGATCTTGGGTCTAGTGTTAACCTGATTCCCTACTCCGTGTATGAACAATTAGGGGTTGGAGAGTTGAAACCCACTCGTTGTACTCTCCAAATGGCTGATCGATCAATCACCCATCCAAGGGGTCAGCTAGAGGATGTGTTGATCAAAGTTGGGGAGTTCATATTCCCCGTTGATTTTATTGTTATGGATACACAACCTGTTGCTAACCCAAGAAACCAAATTCCGGTGATCCTCGGTCGACCATTTTTGGCCACTTCCAATGCTGTAATAAACTGTCGCAATGGCTCCATGACTCTATCCTTTGGGAAGATGTCTAGTGAGTTCAATATTTATAAGATGGGAAGTCTGCCCCCCGTGCCTAAAACTAGTACACGAGAAGTTTGCTCTATTCACGAAATCACGCAGGAGGACTGCGAGTTTGAAAGATTTTTATTTGATGAAGACAGTTTTGACGCCGCTAGTGCGTCCCTCCTTGAGCCTACCATCGTTGACACGACCGATATTGATTATGAATGTTTCATTTTTTCGGATGATAACGACTCACAACCTGAATATGAGTCTTTTGAATTTTTTGATGAGTTGGTCGAACCATCCGAATCGGTTGTTTGCAGTGATTTCGAACCTGTGTTGGAGTCCTTTGAGTTCGAGGTAGATTCCGCAATGATTCTTTCGCCTCCGAAACTCGAACTCATGTCCTTACCGCCTCACCTTAAATATGCTTACATAGGTAAGAATGAGACTTTTCCCATTATAATATCAGCCTCTCTAGCTTTCGAGCAAGAGAAAGCTATTTTAAAAGTCTTACAAGATAGGCGGCAAGTTTTCGGTTGGACTATGGCGGACATCGAGGAGATCGGTTCACTTATAATTGAATATCATATGCAATTGATGGATGATGCCAGGTCAATAGAGGACCGACAGGAACATTTTGGGGGTATTGTGGTTAGTCAACCTCCTCCTTTAGAAGTTGGACCACCCCTATCTCTTTTAATAAGCTACGAGAATGTCAATATTCCACTGATTGCTGATCTTTTACATTCTCGTTTTGATGCATCACAACCTCATGTATATTCACCTCCACACCTTCCATACCACCACTTCTATCTTCCCCAATTCTTTGTGGATCGCTACAACGTATTCTTCCACCAACCCATACTCTTTACTGATAAATTTTTCAACTGGTTGGTGTTGACGTTTGGTCTATACAAAGTTTGGCAGTAATGTCTAACATAGTTTAAATGAAGTTTGGGGGAGGGACTTTTTGTATATATATATTTTTTGTTTTTCTTAACAATAAAAAATTATGAATAAATAAATAGAGAAGTGCCGGTATTTTGACCCTCTTGGTTTAGTATGACAGTGAGGACACTGTCAAGTTCAAGTTTAGGGGTATGCTCGGTGCGTCTTCTTCCTTCGCATTCATTTGTACATATTTTTGCATTTGCATACTTATTTAAAAGCCCATAAAAATTGAAAAAATTTCAAAAATTATAAAAATTATTGTATTCAATTTTGGCTTATTTGACTAGAGTTTGACAGATAGGTTAACTGGCTAGGAGCAACTAGATCTTAAACTTAGTGAATTAAAAACCCTTAAAATAACATTCCTTAAAGTTTAACGGTAGAAAGTATATGCCTTGTAGTTTATTTAGAAATAGGCAAATTTTGGGTTCACTTCTTAGGCTAAGTCGAAACAAAGGAAGAGTATTGATACTTTTATTAGAGTATAAGTTTGAAAAATAGTTCCTAGCTTAAGTCTAGATTCTGAAAACGTATACCCTATAATTTGCACAATCACACACCTTGAAACTTGGAATAGTAGAAGAGACCTTGAAATGCTCTTGTCTAAAGTCCTTAGTACAATGAAAATAAAAGAAAAAAAAAGTGTGAATAAAGAATAAAAAATGGACACTGGTTTTTGTGATTACTTAAGGCTGCAAAAATAGAAAAATATTTAGCGAGGGTGCTTCATCACCTAATGCCTTAGACCAACTGGTTTGGGAATCACTGCTAAAGCCTTGGGTGTTGCAAGACTAGGAATTACGCTTAAATGTGCAAACACATTTTGTAATCGGTCGTTGGTACCTCAAGAAGTATTAACGGTCGCATGAAGGATGTGTAAGCAAAATTCAATTAAAAATTCACCTACTAATAAGTACTTTGGACAACGGACGAGAGCAAGATTGCTTGATTTGAATTTCCAAGTGTAGGGGTGATTTATACACACACGTGGGGGTATGTGATTGGAATTTAGATAAGAGAGAGGAATGAAGAATAGAACTTGTATCTTTAGTAGAGTTGATAGAAATTCCTGAGTGGAGATGTAACCCTGGAAGGAAAACTTAGGAGATGACGAAAGCTAAATAAGTCTATAGAACATATATAATCTTAAGTTAAATAATGAGAAAGTGTGAAGAATATGGGTGGATAATTTACATGTAGAAGATAATAGAATTCCTTTTTAGAAGACCTAATTGAAAAAACAAAAGTCGAACAGCCAAATTGATAGGATTTTGTGGGTGTAATCCGCTGAAAACCCTCAGGAGACAACACTCCTCCTACTAGGGACACCTAGAGGTTTAACGGCTTGTTGCACGTGCTCAGTGCAATCGTATTTTCCTGCGAAAGTGCGGTTAGGATTTTAGTGAATAAAATAATAAGTTTGCTCGAGGACGAGCAAAAGATAAGTTTGGGGGTATTTGTTCAACCATAATATTGCATTCTCCATTCCCCTATTCTTATCCGTTTTATAAATAAACAGGTACTCTTGACGCACGTTTGTTGCATATTACAGGACACAGGCACTTGGAGCGAATACAGTGAAAAAGACGAATGTTGATACAGAAAAGGGACTTTTGACCAACAAGTAGACGGATCCCAGTCAAGCCTAGACGAAGAACAATTCACAATTGTATAAGGCAATGCAGTCCGAAATGTCAAAGTGAACGGTCAAAAGATCCTTACAAGTTTTCACTGAAGATCTGGAAAAGACCAAGAAGCCAAACAGAGAAAAATAGTGAAGAATAAACAAGCCCAAATACCCAGCATGAATCCCAGAAAAGATGGTGAGCTAAGCTCACCAAAGGGCCGCGGAACCGCGGCCCAAGCGCCCTATTGCCGTGGTTCCACGGCCGTCTAATGCCCGTGTCGGCGAAAACTTTCTGAGTTGGTGCGTCGGTGCGGGTGTTGGGATTTTCCGTGGGCAAATCTGTAATTGCACATGTGCGAGAGTCTGTAACCCTAGTTTCCTTGTTTGCTTATAAATTGTAATCAAAAATTGCAAAACCCCATGCTTCTTTTCAATCAATAAAATTCAGAATTGTTGGGAGTTTATTCAGATCTATTCTGTTTTTCTTGCTTGGAGGGAGCCATCAATACAATTAGTAAGTTATTTTTCACAGCTTTGTTTTAATTCTCTTTTACTTTAGAATGTTTATTAATCCCCTATTGAGCGAGTAATCTCCTCGCTTGTTAGGGTTAGCCTTAGGGAAAGGTTTGAGAGATGAGATCTCTCAACCCTTTCATGCCCCTTCACACCTAAGAATTAGAACTCCATGCATACGCGCACCACCGCTCCCTACGGCACCCTACCCCTCGAGGTAACGGTGAACCGTAGTATAAAGGGCTGGTTGCGCGCGTTTTCCATGAAGGTTAGGGTAATTATCGATAAAGGAAGGACAAGAATCTAGAGGAAGAAACATCTTCCTAAAAGAATCTTATCCACTTTATTGATAATTACTATAACATCTAATAGATCTAAAATAAGGCATTGAAAGCGGTGAGGAAACCTTTAATCTCCAAACTTACCCTAAACCTAACCCTAGCAAGACTTTAATTTAGATTAATCTAGTTTAGTGATAGATCTAGGTTTTAGATTAAATCAATCCAAACAACATTTGGAATCAACTCATAAAAACACATTGAGAAAACTACCCATCTCTGTGGATCGACCCGTACTCACCGGCTAGCTGCAAAGCGACGCCGTTTCTGATTACGGTAAATACAAGTTCTCATACTAATCAGTTCCCCTTCGTACCTGTCTTTCTATACCACCAGCCAATGGGGACAATTTTGAAATCAACCCCCAATTCATCAAACTGTTACCCAAATTTCACGGTCTTCTTGATTCTTAAGATGCATGCGTTTTTATCTCCAAATTTGAAAACATATGCGCAATGATTGGAACGTCACAACTGTCTGTGGATGCTTTGCGTTTACGTTTTCTCCCATTCACTTTGTGCGATTTAGCCGAGAAGTGGCTTTATAATACAACCGCACATTCTATTTCAAAATGGGATGAATTTGTTGCAGCATTTCTTAAGAAATTTTATCCCAATCACAAGACCAACCGTGTTCGGAGCGAAATCTTCAAATTCACCCAACTTCCTAATGAACCATTTTGGAAATGCTTTAAACGGTTCAAGAATCTTCTTTTACAATGCCCTCATCATGGAATCCCCAGATGGGATTTGTGTCGAGTTATCTATGAGGGTATTGATCTTACGACAAAACAGATGCTTGAAACCATGTGTCATTGCCAATTCCTATCTAAAGATGATGGTAAAGCTTGGAAATATTTAGAAGATTTAGCTCAAAACACTTTACAATGGGAAAGTGTTAGACCACCATCACCTAGGGATGATATCAGTCAGCTCGACGTTTCCGTCACAATGAGAGCCGAAATGGTCGCAATGCAAAGGAAGCTCGATGCTCTAGAAAACAAGTTCTCCTCAGCCTCCCTAAACCAATACACACTTCCCAAAACCATGTGTGGCTGCTGTTCAAACCCATCACATTTGACGGAAGAATGTCCTTTGAATGTACCATTTCAAGGTCACACTAATGCTGCATTTCAGCAAAGACCTGGAAACGATCCTTCTTCTTTCTCATATAATCAAGATTGGAGAAATCACCCTGATCTTTCTTGGATCCAACACCAAACTCAATACACGGATCCAAACCATATTAACTTTCAACGGGTCCCTCCACAGCAACAGCAACCACCACAAATGAGTCAGCACCCCTTTCAACCACAAAATTTTCAAAACCCGGTCAACAACTTCGATCCGTCTTCTACCGGTATTTCTACACCCTCTGCACTCGACATGTTCATTACACAGTTCATGCAAACGAATGACATTTTAAAATCTTCTATCCAGACGTTAGTGCAAAACATTGTCTCCCACAGTGAGAGTATCAAATCGATAGAAACACAAATTGCACAACTGACTGCCAGAATGAGTGCTGGAGAAAAAGGGAATCTTCCATCTCAACCCCTACCTGATCCTGGACCTTCATAATACACTAATGTGGATGTATTTACAACGTTGAGATCTGGAAGAGTGCTAGACAATCATGTGGGTGAACAAATTGATAATGATGAATTGATCATTAACACCCCGGCTTCCACTTCTACTTCCACTTCCATTCCCGCTTCTACTTCTTGTCCTATTTCGTCTAGTTTACCGTCTTCTTCCGAGCCTATTCTCCGTTTTCCTAAAGGCTCGAACCCTCCACCCACTTCACCTTTTCCACCCCCACAAACTTCTCCACAAATGTTGGACCCAACACTTATTGATAGAGCTCCATTTCCTGAAAGGTTGAGGTCCAACAAACATGATGCACAAAGGGAGAAGCTTGTGGACATGTTTAAGGAAGTTAACATCAACATCCCTCTCCTAGATGCTATCCAACAAGTTTCGTCCTATGCGAAAATTCTTAAGGACTTGTGCACTAGAAAGAGGAAAACTCAAGTGCCTAAGAAGATATTCATGGCAAAGACTGTAGACACGGCTTTTCCCCAGCAATTACCAAGGAAACGTAAGGATCCTGGCTATCCTACTATTTCCATTTCTATTGGGGAAAAACACATTAACCGTGCTCTACTTGACCTTGGCGCAAATGTTAACCTGCTTCCTTTCTCGGTTTACGAGCAGTTAGGGATCAGAGAGCTGAAACCAGCTCACTGCACTCTCCAGATGGCTGACCGATCAATCACCAAACCTAGGGTTGAACTGGAGGATGTGTTAATAAAAATCGGGGAATTTGTATTCCCTGTGGACTTTATTGTAATTGATACACAGCTTGTAGCAAACCCACGGAATCAAATTCCGGTGATTCTTGGTCGCCCCTTTTTGGCCACTTCTAATGCTATCATCAACTGTCGTAACGGCTCTATGACCTTATCTTTCGGGAATAGGTCAATTGAGCTAAACATTTACAAGTTAGGAAGTGTACCCTCCGAACCTACTGCTCAGGTCTGTTCTGTCGAATTAATGGATGTCGACAGCACCGAATTTGACGATCCTCATGATACTGATCTTGACTCTTTTCATATGTTGTTGTTTGACCCAACTATGTATCATACACATACGGACTCTTCCACTGAGTTGTCCGGGTCAACAACTAACACTGATTATGAACCGTTTTTGGAGTCTGAAGATCACCCCGCGCTTTTTGATGACATTATTCTTCGGGGCATTGATGAGACTTTTGAGGAGATCTTCACTGATGAACTCGCATTTTTGAAAAGCACGGGTGTTGAGATGAATCCACATCAAAACAATGAAATTGAACCTCCACCCCTTCTTCTGGACTGTAAAAAGGATGCGACCAAGCCATCACAAGTTGGAGATAGTGCCCTCAGAGTCAATTATTGGATCACAGGCACGTGATTGCAATGATTGAGGGAGGACCTATCCCGGTAGAACAGTCTTATTCGAGATGATAGTTTGCTATCTGGTTTACCTTTATCATCGTGTACTGCTTTAGGTGACCTGACATGTCGCTATTACACGTTGATAGAGCCCATAGGATTCTTGCTTGACTGCCGGCAGTATGAGGGCGATCATATAAGTGAGAGCTGGAGTCTATAAGCACATCCTTAAAAGGTCCCTAGTCGTGGGAGTTTCAAGACAGGGCATCGATTCTCCAGAGTAGACTAGTGTATACAGTCGAGACCCCGATGAGGGGCGGTGGCCGGTCTCACAAGCCACTGGTGTCAGTTGGTTCACCTAAGATGTATACAGGTGCTCATTGGGTTATGAGTACACCGGACAGGACTCGCCGGGAACATGCTAGTTGGTCTTATACCTGACGTCAGATAGCAGTTCCCAGGTGACATGTGTACAGGTTAGTTCATCGACCTGGGGATCGTCATTTGTCTCGTGTGAGTTCCCACTGTGCTTTGATTACTACCCTACCACGGCTCAAAGGAGTCGTGCAAACAGGTTTTGGGTACAGTCCCGAGCCACATGGAGGCAGTGAGCGGATCTTCGGGGGTTCGTCTCTCCCGGTATTGGGGGTGAGGTCGCACTGTGTCTAGGAGAGCCATTACACGAAGTCCTTGGCCAAGGAAGGAGATTTACTGGTAGGTATCCCAGTATTGTCTCAGGGTGTTCTGGGCTACACTCCGACACGACTTGTACCGCTTTTGGGGGTCTGACTTTTACCCACCCCCTAGGCCCGACATGCGATGCTCATAGACGAACGGACCGGACTGTACGGATATTGTCACTGACAGGCTCAGTAGGGTGTCAGGATGAGTTCGCTCATCGACTTCCCTTTTTAGTCAATAGCTGGTGGCCCGTCACGTATTGGCTTATACCTCTGACGTGCTAGTGGTTAAATCCACAGCCATAGTATTGACGAGTCTTTAGAGTCCACCACACTTTCAGTTACTCAAGCTTTCGGGCGAAACGCTGTAGAGGCCGTATGGAGATGTGGCAGGGTTCGATCAGATACGCGCGGTATTGCACGGATCGTGATCGGACGGTTTTTTTTTTACTAGCCGGCTTTGGCTTAAGCCGGATCTTAGTATTTGATAGTGTAGTTTTGTCTCTTTGCATTTGTATCCGGTCAGAATACAAATGCGGGTGTGTATGCACAGTATCGGGGTTTTTCCTGTAATTTATTACGGGACCAGTTTTCTGGGGTTGCCAGTTTGCATTCCGTTCCGGCCGGTTTTCTCTTTTTCCTTCCCGGTCGGACTTTTCGTTGGAGGGTGTTAATTGCAAGTTTGCAATTAACATTTTGTGGAGGGGGTTTCTTGCAAAAGGTTTTATTATGAGAGCATTTTTTCTTTTGCACCATTCTTGCATTTATTGTGATTAGATGGTGGTATGGGTTTTGTGATGGAAAATGGTATGGGGCCGGCCACTGTTTACAAGCATGGGAGGGCTTAATTTATTATAAGGGCAATGTGCTATAGTGTGTGCTGGAGGTTTAATTGATTGTGAAGGAATTTTTTTTCCTTTGGGGATTAATTAATTCACACATGTATTTAGATGAGTGCTTGCTTCATTTTTCTTTTCACAGCAAGAGGAAGAAAAAGTTTGCATACATTTTCCAGTGAGCTTTCTCAGTAGTGGCCGAGCCCATTTTTGATGGGTATGCTCATTCCTTTTGAGAGTTTGCTCAATTCTTCATCAAGCTTTCATCCATGATTATTCTTGCACAAATCCCTTCAAATTGGCAACCTCCTAAACCCCAAAGAGACAGCTATTCTACTCTATTCTACAGCAAATCTTGGACGCGTCGATTCGCCAGCTTCGCGCCCGAGTTGCCTCGGTATTGAGGTGGGAGCCCGTAAAAGCTACAGGCGATGTGGTGCCCTTTCCGACGTGGAGGAGACGGACGGAGATCCCGCGAGGAGATCGGAGTGGAGATGAAGACCGGAGGACTCGGATCAGTCGGTACATCTCTTTCCTTTCTTCTAGTTAGCTAGGACAAGTTTAATGGCCCGATCCGGGGTTTAGTGCGCGGTGGTGCCGGTTTGCAAAGTCCGCAAAATTAAAGTTTATCACCGCTTCCGCATTCCGGCGTCGGATTGACGGCCGGGGAGCCGCCGTGCACTTACAGTGGTATCAGAGCCTCGCCATTAACTTAGTCTAGCTTTGTGTAATGTGTTTTTCAGTTCCGATCGATCGAAATGTCCAAAAACCCGTATTTGCTCACATCAGTTTTCTGTTGGAAATTTTTAGTCTCGAAAATTTTTTCAGGTTGTAAAATATTTATGTACTAAAAATTATAAGACCACTGTTCAAATTCGAGACAATGATCTTCCAAACAGAGCGCGGAAGGGCGGCCAAAACCCACTTCTGGCCGCGCTTCCGCCGCAGTGTGGAGGAATCATTGGGTTGATTTTTTACAGTGGGCTTCTGGGGAGATTTTAGGGTTTTTGGAATATTAAATTTGGGCCCAGATTTTCTGCAACTGCTACAGTATTGTTTTGGGGCCCACTTGTTGATATTCGATCGGTCGGATATTTTAAACACATTTTTCACAGTATTTACAATATATCTGCGACCGTGAATGTCACTCGATCGGTAAATCCTGTCTAACTGCTATAGCCCGGTTAGACGGATTTGCGAACGTGACTTTCACGTTGATGTTCTATGTATTTGCTGTGATGTTGCGGATCGGTCGTGGGGGATAGCCTGGATGCAATGCTAGTACTGTTTCTGTTGTATTATGTACATTTGATATTGCGGGGCGAGCGTCCGACATGTGGACTGCCGTCACTGCCTGTTTGTATTATTATTTTGGGGCACGACCAGGTTGCGGTCGATGTACCCGGTGTATGTATATTTTACTTTCTGTACTAGGTTTACCCCGCGGAGGGGTGCACGGATAGCCGGGTTCTAGAAGGCAACAAGCCCGCATCTCATGGCATTGGGACGGAGGGGGCTTCACTCCAGGATTGGCTGGCTATTCGCCGCACTCGTAGGGGGTATAGGATTTCATTGCACAGGCTATCCACACGACCAGGGGAACGTCGGGTTTCAGTAGTGGCTCTGTGAAACCCGGGGATCCCAGATATCTGTATTGTTCTGTGATGCTGTACATTTCTGTGATGTTGCATTTCTTTTCACGCCTTGAGCGAAATATAATATATTGGTATATATATTAGTAGATGTTGTATATGTTTTTCATCTGCGCTAGTCCAGTCCCCGCTCTGTCGTTAGTAAGCTAACCTAACGAGTGATGACGGGACCCAGTGGCGAATGCGGATGGCATATACGTACGTCAGTATATTTTCGTTCTTTGTGGTGTGATTAATTGATGGGACTGCATTGATTCGGATAATGCAAGTTAAACAAACCTAATCTGATGTTGTTGGAACACTTTTCAAAAAGTTGTTATTGCAAGGACGTTCACTTTTGTTTTGC
Organism: Agapanthus africanus; assembly: GCA_030015575.1. Taxonomy (NCBI): domain Eukaryota; kingdom Viridiplantae; phylum Streptophyta; class Magnoliopsida; order Asparagales; family Amaryllidaceae; genus Agapanthus; species Agapanthus africanus. The sequence goes on along the minus strand of CM057341.1, from coordinate 666,049,814 downwards.
ATCGTGGTATTCATTTGGAATATCCTGCTTCTCAGTCGACGAGGCAAGGGCCGAGATCCCTTCACCGGGAGTGAGCCCTTGGACAGAAGTTTGCGTCAGGGCATTAACTTCACTATAGCCGATTACTTTTGCTTTGCACAGTGATATTCGGTTATGAATATCCAGCACCCCATTCTACGGGGAAAGAGCCGAGATCCCTTCACCGGGAGTGACCTCTTTAGTAAAGGTTTTCGTCACTATATTTTCTAAAAAGCTATCCGTTCCTTCAACGATATCAAGTTCACTACGTTAAAGGTTTTCGCCAGAAACCATTCGTAACCCTCCGTCGTTTCATATGGGTAGTCAATAGTATTCAAGCTGTGTTTGTTGGCCTTAGTCAAGGCACAGTGTTTGGTAGCTATTGGGTATTCATATGCTGCATAGATAGATGCGTTGGTTTGGGACAGTCGTATAGCCTTGTTGGCCTTAGTCAAGGGCTTGTACGGGTGGGTTCAAATCAACCTGGACAATGACGGGTAGAACTTGACATGTGACTTATGATTTGTTGGCCTTAGTCAAGGTCATAAGAGCATGGGGTAAAAATCCACATCGGGAGTTTCAAAAGAACTGAAACTTGCCAGATATGCGCATACCTTCTGGAGTGTGATACCGTGAGCGGATTCCGTCACGTTATCATGCGATGAGAGTTGGATCCCGATTCCCACTGATGAGTTGGTTTACTCCTCGGGTGACCCCGACTAATTCTTCTTTCAGGTTTGGAGGAGAATTTGAGGTACAGTGGGAGGTTTCCAGATTAGATAAATTGGTAACCATTCTGATCTTGGTTAGAGTGCACGCTGAGTGTTTCTTTTCTCTCTCTCTGGCAGCGACCATTGACCCGACCCTAAGACTATGACTCAGTGACCAAGTTGACCGAACCTTCTTAACACTGGCTTTTGGATTGTCAGAGTTGCAAACCTCATTGCCACTCCTACTTTTACCCTTTTCTCCAGGACACCCCGTTTTACTACGAACGTCCACTTCCATTGGACAAAACCATCGTATGGTTAGATACGAACTCGAAAGAATTTATTCGAGGATGGTTTCCGGTTCTGGAGAAAACGGATAGGATTATTCAGTTGTCTTTTCCTTTTACCCACTCTCAGGTTACGAGTACTCCTTGGTTTAGGGGTAGTACACCTATTACGCAAATTGGATTGTTTTCTTCCAAACCTTAGGCTGGTGCCGACCGGTAGGGAATGAAGAAAACCAATTAGCATAACGATGGTGTGCAGAAGGTATTAAGTTCAGACAAAGCAAGGGATTAGTAAGAGGGCAAAGTAAATTGCAACAGTTATTCACGACCAAACCAAATATTTCGTTACCACTCCCACATCACCTTTGTATTTCTCCAGGACACTCCGTATCACTACGAAGATCCACAGTTTATTTGGATACTCCATCGTATGGTTATATACGAACTCGAATGGAACTTGTTCCAGTTCGGGGATGGATTCTGGTTCAGGAGAAATAAGAATAAGGTTTATTCGGTTGTCTTTTATCTTCACCCTCTCTCATTGCGAGTGCTCCTAGGACTAGGACAGTACACCCATTATGCTTATTGGATAGTCTTCTTCCAAACCATAGGCTGGAGCCGAACGGTAGGGAAGGAAGAAAACCATTTGGCCTAACGGGTGTGCAGAAGGTAATGACTAAAGACATATAAATGGATTTGGAGAGGTGGCAAAGAATTATACGGTTATAGTTGTGAATCTGGATAATGGAAGAGGCATTACTAGGAATACCAGGATACCCCATCGAAACATCTCAATGTTTCAGTTCACTGTGTACTGTTAAAAGAAAACTGATTTCCCGATTAGACACTTGTTCCAGGGTATGTATTTACCAGGTTTGATTTTCACATCTGTATGGTTTTACAGATGATGAGTGGGAGTAAGTTATTGGGAATTGGGTGATCATCCTCATTATATCGGGATTCGTAGTAATCGGTGATATTTGAGGAGATCACCTGGGCTGTTTGCCGGTCGGCAAATATTTGGTTTTGAATATCCGCTGTTGTGCACCAATTTCAAATTGATATATCTGTACGTCTATTTTCATAGAGTGAGATATACCTTTTTGATGTTATGTCGATGACATTTACCTATATCAGTGGATGGTTAGGTAAGGAGCATTAAATGGCGGTGTAATTCTTCTTAGCCATAAGTACAGTTTTCAACCTACGACACACAGTAAAAGAGTTATTAGACTCAGTGGACTTATACAGAGTATTGTATGTTGTCCAGTGTCCATTAGGACAGAGGGGTTGGTCCTCATACTATATTCTGTTTACTTTTAACTTCTCTAGTTCTTAGACATGTGTTTCGTTGAAACGCAGGGTCTAAGTTTTGAGGAGTTATAGGTATTTGAATAGAGTAGAGAACCAGGTGTAGCAAGTATCGGGATTCTTCAAAGTGATCGAAGATGAAGATACTTGTGTATGGTATTCAGTTGATAGTAATGATAAAGAGAAATTGCTTCTCTTTCAGGTTACTCGTAATTGGAAACATTCCTAAGTTGAGTAACGCTGATCGGCCTCTCTCCATTTAGTTGACATGCACTGGAGATAGCTGCATGATTTGAATCTGGTTCAATTAAATCAGTGCCTCTGGTTCTATATTGGATATAGTACAGTTCATATCTTAACATTGTTAAGGTACGGGGAGTTGTCCGGCTTATGATTAAAACCAGACTCTGGATAACTCAAGGCACGTTTCTGTAATGGCTGTTTGTGGGTTGACCCAGGCTATGACGAGGGTTGACTTTCTACCATAAGAAAGATCGATAGTGATATTGTTCTTGACTCGCCACAGTTTTAATAAAAATGGATTTTTTCAAAAACAGTAGTGGGAGTATGGTAGAACTGGAAGTGATTCCAGAACCGCAAACGATTACTGAAGATTTGATAAGGAACCTAAAGATTCAATCTGATTTGACATTCCATTGGCCACTCCGCAGATAAGGTGGGTAACTTCAGGCACCCGAGAGGTACTCCGGTAGCCTCAAGGACGGTGACAGGGAAGTTCTTGTTTACCCACACTTGCCATTGCTGTTGTTCCAGGCTGCGAGACCCGGCAGAAGGATGAGTATAGCGTCGTTCTGAACTAGCTTTAGAAGTGCACGTCTATATGACTCTGCCAGAGGGTTGTCGTAGTCAGTGGGAGCAGCGGAAGCATTAGTGGACATCAGGCTTATGTCTATTTATAGACTAAAGCAGATATAGCGGAGATAGATCATCTATTTCTGATGTGACAGTCATAGGTTTGACGTCATCAGAATAGGGGATGGATCTGTTAAGAAGGTAGTAGGAAGTGATATTCCTATACTACGATCGGTTATACTTTGGTCGTCACACAGTGGTTTCTCCATATGGGACTTGGACATTATATCAGACATACTGGTTACTAGATCTATGGTTTTAGATCTAGATTTGGGTGGTTTTCCCAATCAGGGTACCTTGACAGCATTCTAAGAGTATTTAGAATGGACGACTCCTGGCATGGTAATGTACCTGCAGGTAATGGAGTCACCCTTTCTAAAGGTGTCTTATAGACTAAAGTAGAGAGGGATGCGCATGATTGGCAGATCACTTGCTTAGGCAATTGAGTCAATCATGAGATGTCAAGTACCACACCAGATGTTGTTCTTGCACTAGATGCAATAAGTTGATATTGATCCAATCCTGGAGAAACAGTCCGAAGCAGTTTTAGAACATAAGCGGATGTTCTAGGGATATGATAACGACAGCCTCATTTGGGAAATTGTTATCATTCCAGGCTTCCAAGGTGACATGGGCGACAAGGAGGTTGTCAGAGTTATAGTTTTCCCTCTAACGAGGGACAGTATTTTGGACAGGTGGTCCAAGGCAATACTGAGGGAGGCATGGCGCATGATACTGATTAAGTTCAGTTGACGATACAGTCTAAGAAGTTTGGATTTGGAGTTCATTTATGAACTAGGTCCCATCAGACATCCAGACATTCTAAGACAGGTATTGCTCATTTCGGGAGATAGCTTTCTCTGCGAACTTGAGATATAGAGAGACATAGAAAGAAACTTCAAGGCGGATCCACTCACTGAGGCTATTCCTCGAACGCAATAGTCTCGCAAACGAGCTTTGTGAGACTGACTAGTAGAGGAGTTGGGTGTTCGGTATCACACGGGCTGTGAGTATGCGACATCGCAATAATTAGCCTTGAGTGCAAGTGGGAAATTGTTGGAGATAGTGCCCTCAGAGTCAATTATTGGATCACAGGCACGTGATTGCAATGATTGAGGGAGGACCTATCCCGGTAGAACAGTCTTATTCGAGATGATAGTTTGCTATCTGGTTTACCTTTATCATCGTGTACTGCTTTAGGTGACCTGACATGTCGCTATTACACGTTGATAGAGCCCATAGGATTCTTGCTTGACTGCCGGCAGTATGAGGGCGATCATATAAGTGAGAGCTGGAGTCTATAAGCACATCCTTAAAAGGTCCCTAGTCGTGGGAGTTTCGAGACAGGGCATCGATTCTCCAGAGTAGACTAGTGTATACAGTCGAGACCCCGACGAGGGGCGGTGGCCGGTCTCACAAGCCACTGGTGTCAGTTGGTTCACCTAAGATGTATACAGGTGCTCATTGGGTTATGAGTACACCGGACAGGACTCGCCGGGAATATGCTAGTTGGTCTTATACCTGACGTCAGATAGCAGTTCCCAGGTGACATGTGTACAGGTTAGTTCATCGACCTGGGGATCGTCATTTGTCTCGTGTGAGTTCCCACTGTGCTTTGATTACTACCCTACCACGGCTCAAAGGAGTCGTGCAAACAGGTTTTAGTTGGGTACAGTCCCGAGCCACATGGAGGCAGTGAGCGGATCTTCGGGGGTTCGTCTCTCCCGGTATTGGGGGTGAGGTCGCACTGTGTCTAGGAGAGCCATTACACGAAGTCCTTGGCCAAGGCAGGAGATTTACTGGTAGGTATCCCAGTATTGTCTCAGGGTGTTCTGGGCTACACTCCGACACGACTTGTACCGCTTTTGGGGGTCTGACTTTTACCCACCCCCTAGGCCCGACATGCGATGCTCATAGACGAACGGACCGGACTGTACGGATATTGTCACTGACAGGCTCAGTAGGGTGTCAGGATGAGTTCGCTCATCGACTTCCCTTTTTAGTCAATAGCTGGTGGCCCGTCACGTATTGGCTTATACCTCTGACGTGCTAGTGGTTAAATCCACAGCCATAGTATTGACGAGTCTTTAGAGTCCACCACACTTTCAGTTACTCAAGCTTTCGGGCGAAACGCTGTAGAGGCCGTATGGAGATGTGGCAGGGTTCGATCAGATACGCGCGGTATTGCACGGATCGTGATCGGACGGTTTTTTTTACTAGCCGGCTTTGGCTTAAGCCGGATCTTAGTATTTGATAGTGTAGTTTTGTCTCTTTGCATTTGTATCCGGTCAGAATACAAATGCGGGTGTGTATGCACAGTATCGGGGTTTTTCCTGTAATTTATTACGGGACCAGTTTTCTGGGGTTGCCAGTTTGCATTCCGTTCCGGCCGGTTTTCTCTTTTTCCTTCCCGGTCGGACTTTTCGTTGGAGGGTGTTAATTGCAAGTTTGCAATTAACATTTTGTGGAGGGGGTTTCTTGCAAAAGGTTTTATTATGAGAGCATTTTTTCTTTTGCACCATTCTTGCATTTATTGTGATTAGATGGTGGTATGGGTTTTGTGATGGAAAATGGTATGGGGCCGGCCACTGTTTACAAGCATGGGAGGGCTTAATTTATTATAAGGGCAATGTGCTATAGTGTGTGCTGGAGGTTTAATTGATTGTGAAGGAATTTTTTTTCCTTTGGGGATTAATTAATTCACACATGTATTTAGATGAGTGCTTGCTTCATTTTTCTTTTCACAGCAAGAGGAAGAAAAAGTTTGCATACATTTTCCAGTGAGCTTTCTCAGTAGTGGCCGAGCCCATTTTTGATGGGTATGCTCATTCCTTTTGAGAGTTTGCTCAATTCTTCATCAAGCTTTCATCCATGATTATTCTTGCACAAATCCCTTCAAATTGGCAACCTCCTAAACCCCAAAGAGACAGCTATTCTACTCTATTCTACAGCAAATCTTGGACGCGTCGATTCGCCAGCTTCACGCCCGAGTTGCCTCGGTATTGAGGTGGGAGCCCGTAAAAGCTACAGGCGATGTGGTGCCCTTTCCGACGTGGAGGAGACGGACGGAGATCCCGCGAGGAGATCGGAGTGGAGATGAAGACCGGAGGACTCGGATCAGTCGGTACATCTCTTTCCTTTCTTCTAGTTAGCTAGGACAAGTTTAATGGCCCGATCCGGGGTTTAGTGCGCGGTGGTGCCGGTTTGCAAAGTCCGCAAAATTAAAGTTTATCACCGCTTCCGCATTCCGGCGTCGGATTGACGGCCGGGGAGCCGCCGTGCACTTACATCACATTCACTGCATCGTCTCTCCAAAACGAGACGCAAACACATTCTATTCCACCACTTACCTATTCCCCACTTCTTCTTCCACCAACCGATGCACTACATTGATAAAATTTTCGAATGGTTGGTGTTAACTTTCGGTCTTTGCAAAGCTTGGCATCGACCAATAATTTTTGACCCCCTCATGTGATTTTCAAAGATTAACATGGCTTAACTCAAGGTTGGGGGGTATAATCTGGCTCTTGAAAAGAAAATTTTTACACAAAATGGTGAGCCAAAAGAATAAGTTTGGGGGAGGATTTTCACGATCATATTTATTTCCCCCATTAATAAATTTCCTCCCAAGCTTACAGGTTTTTTGTGATATAGCAGAAGGCAACAGTGAGGACACTGTTGAAAACAAGTTTTGGGGAGGTTTGTGCTTATTTACGCATCATTTGCATATCACTTTGCATAAGCACAAAACATTTAAAAAACTATAAAAATTTCAAAAATTTCAAAAATAAAAATATTTTTGTACATAAATAAGATAATAAAAGATTAGATAGTGAAAAATTACATCCAAAAGATTTGAAAAATTTAAGAAAACCAAGAAAATTAGAAGTTTTCTTAAACGAAGCAGTAATAATTAGTTATGAGCCGTTGTCCCAAGGGTTAGTAAGATGAAGGAAGTCACTAATCTGAGGATAAAAATAAGTCTGAAAAATAGTTCCTATTCTGGAAGCCAAACATTTTGAACGTTGATACCCTACTATACGCACTTACACAGGTCTTGAAGCTCGGGATAGTAGAGGATACCTTGAAATGCTCTTGTCTAAAAGCCAAAAGTATGAAGGAAATAAAAATAAATGAATAAAATATAAAATGGTGAAGAAAAAAAATGAACACTGGTTTTGTTATCACCAAGGCAGCAATAAAAAAATATAGCGAGGGTGCTTCTTCACCTAGTGCCTTAGACCAACTGGTCTGGGAGTCACTGCTAAGCCTTAAGGTGGTGCAAGACGAGGAAAATACACCTAATAAGCATGCACATGAGTAATCGGTCGGTTAGTACCTCAAGAAGTATTAACGGTCGCATCAAAGTGTGTGAGCAAATTCATCTAAATATTCATTAATTAAAAAGTACTGAGGCAGATGGACAAGAGTATGATAGTTTGAATTGAATTCTCCGGGTGCAGGGATGTATTTTACACACACGTAGGGTTATATGATCGATGTTTGGAAGAAAGATAGGAATGAAGAATAAAGACGATGTTTTATTGAGGGATGATGTGATTTCTAACATCTTTTCATGACTATTAAGATAGGGATCATGACAACCGAAAAGCTAGTATATTTGAAAACTCTAATTTTCAAAGTCTTTCTTTTACAATTCTTATCTTTATATGTAACTTTCACGGTCTTCCTTTTATTATTAGATTTTGTGGGTGTAATCTGCTGAAACCCCTCAGGAGACAACACTCCTCCTACTAGGGACACCTAGAGGTTTAAAGACTAGTTGCACATGCTCAGTGCAATTGTGTTGCCTACGAAAGTGTGCTAGTTAGTTTTTCTCTCTCTTCATTTTCTCCTTCTCTTTCTAATAAAACAATTTGCTCGAGACGACCAAAAATAAGTTTGGGGGAATTTGATCAGTCGAAAATATTGCATTTTTAACACGTCAATTTCCCTACCATTTGCACTCATTTAAAGGTGTTCGGAATGAATATATGACATATTAGCAAATTGACTGTAAAATACCAAATAACATATGTTATACTTTATAACCGGCACTTTGAGGGAAATTGAGTGTTTATCATTGCATGCATCATCTTTGTATATCGCAACACTTGTCTCGAGAATCTGTGCAGGAAATTCCAGGTAAAAGAGCCGAAACTGTGAAAAGTGTTGATATAAATACGTCAAGTCTTTGACCTGAGATCTGGCAGAAATCTAGAATGAATAAGAAGTTTCCAAGCATCCCAGAAAGTGCCAAAAAGCCAAAACAGAGCAGCCCAGAAATTTCATGCACAGATACCTTCAATGGGCCGCGGATCCGCGGCCAATAGGCCCTTCCCACGGCGGATCCACGGCGCAAGGGACACGTCACAGCTTCAAATTTTCTCCACCTGTCTCCTTGTAACGGCCAAGCTTCCAGAGGACTCTAAAAGACCACGCGGCTTCTTCTAAAAGCCTCCTTATAACAACCTTCTTCTAGAAGCCTCCTTGTAACAACCTCATTCTAGAATATTCCCTCCAACAAACTACTTCTAAAAGATTTTTTCTAACAACCTCATTTTGGAGGAAAAATTCAAATGAGGTAGTTCATTTTGGAGGGAAAAGTTGTTCATTTTGGAAGGAAATTTGAATTTGAATTGAAAAGGGTTGAGGCTATAAAATGAGATCTAGATCTAGGGTTTGAAGTTGTTAAAAGTGGAGGGAAAATTGTAGATCCAAATAAAATTCAAATCAAATTAAGTGACACAATTTGATCAATTCAAGATTTCCGAGTACAATTCAAGCAAGAAGCCTTCAACCTTTTAGAAGCGACGCTGATCTTCAACTGAGCAAGTAATCCAAGACGATCCGCGACTCACGGAGACGATGCGAAGCTAATTCGACGATCGAGTTCTTTCCTCAATTTTTGTAGTTCTTGAGCGAATTGTAACGGAATTGTTGAATAATAAAAGGTGAAATTTATTTATCTTGCTTATCTTTATATTTGAGCATTATGATGAGATCTCAATTCTTGATTTTTTTCTTTGTTATGATGCTTGAGTAAAAACTCCGCTCGTAGAGGAATCGAGAAAATTGATAGATGACGATGATTAAATTCTTGAACGATTCTTAAGTCATATGAGTTTTGTAAACTCTAGAAAATTGAATCATCGACAACCCAGTTTCGAGCGAGATGCTTTCTTGAATGTTTTCGCTCTTAATTAGTGATCAACGATCGATGCTTGAATTTCCTAGAGGCTAGAATTTGAATGAAAATCAACGAAAGGACAAGGGATAGATGATGAAACCCTAGTTTCCGCAAAAAATCCCTAATTCTCGTTGATCTTCATCGATCTAGCAACAAATCATCAATGGATTAGAATACGTAATCACAAGTCTTCACCCTCACTATCGATTCGATCGATTCCTACGAGCCTCATTACAAATCTTGATTACTAATTCGATTTGGATATCATCGATTCTTGATTCTTGATTTTGAGTATTCTTGATATTAGATCTAGATTTTGATAATTCTTGTGTAGGGTTCCTAGGCACTCTAGTGAGGTCTCCCAAGCCATCAACCATGGCAATTTCAAAAATTATGGTGCCTACAAACCCTAAACTACGGATCGTTTGCTAGAAAACTAGGCGAAAAAGCTAACTAGTTAACACTTAACTAAGAGATACGGAAATACAACCTTTGTAGATCCGGTCCTCCACCTCCACGGCTCCGAGATGAGGTCGTCTCCGCTGTCCAAATCAAATCCGGGCTCTTGCGTCGACTTCATCGGAGAATAAGCGAGCTAGGTCGTCGATGTCCATGCCGAAGATGATCTACGTTGAGGCATCGCTAAATCAAGCTCCGACTTCACCAAGTCAAGAAACATGTGAAGTAAACACACTCTACTACTTGTCAAGAGGTAGAGGATGAAGAAATAGGAAGTGGGTAGACTTTAGAATTGGATTTCTCACTCTAATTCTCACTTTGCCATTAAAGCTTGTGAAGCTTTTTCTTGAAGTGAAGAAGAAGAAGAAGATGAAGAATATGATAAGTTAATTGAAAATAGAAAAATAAAAGAATACTTATCATAATCTTAACCTTAGTTAAGTGTAGAGAATTGACTAAGGTTGGGTTGAATGGTTAGGGTTAAGGATGAGAACAAAAGGTCAACAAGTCAAAGCTTCATGAAACTTCAACTAAAAACAAAAGTAGCCACCATTCATTTATCTTCCAATTTATTCAAAATGAATAAATAAATAAGATAAATGAATAAGTAAAACCCTAATCAACAACTTAACCTTGGTTTAATTCTTTATACTTAACCAAAAAGCATGCATCATCAAACATGATACAAACATGTGCACAAAATCATATCGCATATGTAATGCGCACATCCGAGCGAGAAAATCCATTTTAAAGTGAACCGATACTAGTTAATGCAAAGTAATATATCAAATATACAATTATGCATTAAATCATTAAATCAACACTTGATTTAACGATCCGGTCATGTCGCACATAACCGACTGGTATCTTCAGTAACAACTTATCGAATCAACACTTGATCCGATAACCCGGCTATATCGCATATAACCGATCAATGTCACATCGCGAGAATCGAATACAGTATCACATACTGGTATTATTCTCGGTCCCGCACATATCTCATATGCGCTCCTATTTCGTTTCGCTTGAGCCAGGAAACCTCTGTGTAGGACTCTAAAGACTCGTCAATACGCGGGCAGCAGGTGATGATCATATCAAACACCCACAAGCCGCAAGCGGTCTGCTAAACGTAATGGCCACCCGGGTATTGAGCGATCTGAAGATCGACGAGCAAGCCCGCTCACACTCCAGTGAATCCGACCAGTAACACTACCGTACAGTCCGGTCTGATCGTCTGATATGTCGCATATCCCGCCTAGGGGTGGTAAACGTCAGACCCCAATAGCTCGATAAGTCGTGTCGATATGAGGTCTATAACTGTTCGAGAAACTACTGGTAACACTTACCAGTAAATCTCAGCAACCCTGGCCAGGGATTTCCTGTTATAGCCAATCGAACACAGCGCAACATCAACTCCCTATACCGGGAGAGACGAATCCCCTCCTATCGCTCATTGCCTCCATGTGACTCGGGACTGTACCCAAAAACCACCGTTTTGCATGCCTTCTTGGACGTGGTAAGATGGAAATCAAAGCACAGTGGGAACCACACAAGACTCTATGACGATCTCGGGTCAACAGACTACTCTGTACCAGTGTCACCAGAGAACTGCCATCTGACGTGAGGTATAATACCATCTGGGAGTTCTCGGCGAGTCCATCCGGTGTACCCAGTCTCTACTGAGCACCCGTATATCTCCTCTGATGTCAAACACCGATGGATATGGGATCATCCATCGCCCATCTGTATGGGTCGAGAAGGTATGCGCTAGTCTACTCTGGTATATCGATGCCCCGTCTCGATACACCCACGACTAGGGACTTTGAAGGATGTACTTATAGACTACCATGTCCCCACTAGTATGATCCGCATCATAGTCCAGGTAGTCAAGTACAGATCCTAAGGGCTTTACCAACATGTAACAGAGAGACAATCAGTGTACACGTTAAGGTAAAGTGTAACCGGATAGCATACTATCATGTCGAGCAAGAAAGTCCTCCCTATATATGTCCCAGCATCCACTACAATATACATCCTATGTACAGTAATGGCTTCTAGGGCATACATATAACTAACAATCTCCCACTTGCACTAGGGCCATCTGTAGCAGTGGTTGTAGTATCTCATACTCAACCATCCCATAAAAGTCTCTCTTTGGGAACAGGCCTTTGTGAGTGGATCTGCTGTGTTGTCCTCTGAGTCTACTCTCCAAACCTCGATCACCCTGGAGATCAACCATCTCCATGATCAAGTGATACTGCCTTAGAATATGTCTGGATCACTGATGGGACGGGCGTTCCTTGGCATAAGCCACAACTCCATTGTCACACAATGGGAGGAACATAGTTCATCTCATGAACCTATATACACCCAAACAACCTCTTTGGTAGCATCTTAAGTAGCGATGTATCCTGCCTTTATCGTCTAGTATGTCACGGTATCTAGCTTGGAACTCTTCCAACATACCGTCCCTTTACTGAGGGTAAAGACAATGCCTGCGACTGACATTCAGTCGTCTTTATCACCCTGGAACCCTTCCAGTGATTCTTCCCAGGATCGATTGATACCATCTCACTACAACTAGTGAGTAGCCTAACATCCAATTAAATCTATCTCATAGATCTAAAACTCAGGATTTAGGAGGTATCATTTTGATCCTATATGGAGAATCATTGTAATAAGCGGAGATTGATCGAGCGTAGCATAGGAAACATCTTCCCTATCTTGAGTATGTCATCCACGTACTCTACGAGGATCATCACCATACTCCCTACTACCTTTTTGTATATACAAGGTTCATCTACCATTTTGATGATGTCAAACTCTTTGACTATTACATCAAAACAGACGTTCCAACTCCGCGATGCCTGCTTTATCATATAAAACATCTTGCACACGTTTCCGCTGCTCCCACTGTCTACGAAGCCCTCTGGCTGTGTACTTATAGACGCACTCTTCTAAAACAACATTTAGAAAAGCAGTCATGACACCCAACCACCAGATATCGTAGTCATGGTATGCAGCCGTGGCAAGTAGGATCTGGATGGACTTAAGCATAGCTACTTGAAAAGGTTTCATCATTATCCATGCTTGGTCGATGACGAAAACCTTTATCAAGTCTAGCTTTGAAAGTCTCAACTTTTCCATCTACACCAAGTAATCTTCTCAAGATATACTTGCTCCTGATGGGGATTTAACCCTTCAGATATAGCAACCAAAGTCCATACTTTGTTGGTGTATATGGATTCCATCTCAGATCGCTAAGCATCCAGCCATTCTTACAGAGTCCCACTCCTGATGGCCAGCTCGAAACTAGTTGGGTCATCATCTCATGATGCAATCCTCACTCCCACTGTCATAGAGAAACCGAAGTGTCTCTCAGGTGGGTGAGGAACCCTACTAGATCGGCGGAGAGGCTGAGGTTCGTTGGAATCTACTGAATCCTTTGGTTCTATCAAATCATCAGCTGCAGTTTGTATAGCTGGAACATTTCCAGTTCTACATAACAGTCCTTGCCTCGAGCTTGTCCGGATTTTGCTTTTAGACATAGCCCGGACAACCCCAAATCTTAACTAGCTTAAGAGATGGGCTCTTCCCTTTCCATATCACATATGAAGCGGTAGGCAACTGATTTGATTGGAACCCTATTCAATAGGTATGCAGCTTCATAAGTGCATAACTCCCTAAGAGGAAATAGGTAACTCAGTAGTACTCATCATAGAGCACACCTTATCACATAGGGTGTGATTGCTCCGCCCCGATATACCATCGTGCTATGGTGTATACAGAGGAGTAATGCTGAGAGAGAATCTCATTCTCCTTTAGAATAGTCCAGTATTTCCGTGCTTAAGTATTCTCCTCCTTGATCACATCAAAGGACATAATACTTATACCCACATTTTGGTTCTCTACTTCTAACTTATATTCTGTGAATATCTCAAAAGGTTCGGACTCATGTTTCAGCAGGAACATATGACTGAATCTTGAGAGATTATCAGAGAACGTAATGAAGTATAAAGAACCAGTCCTGGCATGTGTAGACAGGGGACCTACATACATCAACATGTATCATCCCAAGAGTTCACTAACTCTTTCTCTGTTTCCAATAAACAGAGCTGTGGTCATCTTATCTTTGTGACATGACTGGCGAGTTTCACAAGATGTAAATTCAAACTGATTTAAATATACATCTATATGTAACTCTAGCCAGTCGGGTCGCATTGATCTGACCTAGTGTACAATACTTCAAGAAGGATTTGTTCATTTCTGAACTCTTCCTCTTGTGTGTGTTCCATATATTAAGAACTGTAGTTTGATTTAGAACATCAATGCTTTTAGACAACGTGCCTGAACCGATCAACTTTTGATATAGGAAATGTTCAAAACATTATCCAACAATACAAAATTTTATCGTTTCTTTACTAATAAAGAGACAAATATGATTTTGTATATCAGGTTCGGTATCTAATAACATTCGTTCAGAATCAATGTATTGGTAATACAGGGTGACAGTGACCGACAGACTTGGTTGCAACACTTGCCCCGTTTTCTGCCTCATGAAACTTATCACCCGTTCTCAGTTCTTTACCTATCTGTAGCCCTATGTAACATATTACATATCTGGGATCCTGATCTGGTATCACATACCCAGGACGTAAAGGATACTGAGAAACAGTTCTGTATAATGAACATACCCGAAGATGATGCATCAGCATGCACTCTCTTCGTTTGGGCGGCACGGGAAATCTGGTATTCCCCAATTTCCTGCTCTGTCTTATAACAATTATAAGATGGAGCGGGACCAACGTTCCCCAGCTCAGTATAACAAGCGGGTTCGGTCAATAATCCGTATTATTATTTAAGGAGTGATATGGTCGCTACCTGGAGAGAGAGAGAGAGGAAAACACTCAGCGTGCGCTCTGTCAAGAATAGATTGGTTATTATTTTATCTAATCAGGATGGCTCCCACTGCTTTTTATCAAATCTTCCTTCAAACCCTAAAAGGAAAGACTAGCCGGGATTAATTACACACTACAAGTTCGCCAATCTTTCAGCCAGGCCAGTGTCGGTACTTTGAGGGAGGTGCCCCGTGCTTTCGCACGGACCTAATTAATGTAAACCTCGTTTTACCAGAGGCGTAACCCCGTTGACACCTTTCTAGACACCTACTTGATCGGCTAATTGTAATGTATAAAACTCTCCCAGGAGTAACTCTTACTCGCAGCGGGTATCGGGATCCAACTATCTCATAGAAGGTATGCAATCTCATTGCAAATTTCAACACTTGAAATTCCCGATAATATTTTTCCCCTAACGTGCTATGACCTTGACGAAAGCCAACAAACCATAGCCCGCTAGTCAAGTTCAACCCGTACATTTCTTGATCGAATTAAACCCACCCGCACGACCCTTGACGAAAGCCAACAAAGCCGCACGACTACCCTAATCCAATCGCATCGTATGCTAGCAGACAAGCGGCATATAGCTACCGCACACTGCACCTTGACGAAAGCCAACAAATGCAGCACGAATACTATATACAACTTATCTGAAATGACGGAGGGCTACGACAGGTTTTTCTGAAAACCTATTGCGTAATGAACTTGATATCGTTGTAGGATCGAATGAATTTTGAAATGGAGTGTTTTTGAGGCTTTTCTAGTTTTGCTAAAGGAGTCACTCCCGGTGAAGGGATCGTCGGTCCTTTCCTCGTCGAATGAGGTGCGGGATATATCGTATATATCACTGTGCAAAGCAAAAACACTTAAAAGCAATCAAAAGACAAACCGAGTGTGTAGCATCTGCCAGTTATTGCTAAAGGAGTCACTCCCGGTGAAGGGATCTCGGTCCTTTCCTCATCGAATAAGGTGCAGGATATATCACATATACCGCTGTGCAAAGCAAGAACTGTAGCTACCTGTTTTATTTTGAAATTCGATTCTACAACATCTTAGGTTTCTTTTCTTTCATTAATCACATTAATGAAGTCCCATCATTTAAGTACCTAATCATCACAGATAAATACGACGTACACTTATGCCATCCGCATTCGCCTCGATGTCCCCTCGTGCACCGTTAGGTTAGGTAACTAACGGCAGAGCAGGGCAGGGCTAGCGCGGGTGCAAAACATAAGTAACGCCTATATAATATATCATATATACTATATACTGTATCTATCACAGAACATCACATGATCACATCACAGATATCGCAGCAGAAGAATCATATGAAATATTGGATATACTAGGACGTCCGTGTTTTCAATACGAGCCAGTATAAAACACGGATTCCACGGTCGTGATGAATAGCCAAACCCACACCCCTAGACCCCTACGAGAGCGGCAAGCAACCCTACCAATTCTGGAGTTAGGAGACCCGGACCCGACTCTTCGAGTTGGTCTCCCACTGGACTCCAGAACCCGGTTACTTGTGCCCTCCTCCTTGGGTCTATCCTAGTGCGGAAAAGTAAATAATATACAACAGGTGACAACTCCCGCAACCTGGAAGCGCCCCAATAAAAGAATATTACATACAAGTTTTTACATGAATGAAAATGAAAAACACTCATCTCACATAAAAACCCCCGGCTATTCAAACACGACGATCCAATATAACATATCCAGCAACACATAACATCACATGTCATCAACGTAAGTAAATGTGCGCATCCCAATTGTCGTTGACATATAGCAACGAAACCGGCGATATCACATATTACACTTACGGTCACAGAAAAGAAAGTGTAAAACTACAACAGTTGGAATCCTCAATCTGCATAGACATCGCATGCCTAATCAAATGAATACCTTAGACATCATATGCCTAACAATTATAAACCCCGCATTTTAATCTCAAAATCGAAAACACTTTTCAATACCAAGTCGGGCAATTCAACAGGATTCCCGACATCCTGATCGAATGCTCGTCGCAAACTTCAGTAGACGGCCGCACCCCCGATACCGTCGACGAAGTGCACCAAGGCGGAACACCGCTACCGCGAGCACCCGTACGGATGCTTTCGGCGACGGGGTTCTCCTACAGTCACTTGGTCGGGGCTATGGAGTGAAGCTGTCTATTAAGTTTACCCGGCGAGTATCCGCGTACGCTACGTGATTGCGACGGACTTTTGATCACATCAAAATTCCGTGGCAACCGATCAAGTGAGACTAAACCGCTAGATTTATAACATTCATTTAGTTATCTCATAACTACTTGTGAATTCCAATTATTGTATCCCATTCCAGATAAATAGAAAATGTTAAACTTTCCGATCGAACATTCTAACACCCAAGTTTTCCCGATACAGATCAACACATGAAACAAGTCTAACAACATTCCGTTCGTGCCTCAGTACCAACGGTCCAGCCGTAGAAGGGTCAAGCCAACGCCTCACATGTGGCACGCCGTACTGCCCCAAACCCGAAGGTTCAAAGGGCAGTTCAAGACGGTCACATAATCGAGTTAAGGTTTGTGTCTTCTAGAGGGTCCATCGCGTTACTTGCACTACTTAGAATGTCGTTAAACTACGGAAAAATCCAACACTTGGAAATTTCCTGACAGGGGAAAAATTGGGTATTTATATCCGGTCGAACTTTTTAACATATCCTAAAATTTATCCGGAAAGCCACACAGACAAAATTTGATACTCCGATCGAAACACCGAATCCCCAAATTAATCCCAGAAAATTTAACTCTGTAAAAAATATTAAAAATTCCCAGGAAAACCAGCAATAATATATAAGAATTACTGTGCATAAAGTGATGCACAAAACTCCAAACAGGCCGCGGAACCGCCGCCTCAGCCTATTGTGAGGCCGCGGATCCGTGCTAAGACCAATGAATCTGTCGCCTGAATTTGTACAGTAATTCTTATAATTATTTATTGAATTTTTTAGGCATTTTTAATACACAAAAATCCAGAAATACAGAAAACGTCCAGAGAGCTAATTTTTGGGTCGAGTTTCGGTTCGATCGGACTTCAGATTCCGTCTGGACTTCGCCTAAGGCTCTAGCTAGGCTCTGATACCACTGTAGGGTTCCTAGGCACTCTAGTGAGGTCTCCCAAGCCATCAACCATGGCAATTTCAAAAATTATGGTGCCTACAAACCCTAAACTACGGATCGTTTGCTAGAAAACTAGGCGAAAAGGCTAACTAGTTAACACTTAACTAAGAGATACGGAAATACAACCTTTGTAGATCCGGTCCTCCACCTCCACGGCTCCGAGATGAGGTCGTCTCCGCTGTCCAAATCAAATCCGGGCTCTTGCGTCGACTTCATCGGAGAATAAGCGAGCTAGGTCGTCGATGTCCATGCCGAAGATGATCTACGTCGAGGCATCGCTAAATCAAGCTCCGACTTCACCAAGTCAAGAAACTTGTGAAGTAAACACACTCTACTACTTGGCAAGAGGTAGAGGATGAAGAAATAGGAAGTGGGTAGACTTTAGAATTGGATTTCTCACTCTAATTCTCACTTTGCCATTAAAGCTTGTGAAGCTTTTTCTTGAAGTGAAGAAGAAGAAGAAGATGAAGAATATGATAAGTTAATTGAAAATAGAAAAATAAAAGAATACTTATCATAATCTTAACCTTAGTTAAGTGTAGAGAATTGACTAAGGTTGGGTTGAATGGTTAGGGTTAAGGATGAGAACAAAAGGTCAACAAGTCAAAGCTTCATGAAACTTCAACTAAAAACAAAAGTAGCCACCATTCATTTATCTTCCAATTTATTCAAAATGAATAAATAAATAAGATAAATGAATAAGTAAAACCCTAATCAACAACTTAACCTTGGTTTAATTCTTTATACTTAACCAAAAAGCATGCATCATCAAACATGATACAAACATGTGCACAAAATCATATCGCATATGTAATGCGCACATCCGAGCGAGAAAATCCATTTTAAAGTGAACCGATACTAGTTAATGCAAAGTAATATATCAAATATACAATTATGCATTAAATCATTAAATCAACACTTGATTTAACGATCCGGTCATGTCGCACATAACCGACTGGTATCTTCAGTAACAACTTATCGAATCAACACTTGATCCGATAACCCGGCTATATCGCATATAACCGATCAATGTCACATCGCGAGAATCGAATACAGTATCACATACTGGTATTATTCTCGGTCCCGCACATATCTCATATGCGCTCCTATTTCGTTTCGCTTGAGCCAGGAAACCTCTGTGTAGGACTCTAAAGACTCGTCAATACGCCGGCAGCAGGTGATGATCATATCAAACACCCACAAGCCGCAAGCGGTCTGCTAAACGTAATGGCCACCCGGGTATTGAGCGATCTGAAGATCGACGAGCAAGCCCGCTCACACTCCAGTGAATCCGACCAGTAACACTACCGTACAGTCCGGTCTGATCGTCTGATATGTCGCATATCCCGCCTAGGGGTGGTAAACGTCAGACCCCAATAGCTCGATAAGTCGTGTCGATATGAGGTCTATAACTGTTCGAGAAACTACTGGTAACACTTACCAGTAAATCTCAGCAACCCTGGCCAGGGATTTCCTGTTATAGCCAATCGAACACAGCGCAACATCAACTCCCTATACCGGGAGAGACGAATCCCCTCCTATCGCTCATTGCCTCCATGTGACTCGGGACTGTACCCAAAAACCACCGTTTTGCATGCCTTCTTGGACGTGGTAAGATGGAAATCAAAGCACAGTGGGAACCACACAAGACTCTATGACGATCTCGGGTCAACAGACTACTCTGTACCAGTGTCACCAGAGAACTGCCATCTGACGTGAGGTATAATACCATCTGGGAGTTCTCGGCGAGTCCATCCGGTGTACCCAGTCTCTACTGAGCACCCGTATATCTCCTCTGATGTCAAACACCGATGGATATGGGATCATCCATCGCCCATCTGTATGGGTCGAGAAGGTATGCGCTAGTCTACTCTGGTATATCGATGCCCCGTCTCGATACACCCACGACTAGGGACTTTGAAGGATGTACTTATAGACTACCATGTCCCCACTAGTATGATCCGCATCATAGTCCAGGTAGTCAAGTACAGATCCTAAGGGCTTTACCAACATGTAACAGAGAGACAATCAGTGTACACGTTAAGGTAAAGTGTAACCGGATAGCATACTATCATGTCGAGCAAGAAAGTCCTCCCTATATATGTCCCAGCATCCACTACAATATACATCCTATGTACAGTAATGGCCTCTAGGGCATACATATAACTAACATCTTGATATTCACTTTTAAATCTTGAATCGAATTCTCTTTTCTTTTATCTTTTAATTTTCAATTCATCTAAAACAAATATGATCAAATATCACTTTCCCTGTGGACGATCCGCACTCGCTAACGAACCTACATCGACACCGTTATTAATTGCGGTTTACAAATTTTTTTGGTTGTGATTTCTATACATTTTCTACCTACACACCGAGAATTCACTCAATCAAATGGCGCCGTTGCCGGGGATCGTGTGCTAATTTGTTCGTTTTTGAAATTTGAGTTGAAGAATTTATTCCATCAGAAATTTTAGATCAAAATTCGCACAAACACAAAACGATTCGTTGTAATTTGTTGCGAGGAAATCTGGAATCTGTGGAGCAAGAGGAAAAATATTATGAATATTCCAGAGAGCTCAGTGAAGCAACAGTAGCATCTGCAAGAAATTTTGTGCAGTGATCAAACTTTTCGACCGCGTTTCCATGGCATTAGTGTGCATTCGCGGCAGTTCTGCGGCGGGCCTAAGGACATGCTGTGCTAAATTTTCTCGGTGACTCTCTAACTTTCTTATCTCCTCCTCGATCTACTCCAATAACCAATTTCTGCAGGTTTCTTTGCAAAAATTCACAGCGCCGCAAAAATAAAAAAATTCTGCGTGTTTGATCTTGGTTGTTTGCATGTTTAATACGGAAATTAAGGGGCAAAGACCAAATTCAGATTAGGTGGGGAGTTCATTACCCTTCCTAAGCCCCGAAAACCACAAAACTGCATCCGCATCACCCTCATTAACTAAAAGAAATCTAGACTTGACTCTAAGGACCGTCGCGCTCACTTAGGATAGAAGAAGGTCGTGGGTAATCTATTGCTTATCCGAGTTTCTTTTGTGGTGTCTAAGGCAAGTGGTTACTTAATTAGGCCCACTACTTACGTAGTGGAGAACCTCCCACTTACCTGTACTTACCTGGCCACAGGAGGGACAAAGAGGTAGTAGAGGATTGATCTTGCGACTTGTTTTCTAGCAGTTAGGAGCGGTCTAGAGATTTGACCTAGGCGACCATTAGACTTAGGGTTGTGTGTGCACTTTTGTGATTTGCATTTTTTTTCAAAAATCCGTATCTTTCTCAAAACAAACACCACTTCATATTTCCCCTTATTATCTTAACGCTGCCACTTGTGCTAAACTCTTTAGTGCAAGCTCGGCTGGACACGGGATTCTAGTGCCCGTCTTGTCCGTGTTTTCCCCCATCGACCCCAAAGTCGGTATTTCTATATTTTCTTTTTCCTACCACCACCGCGATGGACGGATTTCCATCAAACTTTAACACCACTCTGCCACCGCCCGCAGGTGGACAGAATCCTCCACTCATTTCTCTCCAAGAGAGATGCTATCCTTCACGTGTTCCCCTTCCCACCTGTCTTTCTATACCACCAGCTAATGGGGACAATTTTGAAATCAACCCCCAATTCATCAAACTGTTACCCAAATTTCACATTCTTGATTCTGAAGACGCATACGTTTTTATCTCCAAATTTAAAAACATATGCGCAATGATTGGAACGTCGCAACTGTCTGTGGATGCTCTGCGTTTACGATTTCTCCCATTCACTTTGTGCGATTTAGCCAAGAAGTGGCTTTATAATACAACCGCACATTCTATTTCAAAATGGGATGAATTTGTTGCAGCATTCCTTAAGAAATTTTATCCCAATCACAAGACCAGCCGTGTTCGGAGCGAAATCTTCAAATTCACCCAACTTCCTAATGTACCATTTTGGAAATGCTTTGAACGGTTCAAGAATCTTCTTTTACAATGCCCTCATCACGGAATCCCCAGATGGGATTTGTGTCAAGTTATCTATGAGGGTATTGATCTCACGACAAAATAGATGCTTGAAACCATGTGTCATGGCAGGGGATTCTTCTCTCCCGGTATTGGGGGTGAGATCGTGCTGTGTCTGGAGAGCCATTACACAAAGTCCCTGGACAGATTTACTGGTAGGTACTCCAGTAGTATCTCAAGGTGTTCTGGGCTACACTCTGACATGACTTATACCGCTATTGGGGGTCTGACGTTTACCAGCCCCTAGGCCCGATATGCGATACTCATAGACGAACAGACCGGACTGTACGGATATTGTCACTGATAGGTTCAGTAGGGTTTCAGGATAAGTTCGCTCGTTAGCCTCCCGTTTGCTCAATACCTTGGCAGCCGTTACGTACAGCTGGTACCACTGACGTGCTTGTGGTTAAACCCACTGCCAGTGTATTGATGAGTCTTTAGAGTCCCCCACAGATTGTTTCCCAAGTTCAGGCGAAACATTGTAGAGGCCGTATGGTTTTATTGCAGGGTTCGAACATACACGTGCACTTGTGCACGTGTCATGGTTCGGACAGATAATACTAGTGGGCTTTGGTTTAAGCCGGATCCTAGTATTATATTGTGTTGGAATATTTTCGTCTCGTAGTATTCGTATTCAGTCGGAATACGGATGCAGGTATGTATATACAGTTAAGGGGTAATTGTCACGATCCAAAGTTTGGCCCATGACCGGCACTTAACCACGTAACGTCTACAGGCGTAACGCGACTAAGTGAACCGAAAATCCAGAAATCAAACCAGTAAAAGTATAGAGTGTTATAAGTTTTAAATGAAAGCACTTACTAACATGTTAAGAAATCTAAGTAAACAATCACCAAGATAACAATATACGACGCCGTAGCGAAGATCGAGATCCACAAGTGGGAACATCACAGATAGAATAAACTGCAAGTACAGTCGGCTCACAACGAGCTCGATACCAGAATACAAATAATATACATCATCGTCCTCACACTGTCTCTAAGTCAAATACATACATGGTAGATGGAGAATACTAGATACAACAATGTACATAACTGAAAGATAAACAGATACCGCACAAAACCCACCTATCAGCAAAATAGCTAGTACACCAACTATGGGGGTATCTGTGTCAAAAGATGCGAAACGCAGCCTGCCGCGACTACTCCGAAGGGCAACCTGCAAACACTGTGGCACAACGGGGGTGAGTTGCCAACTCGTGAATAGAGATAACATATAAGGGTAATCGCGAGCATGCACGTACTGCGCTACTCTATCATATGCCAACAGATGATATCAATATGTGATAAGCAGTATGTGCAATAATCATGCAAGTGCTCTATCAGGTAATATAACAACAGGATGAGGTACAATAATAAATGCTGAGCATGGGCAATATAACATCTGCACGGAATGTCAACGTGGAATATATAATCGGTGTCCATCAAAGCACCCAGATCCCCCAAATAGCTCAGGCGCCGGCACCCTCATCGGCCCTCAAATCCTGTAAATCTCTGAGAATCCCGAGTGCCCAACATCGGCACCCAAATATCATAAATACTCGTGTCCAGCATCGACACGCAAATCCTCATCCATCGGGCCCCGTCAGTCCGGGTCAGCCCACGGGCTCCGTCTGCGGTATCGGCCCTCGGCCCCGGCAGTACGGATCACCCCGCATCCATCTATCGACTCTGATCAGTATCCTCCGGATAACTGTCAGGTCCAACCAATCACCGGTAGGTAGTAGTCCCTCTTCCAGGCTCACCGTCTACTACACAGCGAAACCGTTCTCGCCCCGGGGTACCATACCGGGTCGACCATGTATCCGTAATCGGCCTCAATCAGCTCCTCGATTCAGGTTCACATAAATCACTCTAGCACCGAGGAAACACATGGTGGATGCACCGAAATATCATTTCAAGGGAACCGGGTTTTTAAATGATTACATATTTGAAATAGCCACGGTTCCCAAATCCAGAAATCACATGTAATCCAAACCAATATGCAAGTCAATGATCCGATATGATATGTGCATCAAATATGAATATCATGTCAAGTCACATAAAGATGAGCTACAATATAATGATCCGATGTGATATATGCATCAAGTATGAATATCATGTCAAGTTACATATAGATGAGCTATAATATAATGATCCGATGTGATATATGCATCAAGTATGAATATCATGTCAAGTCACATATAGATGAGCTACAATATAATGATCCGATGTGATATATACATCAAGTATGAATATCATGTCAAGTCACAAAAAGATGAGCTACAATATAATGATCCGATGTAAATCCTACAGTGTGAGTGTCATGGCAATTACTAACGGTGTGTGTGTAACAGGCAGGATAATGCTCGTGCAACATAGACCGTTAGTAATGGTGCGGTGTTCTATCAATTCTAGTTTATATCCATATAGCAGGGAATGCAGTATGCATTAAATAGTAGCCATGCACAGCCAATGTATATAAATGTAGCTATAAGGTCCTATCAGCCCTGATGTAGAACGCCATGCGGGCGATATCCCCGTAGATGTTAAATCTACTCACCGTAGTCTCTCGCTAGGTATAGCCAACAACTTGCTTCCCCTTCTGCGCGGCGTCCGCCGTAATCGCCAGCGAACCAAGAATTACACAATATATCATACAAAAGCATGAAGTCTCACAAACACGACATTAAGGCCGAACCAGTAACTCGGCGCGTGTGTGCGCGATACGCTAAAACGTGTGATTACACGCCTGAAGCCACTCCGACGCGTCGCGATACGCAGAAAGCCAAAACCCATACACACGTATCATGCGTGTCGCGAAAGATTAAAAATACGGGAAAATAGGTAATCACCTCCAGATTTTGATACAGAAATGATATTGTAAAACTATATATAACAAAATAACCCACATAACAACAGACTCCAGTGGCCCAAACCCCAAATCCCAACTCACCCATCTGGCTGCAAATTACGGCCAGAATGAATATTCCGGCGGCCTGGGTAGGGGGTGGGCTTCCAGGTTTGGTGTGTGCACTCTATACCCCCCATACATGCTACAGTAACATCTAGTTTTGTTCTGGAACATCTCGGGTAGTAGCAGATCCTACAGAGCCTTAAATCAAGTTAAAATCCACACTTTTGCACTAAAATGGAACTTTGTGGTATTTCTGTGCAAACTGAAACAAACCTGGCCAAAAATAGTTCTAATAACACATAATAGAGCTAACCAAACTAACAAAACCCTAATCTAACATGTGAATCACAAATATCCATTAATATCACTAAAAAAGCACAAAAATGAGATTTTTGCTAAACAATACTACAATTTTAAGGAAAAGGAGTGCTAACATGAGTTAATACCTTCTAAAAACCTTATAAAACACCAAAAGTCCCAGCTCTTCCCTCAAGTGTGCAGATTTGCCTTCAAACACCCCAAAAATCCCCTTTTTCCATGGTTTTGTGATGATAAATGTGTTGATTTGTGTAGGTTTTGTTTGGGAATCAAGGAGAAGTGAAAAGGAGAGGAAAAGATGAAGGAAAGCCAAGGTTTTCTGCTGAAATCTCCAGAATTTTCTGAAGTGAGGAGAAGAGAGAGAGAAGAGAAGGAAATGGGGTCAAAAAAGTCAACCTCTTACCTAACACCATGCTCATTTGTTTATTAGGATTTTTGAATTATGAAAAGGGTTATGATATGATTAAAAATGGTGGGGATAAGTTAGCAACCATGCAATAAAAGAATTAGCTAACACTTTAAACCTATATCTCAAAAATGGCTAAGTGTGCAAGTGTCCACTACAAGGGAAAATTTTCCAATTTGCCAACACGACTAAATATAACTAATAAACCCGACTAAAATAACTAATAATCCTAGATACACATATACAATAACACGTACAATTACTAATTACCATGAAAAACACTCTAACGGAAATTCAAAGTGTTACAATCTACCCCCCTTAAAGAAATTCGGTCCCCGAATTTAAAAATCTAACTATACTCACCTTCAAAAAGATGGGGATACCTCTTCCTCATCTCTCTCTCGGTCTCCCAAGTGACCTCCTCGTCGCTTTGGCCACGCCAAAGTATCTTGACGGACGGTATCTCTTTCGACCTCAATTTCTTCACTTGTCGATCCAAGATCATCACCGGCTGCTCTGCATAGGAAAGGTCGCGCTCAAGCTGGATCGTCGGGTGCTGAATCGCATGCGAAGGATCATGAAGATATCCGCGGAGCATCGAAACGTGAAATACGGGGTGCACGTCTGGAAAATTGGGCGAAAGGGCTAATCGATACGCAACCGCACCAACACGCTCGAGGATCTCGAAGGGGCCCACATATCTGGGACTAAGCTTCCCCTTCTTCCCAAACCTCATCACGCCTTTCATTGGGGAGACCCTCAAGAAAACATGATCACCAACAGAAAACTCAAGTCTGCGCCGACGACGGTCTGCATAAGACCTCTGCCTACTTTGGGCTGCTCTCATCCTATCGCGAATCAACTGGATCTTCGCGGTCGTCTCCTCTACAATCTGCGGCCCTAAGATACTGCTTTCACTGAGCTCCGTCCAACAGGTGGGCGATCTGGATCTCCTCCCATAAAGAGCCTCAAACGGTGACATCTGAATGGTCTCCTGGTAGCTGTTGTTGTAGGAGAACTCTACTAAGGGCAAATGATGATCCCAGCTACCTCCGAAGTCTAAAACGCATGCTCTGAGCATGTCCTCGAGAGTCTGAATAGTCCGCTCTGACTGTCCGTCGGTCTGCGGATGAAATGCTGTGCTGAAACTCAAGCGAGTGCCCAAAGCCTCCTGAAGCCTCTGCCATAACCGGCTGGTAAACTGGGTGCCTCTATCGGACACGATACATGTCGGAACTCCGTGCAGTCGTACAATCTCATCAATGTAAATCTGGGCATACTGAGCAAACCCGAAAGTCGTCTTCATCGGTAGGAAGTGAGCCGCTTTCGTCAAACGATCCACGATCACCCAGATGGAGTCATACCCTCGACTAGTCCTGGGTAGACCCACAATGAAGTCCATAGATATCTATTCCCATTTCCACTCCGGAATGGGTAACGGCTGTAGCTCTCCCGCGGGCCTCTGGTGCTCAGCCTTGACTTGCTGACAAGTCAGGCATCTCGACACAAAATCTGCGATGTCTCTCTTCATTCCGTCCCACCAGTAAACACCTCTCAAGTCATGGTATATCTTGGTGGAACCGGGATGAACACTATATACCGATCAATGTGCCTCCTCAAGAATCTCGCGCCGTAATCCCTCAGCATCTGGTATGCACAGTCTAGACCCAAATCGTAGTACCTCCTGATCATCGATCACGAACTCGGAAAATCTGCCCTGTCCCATCTGTGTCCTGATCTATGAACAGCGGTCATCACTGTGCTGTGCCTCATGTATACGGTCAAGCAACTGTGGGCGTGCACGAACATGCGCAATCTGTCCTCCGATCGGTGTAAACTCAAACTGTACCCGGCTGTCGTATAAGATCTGCCAATCTGCCGACGACTGCCTCTGCACTACGCTCAAACAAGATAGACAACCCCCGGGCCTCCTGCTCAAAGCATCCGCCACTACATTCACCCTGCCCGGGTGATACAAGATCTCACAATCGTAGTCCTTCACTAACTCCATCCATCGGCGCTGTCTATGGTTCAGGTCTCGCTGCTGAAATATATACTTTAATCTCTTGTGGTCAGTGAATATCTGGCATGACTCTCCATATAGATAATGTCGCCAGATCTTAAGTGCAAAGACCACTGCAGCCATCTCCAGATCATGAGTGGGGTAATTCTGTTCATGTTTCTTTAATTGCCGCGAAGCATACGCGATCACCCTGTCATGCTGCATCAAAACGCACCCTAGCCCCACTCGTGAAGCATCACAGTAGACCACAAATCCGCCTGATCCTGAAGGCAACGATAGCACTGGTGTCATAGTCAGTAGAGCCCGTAGCTGCTGGAAACTTTGCTCACACTCCTCCGTCCAATCGAAACGAACTCCCTTCCAGGTCAACCCGGTCAAAGGTGTAACAATGCGAGAGAAGTCCTGCACGAATCGCCTGTAATAGCCTGCCAGCCCTAGAAAGCTGCGAACCTCCGTCACTGACGTAGGTCTAGGCCAACTCCGAACTGCCTCGATCTTCCTCGGGTCTACGTATATACCATCTCGTGTAATCACGTTCCCCAAGAAGTCTACGCTGTCTAGCCAGAAAGCACACTTTGAAAATTTGGCGAAAAGCTGATGCTCCCTCAAGGTCTGCAGTGTAATCCGCAGGTGCTGCTCGTGCTCCTCTCTACTCGGAGAATACACCAAGATATCGTCAATGAACACTATGATGAACAGATCAAGATACGGTCGAAAAATGCGGTTCATCAAGTCCATAAATGCTGCTGGCGCGTTGGTGAGTCCGAACGACATCACCAAAAACTCATAATGGCCGTAGCGTGTGCAGAAAGTTGTCCTAGAAATGTCCTCCTGTCGAACCCACAGCTGATGGTAGCCTGATCGCAAATCGATCCTCAAAAAGTATCCTGCCCCTGAAGCTGGTCGAACAAATCGTCGATGCATGGCAAAGGATACCGGTTCCGCACTGTCACCCTATTCAGCTGGCGGTAGTCAATACACAGACGCAAACTGCCGTCCTTCTTCTTGACGAACAGGACTGGAGCACCCCAAGGAGAAACACTGGGTCGAATAAGTCCCTTATCCAGCAAATCTTGCAACTGACCCTTCAATTCTCTAAGTTCCGCCGGGGCCATCCGATAAGGCGGTACAGAAATAGGCCCCGCGCCAGGAACCAAATCAATACAGAAAGAAATATCACGCTCGGGCGGTAGCCCAGGAAGCTCGTCAGGGAACACATCAGGGAACTCGCTAACGACTGGAACCTGATCCATCAGAACCTCTGTAGCTCTAGTATCGCAAACATAGGCGAGAAATCCCTGACATCCCTTCCTCAAAAGCTGTCCAGCGCGAAAAGAAGAAATTACACTGTGAGGGGTAACACCATGGTCCCCCAACACAACAACAACCGACTCGGCAGGAAAACAAAATTGAACTGTCTTCTCGCGGCAGTCGACAGAAGCATAGCACGTGGCTAACCAATCCATGCCCAAAAGAACG
Source organism: Agapanthus africanus (assembly GCA_030015575.1). Classification (NCBI taxonomy): domain Eukaryota; kingdom Viridiplantae; phylum Streptophyta; class Magnoliopsida; order Asparagales; family Amaryllidaceae; genus Agapanthus; species Agapanthus africanus. The sequence goes on along the minus strand of CM057341.1, from coordinate 666,020,755 downwards.
TCGAAGTCCAACATCTCAAGAAGGATCAAATCGACCGGCAACTCTCTCTCGCCAATACGGACGGTACAGGATCGGAACACGTGCCTAGCAACAAACGACTCTCCAACAGGAGTAGTCACAACAAGCGGCTGGTCAAGCAAACCGGACTCTCTACCCAAACTCGGCACAAAGTGTGTGGATACGTACGAGTGCGTGGATCCGAGATCGAATAACACGTATGCATCAACCGAACATACAGGAAGGATACCTGAGACCACCGTATTGGACGCCTGCGCGTCCTGATGCGTCAAAGCAAAAACTCGCGCCTGTCCTCCACCTGCAACTAACTGTCCCCTGCCGGCCGCTGGCTGCCCTCTGCCTCGGTCACCTCGTCCTCTATGAACAAATCCTCCACGACCACGACCTCTCTGTGCATGCGTCTGATGCGGAGTAATAGTAGATACTATCGGCAACGCCGTCTGGTGTGGTGAAAGTGGTAATGTAACATGTGGTGCTGCCGCCCCACTCCGGGGTACCTCAGGACAATCTCGCATACGATGATAAGAACTCCCGCAATGGTAACATCCCGATGATGGTCGCTAACCCTCCTGGGGATAGGAGCTAAATAACCGGCCTCGCCTCGAATCTCTGCCACCTACAAGGTGCCTGTCACGATGCCGAAAAGGCCGTCTCTGCACTGACGTATCTGCACGAACTCTCTTCGGCTCTGGGACTGCCAAAGTCTCAGCAAGGCGTTCCTCAACTAATAATGCTGCATCTACTGCTGCTGTGTATGTCTCGTAATGCTGCGCGCTGATAGCAAGGAATAGTGGTGTAAGCAAGCCTCGGATAAATCTCTTAACTCGCAACTCCTCAGTAGCCACTAGATACGGAGCATAAACTGATAGCTCGGTGAACAGCACATCGTACTCAGCCACTGACATCTCTGGCGTCTGGCGTAAGGACTCGAACCTGCGCGCTCTAGCATCTCTGACACTCAGGGGAAGAAAGCGGGCAAGGAATAGCGCCACGAACTCTGTCCAGGTCATAAGAGGAAGACCTGCTGCTCTACCCTTCTCGACTGATTCGCACCATTTCTGCGCAAGACCTTCCAGGCGAAAGCTCGCGAACTCAACCCATCTCGCATCTGCGCATCTAAGTGAACGACATATCCGCGCCATCCTATCAATGAAAGACTGTGGGTCCTCGGCCACATCGGTGCCTGTGAAGACCGGAGGCTTCAGCCTCATAAACTCTGACAGCGTTACTGTAATAACCTCTGTAGTCGCAGGTGCAACTGCCTGAACTGTGGGTACCACCGCGGTCTCTGCAACGGGTGGAACTACCTCTGGTCGCTGCGCTCGAAGTGTCTCAACTAGAGATCCCATCATCTGGCGCATCTCCTGCATACTGGATCCCATCGTCTGGCGCATCTCCTGCACACCAGCTCCTAACATAGCAATCTGATCTGTCACGGCAGGAACAGCCTGCTCAGGCATAACCGGTGTACTACCCGGATCAGTCCTCGTCTCGGAAGAGTCAACTCGAATCTCGGCCCTCGCGGCCGCTCTCTGCGCCCTCGTAGTCTTTGGCGGCATAATGGCTGAAAGGAACAATAGGATTCGATAAGGGTACTGAAATCGAATCGCAAGAATGTATAGACTCAAGAAGGAATTTAAATCAACAAGTCCTAAGGTCGCATAGGCAGAGTACCGTGTCGTGAGTATGCCGTGGAACATACACACGCTACGCTACCCTGCTGCAGCTACCTACTCCATCATACCAGGGTCATCCTACACTCCGAAAGGTAAAACCAACGCTCTGATACCAACTTTGTCACGACCCAAAGTTTGGCCCATGATCGGCACTTAACCACGTAACGTCTACAGGCGTAACGCGACCAAGTGAACCGAAAACCCAGAAATCAAACCATTAAAAGTATAGAGTGTTATAAGTTTTAAATGAAAGAACTTACTAACATGTTAAGAAATCTAAGTAAACAATCACCAAGATAACAATATACGACGCCGTAGCGAAGATCGAGATCCACAAGTGGGAACATTACAGATAGAATAAACTGCAAGTACAGTCGGCTCACAACGAGCTCGACACCAGAATACAAATAATATACATCATCGTCCTCACACTGTCTCTAAGTCAAATACATACATGGTAGATAGAGAATACTAGATACAACAATGTACATAACCGAAAGATAAACAGATACCGCACAAAACCCTCCTTTCAGCAAAAGAGCTAGTACACCAACTATGGGGGTATCTGTGTCAAAAGATGCGAAACGCAGCCTGCCGCGACTACTCCGAAGGGCAACCTGCAAACACTGTGGCACAACGGAGTTGAGTTGCCAACTCATGAATAAAGATAACATATAAGGGTAATCGCGAGCATGCACGTACTGCGCTACTCTATCATATGCCAACAGATGATATCAATATGTGATAAGCAGTATGTGCAATAATCATGCAAGTGCTCTATCAGGTAATATAACTACAGGATGAGGTACAATAATAAATGCTGAGCATGGGCAATATAACATCTACACGGAATGTCAACGTGGAATATATAATCGGTGTCCATCAAAGCACCCAGATCCCCCAAATAGCTCAGGCGCCGGCACCCTCATCGGCCCTCAAATCCTGTAAATCTCTGAGAATCCCGAGTGCCCAACATCGGCACCCAAATATCATAAATACTCGTGTCCATCATCGACACGCAAATCCTCATCCATCAGGCCCCGTCAGTCCGGGTCAGCCCACGGGCTCCGTCTGCGGTATCTGCCCTCGGCCCCGGCAGTACGGATCACCCCGCATCCATCTATCGACTTTGATCAGTATCCTCCGGATAACTGTCAGGTCCAACCAATCACCGGTAGGTAGTAGTCCCTCTTCCAGGCTCACCGTCTACTACACAGCGAAACCGTTCTCGCCCCGGGCTACCATACCGGGTCGACCATGTATCCGTAATCGGCCTCAACCAGCTCCTCGATTCGGGTTCACATATATCACTCTGGCACCGAGGAAACACATGGTGAACGCACCGAAATATCATATCAAGGGAACCGGGTTTTTAAATGATTACATATTTGAAATAGCCACGGTTCCCAAATCCAGAAATCACATGTAATCCAAACCAATATGCAAGTCAATGATCCGATATGATATGTGCATCAAATATGAATATCATGTCAAGTCACATAAAGATGAGCTACAATATAATGATCCGATGTGATATATGTATCAAGTATGAATATCATGTTAAGTCACATATAGATAAGCTACAATATAATGATCCGATGTGATATATGCATCAAGTATGAATATCATATCAAGTCACATATAGATGAGCTACAATATAATGATCCGATGTGATATATACATCAAGTATGAATATCATGTCAAGTCACATAAGGATGAGCTAAAATATAATGATCCGATGTAAATCCTACAGTGTGAGTGTCATGGCAATTAATAACGGTGTGTGTGTAACAGGCAGGATAGTGCTCGTGCAACATGGACCGTTAGTAATGGTGCGGTGTTCTATCAATTCTAGTTTATATCCATATAGCAGGGAATGCAGTATGCATTAAATAGTAGCCATGCACAGCCAATGTATGTAAATCTAGCTATAAGGTCCTATCAGCCCTGACGTAGAACGCCATGCCGGCGATATCCCCGTAGATGTTAAATCTACTCACCGTAGTCTCTCGCTAGGTATAGCCAACAACTCGCTTCCCCTTCTGCGCGGCGTCCGCCGTACTCGTCTGCGAACCTAGAATTACACAATACATCATACATAAGCTTGAAGTCACACAAACACGACATTAAGGCCGAACTAGTAACTCGTGTCGTGAACCAAGCGCGCGTGTGCGCGATACGCTAAAACGTGTGATTACACGCCTGAAGCCACTCCGGCGCGTCGCGATACGCAGAAACCCAAAACCCATACACATGTATCACGTGTGTCGCGAAAGATTAAAAATACGGGAAAATAGGTAATCACCTCCAGATTTTGATACAGAAATGATATTGTAAAACTATATATACCAAAATAACCCACATAACAACAGACTCCAGTGGCCCAAACCCCAAATCCCAACTCACCCATCTGGCCGCAAATTGCGGCCAGAATGAATATTCCGGCGGCCTGGGTATGGGGGTGGGCTCCCAGGTTTGGTGTGTGCACTCTATACCACCCAATACATGCTACAGTAACATCTAGTTTTGTTCTGGAACATCTCGGGTAGTAGCAGATCCTACAGAGCCTTAAATCAAGTTAAAATCCACACTTTTGCACTAAAATGGAACTTTGTGGTATTTCTGTGCAAACTGAAACAAACCTGGCCTAAAATAGTTCTAATAACACATAATAGAGCTAACCAAACTAACAAAACCCTAATCTAACATGTGAATCACAAATATCTTTTAATATCACTAAAAAAGCACAAAAATGTGATTTTTGCTAAACAATACTACAAGTTTAAGGAAAAGGAGTGCTAACATGAGTTAATACCTTCTAAAAACCTTATAAAACACCAAAAGTCCCAGCTCTTCCCTTAAGTGTGCAGATTTGCCTTCAAACACCCCAAAAATCCCCTTTTTCCATGGTTTTGTGATGATAAATGTGTTGATTTGTGTAGGTTTTGTTTGGGAATCAAGGAGAAGTGAAAAAGAGAGGAAAAGATGAAGGAAAGCCAAGGTTTTCTGCTGAAATCTCCAGAATTTTCTGATGTGAGGAGAAGAGAGAGAGAAGAGAAGGAAATGGGGTCAAAAAAGTCAACCTCTTACCTAACACCATGCTCATTTGTTTATTAGTATTTTTGAATTATGAAAAGGGTTATGATATGATTAAAAATGGCGGGGATAAGTTAGCAACCATGCAACAAAAGAATTGGCTAACTCTTTAAACCTATGTCTCAAAAATGGCTAAGTGTGCAAGTGTCCACTACAAGGGAAAATTTTCCAATTTGCCAACACGACTAAATATAACTAATAAACCCGACTAAAATAACTAATAATCCTAGATACACATATACAATAACACGTACAATTACTAATTACCACGAAAAACACTCTAACGGAAATTCAAAGTGTTACGGTAATCCTGTAATTCATTACGGGATTACTTTTGAAGTTGCCAATTTTCTTTCACCCGACCTAAACATTTGGTTTAATGTTTATTTTGCGGAATTTGTTAGCAATTCTTTCTGGCCATTTCTTTATTCCTTGGCTGTCCATATCCAGTGGGCTTCTAGATGGGCATGGGCTTTATGGGTGACTCATTGTGCTTGTATTTAATGGGCATGGGTTTCTAGCATGAGGTGTCATTTGCATTTATGGCTTTTTGTTTGTGTGGAGGATATTTTTGATGGAGGGGTTTTTCTGTGGTGGCTGGGGCTCCACACGCTGCTGGGGTTTTCTTTATTGATGGTGTTGTTTCATTTGCTCAAAAAACACACTCCACAAAATTCCCAGACTTCACATTTTGGCCGAGCCCATTTGTGTGGGTGAGGAAATTTGTTCTCATTGCTAAATTCCTTTGTTCACTTCATTACACTTAAATGGCAACATCATTTACCTTCACCCAATTCATTGGGTGCTTCGAGACAAATTATTCTACACTCTCTCTACTTCAATCTTGGACATGTCGGCTAGCAAACTTCATGTCCGAGTTACTTCGGTTTGAAGCGGGAGCCCGTATAAAGATTCCTTGACATGGTGCCACTTCGACGAGGAGACCGGAGATCGAGCGAGATCGGAGATTCCATAACAAACTAATGATGGTGGCTAATGACCGAAGGACACGGATCGATCGGTATAGCCATTCTAACATCTTTGTAGTATACTAGTTTACGGTTAATGGAACGATCCGGGTTTTAGGGTTACGATAACACCAGTTTTGTAAAAGTTTTTGTTCCGCATTTGGCGTCGGATTGACGGTCGAGGCGCTACCGTAGACTTTCAAGGGATACCCTATGCTTCGGCAGTCGGTTCTATCATGTATGCGATGTTATGTACCAAACCAGATGTTGCTTACTCACTAGGTATAGTGAGTAGGTATCAATCAGATTCTGAGGAGAAACACTGGACAGCTGTGAAGAACATTCTTAAGTACTTGAGAAGGACTAAAGAAATGTTCTTGGTGTATGGTAACGGAGAACTTCAGGTGGAGTCCTTTACCGATTCGAGCTTCCAGAGTGATAAGGACAACAGTAAGTCGGTCTCGGGTTTTGTCTTTACCCTCAACGGAGGGGCGGTATGTTGGAAGAGTTCCAAGCAAGATACCGTAGCAGACTTGACGATAGAGGCTGAATACATCGCTACCAACGATGCTGCCAAAGAGGCTGTCTAGATGAAGAAGTTCATTGCTGAACCTTGTGTGGTTCCATCCATTGAGCATCCAATACCTGTGTATTGTGATAACAATGGAGCTGTGGCTTTGGCCAAGGAATCCCGGTTCCATCAGCGATCCAGACATATTCTTAGGTAGTATCACCTGATCCGGGAGATAGTAGATCGACGGGAGATCGAGGTCAGGAGAGTTGACACGAAGGACAACGTAGCGAATCCACTCACGAAGGCCCTCTGCCAGACGTAGTTTGAGAGACTTTTTGGGATGTTGGGTATGTGATACTACAATAACTGGCCTTCGTGCAAGTGGGAGATTGTTAGGAATATATATGCCCTAGAGGCCGTTATTGTATGATAAAGTGGATGCTTGGACATATATATAGGGGACTTTCTCGCTCATAATGATAGTATGTGTTAGTCCGTGTTGCCCACCCCGGTGCTTACGGGGAGGCGGAAAACATAATAAAAATCGGATTTTTAATGACTTAGGCAACATGGACTATCCTTGTGAGGATCTTTGCTAAACATAAACTAGCTAACCCTAACTACAAAGTAGCTAAGTGATGAAAGGTTATACCTTTGGTCTTTAGTCCTTCTCTCCTTGCTCCTAGGTATGGTAGAAAAGGATCACCTTGCTTGTCTTCTCCCGTCAAAGAAGGATCCACCCGAAAGCCACCACCTTTAGCTTCAACTCCAAGCTAGGAGTAACTAGAGTGCAAGAAATGCTAAGACTTGAACCCTAGAAGTGAGTAGAGAAGATCAAGAGAGGGTTTTTCTCAAGCTTTTTGTTTCTCAACACATGAGAGGGAGAGAGCTTGAGGGAGAGGATGAGCAAGAGAGAGAAATAGAATGAGAGAATGAGAAAAATAGTGAGCCATTCTCACTAATATGTGAGGATAAGTTTAATTAGATAATTAGCTTGAAAATTGTCATGATAAATCATGAATTGACCATTATCATTTCATTTTTGCAAAGATCAAAGAGCATCTTCCAAATGAAATGATTATGGTCAAGTTGTCAACATGGTCAACAAGTCAATGAAGTCAAATTGTCAACAACAACCATGCACAATAATTAAGCTAATTATCAATTAACAATAATCCACACAAAAACAATAGGGTTAATAAAATGACAATAGTCATTAACCCTAAACAAGGTCCTCTCCCTCAATCTCAAGCAACCGTGCATACGCACCCGCATTCGTGAACCGAGGAACACGAACACAATGAGAAAAACCAATCTCAAAACATATACTAGGATCCGGCTTAAACCAAAGCCCGCTAGTATAAACTGTCCGGACAGCAAACGTGCACAAGTGCGCGGATGCGAACGAACCCTGTCGCAAAACCATGCGACCTCTACTCATTTTGCCTAAAGGCGAATAGCTCTCTGTGTGGGACTCTAAAGACTCGACACTACGCTGGCAGTGGGTTTAACCACAGACCGCAAGCGGCACTAGCTGTACGTAACGGTCCCCAGGTAGATGTCGATAAGAAGACTGACGAGGTGAACCCCATCTGCACTCCTACTGAGCCTGTATGTGACAGTCTCCGTACAGTCCGGTCTGTTCGTCTGATACATCGCATGGCGGGCCTAGGGGGGCGGTGAACGTCAGTCCCCTAATAGCGGTACAAGTCGTGTCGGAGTGTAGCCCAGAACACCCTGAGATAACACTGGAAACCTACCAGTATATCTCGCTTGCCCTGGCCAGGGACTACTCGTGTAATGGCTCTCCTAGACACAGCGCGATGTCAACCCCCAATACCGGGAGAGACGAATCCTGTCTAACCGTCACTGCCTCCAAGTGCTTCGGGACTGCACCCAAAAACTACCTGTTTGCACAGCTCCTTTGAGCCGTGGTAGGGTAGTAATCAAAGTGCAGTGGGAACACACTCGAGGCGAAGTGACAGTGTCAAGTCAGCGGACTAAGCTGTACTCATGTCACCTGGGAACTGATAACTGACGATAGGTATATTACCAACCAACAGTTCCCAACGAGTCCTGTCCAGTGTACTCGTAACCTAACGAGCACCCGCATACTATCCCAAGTACGACGTACTAACGGCTGTGGGACAGACCGTCTCCCACACTGGGATGAGAAGCGCATACGCTAGTCTACTCCGGAGTATCGATGCCCTGTCTCGATAGTCCAAGGACCAGGGACCTGTATAAGGATGTGCTTATAGATTACCCAGCTCCCACGAGTGCGAGCGCCATCACAACGCTGGTAATCAAGCAAAGATCCTAAGGGCTCTACTAATATGTATACCAGCAATATGCTAAAAGAAACACATGCACATATTAAAGCAGAGACAAACCAAGTAGCATACTACCATTTCGAGCAAGATTGTATATACAACTGTGAATATCCCAAGCTTCCATTAAGTAATATACAAGCTAGTATGATACAGTAATGGCCTCTAAGGCATATACACTAACAATCTCCCACTTGCACTAAGGCCATGTACTGGCGTATCGAAGACCTATCATCTCGATCAGCCGCTCGAACTGAGTCTGGGGCAAGGCCTTGGTGAATGGATCTGCTGTGTTATCCTCTGATGGAACTCTCCGGACCTCGATCTCCTGGCGATCCACGATCTCCCTGATCAGGTGATACCGCCTTAAGATGTGTCTGGATTTCTGATGGGACCTGGGTTCCTTCGCTAAAGCTATAGCCCCGTTGTTGTCGCAATACAGAGGTATTGGGTCAACAATGGACGGAACCACCTGAAGTTCTTTCAAGAACTTCCTCATCCAGACAGCTTCTTTTGCGGCATCAGATGCAGCGATGTATTCCGCTTCCATAGTCGAGTCAGCAACGGTTTCCTGTTTGGAGCTCTTCCAACACACCGCCCCTCCATTGAGGGTAAAGACAAAACCCGACATGGACTTGGAATCATCCTTGTCACTCTGGAAGCTGGAGTCAGCAAAGGCCTCAACCTGCAGGTCTTTTCCGCCATACACCAAGAACATCTCCTTAGTCCTTCTCAGGTACTTGAGAATGTTCTTTACTGCTATCCAATGTTTCTCCCCTGGGTTTGACTGATACCTGCTTACCACACTCAGTGCATAAGCCACATCTGGTCTGGTACATAACATCGCATACATTATAGAGCCTACCGCAGAAGCGTAGGGTATAATAGACATGCGATCCCTCTCCAAATCAGTCTTGGGAGACATCTCTTTGGAGAGGGTGATCCCGTGACAAGCCGGTAGATTACCGCGCTTGGAATCTTCCATACTGAATCTCTTCAGTATGGTGTCGATGTACCTGGACTGCGAGAGTCCTAATATCCTCTTGGATCTGTCACGGTAGATCCGGATACCCAGAATGTAGGAGGCATCACCCAGGTCTTTCATGGAGAACCTGTGTGACAAGAACCCCTTGACAGATTGTAGCATAGGAATGTCATTTCCTATTAAGAGAATGTCATCCACGTATAACACGAGGAATACTACAGTTCTCGCTACAAATCTACAATAGATGCATGGTTCATCTGGATTTTTGATAAAGCCAAATTCTTTGACCGTCTCATCAAAACAGATGTTCCAACTCCGCGATGCCTGCTTGAGTCCATAAATGGACTTGAGCAACTTGCACACCTTTCCGCTGCTCCCACCCTGAATGAAACCCTCTGGCTGGTCCATATAGACACACTCCTCTAAATGACCATTTAGAAAAGCTGTCTTTACGTCCATCTGCCAAATCTCATAATCGTGGAAAGCAGCGATGGCAAGAAGGATCCGAATGGATTTCAGCATAGCTACTGGAGAAAAGGTTTCGTCATAGTCCAAACCAGGTCGCTGACGAAAACCCTTTGCTACCAGTCTAGCTTTATAGGTCTCAACCTGTCCATCTACACCAATCTTCCTTTTGAAGATCCACTTGCATCCTATGGGTTTTACCCCGTCTGGAGCAATGTCCAACGTCCATACTTTGTTGGTGTACATGGACTCCATCTCGGTCCGCATTGCATCCAGCCATTTTACCGAGTCGACGCTCTGAATGGCTTGCTGGAAACTAGTAGGCTCATCACAATCTAGGATGCAGTCCTCTCTATCCCCGTCAATGAGAAAACCGTAGTATCTCTCGGGCGGATGAGACTGCCTACTACTCCTGCGGAGCGGTGTAGGAATGTCCTGTTCTTTTGAACCTTCTGGTTCCACTAAACTTTCAGTAATAGTTTGTGGTTCTGGAATTTCTTCCAGTTCTATTGCGCTCCCACTTATTTCTTTTTCTAAAAACTGATGTTCCAGAAAGTGGGCATTGCGAGAAACAAGGACTTTTTGTTCCTCTGCGTAATAGAAAAGATACCCCCTGGAGTTCTTTGGGTATCCCACAAACTTGCACAGTACTGAGCGTGCCTCGAGCTTGTCCGTATGCTGCTTTTTGACATAAGCTGGACATCCCCAAATCTTCAAGTATTGAAGATAGGGTTTCTTCCCACTCCATAACTCATATGGTGTGGTAGGCACAGTCTTAGTGGGAACACGGTTCAAAAGATATGCAGCTGTTTCTAGCGCATATCCCCAGAAAGATCGCGGTAACTCAGCATTACTCATCATGGACCGTACCATATCCAATAGGGTTCGGTTCCGTCTCTCCGATACACCGTTATGTTGCGGGGTGTATGGAGGAGTAAGCTGAGAGAGAATTCCATTCTCTTTTAAGTAATTCAGGAATTCGGCACTTAAGTATTCTCCTCCTCGATCCGATCTTAGGATCTTGATACTTTTGCCGGTCTGTTTTTCTACTTCATTCTTATATTCCTGGAACTTATCAAAAGCTTCGGATTTATGCTTTATTAAGAAGACATGTCCGAATCTTGAGAAATCATCCGTAAAAGTTATGAAGTAAGAAAAACCGCTTCGCGCATGTGTAGACATTGGACCGCACACGTCGCTGTGTACGAGTCCCAAGAGCTCGCTCGCTCTTTCTCCGTGTCCAGAAAACGGAGCCTTTGTCATCTTTCCTTTGAGACAGGATTGACAAGTTGCATACGATTGATATTCGAACAAATCTAAATATCCTTCAGTATGTAACTTAGTCAATCTTCTCTCGTTGATGTGACCCAGTCTACAATGCCATAAGAAAGTTTTATTAATTTCTGGAGACTTTCTTTTGTGTGTATTCTGGATATTGAAAACCTGTGGTTGGTTTAAAACGTAAATACCGTTGTTCAATGTACCTGACCCAATCAACACTTGATTAAGGTGAATGTTCACTACATTACTTACAAATGCAAATTCATAACCTTCTTTAGATAATAAAGATACAGAAATGATATTACAGGTTGCATTTTGTACATAATAACAACTACGCAAAACCAAAAAGTGTCCATCTGATAATCCCAGGTGATAGTCCCCCACGGCCTCTGCATCCATGCTAGCACCGTTCGCAACTCTGAGGGTCATGTCACCTGCCTTCAAAACTCTATGCTTTCTCAACGCCTGCAAAGAATTACAGATATGAGATCCTGATCCGGTATCCAATACCCAGGAAGTAGAGTTTATTGATAGACAATTTTCAATAACATACACACCTGAAGCTGAAGCTGCAACTCGCTTCAAATCCTGTGTTCTGGCTTTCCAAGCCTTGCAATCTTGTTTCCAGTGACCACTTTTGTGACAATAGAAGCATTCTTCCTTCCCCACCAGCTTCCCCGCTACCTTTGTTGCTTTACCCTTTCCCTTCATATCCACTTTACTGACACCGCCTCTTGGTTTGGCGGGGGCTTTCTTCTTCTTGCCCTTGGCTTTCGCCCTGGACCTAGAAGAGGAAGATCCTCCTACAAACAAAGTGGATGTCTCCCTACCCTTCTGTAGGGTGCCCTCAGCAGTCCTCAACATGTTCAGAAGCTCGGCAAGTTCTACCTCCTTTCCTTGCATGTTGAAGTTAAGAATGAACTGGGCGTAAGTGGAAGGAAGGGACTGGAGAATCAGATCAGTATAGAGTTCATTCTCCAACGTGGTCCCGAGGTCCGCGAGCTCCTCTATGTAGCCGATCATCTTAAGCACGTGGTCCGCTACCGATGATCCGACGGCCAACCTTGCCGAAAAGAGCTTCTTCGACACTTCGTATCTTGCGATACGAGACTGCTCTCCATACAGTTCTTTTGTATGGAGAAATATGGACTCTAGGTCCATATTCTCGTGCCTCCTCTGATGGTCGTTGTCCATCGAGGCTAATACGAGGCATTTGGCCCTCGCGCAATCTATCTCCCATGTCTTACGGATTTCTATATCCGCGACGCTGGAGGTGGGACCTGGGACGGGGGGAGCTTTGGTGGTAAGTATATACCCCAGCTTGTCATAAGTGATAGCCATCTTGACATTCCTGAGCCAATCTTTGTAGTTTGGCCCTGTCAATATGTTTTTATCTAATAGTAACTTAAGTCCGGTCATCTTGAATGGTCGCTGCAATTAGGAGAGAGAAAAGAAACACTTTAGCATGATGCTCTTGCAAGTTTAGAGTGGTTTTTAGTTTGTCTAAACTGGATGGCTCCCACTGTCTCTCGAATCCCTTCTCAAACCGTAAAGAAAAGGATTAGCCGGGATCATTCTCACCGTACAATTCTTGCTTAACCGTTCAGCCAGGCCAGTGTCGGTACTTCGAGGAAGGTTTTCCAACGCTTTCGCGAAGTTCCTTAATTAAGTAACCTCTTTTCCCTGTGGGCGTAGCCCCGCTAACACCTTTCTAGGCACCTACTAGGTTTATAGCATTGATCGTTAAGTGAGAGTTTTCCCGAGGAGTAGCATATACTCACAGTAGGATCGGGATCCAAATATCATCGCGTGATAAAACCGAAGGAATCCTACCAGAATTATCACACTCCAAATGGTATGCAACGCTAGCAAGTTTCAGTACTTATGAAACTCCCGATGTGGATTTTTGCCCCATGCTCTTATGACCTTGGCGTGAGGTCAAAATGTCATAAGTCACATGTCAAGTTCTTCCCATCATTATCCTGGTTAATTTGAACCCACCCGTACCTACCCTTGACGTAGGCCAAAACGGCAGTACGACTGTCTCAAATCAACGCATTCTATCTATGCAACGGATAAATATCCGGCAGCTACCAATCACTATGCCTTGGCGTGAGGTCAAAATACATAGCTTGAATACTACCGAATATTTAACCGAAACGACGGAGGGCTACGGATGGTTTTGGCGAAACCGTGAACGTAGTGAACTTGATATAGTCGGTGGAACGAGATAGCTTTTAAAAGGAGTGGTTCAAGCTCCGCGTTTAAAATGCTTATTTTTGAAAAGAACCGAGTGGTTTTCAAAGTGTTCCAATCGACTTTTACTTGGTTTATTTTCTTGCATTAGTTCTTTTAATGCGTCCCATCATTTAATCCTACCATTGCAGAAAACAACCAAAATATGACGTACGCTTATGCCATTCGCATTCGCCACGGGGCCCCGTCATCACCCGTTAGGTTACTTAACTAACGACAGAGCGGGGGCTGGGCTAGCGCGGCTGTAAAACATAAGCAACGCCTAAATAGTTATTATATATAAATATATAGCAATGATAGACATTACAGATCACAGATGAATACATTGGATATACTAGGAATCCGCAATGCGTTCGAGCCTGCAACGCAAAGCGGATTACACGGTCGCGGTGAATAGCCAATACCCCACCCAAGACCCCTACGGGTGCGGCAAACTACCCGCCAAGCACCCGAAGCGAAGCAACCTCCCTCACCACCGTGAGTAGGCTACTCGGCGCTTCGAGATACCCGGTAGTTTGTGCACCCCCTCCATGGGTCTATCCTAGGAGCAAAAACAGTAAAAAGAATTATACAATGACGGCTACAACCCCGACCCGGTTGTGCGGCCATACAAAGAATATTATTACATCAATTTACATGTTACAAATGAATGAAAGAAAAACAACGCTCATCTCACATCCACCCCGGCCATTCACCCGCGACAATCCAATCCATTCATATCCACAAACCAACAATCACAGATCACAGAGATGTATAACCCCGACTAATCGACTTATAGCGATTAGCCGACGTTCAATACATACAAGCATCACAGATATAACCGATATAGTTAAAGTGTAGTGAAGTTCCGAAAAATACGGATTTATAGGCCCCCAAAAGTAAATTTTAGTTCTGGAAAATCTGGGCACATATAACATATCCAAAAAATCCTAAAACCAACTCAGAAACAAACTGCAGCAAAAACGATATAGAGAGTTGACAAGACGGCCGCGCTTCCGCGGCAAGAGCTTCCTTATGCCGCGGAACCGCGGTCCTCTTGGCTCCTCTCTGGTTCGTATTTGGTGGTGTTTCACACAAAACCCTGAGACAATTTTACAAGTATACAGTTTTTCATTTTAACCAGGAAAAATTTTAACAGAAAGTTGGATTTTGAAAAAGTTTGGTTTTAGGGTTTTTTTTCGGTTTCGAAACTTCGTTACACTTAACTACTTAGCTAGTTTGAGTTTAGTTAGGCTCTGATACCACTGTTAGTCCGTGTTGCCCACCCCGGTGCTTACGGGGAGGCGGAAAACATAATAAAAATCGGATTTTTAATGACTTAGGCAACATGGACTATCCTTGTGAGGATCTTTGCTAAACATAAACTAGCTAACCCTAACTACAAAGTAGCTAAGTGATGAAAGGTTATACCTTTGGTCTTTAGTCCTTCTCTCCTTGCTCCTAGGTATGGTAGAAAAGGATCACCTTGCTTGTCTTCTCCCGTCAAAGAAGGATCCACCCGAAAGCCACCACCTTTAGCTTCAACTCCAAGCTAGGAGTAACTAGAGTGCAAGAAATGCTAAGACTTGAACCCTAGAAGTGAGTAGAGAAGATCAAGAGAGGGTTTTTCTCAAGCTTTTTGTTTCTCAACACATGAGAGGGAGAGAGCTTGAGGGAGAGGATGAGCAAGAGAGAGAAATAGAATGAGAGAATGAGAAAAATAGTGAGCCATTCTCACTAATATGTGAGGATAAGTTTAATTAGATAATTAGCTTGAAAATTGTCATGATAAATCATGAATTGACCATTATCATTTCATTTTTGCAAAGATCAAAGAGCATCTTCCAAATGAAATGATTATGGTCAAGTTGTCAACATGGTCAACAAGTCAATGAAGTCAAATTGTCAACAACAACCATGCACAATAATTAAGCTAATTATCAATTAACAATAATCCACACAAAAACAATAGGGTTAATAAAATGACAATAGTCATTAACCCTAAACAAGGTCCTCTCCCTCAATCTCAAGCAACCGTGCATACGCACCCGCATTCGTGAACCGAGGAACACGAACACAATGAGAAAAACCAATCTCAAAACATATACTAGGATCCGGCTTAAACCAAAGCCCGCTAGTATAAACTGTCCGGACAGCAAACGTGCACAAGTGCGCGGATGCGAACGAACCCTGTCGCAAAACCATGCGACCTCTACTCATTTTGCCTAAAGGCGAATAGCTCTCTGTGTGGGACTCTAAAGACTCGACACTACGCTGGCAGTGGGTTTAACCACAGACCGCAAGCGGCACTAGCTGTACGTAACGGTCCCCAGGTAGATGTCGATAAGAAGACTGACGAGGTGAACCCCATCTGCACTCCTACTGAGCCTGTATGTGACAGTCTCCGTACAGTCCGGTCTGTTCGTCTGATACATCGCATGGCGGGCCTAGGGGGGCGGTGAACGTCAGTCCCCTAATAGCGGTACAAGTCGTGTCGGAGTGTAGCCCAGAACACCCTGAGATAACACTGGAAACCTACCAGTATATCTCGCTTGCCCTGGCCAGGGACTACTCGTGTAATGGCTCTCCTAGACACAGCGCGATGTCAACCCCCAATACCGGGAGAGACGAATCCTGTCTAACCGTCACTGCCTCCAAGTGCTTCGGGACTGCACCCAAAAACTACCTGTTTGCACAGCTCCTTTGAGCCGTGGTAGGGTAGTAATCAAAGTGCAGTGGGAACACACTCGAGGCGAAGTGACAGTGTCAAGTCAGCGGACTAAGCTGTACTCATGTCACCTGGGAACTGATAACTGACGATAGGTATATTACCAACCAACAGTTCCCAACGAGTCCTGTCCAGTGTACTCGTAACCTAACGAGCACCCGCATACTATCCCAAGTACGACGTACTAACGGCTGTGGGACAGACCGTCTCCCACACTGGGATGAGAAGCGCATACGCTAGTCTACTCCGGAGTATCGATGCCCTGTCTCGATAGTCCAACGACCAGGGACCTGTATAAGGATGTGCTTATAGATTACCCAGCTCCCACGAGTGCGAGCGCCATCACAACGCTGGTAATCAAGCAAAGATCCTAAGGGCTCTACTAATATGTATACCAGCAATATGCTAAAAGAAACACATGCACATATTAAAGCAGAGACAAACCAAGTAGCATACTACCATTTCGAGCAAGATTGTATATACAACTGTGAATATCCTAAGCTTCCATTAAGTAATATACAAGCTAGTATGATACAGTAATGGCCTCTAGGGCATATACACTAACAGTATGCTGCCTGGTTGCTCTTTATCTTAACATGTACACTAGTATTATTATACTATCTCTCTGATATATGTTGATAAAGCCCTTAGGATGTTTGCTTGACTACCAAGACTATGATGCGGATCATACTACTGGGACTTGTGTAGTCCACAAGCACATCCTTTAATTGTTCCGAGTCGAGGGGATATTGAGATAAGGCATCGATATTCCAGAGTAGACTAGCGTGTACGTTTCTTGACCCTGTATGGGGCAATGGTTGATCCCATAACCATTGGTGTTTAACATTAAAGATTGTACACAGGTGCTCATTAGAGAATGGGTACACCGAACAGGACTCGCCGAGAACTCCTAGATGGTACCATACCTATCATCAGATAGCAGTTCTCTGGTGACTCTAGTACAGGTTAGTCTGTAGACCCAAGATCGTTAATGTGGTTCCCATTGTGCTTTGATTTCCTCCCTACCATGGCTCAGGGATTCGTGCAAACAGGTGGATTTTGGGTATAGTCCCGAGTCACATGGAGGCGGTGAGCAATAGGAGGGGTTTTGTCTCTCCCGGTATAGGGAGTTGATGTTGCGCTATACTCGATTAGCTATAACAGTAAGTCCCTGGCCAGGGCTGATGAGATTTACTAGTAAGTGTTATCAGTAGTTTCTCGAACCGTTATGAGCCATACATCAGCATGACTTATTAAATTACTGGGGTCTGACGATTCTACCCGTAGACTCGATTTGCGACATATCAGACGAAGAGACCGGACTGTACGATAAGTGTTACTTTGTCACGTCCCGAAAGTACCAAGCGTGACTGGCACTTAAATTACAAAACATCTCGAGGCGTACGTAATCTAAGTAAGCCAAAACCCAGAAATCAAAACCAAAAGAAGCAGTAGAGTGAAGGAAAAACCAATTTAAAGCAAGTAGTTTTAATAGCATAAGCCGAATGCTTTAAAAACATCAAGTCATTTCTGAAAATTTCGGCAGAGTTTCCTTTGTAGATACTGGCCCCAAATGGGGTACAACATGAATAGTATACGAAATAATAAAAGGCATCCTCAAGCGGGAGCTAACTCTTCGTCAATCGACGGTCACAACCACGCAAGCAAGATAATGTACAACGCCGAAGGGCGAGAATCAAAACTCAAAAGAAACTCAAATCAACATGAAAACTATAATAATACAACGCGCGACTCTAAGGTCGAAATAAATACAAGTCTGGTTGATTGAGCTTACTAGATACAAATGTAATAAATAACAGTACAACGGTGGTCCCGATACAATGAACCAACCTACCAAGCAAATCACCCTGAATGGAATGTTGTGCCAACAAGCTGCCAAGGAAAACCTGTACTTCTAACCTGCAAGAAACTGTGGCACAACGGGGGTGAGTTTCCAACTCGTGAATAGAAAACATCACAGAGCATAAATCGCATGTATGACGCTATCCTAAGTCATATCAAGTAATATCCTCAAAAAAACATCCCGATACATCTACATATAAGTGCGATACAACGTGCTCGTGTCCATGCCTAATATAGCTATATATCAGATATATGATGTATGAATGCATGATGAATAAAACAGAATACATCATGAATGAAACCATTGTTTTCTTTATTTAATGAAATTTCTATATGTATATCAATCGAATATCATCAATGATATCAACAGAGAAATCAGTGTCAAGCATCGACACAAAACATAAATCTCAGTATCTCTGTATCTCAAATCTCAATATCTCAATATCTCGGGCTCCGTCTATCCGGATCGGCCCATATCATCTAATCACACGACCACGGTCGGTATCCTCCGGATATCCGCCGCACCAAACAATCACCGGTAGGCAGTCTGCCCCTGCCGGGCTCATCGTCTACAACTCGAGCTTCTTGCCCCGGGGTACCTTACCGGGTCCACCATGTACCCGCAGACGGTTCATCCAACTCCTCGAATCGGGTCTCGAAAACCATCTCAGAACCGAGAAAACATCATGGTGGACAATACTCATCATATCAAGGAAAAACGTATCTATCTCTTTAAAACAAATCATCAGTTTATAAAACTTTCACATGCGGCTTCCAAATCCAGAAATCTCAAGAAGGATCTGAAATCATCAAATCACCATGTCAATAAATAGTGAAAAATGGCACAAATCTCCATAATATTGCATAACCAATGAAAATATGAATGCATCTAATATCATGCAATGAATGCAATAGTTAAACTAGCATATGAAAGCTAAAACATATTGCAACTATCAGCTAGCAAGCTATGTCAATGAAATAGTATTCTTTAAAGTGTACGTGATATGTCAATTACCGATGATGATGTGTGTGAGCCGGCAAGCAGGTGTACGTGGAACATACGCATCATCGGTAATGGTGTTGGTTTCCTGACAGTAGGGTTTCATAATAATTACAGATAACATATGTACAGGCATGCAATGCGATGAAACATCATGAATATACAGAAAGTGATATAGTAACAGGAACACTGAAGAATAAACCTACCCAATATACGAGTCATACAGTTTGGTATTTAAAATACTCATAATTCTCCACTTTTGAAAACTAGTATGACTCGAACCCACTCAAAAGGGTAAGGAAGTCCACCTGAGTCTGAGTCGATCTATATATATACCTAGTAGTCGGTGATCTCGCCTCAATAGTATCACGTACGATACAATATATATATATGACATCCTCGGGTCAAGAGTGCAGATCTAACATCATAACTATATCTCGTACGGTAAATCTATCGTACGGCATCCCAAATCTGGGTACGGGTCAAATATCATATTTGTTAGTGTATATGCCCTAGGGGCCATTATTGTATGATACTAGCTTGTATATTACTTAATGGAAGCTTAGGATATTCACAGTTGTATTAACAGTCTTGCTCAACATAGTAGTATGCTACTTGGTTTATATCTATCTTAAAATGTGTATATGTTTCTTTTAGCATATCGCGAATACATATTGATAGAGCCCTTAGGATCTTGCTTGACTACCAGCGTTGTGATGGCAGTCACACTAGTGGGAGCTGGGTAGTCTACAAGCACATCTTTTTTAGGTCCCTAGTCGTAGGATTATCGAGACAGGGCATCGATACTCCAGAGTAGACTAGTGTATACGCTTCTCATCCCAGCAGGGGAGATGGTCTATTCCATTAGTACGTTGTACTGGAGATAGTATGCAGGTGCTCGTTGGGTTACGGGTACACCGGACAGGACTCGCAGGGAACTGTTGGTAGGTATTATACCCGTCATCAGTTAACAGTTCCCAGGTGACATGAGTACAGTATAGTCCGTTGACTTGATACTGCTGCTTCGTCTCGAGTGTGTTCCCACTGTTCTTAGATTGCTACCCTACCACGGCTCAAAGGAGTCATGCAAACAGGTAGCAGTTGGGTACAGTCCCGAAGCACTTGGAGGCAGTGGCTATTAGAAAGGATTCGTCTCTCCCGGTATTGGGAGTTGATATCGCACTGTGTTTGGAGAGCCATTACGCAAAGTCCCTGGCCAGGGCAAACGAGATTTACTGGTAGGTTTTCCAGTAGCTTCTTAAGGTGTAATGGGCTTCACTCCGACACGACTTATACAGCTTTTAGGGTACTGACACTTGCCGCCCCCTAGGCCCGATATGCGATAGTCTTAGACGAACGGACCGGACTGTACGGAGATTGTCACATCAGGCTCAGTAGGAGTTCGAATGGGTTTCTTCATCGGCCTTCTTATCGACATCTACCTGGGGACCGTTACGTACAGCTAGTGCCGCTTGCGGCCTGTGGTTAAACCTAGTATCGAGTCTTTAGAGTCCCATACAGAGAGTTTCCCTGCTTCAGGTGAAACGATATAGAGGTCGTATGGTTTTACGATAGGGTTCGGACATATACGTGTACTTATGCACGTATGATGTTCGGACAGATTATACTAGCGGGCTTTAGTTTAAGCCAGATTCTAGTATTGGATTATTGGATTTATGCAGTCTCAGAATATCCATGTTTTACGGATGGGAGGGGCATTTTCGTAATTAGTCGAGAAGCTTCTAGAAGAAAGGTGAGGTGGAGAGCTTATGTGTAATTTGCATTAAATGAATTAGTGACTCATGAGATGATTCATCCAAATGAGTTAATGAAGCATTTATTGCTTAATGACTCATGTGATGATTCATTGATTGTATTAAATGAAGCATGGTTGTAATTATCATATATGATTTATTTGATAAATCTTTATGCTTCATATAATATAGAAATGAGTTATTATTCATCTCATTCTCACTTACACACTCTCTCTCCTCAAGCTCTCCTCTTCTTCAACCTAACCCTAATCCTCTCATGTGTTGAGATTCCAAGGGTTAGAAAGACTATTAGATCCTTAATCCACTTCTATATCTTTTAGGTCACTTGGATTAGCAATCCTAGCCATTTAGTTACCTCAAGTGAGAGGTTAAAGCTTAGAGAAGGAACTCTCGGCTGTATCTTCTATCACATCGAGGAGGCCGACGAGAAGGTGAACAACAAGAACAAGAAGGACTAGTATCTTGAGGTATAATCATCTATCATAGTAGTTTAGCACTTCTAGATAGTTGTTAGTTAGGATTTAGCAAAGATCCGTAAAGTTAGTCGTGTTAACTTGAACAAAATGATTGTTTTACCTATTCCGCCTCCCCGCATCATGTGGGGTGTCTAACGTCGGCTTACAGTGGTATCAGAGCCAGGCTAAACCATAACTAACATGTTTGCAAAGTCTTTAGAAATTCGATCGCAAAATAATCCCAAAAATAAGACGTTTTCACCTAGGTTCTGCCGATTTTAAAACGGGGTCTAAAAATTTTTCAGGGACCCTTAAAAATACAAACAGGGTTTTTTAAGAATTGTGAAAAAATTTGAGATCATGACTTGACCAAACCACCGCAGAACCGCGGCCGATACAAGCGATCCGCCGCAGATCCGCGGCCGAGTTGACACCGAGTCAACCCAAACTTGCTCAGTTATTCTTCTGTGTTGATGTTGTGTTTTCTGGGATGATTTGTTTCTACTCAGGTTTTATATGCACAGAGAATTGTTTGGAGTAGATTCATATGTGTTGCTTGATCGAAATTCTAAGATCTTTGGCTAACTGGATTATATCTGTGTTGTGTTTAATGTGTTCATAAACCTCCCCTAACTGCTAGTATGTCGGTTAGCAGGGGGTTGCACATTTCTGTAATGGTTTTTACTGGTTTGTGAATATGAACTTGTTGGATTGCCGTGAATGGATAGCCGGGGATGTGAGACGATTGTTTCTTTCATTCAAATGTAAATTGTAATTTGTTGTAATATTCTTTTGCGGGGCACATCCGGGTTGAGGTTGTAGCCACCGTTGTATTATTTCATTTACTGTTTTCTGCTCCTAGGATAGACCCAAGGTGGGGTGCACAAACTACCGGGTACTTTGAAGTGTTTAGTGGCCTACTCACGTCGTTGAGGGAGACCGCTTCACTTCGGTTACTTGGCGGGTAGTTTGCAGTACCCGTAGGGGTCTAGGGTAGGGTTTGGCTATTCATCGAGACTGTGTAATCCGTCTTTCATTGCAGGCTCAAAAGAAATGCGGATTGCTTGTATATCTAATATGTTCATCTGTGATCTGGAATGCCTATTATTGCGTCTGACGAATGTACAATATCTATATATGATATCTAGTAGGCGTTACTTATGTTTTGCATCCGCGCTAGCCCAGCCCCCGCTCTGTCGTTAGTTAAGTAACCTAACGGGTGAATGACGGGGCCCAGTGGCGAATGCGGATGGCACAAGAGGACGTTGTATTTTCGTTGTTTTCTGCAATGATTGGTTAAATGATGGGACGCATTATTTTAATGCATAGAAAATAAACCAAAGTCGAATCGTTGGAACAGTTTAAAAGAAACCACTCGGTTATTTTAAAACAGAAGATTTTTTTTAATTGTGGAGCTTAAACCACTCCTTTTAAAAGCTATCGGGTTTCTTCGATCATATCAAGTTCACTACGTTCACGGTTTCACCAAAACCATTCGTAGCCCTCTGTCATTTCATTTAGGTATTCAGTAGTATTCAAGCTATGTATTTTGACCAACGCCAAGGCATAGTGTTTGGTAGTTGCTGGGTATTTATCCGTTGCATAGATAGATGAGTTAGTTTAGGACAGTCGTACTGCCATTTGGCCAACGTCAGAGGTATGTACGGGTGGGTTCAAATTAACAAGATAATGATGGGTAGAACTTGACATGTGACTTATGACATTTTGACCAACGCCTAGGTCATAAGAGCATGGGGCAGAAATCGATATCGGGAGTTTCTAAAGAAACTGAAACCTGCTGGCGTTGATACCATTTGGAGTGTGATAATTTTGGTAGGATTCCTTCAGATTTATCACACAATGATATTTGGATCCTGATCCTACTGTGAGTATATGCTACTCATCAGGAGATTCTTTCACTTAAACGATCAATGCTATAAACCAAGTAGGTGTCGAGAAAGGTGTCAGCGGGGCTACGCCCCCAGAGAAAAGAGGTTATTTAATTAAGGAACTTCACGAAAGCGTCGTAAAACCTCCCTCGAAGTACCGACACTGGCCTGGCTGAACGGTTAAGCAAGTATTGCACAGTGAGAATAGTCCTGACTAGTTCTTCCTTTTTGGTTTGAGGTGGGATTCGAGAAACAGTGGGAGCCATCCTGTTTAGATAAAATAAAAGCCACTCTAAACTTGCAAGAGCATCATGCTAAAGTGTTCCCTCTCTCTCTCCTAATTGCAGCGACCCAGAACATGACAGGCCTTAAGTTATTATTAGATAAAAATATTTTGACAGGGCCTAACTATAAAGATCCGGAATGTTAAGATGGTTATTACCTATGACAAATTGGGGTATGTCCTTACTACTAAGGCCCCTGCCGTCCCAGGTCCTGAATCCAGTGTCGCGGATAAGGAAATCCGCAAGACCTGGGAGTTAGACTGCACGAAGGCCAAGTGCATCGTGCTTTCCTCTATGAATAATGAACATCAGAGGAGGCACGAGAATATGGATCTAGAATCCATATTTCTCCACACCAAGGAACTGTATGGAGAGCAATCTCGTATAGCTAGATACGAGACCTCGAAGAACTTGTTTCAGTCGAGGATGGCCATCGGATCATCTGTAGGGGAACATGTCCTAAAGATGATTGGCTATATTGAAGAGCTCGCAGACCTTGGAACAACATTAGAGAACGAGCTGTATACAGACTTGATTCTCCAGTCCCATCCTTCCACCTACGCCCAGTTTATCTTGAATTTCAACATTTAAGGTAAAGAAGTTGAACTTCCAGAACTCCTTAACATGTTGAGGAGTGCAGAAGGCACCTTATAGAAGACAAGGGAAACGCCTACTATGTTTGTTCGTGGTGCTTCCTTTTCCAGGTCCAAGGCAAGGGCCAAAGGAAGGAAGAAGAAGGCCGCTACCAAACCGAGAGGTGGTGTTGGTAAGGTGGGAGTCAAGGGAAAGGCAAAGGTTGTGGAGCCAGTAGTAGCAAAGGACGAATGCTTCCACTGTCGTAGGAAAGGCCATTGGAAGAAGGACTGCAAAGCTTGGATTTCCAAGAACCAGGACCCGAGGCAAGTTGTGGCTTCGGCTTCAGGTGTGTTTGTAATTGAAAATTGTCTGTCAATCAACTCTACTTCTTGAGTATTGGATACCGGATCAGGATCTCATATATGCAATTCATTACAGGCACTGAGAAACCGTAGAGTGCTGAAGGTTAGTGATATAACCCTCCAGGTTACTAACGGAGCTAGCGTGAATGCTGTATCCGAAGGGGATTATCACCTTGGATTGACGAGTGGTCATATTTTGGTTTTGCGCAACTGTTTTTGTGTACCTAGTTTAACATGTAATATCATATCAGTATCGTTGTTATCAAAAGAAGGTTATGATTTCACGTTTGTAAGCGATGTTGTTAACATCCACCTTAATCATGGTTTGATTGGGTCCGGTACACTAGATAACGGTATATACGTGTTAAACCAATTACAGATTTTCAATGTCCAGAACACACTAAAAAGAAAGTCTACAGAAATAAATCAGGCTTTCTTATGGCATTGTAGACTGGGTCACATCAATGAGACAAGGTTAACTAAGTTATATAGAGAACGATATTTGGATCCGTTCGAATATCAATCTTATGCCACTTGTCAATCATGTCTCAAAGGAAAGATGAAAAAGACTCCATTCACTGTACATGGAGTAAGAGCAAGCGAGCTCTTAGGACTCATACACAGCGATGTATGTGGTCCAATGTCCACACATGCAAGAGGCGGTTTTTCATATTTCATTACTTTTACGGATGATTACTCTAGGTATGGATTCATTTTTCTTGATGAAACATAAATCCGAGGCCTTTGAGAAATTCCAAGAATATAAGAATGAAGTAGAAAACCAAACCGGCAAAAGTATCAAGACACTGAGATCTGATCGAGGTGGTGAATACTTAAGTGCTGAGTTCCTGGGTTACCTAAAAGAGAAAGGAATTCTCTCTCAGCTTACTCCTCCATACACTCCACGACATAAACGGTGTATCGGAAAGGAGGAACCGAACCCTATTGGATATGGTACGTTTCATGATGAGTAATGCTGAGTTACCGCGATCTTTCTGGGGTTATGCACTAGAATCAGCTGCATATCTTTTGAACAGGGTTCCTACCAAGACTGTGCCTACCACACTATATCAGATATGGAGTGGGAAGAAACCCTATCTTCAGTATCTCAAGATATGGGGATGTCCAGCTTTTGTTAAAAACCAGCATGCGGACAAGGCACGATCAGTACAGTGTAAGTTTGTGGGATATCCAAAGAACTCCAAGGGGTATTTTTTCTATTATGCAGAGGAACAAAAGGTTTTTGTTTCTCGTAATGCCCAATTTATAGAACATCAGTTTTTAGAAAAGGAAACAAGTGGGAGCGCAATAGAACTGGAAGAAATTCCAGAACCACAAACTACTACTGAAACTTTGGTAGAGCCAGAAGTTCCAGAAGAACAGAACATTCCCGCACCCCTCCGCAGGAGTAGTATGCCGTCTCATCCGCCTGAGAGATACTACGGTTTTCTCATAGACGAGGATAGAGAGGATTGCGTCATTGATAATGATGAACCTAGTAGCTTCCAGCAGGCTATCCAGAGCGGCGACTCGGTAAGATGGCTGGATGCAATGCGGACCAAGATGGAGTCCATGTACACCAACAAAGTATGGACTTTGGACTTTGCTCCAGATGGGGTAAAACCCATAGGATGCAAATGGATCTTCAGGAAGAAGATTGGTGTAGATGGATAGGTGGAAACCTATAAGGCTAGACTTGTTGCAAAGGGTTTTCGTCAAAGACCTGGTTTGGACTATGACGAAACTTTTTCTCCAGTGGCTATGCTCAAATCCATTCAGATCCTTCTTGCCATTGCCGCCTTCCATGATTATGAGATCTGGCAGATGGACGTAAAGACGGCTTTTCTAAATGGTAATTTAGAAGAGTGCGTCTATATGGATCAGCCAGAAGGTTTCAATCAGTGTGGGAGCAGCGGGAAAGTGTGCAAGTTGCTTAAGTCTATTTATGGACTAAAATAGACATCGCGGAGTTGGAACATCTGTTTTGATGAAACGGTCAAAGAATATGATTTTATCAAAAATCCGGATGAACCATGTATATATAGTAAAATTGTAGCATGAACTGTCGTATTCCTCGTCTTGTACGTGGATGACATTCTCTTGATAGGAAATGACATTCCTATGCTACAATCTGTCAAAGGATTCTTGTCGCACAGGTTCTCTATGAAAAACCTGGATGATGCCTCTTACATTCTGGGGATCCAGATCTATCGTGATAGATCTTAAGAGGATGTTGGGACTTTCGTAGTCCAGGTATATCAACACTATACTGAAAAGATTCAGTATGGAAGATTCTAAGCGTAATAATTTACCGACTTGTCACGGAATCACCCTCTCCAAAGAGATGTCTCCCAAGACTGATTTGAAAAGGGATCGCATGTCAGTTATACCCTACGCTTCTGCAGTAGGCTCTATAATGTATGTGATGTTGTGTACCAGACCAAATGTAGCTTACGCACTGAGCGTGGTAAGTCGGTATCAGTCAGACCCAGGGGAGAAGCACTGGATAGCTATAAAGAACATTCTCAAGTACCTGAGAAGGACTAAGGATATGTTCTTGGTTTACGGCGGAAAAGACCTCCAGATCGAGGCTTTTGCTGACTCCAGCTTCCAGAGTGACAAGGATGACTCCAAGTCCATGTCAGGTTATGTATTTACCCTCAATGGAGGGGCGGTGTGCTGGAAAAGTTCCAAGCAGGACACCGTTGCTGACTCGACGATGGAAGCGGAGTATATAGCTGCTTGCGATACCTCAAAAGAAGCAGTCTGGATGAAGAAGTTCCTAATAGAACTTCAGGTGGTTCCTACCATTGTCAATCCAATACCGCTGTATTGTGAAAACAACGGCGCTATAGCTTTAGCGAAGGAACGCAGGTCCCATCAGAAGTCCAGACACGTCTTAAGGCAGTATCACCTGATCAGGGAGATCATAGATCGCTGGGAAATCGAGGTCCGGAGAGTTGCTACAGAGGAGAACACTGCAGATCCGTTCACAAAGGCCTTACCTCAGACACAGTTCGAGAGGCTATTCGAGATGATAGGTCTTCGATACGCCAGTATATGGCCCTAGTGCAAGTGGGAGATTGTTAGTGTATATGCCTTAGGGGCCATTATTGTATCATACTAGCTTGTATATTACTTAATGGAAGTTTGGGATATTCACAGTTGTATTAACAGTCTTGCTCTACATAGTAGTATGCTACTTGGTTTATATCTATCTTAATATGTGTATATGTTTCTTTTAGCATATCGTGAATACATATTGATAGAGCCCTTAGGATCTTGCTTGACTACCAGCGTTGTGATGGCAGTCACACTAGTGGGAGCTGGGTAGTCTACAAGCACATCCTTTTTTAGGTCCCTAGTCGTAGGATTATCGAGACAGGACATCGATACTCCAGAGTAGACTAGTGTATACGCTTCTCATCCCAGCAGGGGATATGGTCTGTTCCACAGCCATTACTATGTTGTACTGGAGATAGTATGCAGGTGCTCGTTGGGTTACGGGTACTCCGGACAGGACTCGCAGGGAACTGTTGGTAGGTATTATACCCGTCATCAGTTAACAGTTCCCAAGTGACATGAGTACAGCATAGTCCGTTGACTTGATACTGCTGCTTCGTCTCGAGTGTGTTCCCACTGTTCTTAGATTGCTACCCAACCACGGCTCAAAAGAGTCGTGCAAACAGGTAGCAGTTGGGTGCAGTCCCGATGCACTTGGAGGCAGTGGCTGTTAGAAAGGATTTGTCTCTCCCGGTATTGGGAGTTGATATCGCACTGTGTTTGGAGAGCCATTACACAATGTCCCTGGCCAGAGCAAACGAGATTTACTGGTAGGATTTCCAGTAGCTTCTCAAGGTGTAATGGGCTTCACTCCGACACGACTTATACAGCTTTTAGGGGACTGACGCTTGTCGCCTGTAAGTCTACGGTAGTGCCCCGGCCGTCTATCCGAGGCCAAATGCGGAAACAAAAACTTTTCTTAAACTTGAAATCGGCGCTAACGTATACTTTCTCCCGGATCGAACCATTAACCTATAACTAGCTAACTAGAGAAGGGTTAGAAAGGCTATACCGATCGATCCGTGTCCTTCGGTCTTTGGCCACCATCCTAAGCTCCTCGCGGCATCTCCGATCTCCGATCTCCTCGCCGAAAAAGGCACCACATCAATGAGTCTTTTTACGGGCTCCCGCTTCATCCCAAGCAACTCGGACACGAAGTTTGCTAGCCGACGTGTCCAAGTTGATGTAGAGAATGTGTGTGATAACTTAGTCTCAAGCATCCATTGATTCTTAACACATGAGAGTGCATGGATGGAGGTTAAAGATGATGCCATTGGAGAGGAAATGGTGAGCTCAAAAGAAGAAAAGATGAAGAGCTTTTGTTATTGTGTTGAATTAAAATGAGAGAGCACTAGAATGAAAATACAAGAGCAAACCCAATAACTAGTGGCTGCCCTCCCTCTCTCCTCACATCAATTCAACACACTAATCAATCAAGAAAAGATGACATGCACAAAAAATAAGACCATGAGTCACTAAACATGCACATGCCACATTTAATGCTCTTCATGATGACTTAAGCTCACAATTTCCATTTGTAAACATTAATCCAAATGTTTACAACAATAAAAAGAGAATGGCATCTACCAAAGTAAACTCTTGACGGATCACAAGGATACCCCTCACCAGTATATACATATCTGCATCCGCATTCCGACTGAATGCGAATGCAATGAGACTAAAGTAATCCAACAAATCTAACACTAGGATCCGGCTAAACCAAAGCCCACTAGTATGATCCGTCCGATCATGATCCGTGCACGACTGCACGTATATAATCGAACACTGCCATAATACCATACGGCCTCTACAACGTTTCGCCCGAAACTTGAGAAACTGTCTGTGGGGGACTCTAAAGATTCGTCAATACTTTGGCTATGGATTTAACCACTAGCACGTCAGTGGTACTAGCTGTATGTAACGGGCTTCCAGGTATTGACCAAAAGGGAGGTCGATGAGTGAACTCATCCTGACACCCTACTGAGCCTGTCAGTGACAATCCGTACAGTTCGGTCCGTTCATCTGTGAGTATCGCATGTCGGGCCTAGGGGGTTGGTAAAAGTCAGACCCCCAAAAGCGGTACAAGTCGTGTCGGAGTGTAGCCCAGAACACTTTGAGATACTACTGGAATACCTACCAGTAAATCTCCTGCCTTGGCCAAGGACTTCGTGTAATGGCTCTCCTAGACACATCGTGATCTCACCCGCAATACCGGGAGAGACGAAACTCCTGTCGATCCGCTCACTGCCTCCATCTGGCTAGGGACTGTACCCAACTAAAACCTGTTTGCACAACCCCTTTGAGCCGTGGTAGGGTAGTAATCAAAGCACAGTGGGAACTCACACGAGACAAATGACGATCTCAGATCGATGAAATAACCTGTACACATGTCACCAGGGAACTGCTATCTGACGCTAGGTATAAAACCAACTAGCAT
This sequence comes from Agapanthus africanus, assembly GCA_030015575.1. NCBI lineage: Eukaryota > Viridiplantae > Streptophyta > Magnoliopsida > Asparagales > Amaryllidaceae > Agapanthus > Agapanthus africanus. The sequence goes on along the minus strand of CM057341.1, from coordinate 665,990,755 downwards.
GTTCCCGGCGAGTCCTGTCCGGTGTACTCATAACCCAATGAGCACCTGTATACGTCGTAGGTGAACCAACTGACACAAATGGCTTGTGAGACCAGCCACCGCCCTTCGTCGGGGTCTCAACCCATATACACTAGTCTATTCTGGAGTATCGATGCCCTGTCTCGAAACTCCCTCGACTAGGGACCTTTTAAGGATGTGCTTATAGACCCCAGCTCCTACGTATATGATTGTCATCATACTGCTGGCCATCAAGAAAGAATCCTAAGGGCTCTATCAACGTGCAATAGTGACCTGTAATATTACTGTAAGTGCACGGCGGCGCCCTGGCCGTCAATCCGACGCCGGAATGCGGAAACGAAACTTTTCTAAAAACTAGACACTGGCACCACCGCGCACTAAAATCTTGGATCGGGCCATTAACCTAACTCTAGCAAATACGAGAAAGGGTAGAATGCTATACCGAGCGATCCGTGTCCTTCGGTCTTCGGCCTCCACTCCGATCTCCTCGCGGAATCTTCGATCTTCACCTCCTCGTCGGAACGGGCACCACATCGCCGGGTTCTTTTACGGGCTCCCACCTCTGGACCGAGGCAACTCGGGCACGAAGTTGGCGCGCCGACGTGCCCAAGGATGCTGTAGGCTAAGTGTAGAATGGTATGTCTCTTTGGGTTTATGAAGTTGCCTTTGATGGAGGAGAGGAAAGAAATGAACTTTGATATGGAACTCTCTTTGTAGCATGAATTGAAAAAAAATGAGATGCCAGAAATTTCTCACACCAAAAACAATCACCCTTCTCTAGTGGCCGGCCTCATCTCTCAAAAAAATGGAGGAGGAAAAAAGAATGCATGCCTAAAAAGCAAGTGGAGAAAATGAATGATAATGATGAAGAAAAATGGTCACACCATTTCTAATCTAATCTAATCTAATCAATATCCATCACCGTCAATGCAAAACAAGTGATGCAAAAAGAATCTCATTATGCTATAACCATCATGATACCACCATTTCACAAATAACCCCTCCACTATTGCTAATTTGCAAATATGCAAATTAGCCCCTCCCATCACAAAAGTCCGGCCGTGAAGGAACAAAGAAAAATTGGCCGAAACGGAATAAAAACTGGCAACTTCAGAAAACTGATCCCGTAATAAATTACAGGAAAACCCCGCGACTGTATATACATACCCGCATTTGTATTCCCACTGAATACAACTGCAAAGAGACAAAATCTACACTGTACAATACTAGGATCCGGCTTAAACCAAAGCCCGCTAGTATTATCCGTCCGATCATGATCCGTGCAATACCGCACGTATCTGATCGAACCCTGCCATATCTCCATACGGCCTCTACAGCGTTTCGCCCGAAACTTGAGAAAACGGTCTATGGGGGACTCTAAAAACTCGTCAATACTTTAGTTGTGGATTTAACCACTAGCACGTCAGAGGTATTAGCCTATACGTAACGGGCTACCAGGTATTGACCAAAAGGGACGTCTGTGAGCGAACTCATGCTAACACCCTACTGAGCCTGTCAGTGACAATATCCGTACAGTCCGGTCCGTTCGTCTATGAGCATCGCATGGCGGGCCAGGGGGTTGGTAAAAGTCAGACCCCCAAAAGCGGTACAAGTCGTATCGGAGTGTAGCCCAGAACACCCTGAGATACTACTGGAATACCTACCAGTAAATCTCTTGCCTTGGCCAAGGACTTCGTGTAATGGCTCTCCTAGACACAGCGCGACCTCACCCCCAATACCGGGAGAGACGAACCCCTGAAGATCCGCTCACTGCCTCCATGTGACTCGGGACTGTACCCAACTAAAACCTGTTTGCACGTCTCCTTTGAGCGTGGTAGGGTAGTAATCAAAGCACAGTGGGAACTCATACGAGACAAATGACGATCTCAGGTCGATGAACTAACCTGTACACATGTCACCAGGGAACTGCTATCTGACGTCAGGTATAAGACCAACTAGCATGTTCCCGGCGAGTCCTGTCCGGTGTACTCATAACCCAATGAGCACCTGTATACATCTTAGGTGAACCAACTGACACCAGTCGCTTGTGAGACCGGCCACTGCCCCTCGTCGGGATCTCGACTGTATACACTAGTCTACTCTGGAGTATCGATGCCCTGTCTCAAAACTCCCACGACTAGGGACCTTTTAAGGATGTGCTTATAGACCCCAGCTCTCACGTATATGATCGCCCTCATACTGCTGGCAGTCAAGCAAGAATCCTAGGGGCTCTATCAACGTGCAATAGTGACCTGTAAGGTCACCTAAAGCAGTACACGATGACAAAGATAAACCAGATAGCATACTATCATCTTGAGTAAGACTGTCCTACCGGTATAGGTCCTCCCTCAATCATTGCAATCACGTGCCTGTGATCCAATAATTGACTCTGATGGCACTATCTCCAACAGTCACCTCAAGCATGTACACGATGATAAAGATAAACCAGATAGCATACTATCATCTTGAGTAAGACTGTCCTTTCGGCATAGGTCCTCCCTCAATCATTGCAATCACGTGTATGTGATCCAATAATTGACTCTGAGGGCACTATATCCAACAATCTCCCACTTGCACTCAAGGCTAATTATTGCGATGTCGCATACTTACAGCCCGTGTGATACCGAACACCCAATTGCTCTACTAATCATTCTCACAAAGCCCGGTTGTGAAACTACTGCGTTCGAGGAATAGCCTCGCTGAGTAGATCCGCCTTTGATGTTTCTTTCTATGTCTCTCTTTATCTCAAGTTCGCGAAGAAAACCATCTCCCGAAATGAGCAATACCTGTCTTAGAATATTTCTGGATATCTGATGGGACCTAGTTCATAAATGTACTCCAAATCCAAACTTCTTAGACTGTATCGTCAACTGAACTTAATCAGTATCCTGCGCTATGCCTCCCTCAGTATCCGCTTGGACCTCCTGTCCAAACAACTACCCCTCGTCAGAGGGAAAACTGCCTTTGACAGTCACTCTGTCATCCATGTCACCTTAGAAGCCTGGAATGATAACTGTCTCCCGAAGGAGGATACCGTTATCTTTGTAAGTCGACGTTAGACACCCCACATGATGCGGGGAGGCGGAATAGGTAAAACAATCATTTTTGTTTAAACTAACATCGACTAACTTTACGGATCTTTGCGAAATCCTAACTAACAACAACATAGAAGTGATTAGCTACTATGAAAGAAGATTATACCTAATGAACCAAGTCCTTCTTGTTCTCGTTGACTACATAGAAGTGATAGAAGATCCACCCGAGAGCTACTTCTCCAAGCTTAACCTCTAACTTGAGTTAACTAGGAAACTATGAGTGCAAATCAAAGCAACCTAGAGAATATAGAATAGGATTAAAGATCTATGAGTCTTACTAACCCTAGGATCTCAACACAAGAGAGGATTAGGGTTAGGGTTTGAAGAGAGAGAGCTTAAGGAGAGAGAAGGTGAGAGTGAGAATGATCTTGGAAAAATATCTCATGTGTGAATATATGAAGCATAAGATATTATTAAATGAATAACAAATAATAATATCATCATGCTTCATTAACTCACATTATGATTCATCTCATGAGTCATTTAAACAATAAATGCATCATTAACTCTATGGATGAATCACACCATGAGTCATTAAACCAATTAATGCAAATGCCACCTAAGCCTCCAACTCATCAATCTTCTAGAAGCTTCTCGACAAATTACGAGAATGCCCCTCCCATCCGTGAAAACACGGAAATACTGAGACTGTATAAATCCAATAATCCAATACTAGAATCTGGCTTAAACCAAAGCCTGCTAGTATAAACTGTCCGAACATCATACGTGCGTAAAAACACGTGCGTGTCCGAACCCTGTCGTAAAACCATACGACCTCTATATCTTTTCGCCCGAAGCAGGGAAACTCTCTGTGTGGTACTCTAAAAACTCGACTACTACGCTGGCAGTGGGTTTAATCACAGACCGCAAGCGGCACTAGCTGTACGTAACGGTCCCCAAATAGATG